>OV815297.1:34180851-35422566 GCA_929108145.2 Limnephilus rhombicus
ATATAAGCCGCTTTTCCCAATGGTTCGGCGGGCCTTTGGAAGTTAGATCCTTGGAACTGTGACATTGTCAGCTCCTTACACCCACTCGGTGAGCAAGTGTGCGCAAGTTTCCTTTAAAAAAAATTCACTTCAAATAGTCAGACCCTAAGAGTATGGATACTATCTTAGTTCCATGGTCAGACCACAAAATCGACTCCAAATTTGATGTAGATTTGCCAGCTTACATCTTTATCCACGAGTTTCCGAAAATCATGTATCTATACTAATCATGTTTTATTCTTTCCTTTGCTGCTTATGTTTTACGCACGTTAAGTTTATTTTTACCTCATAAGTTTATTTATATTATCTTGCTGAATTGTTACTATGTTTAGATTTAGACATTGGCATTATCTACGTGTTTTTATTGTTTTAACGAAATTCTTGATTTTATGTAACTATATATCGTCACTTCATTTGGATAGGGTTCTAACTTCGCTTCACCTTGTTCTGAGTTATGAGGTGTCAAAGTTTGCAAAGATGATTTCTCATAATCTGTTTATAAATTTCCGATTTTGAAGTTGAACCTTGTGTAAAGTATTTTAATTGAACATATTTTAAATGAAAGTATTTAAAGAGTACGTAAACTTACCATTTTAGAACATACCTAAACATACAAATAGAACCCTGTGCAACCAACTAGAGCATAATAATTCATTGCACAAGGTTCTAATTACATTACCCTAATGCTATTCCTAGCTAGGGCCAAGCCCTATTAAAATATTTTCCATTAAAATACAATAAACTAAAATACATAAATTAAAATTCTTACATAGATTTCGAAAATTCATCTTTGGAAACTTAGAAACCTTAGAAAATGTTAAGACGTAGTTAGAACCCTATCCAAATGAAATGACGGACCATAATGTGCCTCGTATTTAAGATCAACTGTCAGATACAAACAAAATAGAGAGTGTAAGTGATGTTAGAACATTGTGAAATGAATTATTATTGAAAAAGCTTGAAGTTAGAACTTTGTCATACTTATATCTACGAAAATACAACACAGATGGTTCTGAAAATTATTTTGGTTATAGAAATAAGCAAAAGAAATGCTTTGGCATTCAAAGGTCATTTTTGAAAAAAATGTCAGTTAGAACCCTATCCAAATGAAGTGACGTTATATACATTCCATGAAAAACTTATAACTATAACAATTTTCAATAATTCTTTTTATATTTTTATGTACATCCCACTATAACCATCAACAATTTACAATAATTTTATCTAGAATCTGTATACTTATATTTTTATGATATGTGCATGCATGCGTATACATATGTGTATGTGTGTATGTCTATGTATATGTATGCAATTATATGTACCCGTCTCAGAACAGACGTTGTCTAGTTAGGCGGTTACTTACTTGTTTGTATATGTTAATGTTATTTCAATAAACGCCCGGGTTGCCGGCAATTATTATTGTACATGAAAAACCATTTATTAAATGTTAAATCAAAATAAATTAAAATATCCATGCCGAAAAGTCGCTCACCAAATGTCAGAAACGGTAAATGATTATTTTACCATAATATTCTACCCAGGCAGACTTCTTGTCTGAAACAATTAATTTATTTTTAAACTTTGAAATTCTCGCAATAAAGTCGGTAATATCTCCCATCTATAAAGCCATTGTTTTCCAGGATTCCTGAGACGTGACTGCCGTCTGGACGGCGTCGCTAAGTCCCGCATAAATCTCTTTAAAAACTCAAAATAAGCCTCCAAGTAAAGCCTACCCCAGGTGGATGACAGTGAAAACCTTCCTCCGGTCGGGAGGTTTTTAAGCCGGCCGTTCCTTGGTACAAATCCCACCCTAAGTAACGATTCGATAAACACTCTCGCTTTCTGGGTGGAAAGTGAAACTTTTAGATACATAAACTTAATAATAATAATATCTATCCTAGCTCTCTCATTCAAATTTTAGGCATATTAGATTTGTCAAAGAATTTATTTATTAAAATTAAAAAATCACACATTTTAAATACATATAGGATTTCAAACGATTTAAAAAATATTTATATTGAGGGATCAGTAGCATTTATAGGTCCAATTAGGAGTTCCACCGAGCCGAACCCTCTGATATAACCCTCGAAAATATCTGACGCCGGTGAATTATTTTCACATTTAGTCTGTTCTGTAGGTTGTTCTTGTAATATTCTGTATTTATTATACTTATATAGTGCAATTGCACAGCGCGATTTGACTAGATGATCATTTGTGGAAAAGTGTGTGAAAGATTTTGTATGATGTGATTTAACCCAGACATAAAATCTGAAGTTAGAGCGTTGTTTTTGTGAAAAATTAACTCGAGGGTGCTGTACAATTTATTATCTACGCCTGTCTCAACACAGGTATACCCTAGTGAGACAGGCATCGAATAATGTAATGTAAGCATACCTTATAAATAAATCAATAAATTATGAGTTCTTTGGCTCTATCCAATTTTATTATTTACAAACGGATACAGAAAAAATACTTACCTGTCAGGTCACTTCCGGTAAACACACTTTTATTAGAATAGTTATGCTTGGAGAAGGTTTGAGCTTGCACGCAGAGTACACTATATTAAAAAAAACTGGACATTGCATGATTTTAAATTTGCTACCCTCCATTGCATTTGATATTGCATTTATGATAATATTAGTAGCAAAGACATAATTTTTTTTTAAATTTTTTTTTTATAAATTTATTTATCTTAAAAAATGGAACATGTTACAGTGTTACTTTTCCTCCATTAAAAGCATTTGCTTGTGGATGGAGGAGCTTGTGGATACATTTTAAATATTTACAATTTATACAGTCAGGTGTTTCACATAATATATGCACAGATTCACAGTTAATACACATACACCGTTAAAACACATTTTAATCATATCGTAATCAAGATCCTTTAACTAAAAGATAAAATCATCCACATGTATTCAGTAATAAGTAAAATAGGTATAATTTTTAGTGTGACATTCATATGGTGATGAGGGAAGCAGCAATTTTCCCGTTGGTGATTTCTCTAAAATGTTTTTTGATGGAGTTCAACAATTGTACTATGTCATTAATGCTTCTGATTTCTACTGGAAGGTTATTAAAGAAGTATTTTCCTTGGTGTGTATAATGGTGTTGGGCAAAAGACGTGTTTAGTTTGGGGCATACAAATACATGTGTAAGTCTTGTACGATTTTCAGTTATGAATGAGAATTTATCTTTGTCTTTTATAATTTGTATGATTGAATTTTTCTCAAATAAGTTTTTAAATGTTAGAACTTTGAACTCTTCGAATATGCGTTCAGTGGTGAAGTCCGGAGGTTTTTTTAGTATAATTTTTATAATGAGTCTTTGAACAATTTCTATGGGGGTCAAACTAGTTTTGTAAGCTGCTCCCCAACTGATAATGGCATACTGAAAAATAGACTGTGCTAGTGCGTAGTATATTGAGTATAGATTTTTCGTTGATAAGAAGTTTCTAATTCGTAAGAATATATAAATTATTTTCCTAATTCTTTTTATTGTATGTCCGATGTGATCTTTCCATTTTAGGTTTTTATCTATGATTATTCCGAGATATGTAATTTTATCCGCTGTTTTCAGAAGTGAACAATTTTGTCGATAGTGATTAGTATCGTGTTGTGCGAGAAAATGATTATGTAAGATTATTTGAAGATTTGATATATTGTTGGTGTTAATTTCGAAAGGGATGACATATGTTTTATCACTATTTAACGAAAGGAGGTTATAGTCAAACCATATTTTTAGATTATTTATGTCTTCTGTGGCTTTTAAATTATTTTTTTCCCACGTTTTTTCTTTTATTAAAAGAACGGTATTATCGGCGTAAGAGATAATTCGTCCATGTAATGGTTGAATAAATATATCGTTTACATACAAAATGAACAATATTGGTCCTAGCACGGTGCCCTGTGGGATACCAAAATTTGACGTTTCCTGGTCGCTAGTTTGGTAATTTATTTTAACAAATTGTGCACGATTGTTCAAGTAACTTTCTATCCATTGGACGGCTATGTCGTTGATGTTATTTGATTTCAGTTTTTTGATAAGCTTTACGTTGAGATACTATCGAATGCTTTTCTTAGGTCTATGAATATTCCTGCGCATTTATTACCTTCATCAAGTGCCGAGTATATAAATGATGTTACATTTGCTATTGCGTCTTGTGTGCTTTTTGTTTTTAAGAATCCGAATTGATTGCCATGTAATATTTTATTGTTCTCCAGAAAATCTATAACCCGTTTTTTTACAATCTTATCAAATATTTTTGCTATATTCGATATTAGTGAAATCGGTCGATAATTTGTGACATTTTGTGGGTCGCCAGTTTTAAAGATAGGGGATATTACAGATTTTTTATAATTTGTTGGGAATATGCCTTTAGTCAGACTGAGATAATAAGGTGGTTAAGAGGTTTCAGTAGATACATTTTCATTGTTTTAAGAATTTTCACAGAAATATGGTCAAAACCTGGAGAGGATCCGTCTTTCATGTTTTCTATTATAAGTTGTATTTCAGTTTCAGTAGTTTTTTTAAAAGTGGACAGTGTATTTCGTTTTTGTGTATTATTAGTTATAGGTTTTGGTGTGTGTAAAGGTTTAGAGATTTTTTTAGCGAGATTATTTCCAACTTAAGAGAAATAAGAATTGAAAATGTTTGCTGTTAGTTTTGGATCTTTGGATACATCTATTATATTATTTTCATGTTTAATGTATTTTATAAAATTATTTTTTTTCTTATTTTCAATTGCATAACTTACCGCTTTCCAAATAGCTTTCAGATTATTTCTGAAGTAGAGATTACTTCTCTGAAGTAGTCATCTTTACTTTTTTTAATTAAAGTTGTTAATTTATTTCTATATTTTTTGAGAACTATCTTAGCATTTTCGTCGTGTGGATTTTTAATTGTATTTTTATGCAGCTTTTCTTTTTCTCTAATAGATTTTATAAGGCCACGAGTGATCCAAGGTTTTATACATCTGAATTTTGAATTCGTGTATAATGAGACCTCTGTTGTGGAGGTTTCAATATGATCCATAAGTTTTTTTTCAAACATACTTGAACATTCTTCGACAACGTTAGATTGTAATATTGTATACCAAGTTTCTGCTTTCAATTTTTCCTCCAACATGGCAATATTTGTGGTTTTTTTAGTCTGAATTGGAACATTTATTTCTGACTTCATATCGTTATCATATAATAATAAGCAAGAATGGTGGTCAGTAATATTCGTTTGCCAAACTATTGTTCTAATTTTATAAAGGTTTTGTAATTTTATGTTAACCCAAATATGATCTAAACAAGACGATTTTTGTCCACGCATTTCTCGAGTATTTTTGTTTATGCATGATTTAAAATCTAATTCATATAGATTAGGTACATATTTATTTTTAAAGTCTGGAGAATTTAGAAGTCGGGTTCTTGGAGTGAGGTTTGTCTAGGTCTTTGGTGATGAATGCGTTTGCTCGCCTATTCCGTGGGGGGGCCGGATCGGGGGAGACTGCTTGATGCATACACAATCTAGTCCTCTCCAACCATACATTCACACATCTTTCATTCCTGGACACATTGACTCCCAGAGCCCTACCCTCCACACAGCATCCCTAAAGATGATACAGGCCTTGAGGGATTCTTCGAACAAATCTATAGTTTTATTCCAAGAATGACGAATTTTCTACACAAAAGAAAGGTAAAAGGAAATGAGATTTCTAAAAACGGCTCCCACCTTATGTTCCTACCCCTTAAAGCAGAATTTTGATGAATTAGAAAAAGGTAGGATGGGTGGGTAGGAATCTGGGGTAAGTGTGTCCAGGGCACCTCTGATATGACCCAGAATCACTGGTTAAAGAATAACAAAAATGTCCCTCGACACCCTGAATATATATTATATTTAATTTTCAGTTTCATAATTATTTATTTTAAAAAAAACGAGTGTGCTTTAGACCACACGACTGAAGTAAAACTACACTAACTCATAAAAGAACATATGACATTGACATTGACATTGGGGTGACATATGTTATTGGGGTGACATATGACCATGGGGTGACCTATGACCCTGGGATAACCTACGACCGCGGGGTGATTTCCGACCTTGGGGTGACCTACGTCCTTGGGGTGACCTACGACCTTGGGGTGACCTACGACCTTGGGGTGACCTACGACCTTGGTGTGACCTACGAACTTGGGGTGACCATCCTCATCCTTATCCTTGTCACTCCCCAAGTCAAGCGTGCGGAAAGGCCCGACCGTTCGCCTCGCCATCGATCACCGTTCGCATCACACTTTTCGTAACACATAATCACTTTTTGTAACACATCATAACTTTTCGTAACGCATTCACCAGCTTACCCTTCAAGTCGAGCGTGCGTAAAGAAGTTTTACTTTTTAAAAACAAGCCTCAAACCACAAATTAATATAAAAACAGATGCCTCCAATATTAGCAGAAAACATTTTCCAATCCGGTGGCATTGCATTAAAGTTAAATATATATTCGATCACATCAAATCAAATTATTATAAAAAATCCCTACAAAAATATAAATTACGGTGCTTCGCGTTCCCTGCCGACAAAATAATATAATTAAGTTCTAAAGTGCTAGTCACTCTTTTTTATAGAAGTGTTTTTATTTTTGGGCAATTCCCGGAGTAATTATGCCGCGTTTGGGTAATTTTTAATGACATAGCACTTAAAAGGACTTTCCGATTCAGTACTAAAAATAAGCATGTTTCGTCAGGGCATTTTTTGAAATGCGTTTTTGATGCGAAAATGTATAAATTTTCACAACGTGATTACAACCTTCAAAATTCGGGCGTTTTTTGTCAGTAGGTAAAAATATCTGCGCTTTGCAATAAAACCCAAATAAATGGAAAATTTGTAAACGTATCCGAAAATTAAAAACTGTTTTCGAAAGGTGATGAAATACACTTTCAAATTTTATTATTAGAAATAACCATATAATTTTTTAAATAGAAAATAATTGAATGCAAGTTTTAAAAATGGCTTACCTTACGTTTTTCCTAACTAAAATTACCGAAAACATAAAACACTTGCATTTTTTATTAGAGAATGGAATTATAAACTATAATTTGGGAGGCGGGAATGGGTACCGCCGCCCCGGGAACCTTTATTGAATAACCAACACCTCTATCATAGGTCACACCATGTGGTTCTCTACGTTTGGTGATTTATCAGGGGTGCCCGGGTTCATAGGGTGAGGTTTGGATAGGTCTTGGAAGTGGATAACCAGTACACTGAACCCCAGATTCCTACCTACCCCTTAAACCCCTTTCCTTCCCAGAACTCTCCTCTCCATCCTTTCCTTAAAAAAACCCTCCACACAGTTTTCCCAAAGATGACATAGGCCGTGAGGAAAATTATTTTCCTCAGGGCCTCCTGTGTGGAGCTCAACTTTTTTTTTAAATAAACGTTACTTTTTTGTCGTTTAATGTGAAAAAAATTCTTTAAAAATTCCCAAAATTTCATAATTTTTTTTTCAAATTGCGGTCGGAAACATTGGTTTTATAAAGTGTTACATAAAAATATTTGTAACAAGGTGTGTGCACCCTCTTATACACACTTTATTTGTGGTTTTGGTGTGTGGCACCTCTAGTGCTTGCCCATTGATATTTGGGCATTGGTAATATTGCGAGCCCTGCAATATTTTTTAATGCAACAGTTGCTGATCCTGGACAAATTGAAATCAGGAGATTTGAAAAGAGAGCTGAGGATTCTTTGTATTGCAGCCCAGAGCATTGGACGGTCCTCTGGACCGAAAGACGACGAATCGACTAAAAATCGCTACGATTAAGATCATAGATGTTGGAAGTGACTCTCGCCATCTTGGAAGCTGACTTTAAATCATCCTGGGCGGATGATTGGCCTGACCTGCTTCTGGATGGTCCTTTTGGCTTATAGCCAATGATCTGCAGCCCTTCCATTCTCACAATGTTTCTACAAAACGAGGAGTTTTCGACAAGCCACGCTTCAGCCACACTACGGCTTATCACGGTATCACCATCAACCTATTATCTAAGCAAGCCCTTTATGCCAGACAGTTTTAGAATAAGGATGTCCTTTTTTTAATTCGCAATATACTTTTTTATTTCGAATACCTTGTTTTCGTACTAGAACCTAATCCTTGTATTTGGCATGTGGAGTCCTCATTGCTCACAATAATCAACATTTCAATAATCTACATTGTTGCCACCTCATCCCAGGTAACAAATTATGTTCAAACTAATTATTTTGTGGTTAACTTTTAGATTTGAATATAAAGTTTGTTATTTTCTCTTTCCAATACCATTTAGATCATACTTGTAACTGTGATAGTAAGGGAGACACAACGATGTCTATGAGACTTATGTGAGCTGGGACAAATATAATCTTCTTTTTTAAACGCGTAAAATAATCATATTCGTCGACAAATCATAAGAATTGGTTGAATTAGTTAATTATATTCATGTACAATCCATTGAAAGAATCTCTACGTCTTCTCTACATATTATAAATAAAGTCCTGCGTGCCGTCTGTCTGTCTGTTCGCGATATACTCAAAAACTACTGAACGGATTTTCATGCGGTTTTCATCAATAGATAGAGTAACTCGTGAGAAAGGTTTAGGTATATAATTTGTCAAGGTTTTGTGTAAATTGGTTGAAACATAACGATAATTGTTGGAAGTGTCGGAAAAAATCAAGCCGTAGGTAGCAGTGGTAGCTTTCATCAAAAACACTGCCTATAATCCCTTTGAGATATAACAAAACAATGCATGGTGGGATATTCCTCTTTTATAGACTTACAAAAAAGTCCGCCATATATCATCTACATTTTACGGATAGCTTACTATACCCATTCTAACTTCTAAAAAAAGGTCACGTGCAGTGAGGTAATTGAAAAGTTAGATAGATACAGTATTAATCCTTATCAGCTTAAGTACGTTAGTTACCTGATGCATTTCATGCACATTTATTTTTTATTTTTTTATTTAATTATTTTCATATTACATTTGGTTACAAAATGATGTATTGCCCTTATTGCGTATGGACATTATTATAATCTTTCGCACCATCTATGTATTACAAATTATTAAAGTCGTCCGCGTCTGTCTGTCTCTTCGCGATAAACTCAAAGATGGCGGTGGTTATAAAGGTTGGATAACCATCCAGTAGATGGCGTTGTGTTTAGTTAGCCACAGCAACGCTTGGCCGGGTCAGCTAGTACTAAATAAATTCTTACGTTTTCTAATTTTTAAAATAGATGTCAGCAGATAAGTTTTAAGATTTTCACGGCCAAAAGCATTTTCGTTATTTGTTTTTGGGGTGTTATGCCGTGTTGCGCTACCTCCTTCTTTAGCCAACGTTTCGGACATCGTTGCAGTGTCCATCATCAGGGCAGATACGGCAGATCCGGTAGAAGGAGGTAGCGCAACACGGCATAACACCCCAAAAACAAATAACGAAGATATGTCAGCAATTTCGTTGAACTACAATACTATTTTAAAGGATGTGAATATCCTTCCTGCCTTCCTTCTTCCTTCTGCCTTCCTTCTTCCTGACAATTTAAGCATTAAGTAATAATCACCGAAAAAACGGAACTTAAAACATTAATGAATTTTTTTTTCAGAGGTCCCATTTATCTTTTTAGATACATAATATCATTTTGAGTTGTCAGTGTTAAAAATAACATTGCATGTAAATACATGAACAATAATTAAGATTCATGGGGGAATTCCAAAATATATATATATGTATATATAAAAATAATACCAGTAATATTGTCGTATGTAATAAAATTTTTGCCGGAGTTCGAAATTTCCCTAGATTTTGTCCTGATTTCCCTTTTCCCAAAAAAATATTTTTGTCTCCTAGATCTAGGGAAAATGCCCAAGACATAACATCACTGATTCAAAATGACAACTTGAAAGTAAATAAAACTATCGGGGGGGTGATGACGTCACACAATCCACCATAGATACGGTGGTTTTCAGGGGGTCTTGAAAAATCAAAAATTTGATAATTATTTTAAGCATTAAAACTTACTATAAAATAAAAAATAAAAATGCAGTTATTTACGTTTGAAGGTCTTTATTCATTAAAACAATTAAAACAATTGGACTGGAGTTCTCTATTATAATCATAATGTCATTAATATTAAAAATTTAAGGAAGTATTTATAATCAAAGATACAGATCAAATTAATGATTTAGGTGTGATACTATCAGTATCGCCCTGGTGTAAGACCACCATTCAGAATTGAAACGATGATTCAGAGTGGAAGATACTATCAGTATCGCAAACGTTGCTTAAAAATGGCTTTAGCCGTGTTTGGTGACCAGATCTGAATAGCCAGGTACTTCCCAACCTTCCTCTTCCCCACCTCCTTCCCCTCTCCACTACCTTCAGCCTCACAACATACCCCAATTGGGGATGCCATAGTCTCACTGGCTCCAGACGGGAGCAGTTGAGATTCTTGTGCGGTATTCACTGTAAAAAAAAAAAAGGTAGAAAATGTTTGGCTTTTTCGAAAACTATAGAACATATTATATCGGGATGTTCTGTATTAGCGCCGTCCGAGTATACATTTAGGTACAATCAGGTTTTAAAAATAATTCCCAAATGCCAAAGTTTGGTAACTAAACTCGATTGACTGCCGTAATATAGTACCATATTATGAATATGAAACAAATTCATTTTTAGAAAATAAATTTTATAAAATATATTATGATAAAACTATACTAACAGACAGAACAATTACTCATAATAGACCTAATATAGTTTTACATGACAAAATTTAAAAAATAACTTATTTAATTAATACATTAATATCTACCCACCCAATCTACAAACTAGCAACGGCTCCACGCCTACCATAATAAAACATTGTTCGAATCTGTCAAATTATTATAAGCTTTCCCTGAAGAAAGAACGTTTGTTCCGAAACCGGCCGGATTATATAAGTGGTTTATACAAAGTTGTATTGTTTCATTTTTCTATAATGGATAACCACAAAGTTATAGTTAAATTCAAAAATATAAAAAAAAAATAACTTATTTCATTGATGTCGCTATTCCAAATTCCTATAATATTCAGGAAACTATTTCTGAAAAAACAAGAAACTATACAGATTTAGCAAATGAGATTAAACGAATTTGACATTCTCAGACTATAAAAATATTATCATTTGTTATTTCGGCTACTGGCATTATACCTAGCTCTCTCATTCAAAATTTATTCATATTAAATTTGTCAAAGAATTTATATGTAAAAATGCAAAAATCAGTCATTTTAAATACTTGTATTATTACAAAAGATTTTTTAAATATTTATATTGAGGGATCAGTAGGATTTATAGGTCCAATTAGGAGTTCCACCGAGCCGAACCCTCTGATATGAAAATATCTGAGATCGGTGAATTATTTTCCCATTTTATCTCTGGTAGATTGACATGTTGTTCTCGTATTATTTTGTATTTATTATACTTGTATAGTGCAATTGCGTAGCGTGATTTGACTAGAAGATCATATGTGGAAAAGTGTGTGAAAGGATTTAGTCTTTCCTGTGGGGAAGAATTAACCCGGACATAAAATCTGGTACGTAGAAATTTATTAAACGTTTTGCGTAGATATAAAAAAAGGATCAGCTTCTATTTCTTTATTTTATTTTAATCATTGTAAATCACTGCTCTATGAAATATAATATATTTTTTAGCACAGTTGCTTGTAAAATAAATTCAACGATAGATCACAGGGCAGATTACAAGAAGTTTAGTACTGACAGCGGTTATCTTACTTGCTACGTACTGCGTGGAAATTCAAATTCGTACAACATTAATTATTGTATATTAAGTTTTCTCCTGACCGCTTTCAAGCTATGGTCAGGCATTAGTTCCTCATGACAAAACACAAATTTACCTGTAATAATTCATAAAATGACAGCCGTGAGTAATGGCACTTTGTTTCTTGGAGGTTTTAGGTCCATCCGCTAGACGGGGCTAGGGACACGAAAAAAGTATCGATACTTTGTGGCATCCTTTCGATACCGATACCTTTGTACTCGATACTTTGTATTCTATTCAATGAGTACTTTTATTCAATGAGTACTTTTTGGCAAGTATCGATATCTTTAAAAATTTGGCTAAGCTGCTCATATTTATGGCAACGCCATCTAGTTCATCAAAGCAAACCTTCTAAAACATTCCACTGCATTGGTATAATTGCAAGCACAAGCAATCTAGTGTGTCATGGAACAAATAGATGGTGCTGTCAAATTAGGGCAGTAAGTAACTGACATAATATTCAAATTCTTTCTAATCTGTGACTGTGTTTATTTCGCGTTTTGTTTCATAGTTATTTATTTGGCGACCACATTATTGCAGACTGCGATTGGTTGTTTATTGGGCTTGCCGCTTGACCGTATTTGATTTATTCAAGTGTTACACTATTATTCTGTGCTGTGCATATTTGAGTCATAATTAATTAGAGGAATGCCGCCTAGTAGGAGTGAGATTTGGTAATATAATATAAGATTAACAAAAACGAAGTAAATTGCAAGATTGATACGTAGTTGGCCCAGTCAGAGCTGTAAATCAGGCCCTATGAAATGTACTCGATACTTTGAAGAATCGATACTTTTGTTTCAATACTTTTATGATTACGATACTTTTTTTCCGATACTACTCATGAGTACAGTATCGATATTTTCTATTCGATATCGTGTCCCTAGACGGGGCATCGTGTGCTTTACGCCAATAAAACAATACATTCAGATCTTTCAATTTGTTCCGCAGATGCCAGCAGATGAAAGCGGACTAAATCCCTACATAAATTCTGCCAGTCAGGCGCTATCCCGGTCGCATCTCGGGAATACCCGGGATGTTCCCGGGAAAATCCGGTCAGATTCTAAAACAGAAGCAGTAACTGTTGAATTATACCTATGGTGCCTTTGCAGCGCATGGCCGGCACTAAATCAGCTACGATTTATCTGCGCAGGAATTACAGAATCGATCTGCAAAGCGACGGGGTAACGTGCCACAACGCATAGCCAACTGTAGCTCGCGCGGGGTGAAATGTATGGCAGAGTAGTAGAACGTTACCGCAGATGATGGCAAATCGATGCTAGCATATTCATCATTGGGGATACGTGGTCAACTCCGGATTTGCAGTTTGCAACGGCAATTATTTCCAACAATGACGTCCTTATAGCTGGTTGGGCTTGTGTTCGTGCTTGGAATGTGGAAATTGATTTTCAGCACTCAAAGGCGTTTAACTACATAATACGAGGTAGGTACAGTATGCGCACACTGAATCAAAAATAGGTATTAGTAAAATGTAATATAATTCAATCTCCACCGTTATTCGTTCCCAAATAAGAATTGATGTTGTTCTGATAGTGCCACAGTCAACGCGAAACATTTTAAATTCCATCGGGCCTGGAGATCTAGCATGAATGAAAATTAAAATTTTCAATATTCACGGTTCCATAACAACTCAGAATCGTGCCCCTCTTAGTTCCGTGGAAGACTTCTCAATAACTTAAGGTTCTTGATAACAAACTGGATTATTATGGTCATTATTTGTTTTTGGGGTTGTGAGGCCGATGCCGCGGCACGAGACGATGTAACTGTAAATCCTTTTTTTTGATAAGTAAAAGACCATTGATTGTTTTGAAATATCGATCATAGGAAATAGGCTATGAGAGGAATAGTCTCTTACCTTTGACGGCTTCCTGCACTGCTTCAGGATCGATCCTGGTACTGGCAGCTTCCCAATATACCGGCACAACACCAGGTTTTAAGCAACGACACTTTGAATTTATAAAAAATGAATTTTTGCGATTATTTGCGATATTTCGAATAGCGAGCTGTGACCAATGTCACTTCGAATTTCCAACTGCCCAAGTAGGTAATTTAAACTTGGGTGGCAATATTGTTTAATTTTTCACATGTAGGTAGGAAAAACATCTTCTTCTTTTCCTGGTAGAGACTTTTGAGGAAAGGAGGAAGAGAAAGGAATACATGATTGACGAAGGACTTGGGGAATATGGATTTAGTTTTAAAAAACCGTTTCAGAACCAAACAGGGGTGTTATGCCATTTTGCGCTACCTCCTTCTTTAGCCAACGTTGGCTAAAGAAGGAGGTACCCCTGTCGGCCATTGATAGATGCACTTTCCCTGACGGCATCACTTTTTAAGTTTTTACCAAAAGCTTTTATCACTTAAAAGCTTTTTCAATAATACATTTTTTTAACAATATTATCGGTGTTTAGTCGAGACTTGCTGGAATGCTAGAACACCAAGTCAATGGACATTTCAAAACTGTCATAAACGAATTTTTTTGTTTTTTTATCGAATATTCATGTTCAGGAGTGATCGTATAAAATGTATTCTCCAAATGACTATTAAATTTTTTTTTCAGGTTGAATCGTCAATTTAAATAATTAGTCCTTAATAACAAACCGAGTAATATTACGAATGCAAAACTGTGCTAAGCACGGAGCGAAGGTAGGTAAATTTGACATATTACGGCAACAAATCGCTCTAGACTTTTTGCAAAAGTTCCATAATACACCAAAAACAGCTCGAGTGGTTAGGATAGTTTTAGACAAGACAGACAGTTTGACAGTTAACGTTGATTAAGTTGATAAAAATCGTTGACAAACATTTTAAAATTTGACTACAACGTGCGTGAAACAAAACGCGATATAATTGAAATGCATAACGATGAAAATAACGATGGAGTTTTAGAAAAGATAGAAAATTTAACAGTTGACAAACATTTTATAATTTTACTAGCTGACCCGACAAACGTTGTTCTGCCATATAAATTATTTCTAGTGAATATTTTGGTTGTTAAATAAAAAATACCGAATGTATTGAAAGTGTATGGAGATGGTATCTACGACAGAAAGAGGAATGGAGCGCTGTAGATGATTACCGCCGATAAAAGCAAAAAAAACACCAACTAAAGCAGGAAAATGAAAAAAAGCAAGTCTATATGAATTTCGAAGAGCAATTGAGTGTACGATATTTTTGTCAGTCCGTCTTTAGCCAACACAAATAAGCTCGATGGTTTGCCCACGCGAGAACATGATGCCGAATGAAATATCAAAATGATGCAACGCTTCTCGTGAGTGCCTTAAGCATGTGCGGATGAAAGTTCAATGAGGCGGACGTACCGCCATCTGTTATTCAACAAAATAAATAATTTCGTTCTGTTTGCAATACGAAAGACGGTTGAATTTGTTCATACAAAAATACTAAAATCGCGATTTAAAAATGGTGGGGTGGGGGTCGGAGGGTTAAAAATTGGTTTTATAGGTATTTTTTGATGCCAAATAAAAAAAAATTGACAAAAAATAGATTTTTTCTGGAAAAGGACACCCTAATCACCTAGCGGTATAAAATATTCTTTAAAACCTATTCTAATACCTACAAAATATATATAAAAAAATTTAATAAAAATCTCTTTTTATTAAATTTTATAAAAATTTTTATTTAATAAAAATTTCGGAGGAGTGCAACCACAAACACCGTGACACGAGATTTTTGTATATAAGAAGATAAACATTTTATAATTTTACTACAACACGGATGAAACAAAACGTGTTATAATTGAAACGCATGATGATGAACATGAAAGACAGGTACTCACTCTGGTGCAGGCCTGAAGGCGGGCTGAGGCAGATGCTTGGCCTGCGCAGCCCGGGCCCTCGCCAGCAGCCCCATGACGGTGCGCTTGGTGGGGCTCATGGAGGACCGGGGGCCCGAGCCTGCCAGGAGTGCCGGCCTCTTGCGCCCCATCACGGCGCCCGGGACTGCAAACAATACAAACAACACAATTATTTTAAGTAATTTCTGATGGTTGTTATTTGTTTATTTATCGCTGGAGCGTTTTTGGCCATATTTTGGCAAATTTGCAAACACCCTCGAGCGTTCGCTTGCCAAAATGTGGCAAATTTGAAGAGATATTTTAAAACGTTTATTGGTATTATTTCAGAAGTTCCCGCGATTTGTTTACTTTGATTTAAGTGAAAATACTAAGTTTTTCTCACTTTTCAAAAAGAGACCTCACGCGTCTCTTTTGAATCTCTTCTGAACTATTTGTTATTCACATTTCGCGAACCGAAATCATTGACATATTTTTTCGTATACGTCATTGATCTTAAAAAATATACAGGGTGTCCGGGGGTAAAGTGTATTAACTTCGGGAGGTGATTCTAAATTATGGTAGGAGTAAAAAAGATTAATAAGTTGTCCTGAAATTCCAACTTTTTTTCCACACAAATTACTCGATGAAGTTGATGTTAGCTTGCCGGGCAACGTTACTTCGGAATAATTAATAATAATGCTGCCCGCACACGCCGCTCTAATTTTATCTGTTTACCACAAAGCTACGCCTAAAAGTTGGAATTTCAAAAAAAGTTATTTACCTTTTTTTACTTTTACTATCATATAGAATCAATTCCCAAAGTTAATGTACTTTAGTGGGGAGTTTGCTTCCCCGAGGATGTCACCGCCATCTGTGGCTACAAGTCGGAAGCTTTTACGATACATCGCACCCCCGGACACCCTATATATTTTATTTATCATATTACTAGCTGTACTCCTCGGCATTGCCCGGACTTAACGCAGCGTTTTTTTAAATCAGATAAAAACAGTAATTTTTCTCTTATTTTAACATCAAGTGTGTAAAATTTCATTAAGAAGCATCAAAATACTGCTTTAAAAGGAGAGAAAAGAGTATTTTTGATTTTATTTTATTTTTTTACATGAATACCGCACAAGAGTCCCAACTGCCCCCGTCTGGAGCCAGTGGGTCTATGGCACCCCCAAATGGGGTATGTTGTGAGGCTGAAGGTAGTGGGGAGGAGAAGGAGATAGGGAAGAGGAAGGTGGGGAAGTACCTGGCTATTCAGATCTGGTCACCAAAAACGGCAGAAGCCATTTCAAGCAACGTTTCAATTCTGAATGGTGGTCTTATACCAGGGCGATACTGAGAGTATCTTCCACTCTGGGGTATGGGGTGTTCTTCGAATCCCTTGTAAACAGTGACCTTCCTATTGTTTAAAAGATCAAGTGTGCAAAATTCCATCAGTCTCATAATAAAAGAGTAGATTATACGAGTATATAAATCAAATTGGCCGCTGGCCACAGACATCCTTCCTTGTAAATAGACAGAAAAATAGAGATACACAAAGTCTGTGGTGTCCGTGGCCGCCGAATAGTAATGGCAGCGCCAATTTGTATATGCGGACTCACATATGTTAGGACGAAGTGTTGTGACGGTAGTACACGAATGAAGAGAGTAACAGTATTCTATACAGGTATTTATTAGGGAGCTGCCTAAAGCAAATAGGACGTACTTCTAGCACGCATCGCCTTTAATAGATTCTCGCAAGCATACTAATCTTGCTTGCTCTCATACACATTCACACAGACATTACAAAGTCCAACTTTGAATTAATATCAGCGACCATTACAAAATCAAAAATACAAGTCCCGAAATCTATTTGACGTCAACTTATTTGTTGGGATAGGACAACGGATTTTACTTTGGGTCACGTCCAACCTTATTTGGTCTGCGGATAAACGAAAACCTTCTATTGATTTTCATATACCTAAAATAAGCAATCTCTTAAAATAACACAATAAAATACTGCTATCTAGAATCCTCGAATATCGGCCATCACCGAAAATGGAGTAAAACACATCAATTTCACGGAAAATTACTTTTAATTTTCCCAGATTTATTCTGAGAAAAAGGTTAAACTGCGTGGCCGTACAATATTTTCGGATTTTCTGGAGATTTATGATTGTTTTTGAAGGAGAACCGCGTAAACAAATAAATAAATAATAATGGGCAGGTGTATTTCAATCATTGATATTGGATAAGTGAGATTGGTCTTTACCTAAACGAAGGGTCTCTAGTAGGAGCATATATAAAGGAGGGTAGGAGGGTTAACCCCCCATCGGCCTCAGATTTTTTTTGCAAAATAATTACATTAGCTGTACATATGAGGCACTCAGGAAAATATTTTTTCTCAGGTCGTATATTGTCTTTCGGGATGCTGTGTGTAGGGTCTATTGAAGGCGAAGGGAATAAAATAAAATTTAAAAAAATGTACATTTGTGTGAATCGTTCCGGAATGGTAGATACTCTCAGTATCACCCTGCTGAAATATCACCAGTCGAATCGAAACATCGCTTATAATGGCTTTAACCGTGCTGAGTGATGTTCTGAGAGAGCCTGCTGGAGAGGTCAAAATGTCTACCTTTTTTACATGAATATCTCACAAGAGTCGCAGCTGCTCTCGTCTGGAGCCAGTGAGTCCATTACATCCCTAATTGGGGTGTGTTGTGAGGCTGAAGGTAGTGGGGAAGGGAAGGAGATGGGAGAGAGGAAGGTAGGGAAGTACCTGGCTATTCAGATCTGGTCACCAAACACGGCTAAAGCCGTTTCAAGCAACGTTTCAATTCTGAATGGTGGTCTTACACCAGAGCGATACTAAGAATATTTTCCATTCCCGAATGTGCTGCAAATATACTATATATCATTTTAAATGAGTTATTCGTGAAAAAACCAAATTAATCAAATAAAATTTATTTTCCCACGCCGGGATTCAATCCCGCGACCTTCGGATTGCGAGTCAATAGCCACGCCGGCCGTCATATCTCTACCAGTCGCTCACGATCCGGACTGCCACGCAGTTGGTGGGCAGGCGTATCCGGACAAACCTCACCACACTCACTGCTAAGTCACCAAATGTCAGCGAACGTACTAGTTATCCAATAAATGACACAAGCGGCGGTTCTCACACTCGCCTCCTTAATTGAAATTTTTTTCTACATAATCTGCTAAATAATAAAATAGCCAATTCCGACTAGCCATCCATCATTGGTTTAAATGTTCCAACGAGGCATACCAGGCACACTACGCCTCTTCATATAGAAGCCAACAACACCAATGCAGCAAATATCTCACCAATTAGTCGCGCAATTTTTTCATTAAGTAGTAAGGACTTTAAAACAATTGAGAAGCCACGAGCCAAAAAATGGTGTATTCTTAGTGTGCCTTATATCGCCTCGAATATAGATTGTTCTTCTTCTTTTTCGTTATTTGTTTTTGGGGTGTTATGCCGTGTTGCGCTAACGTTTCGGACATCGTTGCAGTGTCCATCATCAGGGCAGATCCGGCAGATCCGGCAGATCCGGTAGATGTGTGATCTGCCGGATCTGCCCTGATGATGGACACTGCAACGATGTCCGAAACGTTGGCTAAATAAGGAGGTAGCGCAACACGGCATAACACCCCAAAAACAAATAACGAAAATTAAAATATTTATTTTATATTAGAGCGAAACGATAGGAAAAGCTTTAGTTTAATTAAAACATATTTTTTGTATTTATAATAAAAACCAAGTCGTAGTAAAGATTAATCTAAAAAAGTGGTTTTGGAATTAATCTTCGCCGTACCATTACAAATGGATTTATAGGAGGATTCTTCTATTTCTTCGATATTTCTGTGCAACCTCTGGAGCGATTATGGTCGAAAAATGGACCACTTTTATTGTTCCGGACGGGACGACAAGGGAAAGACGATTCCCTTCAGGACGTCTTCTTCTTCTATTTTAAAATTAAATACATGTCTTTGCAAACAAAGACGAGGATGAGTTCCCTCACAGGCCGTCCTCGTCTTCTTAAATAACTTAGGTTTAAGGATTGGGAACGAAGGCAATATGATGATAATTATGTTGTATACTATAATGTACCCCTTTTGATTTAATAATGATAAGTTTTTTTACTAAAGCGGGCCCTCTAGAGAGGTCGAAGGCAGGAGCGGGCTTTTGCTGGGTCAACTCTCGTTTTCGATCTCTCCGCACGCCACTGGTGCCCAGCCCGAGGGGCAAAACTACCCGCGGGGGACGGGCGGGCTCCGCTTCCCTACCCTTCCCCGCACCTACTCTCCGGGCGGACCAATAGGAACGCTCCGTCTGGTGGAGTAGGTATTTTGGCATCATAATGCAAGGGAGGTTTTTGTGTGTTTTATCAAATTATGAGAGTTCGGTCTAATCTATCACCGAATAAATGATATGAATGGATAGACCGGACTCTCCTTTCTGTAAACTTATGTCTTTGATAAATATACAACTAGGATTAAGCTAGAAATTTAAGTTTCCCTGAAGAAATGGGGCTGCAGGGACCCCGGTGAAATTTACATATTATGTCTTAATAAATCAAATAAATTAGTAGGGGAAAGGTCATGGGGGGTCAGACAGAAGAGAAGGATAAGGGGAAGAGCTGAGACAATAGCAAACTCTGCTGTGTGGAACACAGCAGAGGTTACGACCCGCCAAAACTCGGACCGCCGGAAAAATGGGCAAAAATCCGGGTCCGCCCACACCGGCGGCGAGAGTGGGGGGTCGGGCTATAAATAAAGTGATACCCCGGGAACAGCACGCATAGGGCTGTCCTGCCAGACCCCATTACAATAATTACAACGCTAATAAAAACCGTAACTATAATTATCAAAGGCAGGCAAACATAAATACCAATTACAATGAACACCGTCGCGATTACCGGCAGGAACAAGTTTTTTACGGCTCTCAGTCAAAAACTCAAAGTGAACCCCCTAGGTTCGAACCCATCACTACCAAAATCAATACAAACCAGCCCCCCCCCCCCGTCATCCTCTCAACTTCTCAATCCTGGCCTACGCCAGACTTCTTCAAAAGCCGTAATTCCCATCAGGACAACCGGTCCCCCAAAACCCCGGCCTTCAGCCAACAATTCCGGCTTGATCGCCCTCCCGAATCCCCCCAAGCTTCCCATAGTAACCTTCCTCCCCCTCCCCCACCGCCTTCTTCTAAACCCGAGGCTAGCGAAATTCAAACCCTCATTGAAAGAGCTACAGAGCTCCAGTTCATCATCCAAAATGCCACCAAAGAGCTAAAGTCCATACAGACATTTATTATCAAACACAATGGCTAGACAACGCGCCAATAAATCAAATTTGCAAACAGCGTACTGGAACGCCAATGGCACAGTACTAGCATACCGCGAAGAAATCATAGAATTTCTCCACGATTATAATCTTGACGTATTTCTTATAAATGAAACGTGGCTAAAACCATCACGCAATCTAAGAATACCAAATTATAATATATTCCGAGATGACAGAACCTCCAATAAAGGAGGCGGTACTGCTATATTTGTTAAAAGCAATCTTGACCATTGTCTAGCACATGCATTCTCTAACGATAATATTGAATCCACCGCGGTTAAAATCAATACTTTTCCGGTCCAATTAAATTCATATCTGTTTATAGCCCTCCCAAACGACAATTGATTCCCTCTGAACTAGATTCACTTCTCTCCGAAAATGTCCCCACTATTATTGCCGGAGACTTAAATGCCAAGCACGGCTCTTGGAATAGCCAAAATGATAATAAAAAAGGTAGAGATCTTGCATAATATGCTCTCTCTAACTCAATTGCCATAGACGCCCCTGACCTACCAACTCTTCAGCCACCAAATGGCAGGCCAGATATCATTGACATAATAATAATAATAATAATAATAAGCCTTTTTATTCTGAACTTCTGTTAGGTATGTATTAGACATGATCTTATTTGTTATAGTATATCCCGAAGCTCAGTTTGCCTCTTGGCATAGGCCTCCTCTAACATTTTCCATTGGGACCTGTCACGCGCTACTCTTCTCCATTGATGTCCAGCAGTGAGTTTTAGGTCATCTTCCCATCTCATGTGTTGACGTCCTCTACTTCTCTTGCCATCTCTGGGATACCAGTCAGTGACATTTTTGCACCATTTCTCTTGTGGATCGCGTATCATGTGTCCTGTCCATCTCCACTTTTGTTGGTCTATTCGGGTAACTACATCGGCAACTTTAGTTTTCTCCCTTATTGTGCTACCTCTCACTCTGTCCTGTTTCCTTGTTCCTGTCAAACTTCTCTCCATGGCTCTCTGGCAGCGTTCCAACTTTTCTCTGTGGCGTTTGGTGAGTGCCCAAGTTTCACATCCATAGGTGATGACTGGAAGTATACACGTGTTGAAGACTTTCCTTTTTATTTGCATACTTAGCTCCTTAGATTTCAAGACTTCTTTCAAAGACCAGTATTTATTCCATCCATTTGCTACTCTTCTCTCGATTTCTTTAGTGGTTTGATCTTTGTGAGATATTATCTGTCCTAAATAGATGTAATCTGACACATATTCGAGTGGTTGGTTGTCAATTTTTATAGTTACTGGTTCAGAGTTTGTAAGCAATTTTGTTTTGTCTTTGTTCATGCATAGGCCGACTTTCACACTTTCCTCGTTTAGTGATTCTATCATTCTAATTAGGTGCATTGGGTTTTCCTCGAATAGGACTATATCGTCTGCAAATCTTAGGTGGTTAAGTTTTACACCTTGTACGTTGATACCATATTTTTCCCAATCTAGTTTGCGGAAGATACTTTCCAGAGCAGCCGAAAACAATTTTGGTGATAGAGGGTCTCCCTGTCTTACTCCTCTCTCGATCTTGAACTTTTTTCCCAAGGTTTCTAGTTGGATCCTCGCTTCGCAATTCAAGTATATGTTTTTTATAATATTTATGTAGTTTAAAGGTATCCCCTGCTGTTCAAGGCTATCCCATATAGCTATGTGTCTTATGCTGTCGAAAGCTTTGGAGTAATCGATGAATGCCATGTATAGTTTCTTATTATACTCATTATATTTTTCTACTATTTGTTTCACCGTGTGTATGTGGTCCAGGGTAGAGTATTTTTGTCTAAAGCCGGCTTGCTCCCGTGGTTGATTTTCGTCTAACTTTTTACTAATTCTTTCCAGGATAACTTTGGAAAATACTTTGTATATATTTGACATCAAACTTATAGGTCTGTAGTTCCCTATATCTTCCTTTTGTCCTTTCTTGAATATAAGAATAATGTTTGATGTTTTCCACTGTGTAGGTATTAGACCAGTTATAAGTATATCATTGAATATTGAAGTTAGTATTGGTAGTAGTTCTTCCATGGTGCCTTTAAGAAGTTCGTTTGTCACTTTGTCTGGACCTGGGGCTTTTTCCATCTTCTGACTGTATATGGCTTTTTCTACTTCTCTGGAAAGTATTTTTGGTTCAGTTACAACGTTTTCCTGCTCTTTATTGACGTCTTTCTTCGGATCATGTTTTTGTTTGTCGTTTGGGCTTGAGTAGAGGTCCTGGTAAAATTTTGTGGCTATTTCGTTTATGTTTTTTCTATTTGAAGAAGTATTCCCCTTTTTGTTTAATTTTGGTATCCATTCTTTATTTGATTCTCTCAATTCTTTAAGCGCTTTTTTCACTCCCCCTGTTTTCACTATATGCTTTTCTAATGTTTGCAGCCTCTTGGTCTTCCTATCTTTCCTGATGTTCTCTCTGATTTCTTTACTTAATTTTGTTATAGTTTTAATGTTATCTTTTTTAGGATGTTTTGAAAATAGGTGTTTTCTTTCTTCTATAAGTTGCAGCGTTGTGTCACTTAGTTCGTACTTGTTTCTTCTGCTAGTCTCAGCTTTTTCTTTAGTTAGTAGATTTTCTAGCTTTCCATATTTCGCACGAGCATCAGTGTTACTCAAGGTTAATTCTTCAGCTGATTCAATTAGGGATTGTGTTATTTTCCTTAAGGTTTCATCGCTGTGGTGTTTTGTAGTGTGTGAAGCGAAATGTTTTCTAGATTTATTTGGTGGTTCTATTCTTATATTGCTTCTTACCATACGATGATTTGTATTGAAATTGAATTTAGTTAGGACCGATGTATCCGTGAAGGCTTTTGGATAGTTTGTTGTTATGTAGTCAATTTCGTTTTTGGTTTTGCCATCGGGGGAGATCCATGTCCACTTATTCTTTTGGTTTTTCATGTATAAACTGTTCAAGAGCGTTAGATTGTGTTGTAATAATAATTCAACCAAAAATTCACCATGTGGACTTCTTCTACCTTGGCCAAACTTTCCCAAGACATATTCTTCCTTGCATTGCTTCATCCCGACTTGAGCATTGAAGTCGCCCATTAGAATAATATGGTTGTTTTGATACCTTGTTAATATCTTTGTTAATTCTTTATAGAAAAGTTTGATTTCTGTTTTTGTCGCTTGTTCTGTTGGAGAATAAATTTGTATAACTGACCATACTTTTTGGTATCCCGGTATGTCAATGTTAAGAATGGCTATTCGATCAGAGATTCCAATTAGGTCTTGTATGTATTGTTTCATTGACCGTTTGATTATGAATCCTACTCCTCTTTGACCGGCTGTTTCGCCTTTGTGGAATAGTATGTAGTCAATGCGTTCCTCAATCTTTTCTCCTAGTCTTCTCATCTCACTAATACCCAGGATATCCCATTTTATTTCTTCGAGAGCTTTTTCTAGCTCGTGTAGGCTTTCTTCGGTTCTAAGGGTTCTCGTATTTAAAGTTGCAATATTGAGTATTTTGTTTCTTCTTGTTGTTAGAGGGTGGTGGTCTATAACTCCCGCGGGGACCAGCCGAATTGGGAGACTTTTTGTTAATTGGTTTTGATTGTTAATTTTTGTTGGTATTAATATTGTTTGTTTCCGATTTTCCGAGTCAATTATTAGTTTTTTGCAGCATTTAGTTGGGAGTCAGAATTTGCCCGGTTGACATAGTTCAGTATGTTAGGTCTGGTGATCTCTTTCGTGCTAGTTTTGGGTAGAGGTTGTGGAGGATTGCTTAATATTTTGTTTGTATTTACTTTCTTTTGTGCTGTTGACTTGGGAGAATCCGAAGTTCCTCTTTTCCTCTTTTCGCTAATGTTTTCCTGCGGTTTTAACACTATCAGTTTATCATATTTTATGTAAGCGATATTTCCCTTCTTTTTTTCATCTTCTAGTTGAGGTTGTAGCTGTTTTCGTTTTTCCAGGATTTCCTTCGAGTAATCTTCTTTCACATTAATACCTGACGGGAGGTTTGTCTTGTTCTTGAGTATAAGGTGTTTTTTCCATTGGGTCGTGACAGATGCTATAACCGGACGATTCTGGTTTTCGCTTTGTTTCCCTATCCTATACACGTTGCTAATTTCTTTAGTGTCCAAGTGTACTCCCGTGTCTACTATGAGGTCCGTGATGTAGTCTACTAGGTCTCCTTCAGATTTCCCCTTCTCTTCTATTCCAAAGAACACCAGATTATTTTTACGTTTTTCTCTATCTACCGCTTTAAGTTTTTGTTCTAGTTCTGATACTTTATTTTTAAGGATATTATTTTCCTCAATAATTATTTTCATCTTCTCATCTAGCGCTTCCATCACATTTCTAGTTACCGAACGAGTTATTATTTCGGCTTGTTTCTCTAGTTTCTCTTCAAGTTTAAATAAAAATAACTCCATGTTTTTGTCCATTTTGTTTGTGTTCTATAAAATTGTTCAGATGAGGTGATTTGATTAATGTATATTTACGCCTGTTGGTGGGCAAAATTTCGGCACTTCTGTAAGAACTTTCCGTACTTACGCCTGTTTGCAGTTTTAATTAATTTTCAGAATACGCATTTACTGCCCTCTATTGACTGGTAAGGTATCTCGTTAAATGATTTTTGGTTTAGTTGGTGTACATATTTACCGCCATCTATGAACAGATATTTTATAAATTTTATAATAAAATAAAAAGATTTTGGTTTGTTCGAGGATCGAACCCTTCTCCGAAGAAACTGGAGCCAAACACTTTGCACCCACGCCAATTCACTGTTGAGCGTTAGCGAGATTAAAGTCTATATTAAACAACTGTCAACGAAATGTATTAGTGTATTTTTGTTGTTTTTAACTAAAACACTACTTTTATTCTTTTATTCACAATTCAAATTTGTTAAAGATTCACTAATTGCCAGATTTTATTACGGATGTTTATTATTTTATTTATTTCACTTGATGACAATTAAAGTTCAGTATTGTTTTCAGTTAAGTTTCAGTTTTTATATCACTTTTGTATCACTTTTGTATCACTTTTGAGGCACTCCCCGTTCGAGTATCGATAGAATAGACACACGAGGATATAAATTCTGCACCGAGTTTTATAATACACAAAAAATTTCAGTTTGTTAAACACTTTTAGTGCGAATTCTCAAAACATTTCTATGTGACAGAATCCTAGATATATTGTGTGTCAATTTTTTTGTAAAAAGTCACTTTATGAGCATATCTCGGTAGAATACCGGGAGACTAACACACCGGGTGATAGACCGAGAAAAACACTGCACTTCAGTAGCAAATTTGATTTGATTTAGACACTATTATATTATATTACGACCTACGTAGTCCAGTGGGTAAGACTCTTGACTCATGATCCGGAGGTCGCGGGTTCGAACCCGGCATGCGCAAATAAATTTTATTTGATTAATTTGTGTTATTTCACAATTAATTCATTTAAAATAATATATAGTATATTTGCGGCATGTTCCAGAGTGGAAGATACTATTAATATCGCCCTGGTGTAAGACCACCATTCAGAATTGAAACGTTGCTTGAAAATGGCTTTAGCCGTGTTTGGTGACCAGATCTGAATAGCCAGGTACTTCCCAACCTTCCTCTTCCCCACCTCCTTCCCCTCACCACTACCTTCAGCCTCACAACATACCCCAATTGGGGATGCCATAGTCTCACTGGCTCCAGACGGGAGCAGTTGAGATTCTTGTGCGGTATTTACTGTAAAAAAAAAAAAAAAAAAAAAAACTATTTCTTTGTATGATTCTTCAAAAAACTGGAGCTAACGAAATTAGCGACTGATCAAGTTCAATGGCCTAATAATAAAAATAATAAAAAAGGTAGAGATCTTGCATAATATGCTCTCTCTAACTCAATTGCCATAGACGCCCCTGACCTACCAACTCTTCAGCCACCAAATGGCAGGCCAGATATCATTGACATAATCATCCTCAAAGACACAAGTCACGTTCACTCGCTAAAAGTTCTAAACGAGCTCGCATCCGACCATAATCCTATTCTTCTTACATTGACAGGGGGTTCGAACCCACTGGTACCTCATCAGCCAACTCGGAAAAAAATAAAATGGCCTAAACTCATCGAATTATTAAACTCATCTACGACGGTGCCAACTTCTATTCCCGATGAAGCGAGCCTTAACACAGCCACTTCTACGTTAATTAACTCAATTAAATCATGCATCAACGAGGCATCCGTTGAAATTCCAAATGACACAGGACGACATGGTATCCCCGAAGAGATTAAAGATCTTACTATCGAGAAAAATTTAATCCGTAAAGAATGGCAAAAAACTTGCAATCCTATAGTAAAAATGCACTATAACCGCTTATCCCGCGAAGTAAGAGATGCCCTTAACGATTTCCGCAATGAACGCTGGCACGAGTTCATATCTTCCTTCGAAAATGACAGAGCAGCTTACTGGAAACTCTCAAAAACGCTCAGAAAACCAAAAACAAGAATATTCCCCCTTCAAGGCCCAAACGGAGTAGTATACTCTACTGCAGACAAGGCAGAAGCCTTTGCAGACAGCCTTGAAGCCCAATTCACCCCAATAACTGATCACGATGATCCATCCTTCGTTTCAATGGTGGATTCAAAAGTAGCATCAATTTTAAATACAGAATCTGACTTGCCAATCAAATTCTCAACACTTAATAAAATTAAAAAAATTATTAACTCTCTTAAGAATAAAAAAGCGGCGGGACCAGATGGCACATCTAATAAAGTTTTAAAATGCCTTCCTTTAAAAGGCATCTGCGCCTTAACTGCCATCTACAATGCGTCACTACGACTCAGTTGCTTTCCTAAAGCATTTAAACAAGCAAATGTTATCTTAATACCTAAACCGGGCAAAGACCCACTACTAACAAAAGTTATTGAGAAAATCATCCACGCTCGATTAGAATCATTTATTCATGAAAATAAAATTTTGCTAGATTTCCAACACGGCTTCCGAACTGGTCATTCTTCAACTCATCAACTTCTCCGCATAGTAGAGATCATAACTGAAGGATTCAATATAAACAAACATACAGTGATCCTCACATTTGACATATGACAAGCATTCGATAGATTGTGGCATGAAGAGTTATTATATAAAATGCATCAAATGGGCTTCCCCATCTCATATATTAAAATGGTACATAGCTACCTTACTGATCGTACTTTTAGAGTAAAACTAGACGAAATTCTATCATCAGCACGTCCACTAGCAGCCGGTGTCCCCCAAGGCGGTTCACTATCCCCTAAACTATTTAACGTCTATTCTAGCGATATTCCCCCACCGATGAACCATAACGTAAAAATTTCACGATGATACCAATGTTATCTCGAGTTCTACTGTCGCGACCACTGCTACACGCCGCGTACAGCTCCAAGCCACTCTATTCGAAGAGTTTTGTAAAAAATGGAGAATTTCAATTAATCCAACCAAAAGTGCCGCTACAGTTTTTTCACGAAGAAGACCCAAACAGCCCCCGAATTTTATATTATTTGGGGAACAGGTCCCATGGGAAAAATCTATTAAATACCTCGGAGTAACACTAGATTCCAAGTTAACGTGGGCTAAACACATCAATGAAAAAGTAAAATCAGCAAATAGGTCAATGTCAGCACTCTACCCTATGTTAGGTAGAAATAGTAAATTATCAGCAGACAACAAACTACTCATCTACACGACGAACATCAGGTCGGGCTTTACATACGCTGCTCCCGTTTGGGGTCATGCAGCTGACACTCAACTAAAGAAACTACAAACCCTGCAAAACAAAGCCATTCGATTAGCGTTGAATGCGCCGAAGTGGATCAGGGTTAACACTCTACATAAAGACACAAACATTCCTCTGATAAAGGAGTTAATTGTTTCCCAATCGGAAAAATTCTACGCCGGCCTAGCCAGACATGAAAATCCGACCATTAACTCTCTCGCCCAATATAGCGAGAATGAAATTACCAAACATAAAAGACCTAAAGTGATCCTCCGCAAGGAGTAGGCAATTGAGTACATATTTTTAATAATAATAATAATAAAAAATATATAATTAATAAAATATAAAATATCAAGTCGCAGTATAGTTTTAAGTTTCATTTCTCACCACCAAAAATAAAATCCCTCCACGCAAAGTTTTATAAAAAAAATCCATTGTAAATATGCTAGAGTCAGTAAACTCATTGTTTAGGAACTCTGTCAATAAAGAATATCCAAGTCCAAGCCAACAGCACGCATTCATACAACTCGATTTGGTACCGTCTCAGTACTTCTTCGCCTCTTCTGCCTGGCCCTTGGACCTTCCTCCGGATTTGACCTGAAACTTGGATTTTACTTCTGCCCCCCTTGGACCCTGCCTCTTCCTCTTGAGGGCCACCACCCGGCGATTTGACAAGCATCTTGGCGGCTAACCAGGACTACCCAGCCCCTATTCTACAGTCTATGTGAGTGGCGGAAAGGTCGCTAACATATATCTGCGATTGACAGTAGTCCAAAATTGGACCCCATTTTTCTACTATGTATTCATAAAACATTTATTTAAACTATTCAAAACATTTTCATGGCCAGCCATTTATTTAAACACGAAGCTATTGGAATGTTTTTATCTATTATGACCACAGATATCGCAAATCCGAACTTAGTAGACTATTTTAGACGATGTTAAAAATAAATTTTAAAAATATTTTTTCCCGTTGAATTTTTGATCAGTTGTTTACGGTTAAAATTAAGTCCCCTTTCAATAGATATGCACCTTTCATTATCAAGTATATTACCGACAACATACAAAAATCTAAAATATTCTACGTTCTACGTTGACTCGAATAAG
The DNA here is from genome assembly GCA_929108145.2 of Limnephilus rhombicus. Classification (NCBI taxonomy): domain Eukaryota; kingdom Metazoa; phylum Arthropoda; class Insecta; order Trichoptera; family Limnephilidae; genus Limnephilus; species Limnephilus rhombicus. The sequence continues at coordinate 34,210,679 of OV815297.1, forward strand.
TTCTTTAAATATTCTACGTTGACTCGAATAAGTACCTCTCGCGGCAGTTTCAAAGTAAAACATACGCAGGATTCGCGCGGTTATAAACTTTACGATTTTTCAATATTTTTTTTATAAATTCCACAAATATGAGATGAACGGTACAATACAGGTTAATTCCTTGGCTATATAGCACTATAATAAGTTTTTATGTCTCCGTGTTATAATTCAAAGATATATATTTTTTTAATTCTGTCGAAAAATTTTAAAAATGATCTTCTGAGAAATCTCTGATCTGTTTTTTTTTGTATTGTCTGGTGCCAACTAGCGCCGGACGTGAAACTAATGAGACGTCTCGGGATCCATAAAGTCTGCAAACGAGTGACATCAGACATGGTGATCAATGACTAGAGCTGGAAGGTAGAACGCTTACAGTTGAAGATATGTTTATTTGATTTTACAACTTCTACCTACATACTAACTGACCCGGCGAACTTCGTACCATCTCAGAATCAATAACTGTTGTGTCAACTTATTAGCGGAATTAAATTCAGTATTTTTATTATGTTAAAAATTACACTACAAATTAATGAAGCAATTATCGATGCGCAACTGTCCGTGTTCTGTTTTTGTCAGTATCAGAGATGGCGTTGTGTACGGATTTATATTTTTTGTGATTTTCTTACTTTTCCACTTACTTACGGGAATTCCGTTCCATAATTTTAATGTGGTAAAGGGGGCGATTCCTGGTTGCACTGGTTTTATCGCGGTATTGCTTTATAAATTGAAAATGAAGTAATTTACCGCTCTGAATATCTTCTGCAAAAATAATTAATTTTTCTTCGAAACGAACCAATTCTTCTACCAAAACATAGGCTGGGTTTCCCTTTCCTTGCAGTTTTAGATTCAGCTCATTTAATTTCGGTGTGATATCCACCATAAAGCAAAATTTTTGCAACTATTTGTCGTTCTCTAATTCAGGGTGATTAATGCCCTTTTCATTAAGGAATGTATTTATTTCATTCAAGCACAAAGCAAAACGTTTCAACACCTTACCTTATGTAATCTATCTTTACTTCAGTTTTTTATCTTATTATTATGTATGTACATATATACCTTTGAGAAGATAGTTCGCTTCTAACTCTTCTACTTGAAACAACAACCTAAACGTCACAGCTTCACTGGTGAAGACGCCAAACTGTCTTGCGTCGAAAGTAAAACCTACATAGAAACATCCGACGACGGACTGACGACAGTGACAGTGTGTCACGGGGAGCGGTGCGGTGAAAAGCGAGTAATAGTGGCTGAGAGATAGAAATAGAGTCTAATTCTCGTTTATCGATTCTAAACGATTTTTAATATATTTTTTGATAAAATAAATAATATTTGCGTATGGAACTAAAGAGCCGCAGCTTCACATCCAAAGAGTCGCATGTTGATCGCGAGCCGCAGGTTGCTGACCCCTGTACTAGAGGTATAAGATAAGCGCGTTGATGGTACCACCTTACATAGAGTGGAGCTGAATTTTCACTATTTACAGGAAGCCCTGAGGAAAATACTTTCCCTCAGGGCTTATGGCATCTTTGAATATGCTGTGTGGAGGGTCTTTTTGAGGAGAGAAAGGAGTGAAGATAGGTCTTGAAGAGTTGTTGTAGGAGGGAGGAAACGCAGAGGCTGGCAAATCGTTCCACAGCCGAGCTGTTACACTTAAGAACGAGTCGTAGAAACGACCCGTCACATTAATGTTAACCGTGTACAAATGTTGGGCGCGTGTTTCCCGGTATGCACCGGTGCCGAAGGGATCAATGACGCTAAATCCTCGGAGCATCTTCCATTGTAATACCGTTAGAACAAGGACAGTATTCCCACCTGACGCCTGTGCTCTAAAGATTGCAATCCTCTCGTTAGATAGGAGAATCTATCAAAACGGACCGCCCGTTTCAAAACTGCAGGGTTTTTCAGGTATTTTTGGGCTCCAAAGATGGCTGCCAAATTCAACCGTGGAGTGCAAATGCAATCTGTACAGGGTTAGCAATTGTGTACTAATTTAAAGAGTTTGATAAGGTATATATATATATATATATATCTATATTTATCTATATAAATTAGTTATTTTTATGCATAGCACAAAGGGTAACAATTATTATAAGCAATAATTATCAGCCTGAAACACTCATTAACATTGAAAAATCTTCCGAGAAAAGATACTTGCCGTCAACGGGACTTGAACCCGTGTCCTTCTGATTGCCGGTCAGCTGCTCTTGACCACTGAGCTATGGGGGCTTATCAAATACCCGCCAAATAATTCAATATATACTAGTGTTTCATTCAACAATTACTGCTTATTATATTTTTTCCACCTGAAAACAACCAACAGAAGGACACGGGTTCAAGTCCCGTTGGCGGCAAGTATCTTTTCTCGGAAGATTTTTCAATGTTGATGAGTGTTTCAGGCTGATAATTATTGCTTATATTAATATAAATTAGATTTAAACAAGAAACGTGTGACAAGAGAGAGCTGTGTGGCGGTTCATCGTCTCTGCCTACCCTACGGAGAAACAGCATACTGGTTAGAGAAGTAAAATAATGAAAATCAGGGTCAGTTATTTTTTAAATATCAAAAACCATTGCCAACCGTCCAAAATATTACACCACGGAAGTTATAAATTTCACATTTTACAAACATCTGCTTCCACAATTCTATGGTCAGAACCTTTGTCAGGATACAGCCACAAAACCTCAAAAAGGTTTCGGGTAAAAACATATATTTCAGCATCATTTTTCAAACGATATTTGACTTGTAAACCCTTAAAAAAAGCAAAGTCTAAACAAATACTTAATCATTAAAGACAATATTAGCGACCCTCAAATGAAAATTTAACACAGCAAAATCAGAAAAAAATCTGTTGTATCTGGGAATTGAACTCAGGAACTTATCCTTGCCTCTGCTCTAACCATTTAACTAATTCGACCCCATTTCCTTCGGTCATACTACGACTAAGAACTACCAACATTTTCTTAATTTTCTTACGCATATCATAATTTTGAAATAAAGAGTCCCAATTGCTCCCAACTGCCTGGAACCAGTGAGACTATGGCATCCCCAATAGGGGTAAATTGTGAAGCTGGAGGTAAGTGGGAAAGTACCTGGCTATTCAGATCTAGTCACCAAACACGGCTAAAGCCATTTCAAGCAACGTTTCAATTCCGAATGATGGTCTTACACCAGGGCGATACTGAGAGTATCTTCCACTCCGAAACGTGCCGAAAATATACCTGTAATTATTTTAAATATTTCAATTGTGAAAAGACAAATCGATCAATTAAAATTTAATAGTACACGACGGCATTTGAACCCATGACCTCCGGATCGCTTGTAGAGAGCCTTAACCCCCGACCATGGAGGCCGTCTACGATTACGGAGGCTGCTATCGTTGTGTATTATTGCAAGATTCTTCCCGAATTAAATACAACCTAGACAGTGTTTTAGCCGAGCAATGAACAACCTTTAAAATATAATTCAAATTCGATTTTACAGACTGGTATCACCGAGCACCGCTCTCCGGTCTAGTGCGTGACGATGCAAAATCATTCCAATTTCAACGTTCGTTCAGTCCACCGGCTTTTCTCCTAAGCGAGATAATTATTAAATCTGTGCAAAATTATTGTAACACAAAGTTTCGAAGAAAATATATTTGACTCGCGTTAATCAAGAGAATCATTGAAAACCACCACAACACCAGCAATCCAATCCAGTAAGTAAACTGTCAAACAAAATATCTAAACATAACCCTCTTGCCGAACTGGTGACCCGACGTATTTGGATAAATTTATCAATTTTTATATTAATATACGACATAAATTGAATTTCCTACAAGTCTAGAATATAATTATTGCTTATAATAATTGTTACCCTTTGTGGTATGCATAAAAATCTTGTCTTAAAAACGTTAGTTTAACAATTAAAAATAATAATTAATATTTGACAAGTATAAGTATTTCCCCAATAAATGAGTACATAATTTGTCTCGACGCCACCTAGCGACGGATTTAACACTCACAGTGTCTCTCTAGCAAAAATAAAGTTGGTTGTTTTCAGGTAGAAAAAATATAATAAGCAGTAATTGTTGAATGAAACACTAGTATATATTGAATCATTTGGCGGGTATAAGATAAGCCGCCATAGCTCAATTGGGAGAGCAGCTGACCGGCAATCAGAAGGGCACGAGTTCAAGTCCCGTTGGCGTCATGTATCTTTTCTCGGAAGATTTTTCAATGTTGATGAGTGTTTCAGGCTGATAATTATTGCTTATAATAATTGTTACCCTTTGTGCTATGCATAAAAATCTTGTCTTAAAAACGTTAGTTTAAAAATTAAAAATAATAGTTTAGAATATAATAATAATAACTGGAATATATAATAATAATAACTTGATGATGATAATGATTAAAATCTCAAATTTTAATACTTAATGATTATAAATAATATTATAATACATATAGATAATGTCGTGCTGAGGCGCGGAATAAAAGCTCTTTGTTTTTTAAAAAACGTGGCGGAATAAAATAAGGTAAAATGTAAAAAGCTCCAGTGAACGATGACGGCTATGGAAGGGAGTGCTGTGTAAAATATGAAGCACCGCGGCGAGATGTAATTTTCTACTGAAATAATTTTTAGAACCATTGATTAAGAGAACACAAGATGGGTCTTATACATAGACCAACTATTATCTAGACATCTGCGAACTTTAAAATTAACACCGAAACCAAACACATTGGTAAAAACATGTATCAAAAATTTATTTATGCAATAATTAAAAACACTTTGTTTTTACCACAATAAACTTTATTAAAAAGTCGACATGTTTCGAGAACGATGTTCTCTTCATCAGGACATATAATGTACTAAACAAATGATCGAACATAGAAAGACAGGCGTGGGTAGAAATGGAAGTAGTGGGGGAGGAGAGAGGTGGAAAGGGAAGTTGCTTAGAAGATCAACAAGGGAGAGAGGGGGGGGGGGGGGAGAGGTGGAAAGGGGGGTGCTTAGAAGAACAAAGACAAAAAATTACAATGGGAATATGTTTAAGATAGGGTTATTCACAAAATTAATTTGATTGTTAATAATATTTAAATTTCTATTGACATTTTTCCTAATTTCTAATATTTCTAAAAGATCTAAGTGAAAACCACTAACGTTAGTAAGTAAAATTTTTTTTAAACCAGTATTTATATCAAATGAATGGTTAAATTCAATTAGAACATTTGAGATGTCTAAATAGCAATAATTATTCGGAATTTGCTAACCATCTAATTGAATTTAATCATTCATTTGATATAAATACTGGTTTAAAAAAAAAAAAATTACACACTAACGTTAGTGGTTCTCACTTAGATCTTTTAGAAATATTAGAAATTAGGAAAAATGTCAATAGAAATTTAAATATTATTAACGATCAAATTAATTTTGTGAAAAACCCTATCTTAAACATATTTCCATTGTAATTTTTTGTCTTTGTTCTTCTAAGCACCCCCCTGTCCACCTCTCCCCCCCTCTCCCTTGTTGATCTTCTAAGCACCTCCCCTTTCCACCTCTCTCCTCCCCCACTACTTCCATTTCTACCCACGTCTGTATTTCTATGTTCGATCATTTGTTTAGTACATTATATGTCCTGAAAAACAAAGTGTTTTTAATTATTGCATTAATAAAATGGTGCCACAAAGTGAATTTGCAAAATTAAAAAAAAAATATTTATTTATTTGTTTTATATCAACGGTATACAAATACCATGAACACAGATTACATGTCACAAAATCATAGTTACATAAGAAATAATAAAAAAAGTGGGGAAAACAGTTAATTGTAGCATTTGGTTGTGAAATGTCCCAAAGAGATACAATTACATACAATATTATAGTATGAATAAAATTAATATTGATTGAAAATATTTGATAGTATAGTATGCCTTCCGTGCAGTTAAATAGATCCGCCACATCTGCGTATCTATTACTAATTCCATGTAACCTAGGTACAAGCTAGTTTTTCGTATACCAGTCTTGTTGCTGTTGCATTTAAATAATCGAACATACCCAAAATATGTGTAGGTATATAAAAATCATCATGCTGAATGGTCAGCTAATCTAGTGCATTCTGTGTCATTGGTTTTCCTCATTTTTAACAACGAGAAGAAGCTTTCTACGATTAGGCAAATTTGCTTGAATTATACAGAATTCTGCATAATTGTAACATTTTACATTACCGCCCGCACCTACCTGTCCTGTAATCCGCAGGTACGTAGACGTCGCATATTTATTAAGTATTTAGAAATCCACGTTTTTCGCGGCTTGCTAACATCACATCTCAAATGCGACATCAACCGTTTGCTTATATTAAATTTTCAATAGCCATCCTTTATTCATTGTAGAGTGATTAATTTTTCGGCTACATGTCCTTGGTGATTTTAAATCCTTTCTCTTAAGGCGATGTAATACGTTATGTAAAATTCGGGATAGGGCTGCTAACAATCACAACAACATAAAAAATAGTAGGTGTTGGACCGTTGGGGTGGGGTAAGAGGTTGGGCGGTTACTCGGCTGAGTAACCAGTGACCACATGCGGAGGAAGTTTTTTTGTTTGATTTTGAAGAAAAAAAAATTATCGAAAAAGTCACCGGAGAACAAAATTTCATGTACATTTTTTATTCCAAATAATGTCAGGAATCACTGGTTAAAGAAAGCCAAGTACGTCTCTTAACACCCTGTATAACATAAATACCCTCGAACGTACATCATCCCCAAAGATGACAAATATGTAGAGTAAATGTAAAAAATACCATTGAAGAAGACGATAACAATAAAAATCTAAATGAAAATATGAAAGATAACAAGACAAAAAAAAAACAAAAAATGATAATGGTAGCAACTGGGAATCGAACCCAGAACCTCGCGTTTACCAATTCCGTCATTTCCACCTACTGTCAAACCGTCACATTAATCAATTTCATGTTTAAAATTTTAAGAATTAACAATATTATTTTCAACTAATTTTTTCCATATTATATATAGGCAACTACCCCTTTTGTTGGAAATAATCATTCTAAAAAATGGTTAGTAACCTGAATAGCGTCTCGGATAAATATATTTTTAAAATTTAGGTGGTAGTGGCGGAATGTAAAAGCGCACGTCCCGGTTAGACGAGAGGTTCTGGATTCGAGTCCCAGTTGCGACCATTATCTTTTTCTGTTTTTCTGTGTCATGTTCTCTTTCATATTTTCGTTTAGATTATAATATTACTAGCTGGTTCCCGTCATGCGTTGCTATGCTATTTAATAAAGAATTTTTTTCTCCCTGTGTGTCCTTTCTCATTTGTCCCGTTCCACTTCCGCCTCCCCTTCCTCTCCCGCGTCCCTTTCCCCTCTCGCGTTCCCACTCGGCCTCCTCCACCTTCCCTCTCCCCACTCCACACCCCCCTTTCCCCGTCCCGCGAACCCCCCTCCCGAGTTACCTCCCCCCTCCCGCATTCCATACATTCAGTCCCGGTGGATTCAGTTTTCAAACAGCTCGTGTGTCACCTATTGCAATTTTTTTAATACACATTTCTTAATGCCAGAGCTCACCAGTAGTTCTATACAAACCTTGTCCTGATAATAACGAATACAACAAAAAAAGAATTATCCAATTTGGTGCAGTCGTTTGGAAGTTATGAGCGTACATACATTTCGTAGATTCATTTTTATTTATATAGATAGATTGTTATCTTCTTCCTCATTGGTATTTTACATTGATGGGAATAACCTACAAAAGATAGTTTTTTTTTATAAAAATTAAAAAAATACATGTAAACATAATATTTCTATTTTTGATACTGACAATTCATGGTGGAATTCCATTATAATATATTATAATAAAACACATATTAAACTTATTTCCAATTATTTTTCGTTATTTGTTTTTGGGGTGTTATGCCGTGCTGCGCTACCTCCTTCTTTAGCCAACGTTTCGGACATCGTTGCAGTGTCCATCATCAGGGCAGATCCGGTAGATGTGTAATTTTTAGTCGTGAAATGTGTGCTTATTTACTTCGAAGCGATACCGTGCCGCCAGCACCACTAACTTTCACCAGTACAAAATAATCGTGACAAGCAGTGGCGTCACCGCCGCGGAACGGAATAGAAAGTTCATTAAACGTGGTATTTATGCTAGCCAGGGGCAAGTCCGTTTGCGAGACGCCGACGGAAGTGGCTCCATCTCTTAATGAAATCTAAAATTAGAAATCACAATGGTAAGAATTTAAGAAAAAATAAAATAAAATAAATAAAAATTACAATGGTTAACTTTCACCAGTACAAAATAATCGTGACAGGTAGTAAAATAATCGTGACGATCACCAAAAGGATAGCAGAACACTTTCGTGCTTGCAAACTCGGCCACCCTGATAAATCGGCAATCGCTGAGCACTTAATCGAAACCGGCCATTACTTTGGATTTGTTCCTGAGGTCTTGGGAAGACCCAAAACTTACAGAGCACGCCTAATTACGGAGGCAATTGAAATCTACAAAAATCCTTGTAATATTAATAGAGACGACGGAGCTAAGCTCAATAGCTCTTGGTATCCGGTGATTGACGGCTACACCAAAGCTAAACGCAAAAAACATGTCTAAGTATAGAGTAATGCCAGCTCGCGGTGAACCATTTTGTGTTAGAACTTTATATTAACTAAATTCGCTTTAACCAGTGTAATTTTAATTCTAGTAAAATTCATTTAATATTAATGGAGCAAAAAAACCATGTCTAAGTATACAGTAATGCCAGCTTGTGGTATACCATTTTGATTTATATTGACTAAATTCGCTTTAACCATTGTAATTCTATTTCGTTAAATTCTAACCATTGTGATTTCTAATTTTAGAATTCATTAAGAGATGGAGCCACTTCGGTCGGCGTCTCGCAAACGGACTTGCCCCTGACTAGCATAAATACCACGTTTTAATGAGTTTTCTATTCCGTTCCGCGGCGATGACGCCACTACCTGTCACGATTATTTTGTACTGGTGAAAGTTAACCATTGTAATTTTTATTTATTTTATTTTATTTTTTCTTAAATTCTTACCATTGTGATTTCTAATTTTAGATTTTATTAAGAGATGGAGCCACTTCCGTCGGCGTCTCGCAAACGGACTTTTTTTTTTTTTTTTTCATTTACTAGATTCTTATGTATCTTGAGGAGATGAATCATTTAAATTTACTGAATTTAAAGTTAATGTTCTTTATACAAATAGAACGGCGTCATATGCGCCTTGCAATTTTTACCTCATGTGGGTATTTAAAAATAGTACCTGGCTATTATAGACTTAGAGGTCATGTATTTTGTCGGTAGGGAAAAATTGTTATGTAAAAACCCTACTAAAATTGCATGTTTTGCATAGCTCAACAAAGCAACCGGCATCAAGCAAGGGAAATATATACATACGTGTGTGTTTGTGTTATGTTGGGAGTGGGAAGGAGTCGGTCATGTCCTTTTATTTGGAGCTCTTCCGCATTTGCCTTTGGGAATAAGGAAACCATGAAAAACCTTATCCGGGAGGAGTCGGCCGACAGTCAACATGAAACTGTGCGGCCTTCAGTGATTTCAGTAGATGAAATCCTGCATTTTGTGGTGATGGGTGTGGGTGTCTGTTTTTATGTGATATATACTTTATGGGAATTTTTAGGATAAACTTACATACATATAGATAAAATAAATATTATTATATAAATATATACATAGATATATAGACATAAGTTGTGGGGAGGGGTCTGGTGATTGGGAATACCTACCGATCGCTCAGTCATCCGCGTCTGATTCGGGATTGTGCCAAATGTGATTAAGGTCCATCAGAATATGTTTGGGTAGTCTGTGTTTGTACCTGAAAGGGAGATCGCTAGGTGCATTGTATTGACCGATTTCTCTGATGAGTTTATTTTTACTATGTTGAAGTGACTTGTAAAATCGGTCGGTCAGTCTGTGTGTGTATTCAAATAAGGTCGGTATTTCTTCTCTTGCATGTAGTCTTTTCAAGTTTGTTCTGAGTCTTGTGTTGTACGTGATTTTAATGCAGAGATTTTGTAAGGTCTGTAGTTTTGTGTGGTCAGAGTGGGAGATGCTGCCCCACACGGGGATAGCATGAGTCAGTACCGGTCGAATGAGCGAATAGTAGATCAGGAGTTTGGTTCTAGGAAGTAGCGGACTTCTTCTGTTGAAGATTGGCTTCATCGCGCCGACTGCCTTTCTGGCTTTCACGTGCATCTTAGCTACGTGAGACTTCCAGTTGAGACGTGAACGGACTTGCCCCTGGCTAGCATAAATACCACGTTTAATGAACTTTCTATTCCGTTCCGCGGCGATGACGCCACTGCTTGTCACGATTATTTTGTACTGGTGAAAGTTAGTGGTGCTGGCGGCACGGTATCGCTTCGAAGTAAATAAGCACACACTTCACGACTAAAAATTACACATCTACCGGATCTGCCAGATCTGCCCTGATGATGGACACTGCAACGATGTCCGAAACGTTGGCTAAAGAAGGAGGTAGCGCAACACGGCATAACACCCCAAAAACAAATAACGAAAATTCTTTTGGCCGTGAAAATCTTAAAACTTATCTTATTTCCAATTAATTTAATTTTTTGACCGTAACCGTTTATATATAATCTACACTTTATATACATTACATATGGGGTAGAGGGAGGGATGTAGTCTACAAGGATTTTATTCAATTTATATAGTTTTTCCATATTTGTTACCATGTGTCGTCTTTGACTCTGAAAATTTAATCGTCAAAGACGACGTGGAAACAAATATGGAAAAACCATATAAATTCAATAAAATCTTTGTAGACTACCCCTCTCCCCCATATGTTTTGTATATAAACTCTAGATTAAGAATAATTAAATAAAATAAAAGAAGAAGATGGAAAGATAGATATGTAAAAAAAGATAGATATGTAATTATGAATGTGGAGATAGCGCGATAAATTGAAGCGAAAATTGTGAAAATTTTTAATAAAACACAACTCGTTAAAAAAGAGCGAAAATCTCGGGGGAACATCTAAAATAGCATTTAATGAAACACTGTGATTTTTTCGTACATATAACTTCTAAAATAAGTGAAATAAGGTGTTTTTAATTTGCGTTTCGGCGTGGAGAAGGTTTTTTTTTATTTTACATGAATACCGCACAAGAGTCCCAACTGCTCCCGTCCGGAGCCAGTGGGACTATGGCATCCCCAATTGGGGTGTGTTGTGAGGCTAAAGGTGGTGGAGAGGGGAAGGAGATAGGGAAGAGGAAGGTGGGGAAGTACCTGGCTATTCAGATCTGGTCACCAAACACGGCAGAAGCCATTTCAAGCAACGTTTCAATTCTGAATGGTGGTCTTACACCAGGGCGATACCGAGAGTATCTTCCACTCTGGAACGTACCGCAAATATACTATGTATTATTTTAAATTAATAAATTGTGAAATACACAAATTAATCAAATAAAATTTATTTGCCAAGCCGGGATTCGATCCCGCGACCTTCGGAATGCAAGTCAAGCGCCTTACCGCTGCACTACGCCGGCCGTCATAGATATTAACTTAAAAAATAACATATATTTTTTTAAGAGCTTAAAAACTTTAAATTTCTAAGGGAGATATGTAAGAAATCGATAGAAATTCGGGTAGCGGCGGCTTAAGAAGCTAAAACCGGTTACGGTCAAAACATAAATTAAGTGGAAATAAGTTTTATAGTGTTTTATTACATTAAGATTTGAATTTTATTATTATGTGCCGGAAATTTCGTCAGCCTGATAATTCTCTGCTTTAAAATGTTGATTTTAACAAACCCTTAAAATAATTATTGTGACATTCCTGTATCTTATTGTTTTACTGTAGAATGCAGAGCATTTAGTTTTATGCCTTCCCCCCACTGCAACCTCCACCCACTTGCTGCTACATTTAGTTTTATACCTTCCCCCCACTGCACCCTCCACCCACTTGCTGCTACATAAATTACCCCGCAAATTAAACTGTTTCCCATTGAAGCCTCCACCCTTACCCGCATCTTCACCTTTAGCCCCCACACCCACACTCCCCAACCTCTTAACCTGAGGGCTGGTTAGAGCAGGGTTGATAAAACAACGATTGTTTATTTATTTATTTATTTATTGAGACTGCTTACCTAGAGATTTGGAGAGACCAGCAGGATCATCATTGCCTTGCAACGCTTGGGACGGATGAATTCAAACTTTCGTCACTGCTGGACAGATTGACCCCTAGATTCCAATCCACCCATCTTACATTTTCCTTCCGAGATCTTCTTACCCTTCCTTTTCTAAAAAAAAACTCTCCACCTAGCATCCTCAAAGACTGAAAGACCTCAAATCCTGAGGGAAAGTTCATGGATCTAGGCTAGTTCATAATAATTTGAAAGTTTAATTTTGGTGTGCACATATATAATATATACATGATGAAACTTTAGGGAATCAATAATTATTGTACAAGTGATCAACTAGCAGAGGGATCAACTTTTTTTCATTGTTTTTTATTTAGTAACTATACATTTATTATTTTTTACATTTTTATATGGAACATGTTAGGTGTTATATAAAATAGAAAATATATTCGTAGTCCTCCTCACTAGGAGATCCTGTGCTGAGGGGGACTATGCTTTGGATAAGTTTTCAGCGACTTCTATGGTTTAACTTCATTGTTTGGATAAGGTTTTCCAGAAACTTCTATGACGATGTTTTATGTATTCTAGTAAGTTCATTTTTCGATAGTTCCTTCAACCAACATTTAATGTCCTTAATGTAGCTATTTTTTGTATTAATTTGTTTGATACTAAGTGGAAGTGTCTGTGGATCATCTGTCAGGAGATCAACCATCAGTGAGTGAATCATTATTTCGTAACACTACTACTAGTGTGCCATGGCAGTTGATCCGCCGACCATTGCCACCTCGGCGTACTTATATACAATGTGCAGTCAGCTTAGGGAAAATAAAGTATATCTAATTACAAAATATAACTAAGTGACCCCGAAGAGATGTGCAGAGAGGATGTACCGCCGAATAACGAAAGAATAAAACATATTTTCATTCAAATGCATCAAGGAAAAATCTACTTCTCTATATACTGTATATACCAGGGGATAAGTACAAAAAATCGACACATGTGTATAAATTCGTTTGATATTCATACCAACTTATCATTAACCACTCCGACCCCTAAGATTGTTTACACGACAATATAACAATAGCAGTCAAGTAGAGGAGACCTAGGAGAGTTGTGACAATTTTTAATTTAAGGAACATATCTCGCTCAAGAAATATTCCGTATTTATAAATAAAATAAATAAATAAATAAGTGTTTATTCCAGTATGTGGGGAGGAGAGTGCAATCCCACACATTCCATAAGGGTAATATACACATACATGTACAAAGTATTTGAAAGGAAAAAAAGAAAAAGAAGGTGGATATGAATGTACACGAAACAAAAAAAAGATAATAAGCTAATAGTAGTAAAAGGAAAAACAAATGAAATAATAATATTAAGCTTTCAGGATTCTGTGAGCACGTGAGGAGCCAGTATTTTTCTCCAGTGTGCATCAATACTGGATGATGGACTGAGGCGGGCTTCCATGACGAGGATGTTTCCAGAGCTGGTTATCCTTTCCCTAATTCCTGCCACCCTGGATCTAATAAGGGCTGCAAAGCCAGGAACTCGCCCCTCCGTGAACATCCGGGAAGCGCTGCAATATCTGGGGAGACCAAACATTATGCGGAAGGCGTTGTTATACTGAACCCGAAGTCTTTCTATACTACTCTTCTTGTAGTTTTCCCAGAGTTCACACGTATACAGTGTTGTGCAGAAGGAAAGGAAGAGCGTCCTTTTTACAGCAGTACTGCAAAGGCGGAATCTTCTACTGAGCATGTTAGCTTTTACACTGAGAGCTCTTCTTTGCCTATCGATGTCGTCATCGTCCATCAGATTACTGGTGATTATGTGTCCAAGGTATTTAGTTCCTTCAGTCACCTGCAGGTTCACACCATTCAGGGTAGCTGGAGGAATATTTTTTGGTCCTTGTCCATATCTTACGACCAGTAGAGCCGTTTTAGTGGGGTTGTATTGCATGTTTGTTTCTTCAGCAAACTCTTCGCAGATCTTTAAAAGAATACGTAGGCCCCTTATGGATGGTGCCATCAATACCATGTCGTCCGCATAACTGATGTTGTTCAGAAACTGTCCTGCAATTTGGCAGCCTACCCCTGCATTGTTTAGCCTGTCGGTGAGTTCGTCCATGTACAGGTTGAACAATATCGGGGACATGCATCCTCCCTGTCTAACGCCGTTCTTCAGGAGGAAAGGTTCGGAGAGTCCATCTTTCCACCTTACTAAGTTTTCCTGCTGTCTATGCCACGAGTCGAGGATATATATCACCGCCGGTGATATGCCTCTTTCCCTTAGTTTACCCCATAGTAGAGGGTGAGAAACCTTGTCGAAGGCCTTGCTCAGATCTAGAAAACATGCGTACGTGGTGGTCTTTTTATTCCTGTAGTATTCCAGGGTTCTTTTCACAGTAAATATAGCAGTATCGGTAGACGTTTGCTTTTTGAAGCCCATTTGGTTGTCCTTAGTTTCCAAGATGGGACCGATCTGATTTAGTAGTAGACGTTCGAATAATCGTGCGATAGTGGTGGCAATTGAAATCGGTCTGTAGCTACCCTGGGAGGTAGAGTCCAACGATTTTGATTTGATTTTGATTATGATCTATGTAAATTAAGGTAGCACCATTCCTACCCTTTCCAATACAATCATCAAAATTAATTAAAGTATTACGGTTCCCGAGTAAATCAACAAAAATAACAACTACTCCCTCTGTCACAACTCTCCTATCACCGAGGTAAGTCGTGACAGGTAGCGAGGTAAGTTGTGACAGCTTTGTATTTAGACTATTTGAGTATTTAGACACTAGCAATGCCTTTACCAGTCTTTCGTGTATAGTTAGTTATACGGCATTCTGAAACAAAAAAGTAGTCATCCAGCATGCAATATCACACTGCAAGTCCAAATATTTTTTTTATCGAAAATGATTCTTTTGAGACAAGCTTTTATTGCGGACTGCACTTGCAAGATTTGACCTTCATATACTAACGCACAAACACACAAAAGGACATCGTAAATTAATTTTAAAAAGTGTCGAAATAATCCAGCAGAAAAATGAAGTCAAAAGGAGAGTTGTGACACGCTGTCACAACTCTCCTAGATGCTCAAAATTACGACTTGGTCCGAATAATGTTTCATACTTTCTAAACACGATGCAAACACAAAAGATCAATGCAACGCTTTGAGACTTAAATAATCATACAACTTAAGAAAAGATAACACAACAATGTCGTGATATAAATTCAATCAACATTTTGAAGAAAAACTTAATTTTTTTCTCTTGTGCGCCGCCGGTGGGTACTGAGTGAAGTAGCGCGTTTCTAAAGCGACAAATGAGCATTGTTACAATTTCGCTAACTATTATAGGTAGGGAGAAATCGTCTTTGTCACAACTCTCCTCTGTTACAACTCTCCTAGGTCTCCCCAACAATTAGCTTGTTTTTAAGCAAACGCGTGTGTTCCCACAGAAATTATTATAACTCCGTTATTGTTCTAGTGACAACCCCAAAACCAAAAGCAGAAGATCCATATTAAATCAAGCTTTATATCTCTATTCAAAGTTGTCCATAGAAATACATAAAAAGGCTTATTTTGTAGAAACAGTTTTCACCCGCCAAATAGCCTACTCACCGTTAGACATTGTTAATTTTTTAATAAATATTATTGTATGAAAAGGTAAAAAAGTGATATGACAAAATTGTTTATTATACATTTATACAATAAAATAAGTTAGATATGATTTTAGATTTTCACGGCCAAACATATGTATATCGAAAAAAAAGAAGATAGAATAAGTTTTTTTTTTTTTACATAATCCGTGATATTATTACCGTTTATTCATAAAAACATCAGGTGAATAATTTTTACAATTTTTTTATGTTTGCATTCTAATTTTTAAAATTTATTTATCATTATACAATTTGAAAACTTATTTCGTAATCTTTCGACAAACAGTTTTTAGTATTCGGCTAGGTTCATAAATATTTTTTATAAATCTGATAGTTCGCTTAACACAAAAAACTTGCACAATGGCAAAATACTTGAGTGGTTAAGGGTGTTTTTGAAGTCGATTTTACGTTAGAAATTGTTAAATAGTGAATAGAAAATTATAATTTTGTAGTAAATACCATTTCGGTGGACCAATTGTCGGCGGTCACCGCTAGCAAGCACGTTCAGACTATATTATTAAGTTAACTAAAACGAAACATCTATAGTTTAGCAAGCCCATATTTCAGAGCCTTTTTTCCAACCCTATTCCGGCGAAGGGTAGCGATAAACCGCCCTCAAGGTGAATATTTTCCCTCCAGGGGAGCAGAAACGTGTGGAAGGAAATCTTGAAGGGATGTTATTTATCGAGCGTGTCACTCAACAGGACCCCAGAGACGAATAAAACCTCGTGCATTCAGCCTTCCAACTGCGAACCCATTTGCCTTTACCACAGGCTGCTCAGGAGTTCGTTTATTTATTTAAGGAGGCTCTAATACCATCTGTAAAGCCTCTTTTTCTGGGTTTGCCTGACTTAATAATCGCGAATAATCGGTGTACCGCAAGTAATATTTCATATTCACTTAACGAAAAGTATTGTTTACAATTTATTTATTTATATTTTGCAGGTAACTCTATGTAATGGAAGACTGAACGCCGTTGGCGCCAATAAAAAACTGTCCAAAGAAGCGAAGTTAGCCGTCCATAATGGAGTGCTGGTACCTACCCTGATGTATGGCAGTGAGGCATGGAACTGACAGAGGAAGGGTGAAAGTAGACTGAATGCTGTATAAATGAGATCCCTGAGGCGTATGCGTGATAAAACCATGTAGGTATGAGAGTGTGAGAAATGTGGAGTTCCGCGAAAAATGCAAGGCTGATGTAAGCGTAAGATTAAGAAAGGGACGCTCTGATGGTTTGGGCACGTAGAGCGAATTAACGAGGAAAGGAGTGTAAGGAGAATATATGACGCAAATGTGAATGGTAGAAGAACGGGGATGCCCGAGAAAGACATGGCACGACCAAGTGAATCAGATACTTGAGTCGGGCCATGTGAAGAGTCGGAATAATAGAAGAGCATGTATGAGACGATGTATAAATGTGAACGAGGCAAGGAGTGTGTGCCAAGATCGAGTTGTTTGGGGGTCCGTCCTCTCTGCCTACCCCTGCGGTGAAACGGCGTGATGGTTAGTTAGTTAGTTTTATATTTTGCTCGGAATTAGTGCGGCAAGCGGTGTATTGCGTCCTCTCTACAGCTCAGTGATAAGGAAAGCCGAGCTCAGCATCAAGACAAATATGGCAGTGTTCAAAACTGTATACCGCCCGATGCTCACTTACGGCGACCAGATATGGATGCTAAGTGAAAGAACACGCTCTAGAGTCCAAGCTGCCGAAATGAGGTACTTGAGAGGAGTGGCAGGGGTTACGAAATGGGATCATATAAGAAACTCGACGATCCGAGATGATCTAAACATCGAACCACTGCTACTCTTCATAGAAAAATCGCAACTGAGGTGGCTCGGGCATGGGCGTGTACTAAGAATGTCTGATGACCGAATTCCGAGGAAAATATTGAGTGCGATTCCAGAAGATAGACGTCCAGTGAGCCGCCCCAGACACCGTATCTAGCTCTTGTTTGTATCAGGGATACCAACATAACAAACAGTGACGGAATGGCCGCCGGATTGCCGCCGTATCGGTTCGCGAAGTGAAATTTAATTTTACGCAATTGAAAATTAAAATGCATCTTTTTCCGCCGCCCGTGATGCAAAAAGTTTGCTTTTATAGTGATTAAGGCGAATCTAAAGCTTTTTTCTAAAAATTATTAGTAATAACCTTGGACACTTCGATCCAAAATTTACCAAAAGTGACGCTCAGATGCCATAGATAATTTATTACAAATTATTTCGAGTGGCTAAGCGTAATTCGGGTACCTGTTACCAGTGGCGGCCGGTGGTCAAAATATGTGAGGGTTCACCAGAGCTATTAAGTTAGACAATAAATTTAGGAAAAGTGCATACCTAGGTACTTATAAGGAAGTTCTATTAACGGAAACATATACAACACAGTTTAAAATACAATTTAAACAAAACATTTAAAATAATACTTTAGGAACACTGAAATAACAACCAAAGGAAGTTTCTAACCTGTACCTTTGTTCCAATTACGGGTCTGTTTTCCCAATTTTCATTCGAACGCGAATTCCTAAAGTTCATATTCGTAGTTATTGCTTCGGAAATGTAAATGTCAAACGAAAATAAACCAGAGAAATGCAACAAAAAATTTAAAATTCCTATTGGTTGATGTAGTAGCCGGAGACCATAAACAAACCAAAGTGGACTTATGATTTATGATATCACACAAAGATTCGGTTGACATTTTGCCCGCCTGCTGACAACTAATCAGCTAATCACTCATTATCGTTATACATATGTATATAGTGACATGCTTTGACTTGAAGAGAAGAACGCGGGGAACATTGATTCATTAAAAATAATAGCAATGCTGTTAAATTGAAGACAAAATGTGGACAAAAACATTACATATAAGCGTTCTTGTTTAAGACGCCACTGTACGAAACGCTCCTTTCGGGTAAAATTTGGAACGGCGTTCAGGCTATCCTAAAATTTGCAAAGGACCGTATGTACCCACGGTTTTGAATGTTCACGGGATTTGCTCACGAAGTTGTAAGATTCTGGAACGCTATCGAAAACGAACTGCTATGAAGATGGGCGCAAGGGCCGGCTCTCGTCGCTCTGAAAGATAGCGCGTATAATAGGTACCTACCTACCTACTGTACGAGATCTTGAGAAAATATTATAATAATTTATAACCGAACCGCGTTTCGTATTATGATCTTCAATTTTTGTGGGTTGTGCGGCGCTCGGGAGCTCTCATGAACTAGCCGCTACTGCCTGTTACGTAAAGAATGAGAATGGCCCAAACCATTTTGACCTTATCCTTTATACAGTTTCTTTATACATAAGGGTTAAAATCGCAATAAAAAAAATAAAAAAAAATTGTCCGCACGCGCCGGCGCGGTCGCGACACACCACAGGTTTATGGTCACATATATCGATAGTTCAGTTGATTAGTCAGACATATCCGAAAAATGGAAATTTGAGTGGAGTATGCAGTTATTTGTAAATCAGTGTACCCTCTATCTGGTACAATACTCAGATAACTCATAAGCACTACCAAATCAATTGTTAAGCATACAAATTTGTAATGAATTACAAAAAATGTTGATGTTTTATGAGTCACTAGTAGGATATTTCAAAATATCATAATAATATACCGTTAGCCTTCCAGTGTTATTTTACTGCAGTTATAATATGGAAAACACGGATACGTGTTTAGTGCGCCCCAAAGTTGAATTCGGCAGCCACCTCTGGTCTGGAGCTCCAAAATAGCTAAAAAAAACCCTTGACTCTGTGCAGAAACGGGCGATCCGTTCTTCCATCTTAACAGACGGACTGCAATCTTTAGAGCACAGGCGTCAGGTGGGAATACTGTCCTAGTTCTACCGGTATTACAATGGAAGATGCTCCGAGGAACTAGTGTCATTGATCCCCTCGGCACCGGTGCATAGTCGGGAAACACGCCAAACACGCGCCCAACATTTGTACACGGTTGACATTAGTCACATGAAAACGGGTCGTTTCTATGACTCGTTCTTGAGTTCAACGGCTCGGCTGTGGAACGATTTGCCGGCCTCTGTGTTTCCTCCCTCCTACAACATGGGTCTCTTCAAGACCCGTGTTCACTCCTTCCTTTCCTCAAAAAGACCCTCCACACAGCATCTTCAAAGATGACATAGGCCCTGAGGGAAGTTATTTTCCTCAGGGCCTCCTGTGTGGAGTTAATGTAAAAAAAAAAGGTGAAAATAATATTTGACTTATGGTGAGCATTCGAATATTGCTTTCCTTCCCATCTCAAAACTTCGTATTTGGAGATGTCTGCCTAATCAACTGGACGATCGATATTACATTGATGGGTACAACCGTCAAAATTTATTCCAAAAAACTAAATAGAGTAGAAAATCTAAAAAGAGTGTACTATGCAATTGTTAAATTTATATTAAAATATGGTATAATAGACTGGGGAGGAATATATGATGTTACTTTGAATCCTCTCAAAATAGTTCAAAGAGTGATAATTAAGTTTATCCTGAAAAACCATGTACATTTTCAACTGACAAAATCTTTTTAATATTCAACGTACCTAATAGACAAAATATGTAGAAAATATTCAACACTAAAAACTTTCAAAGAAATACAGATAAATAACTTACATTTCAATATATCAGCAAGCTATTAGAATAATATTAAAACAACAAAATTTAATACCAAGCACATTCAAAATATCTATCTCTCCCCATATAATTTCATCATCCTCCCGTTAAATCTAAAAATGATCATGAATTCCAACTTAAATTGAAAAATTACCTGAAATTACTGTAAGGCCGGTTACAGTGCACGACCGACGGTCGGTGCGTACGGTCGGTCCTGACGATCACTACCACCGACCGACCGTCGGTGCCTACCGTCAGTTCACGATTGACCAACAAGCCGAGCGGACGTCGTACGCGAAATTAATTAATTAATAGCTGCTTATTATCTTCGTAGACGTATTAGGAACAGAAGACGTAGATATCACGTACACCCGATCGTCGCCCAGAGAGCATTTCTAGCTCGTCGGTCGACCGACGGTCTGCATGCGCACGCGCTCGACCGACGATTCTCGTACACACTGCGTAGCGATATACGCATGCGTACGGTCGACCGACAAATAAAAATTTCGAAAATTGCGCAGAAATTTGGATAATTTCAGAAAACTTAATGACTATTAACATCGAACGTTTGACAGTTCACGCGTTTGATGAAATTGAATTTAGCACGCAGATGTTTTTATTGTATTAAAAGAATAGTCTATGGAATTTTAAAATTACAGATATTTTAAATAGGTACCTATATTGGGTACAAAATTTGAATGACTTTTCTTATAATATATGAAAATTTGAAAAAAAAAATTGCAATAGGTGGCACGCGAGCTGTTTGAAAACTGAATGTACTGGAACTGAATATATGGAACGCGGGAGGGATGTTTGTGGGACGGCGGAGCAGGAGAGTGGAGAGGGTGGGCGGGGAAGGTGGAAGGGGAACGCGGGAGGGGAAGGGGATGCGGAGGGGTACGGGTACGCACGGGAAAGGACATGCAGGGAGAAACAATTTATTTTTGTGAATATGCCATTGGCATGTCAGGAACCAGCTAGTTATTGATAAATCTTAAGTTTTTCTTACTTATCTTTTTGTTATTATTTGCAATATTTTATTATTTACTTACATGATTTCATGAATTCCCTCACCAACAACACAATAGTCTTTCTCTTTATGGAAAGGCTATTTTTATATTACTTTAAAACACTGTAAAACGTACAAAAATTTACACTTATTTTAAAAATCATTCAAATATTAAATTTGCTGACAACATCTTACAAAAACTATATATCTATTGTCTTAGCCTATAAAATTCTTGTCCTAGTATTTGGAATTCAAAATACAAACTTACCAGCAAATCCTTTACGAGTATTTTCACTAACCCGGTCTATGTTCGGTCACGTGTGTAAAATGCGATCCATCCCTTTCGATCTAATGATGTCTCTCCTAACCTAACCAAGAAACCAATTTACCAACTCACCGCGTTTTGATCTCCGGACACGCATCACAGCGAAAGATGCTTTTGGATACCACCCTTTTTATCTTAATCTTGTCTAAAGTATTCTGTAGGATCACGGTTGACCACCAGACGTCAGCTTTAGAAATATATTACATACTGGGTTGTTTGTCATAATATTCGGTCCATCCAGACCGGATTCGGCTGGTTTATTTCCCCCCAAAGCCACGGCTAAGCAAAAGTTTTCAACGCTGTCCAATCATTTAATTGAAAAATGGCGTCTAATCTTATTTTATGACAGTTAAAGCCTAGTTTAGTGCTTAATTCGTTAAATGGACTTGCAATAAAAAATCTTAAAAATTATTCCACATTTACTTATTTTAAGATAATGTGGAATAATTAAATTGAGTCTTAGTGTAGTCCTAGATGTGACTGCATCTTTTTCAGATTTTTCTGTTGACAGATTTTTGATTGAATTTCGATAATATTGTCTTCATTTAATTAAAATATAATTTATTATGTTATCTTTTATATTATTTATGTTTTTATAAATATTGTGTTTCAGTCCATTTTGTGTTTTGTATATTAAAAGGCATATGTTATATTCGTACAATTTTCTAATTTTCAATAAGTTCATTTTTTGGTGTAGTCGCTGTACGTATTGCAAGGATGTCCTAAAGAAACTAGAAGAACAAATTGTAATAGAAGATCTTATCCCACAAAAGAAAATTATTAATCTACAAGAGCAAATTAGAAGAAACAATGAACCCTATAATGAGAAATTAGAGAGTTTCATGACAAAAAATATAAAAACATAAGCACGAGTCATAACAATAATTAATAAAATGGAGAAACAATTTCCTCAAAAACTTTACACCAGATTTAAATGTCCGGGTTTAATTTTCCCCACAGGAAAAACTAAACCCTTTCATACACTTCCCAAATGATCATCTGGTCAATCCACGTTATGCAATTGCACTATATAAGTATTATAATTACAAAACAATACAAGAACAACATGTCAACCTACCAGAGACCAGATGGGAAAATAATTCACCGACTCCAGATATTTTCATATCAGAGGGTTCGGCTCTGTGGAATTCCTAATTGAACCTATAAATCCTACTGATCCCTCAATATAAATATTTAAAAAATCTTTTGTAATCCTACATGTATTTAAAATTACCGATTTTTGCATTTTTATATATAAATTCTTTGACAAATCTAATACGCTTAAATTTTGAATCAGAGACCTGGGTATAATGCCAGTAGCCGGAATAACAAATGGTAATATTTTTATAGTCCGAGAATGCCAAATTATTTTAATCTCATTTCCTAAATCTGTGTATTTTCTAATTTTTTCAGAAACAGTTTTTGGAATATTACAGGAATTTGGAATAGCTACATCAATGATATAAGTTATTTTTTTTAAATTTTGTCATGTAGGTCTATTATGACTAATTGTTCTGTCTGTTAGTATAGTTTTATCATAATATATTTTATAAAATTCATTTTCTAAAAAGGAATTTGGTTCATATTCATAATATGGTACTATATTACGGCAGTCAATCAAGTTATGTTTAATTACCAAACTTTGGTGGTTTATTTTTAAAACCTGATTGTGCCTAAATGTATACTCGGACGGCGCTAATATAGAACATCCCGATATAATATGTTCTATAGTTTCCGGAAAAGCCAAACATTTTCTACATAAATCATCAATTTGATTTATATCTTTGATTATATGCTTCCTATAATTTTTAGTATTAATGACTCTATCTTGAATGGCAAGCATAAATCCTTCTATTTCTGCGCTCAACTCTCCAATACTCAACCATTTGTTTGACGAAAGTTTGTCAATATACGTTTGGTTGAGATAATTGAAGTGTTTTGCATGAATAATTTTATTTGACCAGGAATCTAATAATTCCTGGTTAGTATTTATAAGAATGTTGGCATTCTCGTCATATAAATTTAAAGGTGTAATGTTCTGTTTTGCAAATTATTTTGTGCATTTCTGAGCTTTCCTATGGAAATTTTTTTTAAGCATTTCTACCTGATTGTGTTTCAAAGATGTTATTTTGACTACACCTCTACCTCCTAAATTTCTAGGTAAATTAATTCGTTCTATAGCTGAATTTGGATGATGGAAATTCAACTTTGTTAACGTAGTTCTAATTAATCGTCCTAAACTATCTAAATCTGTATTGGACCATTTAATTATGCCAAATGAGTACGTTAATAGAGGTATTGCCCAAGTATTTATTGCTTTTACTAAATTTTTAGCAGATAGATTGCATTTTAAAATTTTTCTGATCCTAGTTTGAAATTTAATCCTAATATCATTTTTAATACTAGTGTGATCTAATCTATTCGATTGCGGGTATCCTAAATATTTATAAACCTCATCCCCTTTCATACTTTTAATTTTGAAATTTCTAAATATACCCTCGTCTCCATCTACAATTTTGCCTTTCTCTATATGGATCGTTTTACATTTATCTAAACCAAAAGTCATTTTAATATCATCTTATTATTATTATTATTTATTTATTCTTAGTACATTTACATTACAAAGGTATAATATATTGTCCTCCACACTAGGAGTTCACCTGTGTTGTAGAGGACATTTTTCAGTTGTAAATTATAAATTGTGAATAGTAAAACAAAAGAGTGTTAATAGCTAATATAAAAAGAGAAACCATAAAAATGGATATATAAAATCGACTTCAATTCGACAAAAATTATAAATTAAAAGTTAAAAAGATTGTATGTTTTTTTTTGTTTTCAATAATATTAATTGTTTTAAATTGTGTAGGAAGAGGATTGTATAGTTTTATAGCCTGGTATCTGTAGTGTTTGCACATATTATGTTTAAAATATTTCTCAAGTTTTTAAAAAAGTAAATCAACTTGTTTAGTTTTCCTATTACCGAATCTATACGTTTATCCCATTTTATATAACGGTCGAAGTATATACCAAGATATTTAGTATTTTCCGTTTTGGGAGGCGGGTATGGGTATCGCCGCCCCAGGAACCATTCATTGGATAACCTCTGCCATAGGTCACCCCAAATGGTTGGCTACGTGTGGTGATTAGCAGGGGTGCCCGGGTTCATGTGGGAAGTTTATCCAGGTCTTGGCGGTCGATGAGTCTGCCCACCTGTTTCGTGGAGGGCAAGATCGAGAGGGACTGGTTGAGGAAGGTCTTTTATCTTCTCCAGCCAGAATCTCTCGACCAACCATCTTACACCGCAGTTGGAGGGATATTCGTACGTCAGACATACTGACTGTCAGATTAACTGGAAGAAATAGGATATAGCTACCTTTAAGTTATACCTTTTGTACTAAATGAAAATTTTGGACAGTAAATGATTTTCATTTTGATTTAGATTTTGATTTTGATTCCTCCCCACTCCTCTTACCTGTTTTCCTACCCAGAACTTCCACTCCTTCCTTTCCCCAAAGAGACCCTCCACACAGCATCCCCTAAGATGACATAGGCCCTAAGGGAAATTATATTCTTCAGGGCCTCCTGTGCGGAGCTAATGTAAAAAACTTAATTTTTTGTAGTATATGTGAATGTACATGCAGTTTCCATGTCTCTCAGCAGATGATAGGTAGTTATATACAGTTTAACCACTCCGACCCCTAAACTTATTTGCACGACAATATAACAATAGCAGTCAAGTACAATAAGTTTGTTTTCAAGCTAACTCGCGTGTTCCGACAGAAATCGTTTATAATTCCGTTATTGTTCTAGTGACAACCCTAAAACAAAAAGTAAAAGATCCATATTAAATCAAGTTTCACATCTTTATTCAAAGTTGTCCATAAAAATACATAAAAAAGACTTATTTTGTAGAAACTGTTTTCACCCGCCAAATCGCCTACGCGCCGTTAGACATTGTTAATTTTTTTATTTAATATTCTTGTATGAAATGGTAAAAAACGTGAGGTGACAAAATTGTTTATTATACATTTATGCGATAGAATAAGTGTTTTTTTTTTTACATAATCCGTGATTTTGGTACCGTTTTCACATTAAAACATCACGTGAGTCCTTTTTACTTTTTTTTATGTTTGCATTCTAAATTTTAATATTTACAATCAATGTTAATATTTATTTGTCATAACACAATTTGAAAGCTTATTTCATAACCTATCAAAAATAGTTTTTATTATTCGGTTACGTTCAGAATTATTTCATTTGTAGAGCTTTAGTTGCGAAGCGGAAAAAACAAAAAGTTTTTGTAAATCTGACAGTTCGTTTAAGACAAAAAAACATGCACATTGGCAACATACCTGAGTGGTTACGGTGTCTCAACAGAGGTCTTAGAGGTACTATATGAGAGAGATAGCCCATTTGGGTTTTAGACCCGAAGATATCCGATTGACATATGCATTGCAATGTTATTGTTATTATTAATGCAACCATTCTATTGTGTGATTTTATTCTAATGTAAGTGTAGGTATGTTCACAGTATAATAAATTGACATAAAATTACTGCCTCAACACAGGCTAGCCTAGTGAGGCAGGTTATGAGAAACCTAAATTTATAATTATAAATCTCTATTCTTTAATTACCTACTGTATATACGTATTTTGTTTTTTGATATTAACTTTCGTACATATGCAACTTTTAAACTGTACTTTTACTGTACTTATGATGTACTTTTTGTTTTTGTAGTTATAAATCTTCATTTTTTTTTTGTTCAATAAAGATATATTATTATTATTATTATTATTGTTTTCGCGAGACAGTTAAATAAATTGTATGAAAAAACATCCCTAAAAACATTCATTTCAAATGCCACAAATTTGTTTCAGCTAATCTGAAAAAAAAACAAATCGGCTAAATTTGAATCAACTTTTCGCAAAGGACGAGTAATCTGGCTTTAATTTCTTCAATTTGTATTCTGTCGAATAAAATAACACAATTCTACATAATCTACATAGCTAAGGGTTAATATACAGGGCCAAACCGTCCTCTAATTCAATTGCCTGCTAAAATAACACCCTTTACCACGAGGGCCGCATTTCAAAAGGTTTTCAGATAATTTACATCTCAATAACGTCAATGAACCCCCTACGTTGGATGATTTCCTGGTACCATTATTGGGGTATAATTGGAAATTCAAAAAGGACGAGGCGTGGCCTAATTTCTATATCGAGGTATATTATGAAAGCGGGTTAAGTTGTAATTGGTCAAATTTGGTTTAGATTTTGGCCGGATATTGCGGGTTGAAAATACATCGAAGTTTAAAGATTTTATTACTCGTACTAGCGCAGACACGTTGAAAATCACGGGGTATAAAAATAATTATAGGATTGGTAATTGCTTGTTTATCTGTCGTCGTTTGTGCCATAGGTACGAACGTTACAGTGATTGCCGAAAGCATCTGAGAGTTTGCCGAGATCCTTCAGAGCGACAGCACTACTTAGACTTAGGCGTAATTCGCACGAGACTTAAAAAACGTTCAGTTAAAACTCGGCGTTGGCGCTTTTATAACGTTCTCGATATGATTGTTCATACGAACGCTTAAAAATCACTCTTGTTTCGTTTCTTTACTGAAGTAAGACGTGGAAATTGTTTCTGCATAATTAATAGCAATAGCGATTTGCGTTGCTAGAAGACGAAAAAGAAAACAAAAGGCATTCTAGGTTCATCCTCTGACTGAACTGGAATACTTAAAAGGGCAGTTTGTGACACTGTACGAAGAATTAAGGCCATAACCCGATAATTTTTTTAGTTGTTTTTGATTATTATATTACAACATTTGACGAACTGTTGACGATAGTGGGGCCTCGAATAACACTTCAAGATACCAACATGCGTTTGGCGATACCACATGTACAACGTCTAGTTTTATTTACCTCAGTGTAACACCCGGAGGTAAATAAAACTAATTACAAAATTACAAAACAATTTATATTTATTCACAACTTAGGTATTAAATTTAACAATCATCTGGAGATAAATAAAATTCTTCTGGTGAACTTATATAAGTCAACGGGCTCTGAACAGTTATTGAACCTGATTCGTCAGTGTTGGATGGATATGGGCAAATATTTTGGGTTGAAAGTGGTAAAAAAGCTTTGTGCGGAGTGTGGCCTAGAACTTGGTGCAGTTGATTTAGCGGGGCGATATCGACGATTATCTAGAATCATAATTACTTTAGATGGATGTACAGGATTAACGGATAAAGATTGATGCACCGGCGCTGTTTTACCGCTCGTGTGAATAATAATACGAAGTTTCATATGATCTATTCCCTTTAACACCCAACGCCCAGCGCTCAAAATGCGACACGGCTCGATAAAAAAGCGTCGCGTTTTAAAAGCGCTGACGTATGAACATATACTTGGAAATGCATTTGTTCTATTTGAACGCTTTTTTAACGAACGTTAAAAAAGCTCCCGTGAGAGTTGAGGCCTTAGAGCATAGTCTAGTAAGGACTTCACTGTTTAATATTCATTGAAATATTTACGATAACTTAATAATTCGTAATCACAAGAACATCAAACTTATTTGGAAAACACCCAACACGTCTATAGTGTTATTAGTCATTGGAAACTAACAGACCCAACAGAATTGATAGTTTTTGGACACGTATTTAATAATGTTTTTTTTTGCAGTAACTCCACCGCCCTGAGGGAAAATAATTTCCCTCAGGGCATATGTCATCTGGGATGCTGTGTGGAGGGTCTTTTTGAGGAGAGGAAGGAATGAACATTGGTATTGAAGAGACTCGTGTTATAGGAAGGAGGAAACACAGAGGTCGGCAAATCATTCCACAGCCGAGCTGTTGAACATAGCGCATACAAAATAAATTTATAAAGTATCTCGGTTATAAATACAACAATAATTATATCTGCACTCTCCAATCCCTGAAATCCAGGCGAACGGCAGCTGACATGACATTTCTCCATAAAATAATACATAACAAAATAGACTGCCCAGAACTTCTATCCCAAATAAATTTTAACATCCCATCTAAAAGAACTCGCCACACCAACCTTTTTTACACAACCAGTAATAATACGAGCGCTGCAGCCAACTCCCCTATTTCCCGCATCCTTCAAAGTTTCAACTCAATTCAAAAAACCACAAATACCGATATATTTTTTGATTCCCTCCCTCTATTTAAGAAAAACATTTTTAGCACACTGAATTCGCACACATAAAACACACATCCACACACCCTCACGCGCATTTACACACATACAAACACTCTCACACACCCCTCTCCTTTAATAAGTTACTAACTTAATTTAGGTATATTGTATTATTTATCTCACAAAAATATAAGTAGATAACAGCGGCATGTCATTGGTACCAATTATTGTATTAATTCTATAACTTTGTAACTATTTTCCATTATGTAATAATGTACTGTTTGTTTCTGCAAAAAAAAAAAAAAAGAACGAGTCGAAGAAACGACCCGTTCTCTTGTGACAAATGTCAACCGTGTAAAAATGTTGGGCACGCGTTTGACGTGTTTCCCGACTATGCACCGGTGCCGAAGGGATCAATGATGCTAGTTCTTCAGAGCATCTTCCATTGTAATACCGGTAGAACAAGGATAGCATTCCCACCCGACGCCTGTGCTCTACAGATTGCAATCCGTCTGTTAAGATGGGAGAATATATTAAACGGACCGCCCGTTTCTGCACAGAGTCCATATTTCTGCATTATTAACTTAAAAATGCAAATTTGGCTCTATGGATTCAATGTTTGAATCCGGGAAAGAAATCAAAGAAGCGACGAGTGTGGTATTTTCTAGTATTTAAACGTATGATAATTTTTGAGCAGGTATTAGTAATGTCTTCAACATTTCCGCATTATTAACTTAAAAATTTGGCATTTTGAGATAATTGGATTCAATGTGTAAATTCTAGGAAAGAATCAAAGAACGTGTGTTTTCTTTGTCTACAAATTTTAAAAAAAGTTCGTATAGAGATGTGAGTATAGTTTTCGAGCAGGTATTTAATAAAGTTTTCAAAGCAAATTTGGCATATTACGATAATTGTATTCTAAGTTTGAATTTGGGAAAGAAATCAAAGAATGTGTGGGTTATTTTCTGTCTTAAAATTTTAGAGATCCGATTGTTTTTATCTGTTATTTGATAATGTTTTCTTTTTAATTCTGTGAAAGAAATCAAAGAAGATGCGAGATATTTTCTGTCTTCCAATTTTGTGCAGTTCGTTTAGAGACGATGTGTTGTTTTTGATCAGTTATTTTTTATGTGATATTTCACAATAGCACCTCTGTCTGTACGATGTAAAGGCAGGGCAACTTTATCAGCTACCCTTAGAATTGTGAGGCGGATAAAGCGAGGGCCTATAGGAAGGGATGTATTAATGCGGGTCTTAAAGATGTCGGGTTTATACGAAGGAGAAAAACAGAATTTTTATAATGTTTTAAAATTTCTCCGTTTTTAAAACTCAAAGAATGCACATTTTTGACTTGCCATAATCCAAGACGGGATAGGGGGAAATTTTTATATTAGACATTGACACATAAACCAGTCGGAAATACGCTAAACACGCACCCAACATTTGTATACGCTTGACATTTATCACGCGAGAACGGGACATTCTCGTTTTTGACTAACTAACTAACTAACCATCATGCCGTTTCCCCGCAGGGGTAGGCAGAGAGGACGGACCGCCAAA
This sequence comes from Limnephilus rhombicus, assembly GCA_929108145.2. Classification (NCBI taxonomy): domain Eukaryota; kingdom Metazoa; phylum Arthropoda; class Insecta; order Trichoptera; family Limnephilidae; genus Limnephilus; species Limnephilus rhombicus. The sequence continues at coordinate 34,241,181 of OV815297.1, forward strand.
CAACTCGGTCTTGGCACACACTCTTTGCCTCACTCACATTCATACATCGTCTCATACATTCTCTTCTATTATTCTGACTTTTGACATGACCCGACTCAAGTATCTGATTCACTTGATCGTGCCATGTCTTCCTCGGGCGTCCCCGACTTCTTCTACCATTCACATTCGCGTCGTATATTCTTCTTACACTACTTCCTTCGTTCATTCGCTCTACATGCCCAAACCATCTGAGGGTCCCTTTCTTAATCTTACTCATTATGCTTACATCAGCCTTACATTCTTTGCGGATATCCACATTTCTCACACGATCATACATTGTTTTACCACACATACGTCTCAGGGATCTCATTTCAACTGCATTCAGTTTACTTTCATCCTTCCTCTGCCAGTTCCATGCCTCACTGCCATACATCAGGGTAGGTACCAGGACTCCATTGTGGACTGCTAGCTTCGCTTTTTTTGACAGTTTTTTATTAGCGCCAACGGCATTCAGTCCACCATTAATGGAGTTACCGGCATTCACCCTTCTTTCAATATCTCTTTCAGCCTTCCCATCTCTCGTAAACATACTACCCAGATACACAAACTCATCCACCTGCTCCAAATATTCATCATTCACAACTATGTTGCATACTGTTTTCGTACTCTCCCTTTCAAACACCATGACTTTAGACTTACTTACATTCATCATTAGCTCATTCTTCATACATACTTCGTTCATCCTAGATACGAGAGACTGTAGATCTTCCATAGTGTTAGAAATCAGCACCGCATCATCAGCATACAACAGGCAACATACTTTCAGATTACAATTTTTTGTTTCTCGTTTTTGTGTTTTGTTAAACAGCTCGGTTGCGGAACGGTTTGCCGGCGTCCGTGTTTCCTCCCTCCTATGTTTCTCTTGACATGACATGGTTCTCTTCAAGACAAGATACTTCCAAAAAATATCCTTCACACAGCATTCCCAAAGATAATATAGACCCTAAGGGAAATTATTTTCCGCGGGGCCTCCTAGGTGGAGTTAATATAAATAAAAAACGAGTGTGCTTTAGACCACACAACTGAAGTTAAACTTCTGCTCCACCTATATGATGGGAAGAGAGAAAGAAAATGTGCGCGCGCACTGCTCTCTCTTGCTCATACAGTGTGATACAGACAATAGGCCTGCACTGTGTAACGTAATTGGCTATGAGAGAAAGAGAGAAAGAAAATATGTGCTCGCACCTTTCTCTCTTGCCCCTACAGTAATATACGAAGCGTAACTCTCTCTCTCTTCTTCACTAACTTATATCTCCCTCTCAACTACCGTTCGCCTCGCGTTTCGTAACGTTCTCGTCGCGCATTCACCAGCTTACTCCCCAAGTCAAGCGTGCGTAAAGAAGTTTTACTTAAAAAAAAACATTAGTTGATATTAATTAATATTGTCATCTTTCGACTTGTTAAAACCCAACTTCGTCCAATTACTAGTTTTCATTATCGTGGATCTATAAGTTACAACTTCTATGGACTATAATCAAATACGGATGTTGTTCACTTCAATATATGAATCCTACTGTTTTAAGGGGATGATGATGTCAACACACTGGGAGGGGGGGAGGGTGGGAAATGGGCAGTGCAGGAACCCCTATTAGGTCGGGTTTCGCTTGCAATGCTTTTGCCTTACAAATCTTTGGCGAGGTAAATAGTGATGGACAATACTTCGACAGTATTATTCGACATTCGGCAGTTAATTTTTGCATATATTTTGTTATCGATTTTCTTCGTTAAATTTAACAAAAGTAAATTTACTTAGTATGTTTGTACTAACTAATGAAATTAGAATTTTTCCGAGCAGTAGATCAATACAGATTATATTTACCCATTGAAGAAATCCCGGCAGTTCTGCAAATAGTGGATCTCGCGTACAAAAGCATACCTCTAATTAAAATTTATTTTCGAACCGTAACCAAATTTTTCTCTGAAAAAAAAACGAGTGTGCTTTAGACCACACGACTGAAATAAAACTTCACTAACTTATATCTCCCTCTCAACTTCCGTTCGCCTCGCCCGATCACACTTTTCATAACGCTCTCGTCACGCATTTACCACCTTACTCCCCAAGTCAAGCGTGCGCAAAGAAGTTTTTATTTATTTATTTATTAATCATTAACGCCCTTATGGGCTTTTACATACGTTTACATTTTTAAAAATTTATTTTAGTACATACAGGTGTGTATAGATAGCAAAGAAAACTTTTCACATGGTACATAGAAGTAAAGCTGGTAAGTAAAAAATATAGCATTATACAATAAAGAGAAAAAAAATCAGTTTTAGAACTGCGGATAGCATAATATATGTATATAACAAATAATAATAATGAATGGGTTCTTAATATGTGTAATTTATATGTGTTGAATACATAGCGAAGTTGATTACAAACAAAAATACGCACTACCGACTTGAACCGCACTAAAATTAATATTCAAAACGATTCCATTTTGACCATTTACATTACCGTCAGAATTTCTGCAAAATTCAATTTCAGAAGACAAAATACTTTATACTGCTACCATGGAACATTTCAGCTTAAAACAAATAATGTCAGATAATTCAGTGAACTATCACGGAGAGGACAAATGGGTTCGATAATATAACAGAGTATTTAATTACAATCAAATTAAAAAATAGTCAAAGTATAAGCCGTTAAAGTAATTATGTTATTATTATCTATTACAACGATAAACAAGAAGAGTTTTTGTAAAGTTTGTTTATAAATTACTAACCTTTATTGCGCCGTGAATGGTAGCTGTTTTACGGAACATAACTATATGTGTTTACGATAAACTGTGCACCGAATATTTCAAACTGGAGATTTATAATTCTACTATAAGTATTCCAATATGCTGAGTTTAAATTTCGACACTGACTGATGACGATAAACATCGATTGTGTTGTATTTATTTCCGAGTCTGTGAAGCCGTTCGATAGGCAAGTTTTCGAAGTAATTATTAGTAGACGCGTTAACAAAATACGGCGCATTCAGTCTTGTATTACGGGTAGGTACTCGCAGTTGGATTAGTTTGAATAAATCAAAGGCGTCCAGTCTGCCATTTGATATATTGAAAAGACATATTAAATCACTCATTATTCGTCTCGAAGTAAAATTTTAGTAAGTCCATTAGATATGTGTAGTTAAGCTCTTCGATTGGAATTCCTAATTTATAGTTTATAAATCTCAGAAACTTATGTTGCACTCTCTCAATTTTTTGTTGGTGAATCTTATAAAAAGGAGCCCAGATTGTTGAATTGTACTCTAAATGGCTTCTCACCAACCCAGTGAACAGCAATTTAAAAGAATTAATTATTTTAAAATCTTTTACCGTCCTCAATATAAACCCCAAGCTTTTCATGGCCTTGTTAGAAGATATTTCGTTTATATGAGAAACAAAAGATAATTGACTGTCAAAAATAATACCTAGGTCCTTAATTTGTTCAACTCTTTTTAGAAAGATGTTGTTGATGCTATATTCATATGTAATAGGGTTTTTAATTCGGGCAAAAGTTATTGCTTGACATTTTTCAATATTTAGGAACAGTTCATTATGGATGCACCACTCTTGTAGCCTCACAAGATTTGTTTGTAATACGCAACAGTCATTGAGATTAGTAATTGTTTTGTAAATTTTAAGATCGTCCGCAAATAAAAGTTCCATAACTCCATCAAAGATTGTAGTTAAGTTGTTGATGAACAAGGAAAACAATACTGGTCCTAGATGTGACCCCTGGGGAACTCCGGTGAAGATTTCGAATTGATGTGAAAAGTGTGAGTTGAGTTTGACTGAAATTTTTCTATTGTATAAATAACTTTCGAACCATCTCAAAATATGCCCCGTTATTCCAAGGGATTTTAATTTGTGTATAAGTATTTTGTGTGAGACTTTGTCGAAAGCTTTGCTAAAGTCAGTGTATACTACGTCTGTTTGAAGACGATTGTGCATATTATTAAATAAATATTCCTGATAAATCATCAAATTTGTGAGAGTAGACCTTTTTGACATGAAACCGTGTTGTCGATGAGAAATTACTTTGTTAATCTCAGGAGAGAGTTTAGAGAGCAGAGCAGATTCAAATATTTTCGGGATCGACGACTGGATACAGATAGGTGTATAGTTGGATATATCGGATTTATCACCCTTCTTGAAAATTGGAGACAGAAAGCTTGTTTTCCATTTATTCGGGAAGATGCAGTTTTTATAGACAAGTTAAAAAGTTTAGTAAGAGGATAAGTTAAGACTGATAAGCATTTTGATAAGAAAATTGTAGGAATGTTATCAGGACCAGCCGTTTTTTTCGAGTCTAGGGACTTTAATTTATTTCTAATATCACTTTCTTCAAATATACATTGATTGAAATCGATCTGGTTATCATTAGATATTGTGGCGTTGAATAATGGAGAGTTATTTGCAGAATCGTAGACTTTGCTGAAGAATTCAGCAAACAGATTAACGATTTCTTGGGGATTATCGGCCATTTTGTTATTTAAATACATATTGGAGGGTACACCGGAGTCATTATTGTTTAGTAGGTTTGAAAATTTATAGATATTTTGAGGGTTGGCAAGAGCCAATTCTTCGCAGTTATCGATGCACTTTTTGTAACATAACTTAGAAATTTACTTCAATAATCGAACTATTACGAAGATATCCGATCTACCGGCGGGCATTTCCAGTCAGATTAACACAGAGCATCTTTAGAGCGGACGTTAAGTCCAGTTAAATGTTCATTGCAAATATTACGCGATAATAAACAAAGCTCTTAGGCCATCCGCTGACGGAGAAACTGAAAACAAACCAGTTGTCGACGCAATCGCAATCAATCTCCTGAACAAAATTGATATATTTCTGATCTGACGTACCGCAGACTACTCGAAATTTTCGGAGATATTACTTAACTGGGGCTACCAGCACTGCTGGTCGCCGCGGCAGTCGACAGGTTGCCATGTTAGACGCTCACAAACTGTCAAGTTTTGTCATGTTTTAACATGTCAGATCAAAAAAAGTATCGATTTTGTTCAGGGAGTTGATTGCGATTGCGTCTGACAACTGTTTTTTTTCGGTATCTTCATAAGCGAAAGATGAATATAGACGTGAAATCCTATTTAGATACTATTTTGATTAATCTTTACGACGAATCGGCTTACAGTATGAATATCAAAAAATATGCTACAGATAAATCGAAGCTTTTATTAGCTTTTCTATGTATTGAAATTACAATAAAATTATTATTTACGTAACAAAAAACATAAGCGTAAACCACCAACAAAAAAAGTTTTTTCATGACTTAACTATGAAGTAATACAAGAAACAATTTAAAAAAAAAACCCTTTATGGTTAAGACTATTTTTGAGGTTTTCCATGTTTTAATTTTTTTTCGTTCTTATAAAATTATGCACAAAATAAATAAAAACCACTTTTTCGCTTACTAGCCTCGTGCAAAAAGACGCTCGATTTTAAAATTTTGCAGGCTTGAGATTCAAAATATTTCTAGCGTTTATATTTCTCTTGAACTGTCAAGAACCGAAGTATTATTGATAACTCCCGATCATCAGAATTATACTGTCAATCAGAGGAAATAACTGTACACTACAATTCATTAGAAAGTAAATCAAATTTATTTTGTAAGGAACGGAGAATTGTATTTTTTCTTAGATTATTTATTAAAATTGTTAATAAATTATGTAATATTTAATAATATTATTTTCTTATAATTGAGAAAATTCGGCACTCGCAGCCCCATCTCTATGCAGTTTACCTTAATGTAATCTAGTTTGGAAATTTCAGATCTGACGAAGTAACTATGGCCAGAAATGTCTACTTGTACGGTACAGCTCTTGCAATCCCAACTTAGAGTTCGATTGCATTAACACAATGCAATTGGCATGTGTATACTGTGAGCCTATATTACACCACAGATCAGCAGTGGATTCGACTGATTGAATTTCGTTCCATTTTGGGTCATATCCTTTTGGAGTGTATTGTGTGTGGAGATCGACGGCTTTTGGGGAATGTCGTTAAACTTTATTAGATTTAGAATTGGACCCTATTAGCATATCAAGTATGTGGTTTTTGAGAGGAAAAAACGAATATTCATAACCCCTCAGGCCTTGAAGATATTTTGTCGGAGGGTCAAAATATACCCGCTTTACAATAAAATCCATATAAACGAAAAATTTCTGAGCGTATCCAAAAAATAAAAACTGTTTTTGACAGCGAGGGAGGGGGGGGGGTGGAGGTGGGGACAGGGAAGGTGGAGGAGGCGGAGTGGGAAACCCCCTAATACTTTGTTTGTTACGCTTTCACGCCTAAACCACTAAACCGATTTTATACATTCTTTCACCAATCGAAAGCTACATTATCAGCGAGTAACATAGACATAATGGTAAGCTCTGGCGTTATTAAATTTGTATAAATGAAAATGTGTGCAATTCATATGTTTTAGCGACAGCGAGGAAAGGCAGGGGGAAGGTGTGGTTCGCGGAGAAGGAAGAGATGAGGGAGGGAGAAGGCGGGGAAGGTGGAAGAGAACGGGGACGCACGGGAAAGGACATGCAGAGAGAATCAATTTATTCCGCCGGTTCGTCATGCCGGGTACCAGGTAGTTCATAATAAATAAATACATAACTAACTAACTAACTAACCATCACGCCGTTTCCTCGCAGGGGTAGGCAGAGAGGACGGACCGCCAAACCACTCGATCTTGGCACACACTCCTTGCCTCGTTCACATTTATGCATCGTCTCATACATGCTCTCCTATTATTTCGACTCTTCACATGGCCCGACTATAGCATCCGATTCACTTGGTCGTGCGTCTTTCTCGGGCGTCCCCGACTTCTTCTACCATTCACATTTGCGTCATGTATTCTCCTTACACTTCATTCCTCGTTCATTCTTTCTACATGCCCAAACCATTTCTTAATCTTACTCATTGCGCTTACATCAGCCTTGCATTCTTCGCGGATCTCCACATTTCTCACACGATCGTACATGGTTTTACCACACATACGCCTCGGGGATCTCATTTCTACAGCAATCAGTCTACCTTTATCCTTCCTCTATCAGTTCCATGCCTTACTGCCATACATCAGGGTAGGTATTTTTTTGTTGGCGCCAACGGCGTTCAGACCTACATTAATAGAGTTGGCAGCATTTACCGTTCTTTCGATATCTCTATCAGCCTTCCCGCGTCTCGTAAACTTACTACAAAAGTACACAAACTTATCCACCTGCTCCAAATAGTCATCATTCACAACTATGTTGCACATTGTTTTCATACTCTCTCTTTCAAATACCACATACAAATACTAAAAATCATTCGAATAAATTCTCAAGATCAAAGGTTTTTACAAGTTGCATTTTCTATCCTTCCTGGTAATCACATTCAAGAAAATCAAGAAAGGAAATTAGGTTCTACACCCATACATTAAATTAACATCCCTTCTGTGAAGTATTTCCTCTGTTTGCTTTGCGTCTAGCTTCCAAATCGTATGAGGCTCAGCTACTAAAACAATATTATTTTAAGGTCCGCAACGTCAGACCTCCCACAGCTAGTCGGAACTTGAATAGAAAATGATTAATAATTTGGTTTTCTATAGAACGGGGACTGTAATGGAGTATGGTGTGGAAGTGGAAGTGATATTATGATGTATTAAGGACTTTGAAAGGAAATGTAGGCTTTTGTTTGATGTTTCCTAAGCCGTTTGTTCGCGTTTAAATGAACACTTGTGAATTTCTTAATTAGTTCATTTAACGACTAGATAAAGCAGAGGAGATGTACCGAATATGGAATAGCTTGGGTAAAAAAATCTAATTAATTTTAATTGAATCGTTTATCAAGTATCTCACATTGAAATATTTGGAAATATAGTTACGGAACTTAAAATGTCAACGAAATATTAAAAGAAACACACACATGTCTTCATTTTAAACGAAAGGTACAAAAATGGAAAAAACAAATATTAAAAAAAAGTGCTCCTATTATGGGATGCACTGATTTTTTAAATTTTGCATTCAATAATCACAAAAAAAAAACAATATTATCGGCTCCCGAACACTCGAAATGGCATCAGGCAGCAGGCTAAGCATTGGGTCCACTCTTCGCCTCTTATATCCCACGATCTTCGATTTTACAGCTTCCATGACTTTTATAATTTTTTTTGTGCCACGTCTTCCGCTGTTTCTTCTACGACATTGTTTCACTCTGTTTCGACTACGACAGGCCAAAATACAACCTGGAATAGCAAAACGACATTTAGTTCTACTAGAATTCCTTATTGGAAACACTCTTCCTAATGTTACAGAGGCTGTTCTTACTTAAATGTTGAGAAACACCACCATCCCATATTAGGAAAGTATGCCATATTCACTGGAGTGACAGCGCAATTTAAAAAATTGCTCAAGATTTTTGGTGACCATTTTGAATATTTTCCGCCCGCATTAAAAAAATTATACCTCCAAATTTTAATATGGAGACATACAAACCGATTATACGAGTAGTTCTATAAAGCCAATGAGTTCACCTATCTTTTGTCGATTATCACATATTCGTAGGATTTATAAAAAAAATTAAACTTCTACTTAATAACTTACAAATAAGGGAAAATTTGCCAAAATTGGCAGCAAAGCATTCCGAGATATTTTAAATAGTGCCATATTGTGGCAAAATAATATTTTAAATTGTGCCATTATAGTGACAAAAATTGACAAAAATCCAGGGGCTAGATATGGTAGAGTTGTGAAACAACTTGACAGATATCATGATACGTGATTGTTAATTTATTATTGTGTAATGTTAATTTATTTAAAATCAACTAGATTTTTCCCGCGGCTTCGCTCGCATGGTGTAAGGGGGGTTCCCACTCCGCCTCCTCCACCTCCCCCCTCCCCCCTCTCACCGCCCTCCCTCCTACTCCCCTCGTCCCCCTTCCCCCCCTCCCCCCTCCCCCCACCCCCCTCCTCCCCCTCCCCTCCCCCATCTATCCCTCCCTCCCGCTTTCCATATATTCAATCCCAGTACATTCAGTTTTTAAATTCCCCGCGTGCCACCTTTTACAATTTTTATTCAAATTTCCATATTTCATGTACATTAAATTTGGTGCCTAACATGGTACCTATTTAAAATATCTGAAATTCTTGATTCGATTAAAATATTAGAGGAGTACCTACTTTAAACAAATTTATCAACTTAAAGATTTTCAAAAATAGAATCCTTTAACAATGTCATTCTCAAACACGCAAACTGTCAAACGTGCGATAGTTGTTAGGTTTTCTGAAATTATCCAATTTTCTGCGCCATTTTCTTAATTTTTCTCTCCGTAAGAACCATCCTCGTACTTCAAGGAATATTCTAAAAAAGAATTAGAGAAATCGGTTCAGCTGCTCTCGAGATTTGCGCTTAGCAACACATTTAGCGATTCATTTGTATAAATAAGATATGTTTAAGAAGGGGGATGTGACATCACCATTATGTTATCTCTAACATCACTTCTGATTGTCTATGGTTTAGGTACTAAAATGTCTTATCTGCCTACAGTCGTGAAAATAAAGTCTGAAATATATAAATCAAGTATAACAGTGTTTTCCTTCTCATCCAGTCGATTAATTAATAAGACACAATAAAACTTATTTCCACTTGAGATGAAGTTATACGTGAAATCCTATTTAGATACTATTTTGATTAATCTTTACGACGAATCGGCTTACAGTATGAACATCAAAAAATATGTTACGGATAAATCGAAGCTTTTACTAGCTTTTCTATGTATTGGAATTACAATAAAATTATTATTTACGTAACAAAATACATATAAGCGTAAACTACCAAAAAAATGTTTTTTCATGACTTAACAATGAAGTAATACAAGAATCAATTTTTTAAAAATACCCCTTTATGGCTAAGACTATTTTTGAGGTTTTCCATGTTCTAACTTTTTATCGTTCTTATAAAATTATGCACAAAATAAATCAAAACCACTTTTTCGCTTATTTGCCTCTTGCAAATAAGACGCTCGATTTTAAAATTTCGCAGGCATGAAATTCAAAATATTTCTATCGTTTATATTTCTCTTCATTTATTTTTGGCCGTAACCGTAAATGGAAATAAGTTTTATATGTGTTTTATTATATAAGCACATTTTTATTGGCTGCTATCATCACGTATGATTGCAAGTATCTTCCCATAACATATACCTACGATGAACAAAGCAAGTAGTATCTTATCATAATCTGCTACCCAACCCTTCAACTAGCTTAGGTTTACGGAGACTTGAGGTAAGTATAAGGTGGAAGAGCTTCATTAATGCATCATCCCCAGTTTCCCCCATAATCGCTAACGAGCCCACAAAGGAATGTCTAATCAAACCGGCGCATGCAGACGAAGGTGCTCATGCATGGGATAGCCTTAACCCAAAGGTGTTACAGAATGGAGGTAAGTAGGGAAACCGGTGTGGGAATTGAGGTGTTCAGAACGAAGGATAAATTGATGTAAGCGAATAGCAAATTTAATACTATCTGATCTGGGAAAAGATGTGATTTTTCTGAGATGCTTGGGTTTAGAAGCAGGTCAAATATGGAGTTAAATTAAAATTTAAAAAATGGCTGAGAGAACAGAGTAATAATTATTTTTTTATACATGAGCTCTACACAGGAGGCCCTGCGAAAAAAATAATTTCTCTCAGGGCTTATGTCATCTTTGGGCATGCTGTGTGGAGGTTTTTTTAAGGAACGGAAGTAGAGGAGAGTTCTGGGAAGGAAAAGGGTTTAAGATGTGGGTAGGAATCTGGGGTTCAGTGTGTCCTGGTCATCCGCCTCCTAGACCTAGACAAACCTCACCCCATGAACCCGGGCACCCCTGCTAAATCACCAAACGTGGCGAAGCACTTGGGGTGACCTATAGCAAAGGTGTTGGTTATCTAATGAAGGTTCCCTGGGCGGCGGTACCCATTCCCGTCTCCCAAATTGTAAACATTAAGAAGACAATGCAAGGACCATTATAAATTCAATACAAAAATATACGAGTAAAAACTACAGTTTGCCTCAGAACATGGGGTGTAGTTTGTCCAGGTTCATGAGGTGAGGTTTGTCAAGATATTGGCGGCCAATGTGTCTGCCCACCGGCTGATTGAGGAGGTCTTTTGACCTCGCCAGCCAGAATCCCTCGACATCTCAGACCCATCGCCTTGCACCGCAGTTGAAGGGATGGATTGATACGTTCGTTACTCCTGGACACACTGCCACCAGATTCCTACCCACCCCACTTAACTATTTTCTTTCCAGAACTTTCTTTTCTTCCTTTCTTTAAAAAAACCCTCCTCTAAGCATCTCCTAAGATGACATTGGTCCTTAGGGAATTTATTTCCTCAAGGCCTCCTGTGTGGAGCTAATGTAAAAAAAAAACAGGAAACCCTAGTGAGGAGGACCGCGAAAACATTGAATGTATTCTTAAATCAGGAAGTAATGCAAAATCAGGTCTTTTGGCTTGAAAGTTTTATCACTCGGAAATATTTTAGATGCTATAATTATATACTACGAGTCGACAGCCTCCGTGGTCGAGAGATAAGACTGTCAACTCGTAATCCGAAGGTCGCGGTTTCAAACCCATGAGCAAATAAATTTGTAACATTTCACAATTAATTAAGAACGGAAGAGGCTCCCAGTATCGCTCTGATGTAATATGACCTTTTAGAATTGAAACGTTGCTTGAAGTGGCTTAAGCCGTGTTTGGTGACTAGATCTGAATTGCAAGGTACTTCGCCACCTTCCTCTTCCCATCTAATTCCCCCCACTACCTTCAGCCTCACAACATACCCCAATTGGAGATGCCATAGTCTCACTGGTTCCAGACGGGAGCAGTTGGGACTCTTGTGAGGCATTAACATATAAAATAACTTTATCATACTTCGAGTAAGAACTACCAACATCTTAATTTTCTTCTAGCATATTTTTGTTGTCTGATCTCTTCAACTACGATTGAAAGATTTTTCCCGAACTAAACGAAATCTAGATAGTATCTTAGATAAAAATATTGATTTTCATTGAAGAAGAAGATAATAATAAACTAAACAAAAATATGAAAGAGAACAAGACACAGAAAAAACAGCAAAAGATAATGGTCCCAACTGGGACTCCAACTCAGAACCTCCCTTCTATCCGGGACTTGCTTTTGCCGATTCGGCTATTGCGCCCTTCTGTCAAACCGTCATAATAGCCAATCTCATATTTCAAATTTTAGAATTAACAATATTATCTTTAACTTATTTATTTTCCATATCATAGGCCTCCGTAGTCCAGTGGGTAAGACTCTTGACTCATGATCCGGAGGTCGCGGGTTCGAACCCGGCATGCGCAAATAAATTTTATTTGATTAATTTGTGTTATTTCACAATTAATTCATTTAAAATAATATATAGTATATTTGCGGCATGTTCCAGAGTGGAAGATACTACTAGTATCGCCCTGGTGTAAGACCACCATTCAGAATTGAAACGTTGCTTGAAAATGGCTTTAGCCGTGTTTGGTGATCAGATCTGAATAGCCAGGTACCTCCCAACCTTCCTCTTCCCCACCTCATTCCCCTCACCACTACCTTTAGCCTCACAACATACCCCAATTGGAGATGCCATAGTCTCACTGGCTCCAGACGGGAGCAGTTGAGATTATTGTGCGGTATTTACTGTAAAAAAAAAAAAAAAATAGGCAACTACCCTTTTTATTGGAAACAATCATTCTAAGATTTGGTTTGTAACCTAGATAGCGTCACGGATAAATTGGCGGAATTGTTAAACGCACGTCCCGGGTAGACGAGAGGTTCTGGGTTCGAGTCCCAGTTGCGACCATTATCTTTTTCTGTGTCTTGTTCTCTTTCATATTTTAGTTTAGATTATTATTATTATCTTCTTCTATGATATATTAAATTGATGAGAATAACCTTCAAAAGATATAAACATAGAGTTTTTCTTATAAAAATTGAATACCGAATTTCGGCTAAAGCGTTCAAAAAATCTTTTGGAGTCGCGTCTACGACATCTATCGACCTTTTATGATTTTTATGTAACGATGTGATGTGATGATTTTTTAATAACGTAAGTGAGTAAAACTTCAAATTGTAATACTTAATCTTTGTTATTTAAAAAAAATATTATTCACTCCATTTTAACATGAAAACATTTACAAATGTTTAAATATTGTCTTATTAATTGATTACATATTAATATCTAGTCTAGAATAAGGAACGAATATTTATGTTTACTAACCTGATGGAACAGAATGAAGAGCAGACGGTTTGAGCCCGCGCAGGGCCGGGTGCAGGGCGCCGCTTACCACTTGATCACCAGGGCCGCCTGGAAAACACCGCGCATTTAAAAAATTGTGGAAAATAATTGGAGCCAGGTATTAAAATTGATAAAATAAGTGTTTTTCCTTACCGATAAGATGTGCCTGGCCACCATTTTGCGCCAAGAGGTGTGCGTGCGCCGCCCCTGTCACTACCACGCCATGAGCTGACATCTGTTGACAACAAATTACATTAAATGAATAAATTTAATTTAAACACAGTCAGTCAGTTAGTGGACAGAGTAGTTGACCGGAAATCAGAAGGATGCGGGTTCGAGTCCCGTCGGTGGCATGTATCTTTTCTCGGGAAATTTTTTCAATGTAGATGAGTGCTTCAGGCTAATAATTATTACTTATAATAATTGTTACCCTTTGTGCTATGCTTAAAAATCTTGTCTGAAACATTAGTTTATAAATTAAAAATTATAGTTAATATTTGACGAGTTAAAGTATTTCACCAAAAAATATGTTGTCCTTAGTGGGAGATTTAGCACTTACAATGCCCTTCTCATATAAAAATAAAGTTGGTTGTTTGCAGGTGGAAAAATGTAATAAGCAGTAATTGTTGAATGAAACACTAGTATATATTGAATTATTTGGCGGGCAGAAGATAAGCCAACGTAGTTCAATGGACAGAGCAGTTGACCGGAAATCAGAAGGACGCGGGTTCGAGTCCCTTCGGCGGCATGTATCTTTTCTCGGGAGATTTTTTCAATGTAGATGAGTGTTTCAGGCTAATAATTATCACTTACAATTACTGTTAAACACAGTAATTTAATCATTAGAGCTTGGGAAGGATATTGCTAGCTTCAAATATCATATTCCATTTCATTAGAATCTCTGGAGGACGGATCTGACCGGAACGTTATAGCAGTTTTTTTTTAATAATGTGGCGATCGTGTGTTTGTTCGGTTCCATGTCAATTCAGAATCAAGTCATCCCAACACCTCTTCGAAAAGTTATTAAAAGCTGAATTTTTTTTTTAAAATAGCCTTTAATCTAACCTAACGTAACCTGCTTAATTTAAAAAAAAAATCATCACTTTTAATGACTTTTCAAAGGAGGCGTTGAGTTGATTTCATTCTGAGTTGTCCGGTCACCGATTTGTTCATCGTTGAAAAGATAAATAAATAGATAGAGTAATCCAAGGGGAAAGTTTATATGTATAATACATGCATATTACAGTAGAGAAAAGTCGAGAAATTCAAAGATTCAATTCGGGCAGCGGGCAGCTGTCTCGTGGGCGGTGTGAATTTGATATGTGTGCAAATTAACAGATGGCGTTGGTTATAAAGGTTGGGTAAGCCACAGCAACATGTGGTAGGGTCTGATAGTTTATGGATAAAATGATACGAATTTTTAAAGTGTATGATTGATAGAAATTGGTAGAATTTTGTCGCTGATAATTGAAAGTTTTATTTTTTTACATTAGCTCCAAATAGGAGGCCATGAAGAAAATAATTTCCCTCAGGGCCTATATCATCTAAGAGGATGCTGTGTAGAGGGTCTTTTTAAGGAAGGGAAAGATAGGAAGTTCTGGGAAGGAAAAGGTATAAGGGGTTGGTAGGAATATGGGAGTCAGTGTGTCCAGGAATGACGGACGTATGAATTTATCCCCCCAACTGCGGTGCAAGGTGATGGGTCGAAAGAGTCCGGCTGGAAAGTTCAAAAGACATCCCTCAACAAGTCTCTCTCGATCCGACCCGCCATGCAGCAGGTGGGCAGACACATTCACCGCCAAGACCTGGACAAACCTTACCCCACGAACCCGGGCACACCAAACATAGCGAACCACTTCGTGTGACCTATGGCATAGGTGTTGATTATCCAATAAAAGGTTCCCGGGGCGGCGGTACCCATAATATAAAAACTTATTTATATTAATTATTATTTTTTTAATTGACAAACTAATGATTAGGTAAGACAAGATTTTTATGCATAGCACAAAGGGTAAAAATTATTATAAGTAATAATGATCAGCCTGAAACCCTCATCTACATTGAAAAAATCTCTCGAGAAAAGGCAGGTGGAAAAATGTAATAAGCAGTAATTATTGAATGAAACACTAGTATTTATTGAATTATTTGGCGGGCAGGAGATAAGCCGACGTAGTGGTAAGCAGTGGATAAGAGCAGTTGACCGGGTATCAGAAGGACGCGGGTTCGAGTCCCGTCGGCGGCATGTATCTTTTCTCGGGAGATTTTTCAATGTGGATGAGTGTTTCAGGCTAATTGTTATTTATATTAACGTTATAAAAAGTAAAGTGTTGAAAGTGTCCTTACTATTTTTATACTCAAAAGTAACGTGTTTTCTAAATACCGAACTCTTTAAAAAATATGGATGTTTCAAGTCAAAATGTCTCGGAAGTATCGATTTTTATTTCAAATCACCGAAAAGATAATTTCTATTTTTTAAAATGGTATTTTTTTCCGACAACTTGAAAAGTAAGCACTTAATAGCACATTTAAAATACCTGGGAAGCATTTCAAAATTCCATCAGAAATTTCTGTCTTGGCGACGGATGCTCATGCTCTCCTATTGCGTGGTGGGCCGGATCGAGAGAGACTTGTAAAGGGAGGCCTTTTGAACTTTCTTACCGGACTCTCTCGATCCATCGCCTTGCACCGCAGTTGGAGGAATGGATTCATTGGTCACGCCTGGACACGCTGATTCTAGTTTTCTCCTACTATATCTTTTATTCATAGGTTCCTACCCACCTCCGTATCTCTTTCCTTCTCAGATATCCCTGTCCTACTTTTCCTTGAAAAGACCCTACATCCAAAATCCTCTTAGATGACCCTTAGGAAAATCATTGTAAAAAATGTTTTTCTTTAATTTTTTTTTTTTTTACATGAATACCGCACAAGAGTCCCCAACTGCTCCCGTCTGGAGCCAGTGGGACTATGACATCCCCAATTGGGGTATGTTGTGAGGTTGAAGGTAGTGGGGAGGGGAAGGAGATAGGGAAGAGGAAGGTGAGGAAGTACCTGGCTATTCAGATCTGGTCACCAAACACGGCTAAAGCCATTTCAAGCAACGTTTCAATTCTGAATGGTGGTCTTACACCAGGGTGATACTGGGAGTATCTTCCACTCTGGAACGTGCAGCAAATATACCATATTATTTTAAATGAATAAATTGTGAAATAACACAAATTAATCAAATAAAATTTATTTGCCACGCCGGGATTCGATCCCGCGACCTTCGGAGTGCCAGTCAAGAGTCTTACCACTGGACTACGCCGGCCGTCCTTATATAAATGAAGCATTATCATGGAAACTTAATCGAAAATCTGGAGACCAAAAAATCAGAAAAGATACGGGCACATCTTGGACTCGAACCTAGGACCTTCGGCTTTCCAGGCCGCAACTCTACCAACTGAGCTAATGTATCCCAACCCGATTCGAATTTTTTTTAACTGTATCGTGTCTTCGACTAAGAACTACCAACATTCTCTTCATTTTCTTAACGCATAATTTTATTGGCTGCGATCTTTATGTACGATTGCAAGATTCAAGCCCGAACTAAATGCTATCTAGATAGTGTCTGGCTAATTTTTACCCATTTTATTTTTAAATGCGAAATCTATTGCCTTTTCTGCAAGTGTTCGATCCCAGATATGCCCATATCTTTTTCTTATTTTTATGTTTCCAGATTTTCGATAAAGTTTCGCTAATATTGTCTCATTTAATCAAGTGTTACAATTTTTGTTTTACTCATAAAATAAAAATAAATAAAAAAAACCCTTCTATTTAAGGTGTTTAAAACCTATAAACAAATGAAAACTGATAAACTATTATATTTTTGGCATTGTTGATGTCAGAAAACGATTTAAATAGACATAGATCGTATCTAGCTATTTTCAGTTCAATGGTTTTAGAAATACACACGAGTGACAGTCGACATCGCGGTGACAGAAAGCGCGGAATAAGTGACAGGAACAACTAGTGACTGGCTACACAGGGGCCCTTGCAGTGACAGCCACAGTGGCAGTGGCGGGATAGGGATGGGGTGTGGCACTGTCACTGCGTCACAGGCGGTGACATTAAGTGGGTAGTAATTAGTTGCGCCACTGAGACACTTATTAGTTTACTTGTACGTGGCAGGGAGAGACAGGGGTATTTAATGGAAAACAATAAAGTAAATAAATAAATAATTAAAATTGTTTACTTTTGTGATCTATTTTATTAGATTTTTTAAACCATGATTTTTATTACGTTTATGATAACATTTAATCTTGCCAACATAAGTACTCACTTCAAAAGGGCGTTATGTGATTTTTGCACAGGATCCCAGGTGTGGTCTCCAGATAGTCTGCAGTCAGGGTGTAATTTGAGCTGCTTTTGTAGGCTTCCTTCGGTTTCACACCACGGGAACGTACAGTGAGAGAGTTTGTTGGTTTGAGGTATCCTTTGTATAAGTAAAACACTTGTGTTTGTCCTTGGATATTGTTGTAACTATATTATTTTGGTGAATAATTTACAGAGAGATTCGATTCTAAACACTTAACTGGCGACAAAAATGAGGGTAATTCTTAAAGTCTAGCAGAAGCGAAAGTAGAATTGAGATCAAGAGACTCGAGTAAAGAGAGAGAATAAGGAGAAAGACATGCGAAATGACAACACGCCATTTTATAAACAAAAATTAGAAAGTTTGACGCGGCCACAGACAAAAGAGAGCATAGACGGAAAAATTAAGGTAATGTTTGAATGAAAGGTGGCACAGACAGGAAAGTTTAAAGTAAGAGGTTTTACACATCGAGATTAGATAAATGAGAAATTAAACGCGTTCAGTGCTAAATGACGTTAACTACAAAATACGACAATAACAACACATAACATCCAACAATTTTAACTTAATTAATTCCATATTTTTTAAATAAATATACATCAACCCGTACCCGAAGGATTTTAACCAGCGATTCCCGAGCATGTTTGGAATAAACAATGTAGATGTCGTTTGTTTTCCAATTAAAAACAGTGCAAATTGTTTTCCATCACACTTCGCATGTGAGTAGTCGGGAATACACGTGATAAGCACTCCTACTCGTTTTAGCAGCACGGTAACACACGAAACAGCGCGCGTATCAAGTGATCCCGTCGCGACGTATATAGGAGTGTGATCAGTGGCGATGTGATTGAAAATATAAAGTTTTTATTTTTAATAAAAAAAATACATCATCGGGTAGCAAAATGACATCTACTTTTTTTTTACACCAAATACATATGTTCAGGAATCCCTGGTGAAAATATTTCGGGTACGTGCTGTTACACCCTGTATTTTTATTTATTTTTATGACAACTCACAAGAACGCCCCTACATTATAACGGCAGGGGTACAAAGTCGTCACCGGTAGAGAAGGGTTTTAAGTAGAGATGAAACGGTATCCGGCCTATCCGGCCTAAATTTACTATCCGGCCGGATAACGGATATTCAAAAACTGCGACAATTTCCTATAATAAAATGCAATACATTAATCTTTGCGAGATATATATTAATAAAATGGCTTATAATTATGACGGCTTGTTCACGCCTTTATTGTTACATGTGGTTCTTTGGAAATACCTATTGAGTGCCCTCCGCCTCAACAGTTCAGTTGAATTCACCTCGCCGCAGAGGATACAAGTCCTAAAAACCGCACCGCTTTTACAGTTTTTAGTAATCAAACCGCAAACAGAACTCTTAAACCGCAGCTATTCGCAAGTACCATCGCCACGCGTCATCCATTCTCGCTTATTATTTCGTGATGAAACGTTCATTCCCAATCGCCATTCCCTTCCAAAATCTTTCCCAAACTAACATACCTACCTTTTCAGTGAACACTGAACGAAGAGGGAAGCATTCTGGGTAAGTGCGATTAAAATATAATAAAATAGGTAAATAAGAACCGCATACAGTATACAGTTCACAACATCCACGCAGCATTTGATCCCTCGATCTTGAGAGGGAACATTTGCTACCCGCCGCAACACGGCTTTTATTTAAAGTCTAAAAAGTTACAAAAAAGCCATAAGGGCTTCCAAAAAACTGAAATATTCTTCTGAGATATTCACTCTAATGATAAATACATAAATAGTAAATATCTAAACTAAAAACTTTTAGTAAAAACTTACAAAAACTTCACAGAGTAGCGAAAACTGAAATTAACATGATTAACTAATCACAATCACCATTATAGTGAACTAAAAATCGTAAAAAACAGAGAATTATTGAAATGATTTAATACTGACATTGAAGCACCATAATATACCTCTCGTTCTTCTTCTCATGAAATGAATATTTTGAATTAATACTAAAAATTAACGAGACAATTCGCAGCTCGCCAGATATCCGGTATCCGGCCAAACAACTATCCGTTTCATCTCTAGTTTTAAGGCGGATTAAGGTAGGGGTTGTAGGAAGGGATTCATTAATGCGGGTCTTGAAGTGGCCCGGATTATATGATGGAGAAAAACAGATGCCGGGAGTTCTTTCCACATACAAGCCAACAACACAAAAGCGAATCGAAGACAACATCAACAATTGTGAAGGGTGTTCTCTCGTGACCATAGAGTTTCATGCAAGTGCATCGGTGCACCGGGGATAAATGCTGCTGGCTCCTTAAAGCAGGCTCTATTAAAATACCTGCATAACAGACTCAGCATGCCCACATTGTACGTGTGCATTAAATATGGCAATCGGTCTATCAATCAAATGGACCGCTCTCATTTGCACATAATCTAGATATTATATCAAGTATTTAGGGGCTCCAGCCCAGAGGTGGCAACAAACTTCAATTGTTGGGCATACTTTACTTTGTATTTAATAATTATTCTATAAAAAAAACAACTATTTGCGACGGCCGTAATGGAAAAACATGCATTTAAAATCACATCTCGTAAAATTCTCAGAGGAATTTCTCGTTGGATTTGACGTCATGTTAAATCGTGTTAGTATAATGTGAAATCGGCCAGAATTCATTTTCCTAATTCAACAAAATGGCGAAAATTCTTCACAAGAAATCCCCGGATGTTAATAGTTTTTTCTTGTAATGATTAAGCGGCCGCTACCCGATTTTCTACCGATTTCTTACACACCTCCCTTTTTTTTACATGTATACCGCACAAGAGTCCCAACTGCTCCCGTCTGGAGTCAGTGGGACTATGGCATCCCCAATTGGGGTATGTTGTGAGGCTGAAGGTAATGGGAAAGAGAAGGAGATGGGGAAGAGGGAGGTGAGGAAGTACCTGGCTATTCAGATCTTGTCACCAAACACGGCTAACGCCATTTCAAGCAACGTTTCAATTCTGAATGGTGGTGGTCTTACACCAGGGCGATATTGAGAGTATCTTCCACTTTGGAACGTGCCGCAAATATACTGTTTATTATTTTAAATGAATAAATTATGAAACAACACAAATTAATAAAATAAAATGTATTTGCCACGCCGGGATTCGATCCCGCGACCTTCGAAGTGCTAGTCATGAGCCTTACCGCTGGACTACGCCGGCCGTCAGTTAAACATATGAAACATTGTTATTCTTGAAGATAATATCTAGACATTCCCCGCGCCGAAACGCAAATTATATAAAATTCCCTTTATATAAGAGAAAAAAATTGCAAAGTATGCTACAAAAATTACTACAAACACGTTTGTTTAAGTTATTTTACAAGTTAAATGTATGAAAAAATTCACAGTATTTTGTTAAATGCTGTTTTAGACAGCCCCCAAGAGATTTTTGCTCTATTTTGAACGAGTCGTAAACATTTTCATAATTTTCGCATCGATTTTGCCGCTTTAAATTCTAGCGCGCTCTTCTAACATTCGTAATTTCACATCTTTCCATCTTCTTCCTTTTGAGCCGGATTGCGGCGCCTTAAGTTAAACAAGTTCATGTAGTTTAAGTGAATATGTATGTAGTTTAATAGTCTCTGAACAGATGTCATTAGTATAGGTAATAATATGTAGTTTTAATGTCTCTCAACAGAGGTTAATAAAGTTGTACTATATGAGAGATACAACTGACGCCCGTTCGAGCCTAAAACCCGTTACGAAGATAGCGGTTGATATACGATCAACAGGGGCCACTTCCAGTGACCGATTCCCCTGCCGCAGATCTACTCAGAGCATCTTTTAGAACGGACGTTAAGTCCAGTTAAATATTCATTGTAAATAAGATGATAATATACACTACTACCACAGAATAACAATATCATAATAAACACCGAAGGTCGGAAAAGAGATGAGACGGCTATATTTTTTTCTGAAGCAATTAACAATTTAATTTTCATTGTACTCAAGCGAAACGATAGTAAAAGCTTTTATTTATCAAAAAAATATTTTTTATTATTCATAATGTAAACCAATTTGTGATAAAGATGAATCGAAAATGGTAATTTCTCATCAAGCATCGCTTTTTGATATCAAAAAGAAAGATACACCACATCTAACCGTGTAGGTTCCTACTGTTAACTTAGTTATGTAATATTTCTCACTAGATTTTGCCCTCGGCTTCATTCTCATTGTATTATTTATTTATTTTTTCAGGTTCTCCATAAAACAGTTATACACCAAATTATTACGGAGAAGATTACAAAATTTAAGAGAAAAAAAGTCCAACGGGGCAGTTTTACTAAGTTGAGACGTATGTCAAAAGATAGTTACTGAACTCTCTATAGGTAACATTGAAGATGTCGATGCTCAATGCAGAATCGTTAAGCAGTTGAATTGCTCTGTTTAATGGCGCATTCTGAAAGGAAGAAGTTCTCGCTTTCGGAGCATAAAACAGTGCGTGGGATCTCCCACAAGTATACGCGTTAGGGAAATATAGGTTAATCTCCTAAATTTATTAGGTGGGTTCCCACTCCACTCCCCCTTCCCCCCGCTCTCCCCCTCCCATCACAATCCCCCCTTTTCCTTTTTATCAAACAGCTCGCGTGCCATCTATTAAAGCGTAACGATCAAACACACGCAGTTACGCATTTATAAAATAAGTATAGATTAGTATAATTTTAAACATCAAAGGGATCTCCATAGTGACCTAAACAAATAACAAAATGACAGCGCACGTCAAATAATCACTTATAGTTACCAAGCAACGCTTTGCTTTTCGTCTGGACAATAAACTTATAATACATAATGTCATAACGCCAGAGCTTACCAGTATACAGCCTATATTACTCGAAAATATAGTGAAAGAATTTTTAAAGTCCATTCAGTATTTTTTGCGCGAAAGAATAACAAACATTCACCCATACATCCATACAAACTTTCGTTTTTATAATATTATAATAGGATTGAATCATGTTCAAGATCAAATTTGAAATAATTAGTTGTTTCTATTGGCTACCCCTGGCTTTACTGCCATTGCGGGAATACAATTATAGTTGTAAACAACTGGCTCTCTGCTCCTTATTAAACCGCCTGAGAAATAGTCCGTGTTAACTATAATAGGTATACATAAATTATAAATAATAACTACTAGTTTTGTGAATAGTAGTAAACCTAGTGTTGAAAAAATATTTTTCTTATTTTCTCTTATTTAGATTCCTGGAATATCGACATGTTTTGCATTTCTCGATAAGTTACTTCTAATAGAAGTTAAGACCCTTCAAAAATTATTAAAACCGTCTGGTTTGAACGCCGTCAATAAACGTTCAGTATACAAACTAAACAATGTATTTTTTAAAAAGCAAAACTTACAGACGAAGAGTATTTTCTTCTAATACAATTAGTAAAAAAAATCTTAAAATTCGGTCTAGTTTTGGAGGAAAATAGAGAATACAAAACCTCCATTTTCATAATTTTATTTAGATACTAGCGAGCAGTGGCGTAGCTGGCATGGGTGGCACCCGAGGCGGATAACGTGGTGTCACCCCCCCAGCCCTTTTGGGGGGGGGCTAGAGAATTTCAAAAAATTACAAAGTTCTACGCAGCTACGAAAATATAAATAACAGACCGTGTTCAATATTTTTGTGACCAAATCCTTTTTTTTCCACGGTGGGGTTTCAACCCCCGTTAGGTGTATTGTCACCCCCCACCGGGTAGTATTTTAATGGGTAGGAAGAAATCACATGTTTCCTTCAAATTTAAACATTTTCAAATCATCAGTTTTGTTTGTTTCATTAGTTATTGAGTAGAGCAGTAAAAGTGCATTTTATCTATAACAGCTGACCCGACAAACATTGTTCTACCATATAGCCCTCTTTGGTGCCCAAATGAATAGCCAGTACTTCTCCACCAATCTCTTTTCCATCTCCACCCCCTCCCCCCTGCCTTCAGCCTAACAATATACCCCATGTCATGAACAATATCGTAACACAAGAGAGATGGTGGACTGTAAATCTAATTTTTGTGAATCAAGACAATAAGGAACTCCAGTGAAAAATATTATGGCTTTAAAAAAATATGTTCATATAGACCAATAAACGCTGATTCTGAATATATAAGTTTTATTTCATAATATTAAACGTAGAGTTCTTAAAAAATTATTAAAAAGTTCATTTTTAAACCTCTCGTCAAAACACACTGTAAAGTTGGTATTACTGAATGGTTAGTGCTGACGTCACGCATCACCAGTCATTGAATTGAAATCTTTGATTATGTAGGTATGACATAAGCCATCAGTATTAACAACATTTCATGCTATTCGTTATTTTATACTGTTTATAGAGATTTAGGTGTTGTGTTTATTGAAACAATATTTAAGCCTAAATAATTCAGTATCAAAAATAGAGGTATCTCTATTAGTTTATCTCTATTATATAAAATATTGGAAAACTACTGCACAAAAAAATAGTAATGCTACTTCTAGGGAGAATGCTTCGAATAACGCTATTCAAAATGGCGGCACTTGATCAGCTGATTGCCCAATCCTATAGTAATTTTTCAGGAGTGATGACGTCACACGATTCACCGTACATACGGTGGTCTTAGGGGGATCTTGAAAAATTAAAACTTTGACAATTATTTTAACTATTAAAACTAACTCTAAAAATAAAAATAAAAATGCAGTTATTTAAGTTAGAAGGTCATTATTCATTAAAAAAAAAAAAAAAATTGTACTGGAGTTCTCTATTGACTGCATGTTTTAACCTCAATCAGGATTTGGCGATGGGAATGAAAAAGTCACTACCCTTTGATGGGTTCATCCGCTGTTTCTGGCCGATTTTGATGCTGGCTGCACTCCACAACAACAGCACCACTATAGGTCACAATTTCCGACACATTATCAATTATCGATTAATTAGCGAGATTTCGAAAGCGAGATGTGATCGATATCACTGCGATTTTTCAAACTCATTGATGTAGGTAATCTTAAGAGATTTGTACGATATTGTTTGTGTTCCATGTAGGTAGGAAACACCTTCCAATTCTTTGTAGTAACTAAATAGGGACTTTCAAGGAAATGAAGGAAGACAAAGGGATAATGAATGAATGAAGGAATTGGGAATATGGGTTTAGTTTTTAAACTGTTTCACAACTAAACACCCCAATTGGGAAGATTATAGTCTCACCGGCTCAAGACGGTTGGAGCAATTGTAAATCACTAAGCACTGCCTATTTCTTATCGAATCAATAATCCCAGATAAAATAAAGACCCCTTCAAAACAAATCCGTTCAAATCCCACGACATCTAACCAATCGAGAAAAATACAAATATGGAGGGCGCTCGATTGTGGATTCCCCAATAATGACGATGGCGGGGGGTCCCTCCGGCCCCAGAGCAAACAGCCTATCCAATAGACCTAGCCTCGGGTCCCTGTGTCAACATCCCCTAAACCGAGGAGGCTCTTAGTTCGCAGGGTAGTTCTCAGTTCTCTGTCCCTTAGGGTGGTATAACTAACGTGACCATTTATTTTTTCCTCCAAACCGGGACACCAAAAAAAAGGTAGGCACTTAATCTCTACATATTATAAATTAAAGTCCTCCGCGTCGTCTGTCTGTCTGTTCGTGATAAATTCAACAACTAGAGAACGGATTTTCATGCGGTTTTCATCAATAGATAGTGTTTCGTGAGGAAGGTTTAGGTATGTAGTTTGTCAAGGATTTGTGTAAATTGGTTGAAACATAACAATAATTGTTAGAAGTGTCGAAGAAAGTCAAGCCGCCTGGTAGCTTTCATCGAAAACACTGCCTAATCACTTTGAGATTTAAAAAAATAATGCATGGTGGGATATAGTCCAGTAAACGAATGGTCCAAAAGGAGGTGTAGAGTGCGTAAGCAGGAACCTAAGCGATTCTTTCAGGACTTGTTTATGGTGCTTAGGGTGTGAACATACTAAAAGTTCTGACGTCTAGGTTGTGAGCTAGGGGGGGGGGGGGGGGGGGGGGAAGGTCCCGATTTTCGGGTTTCCGTTTATCGCGAAGAGACAGACCAGACGCCGCGGAGGACTTTAATTTATAATACGTAGAGATGGTGCGAAAGATTATAATAATGTGCATGAAATGCTTGAGGTAACTAACGTATTTAAGTAAGGATTAATACTGTATCCGTCTAAATAACTTTCCAATTACCGCAATGTACGTGACCATTTTTTTAGAAGATAGAATGGGTATAGTAAGCTATCCGTAAAAGATATACGCCATCACGGACTTTTTTGTAGATCTATAAAAGAGGAATATTAGTCCAGTAAAGGAAGGAGTTGTAGAGTGCGTGAGCAGGAACCTGAGCGATTCTTTCAGGACTTGTTTAGGGTGCTTAGGGTGTGAACATACTAAAAGTCCTGACGTCTAGGTGGTGAGCTTGGGGGGAGGGGGGTGGGGAAGGTCTCGATTTTTGGGTTTCCGTTTATATCTCAAAAATGGTGCGTGGCAGAGGAAA
Organism: Limnephilus rhombicus; assembly: GCA_929108145.2. Classification (NCBI taxonomy): domain Eukaryota; kingdom Metazoa; phylum Arthropoda; class Insecta; order Trichoptera; family Limnephilidae; genus Limnephilus; species Limnephilus rhombicus. Next base: position 34,267,350 of record OV815297.1, read on the forward strand.
AATTTTTTAGAATAAGTAAAAGCTCATAAAATTATCTACAACTTTTATTCTTTACGTAATTTTGGAAATCCCAGCTGTTTTTGAGTTATACGCTCCACAAATGTCAATATTTTCGAAAAAAATCATTTTACCTGACATTTTTCATCAAACATTCCTTCATATCGTCTAAAATATTCATCCAAGAAAGAAATTTATTCGAAAGAAGTTGTAAATAATTTAATTACCTTTTAGAATATATATACATATGTAAATAAATCTCAAACCATTAAAGGTAATTTTAAGTTTTTTCGTAAAATGTCGTCATTTTCAGAAAAAGCTGTTTTTTCTTACCAAATTATTAAGACGGGTTTTTTCTTCATGGGAAATTCCTTATTAATTTTTGCACGCAAGAAAGCAGGTAAGTTGTTCTCGAACAGATGATTAGTGGAATTCATTTAATAATCATTATTATTGTGATGGGTGATTAGGTTAGTCGTCGGAGATGCTACAATAACGTGCTACGGTGCAATGAATGCGATAGTGGGCTTGACATTCTCAGACATCAAGTTGTCCCGCAAAGATCGGGCATTCCCAATGTCTTTTGTCAGCTCGTCGATAAAAATTCACGATGAAAAGGTTGCAGTTGACCCAACATTGCTGTTTCAGCGGATGTGTATAAGCAAACGATCAGATGAGGATTTGATGAAATTCTTTGAGTATGAGTTGGCCCCATTTCCCCTGGCACTGTTCTCAATAACATCATGTTACACTCTCAACTTTATATGGATTCACGTTTTTATATCCAGCAAAATAATGACATTTTATGAAAAAACTTAAAATTACTGTTAATATTTACTGGTTCTATTATTCTAAAATGTTATTATTCTTATTCTAAAATGTTATTAAATTATTTACAACTTTTTTCAAAAAAATTCTTTCTTGGATGAATATTTTAGATGATATGACGGAATGTTTGATGAAAAATGTGAGGTAAAATGATTTTTTTCGAAAATATTGACATTTGTGGAGCGTATAACTCAAAAACGGCTGGGATTTCCAAAATTACATATAGAATAAAAGTTGTAGATAATTTTATGAGATTTTACTTATTCTGAAAAAATTTTCCTCTGCGACGCACTGTTTTTGAGATATAAACGGAAACCCAAAAGTCGGGACCTTCCCCACCCCCCTCCACCCCAAGCTCACCACCTAGACGTCAGGACTTTTAGTATGTTCACACCCTACGTACCCTAAACAAGTCCTGAAAGAATCGCTGAGGTTCCTGCTCACGCACTCTACAACTCCTTCCTTTACTGGACGTCTGGTCTGTCTCTTAACGATAAACTCAGAGACGGCGGTGGTTATTTATTTATTTATTAATCATTAACGCCCTTATCGGCTTTTACATACATTTACATTTTTTTATATTTCAGTGCATACAGGTGTGTTTAGTTGACAAATAAAACTTTTCACATGGTACATAGAAGTAAAGCTGGTAAGTAAAAAGTATAGCATTATACAATAAAGAGAAAAAAAAATCAGTTTTAGAGCTGCAGATAGCGTAATATATGTATATAACAAATAATAATAATGTATGGGTTCTTAATATATGTGTTGAATACATAGCGAAGTTGATTTCAAACAAAAATACGCACTACCGACTTGTACCGCACTAAAATTAATATTCAAAACGAATCCATTTTGACCATTTACATTATCGTCATAATTTCTGCAGAATTCAATTTCAGAAGACAAAATACTTGATACTGCTACCATGGAACATTTCAGGTTAAAACAAATAATGTCAGATACCTACTTCAGTAAGCTATCACGGAGAGGACAAATGAGTTCGATAATATAACAGAGTATCTAATTACAATCAAATTAAAAATTAATCAAAGAATAAGCCGTTAAAGTAATTTTGTTATTAAACAGGTTATTACCTACTTAGCTCACTTGACACCTTAGCTCAGTTGGTAGAGCACTTGCCATGTAAGCAACGGGTCCTGGGTTCGAGTCCCAGATCTTTTTCAGATTTTTCTGTCTCCAGATTTTCGATTGAGTTTCGCTTGTTGTCTTCATTTGATTAAATATTATAATTAGAGATTTTATTCATAAAGTTAAAAATTAAAAATAAAAATAAATTGTAAACTAAACTTAACATATATTACATCGAATCCATTAAATTTCACTATTTCAACTTCCTCCAAGCACGACGTATAATTTTCATCCTTTTTTAACCAATATTCTAAATAATGGCCTGGACTCACCAGAACTCACCAATTTAATACATTTTCATGTTCCGTCAAGATCCACCCATAATCCCAATTTATTTTATTTGCCCTCATTTTGAACACATATTAGAAAAAATTTCCCGATTCCTCGTGTACGTGCACACTATAATACAAATTTTCACAACATTGACATTTTTAGTAATAACCTAAAGAAATATCGATATGAAATAACGGGTACGATCGATTATCAATATGAGAGTATGGAATGTCTCGGGAGAATCTCCTATCCTTTTCCTATATTCCTTTTCCTATAACCCAAAACTAAATATAATAATGCAATAATTAAAAACACTTTGTTTTTACCACAAAAAACTTTATTAGAAAGTCGACATGTTTCAAGAACGATGTTCTCTTCATCAGGACATATAATGTACCAAAAAATGATCGAACATAGAAAGACAGGCGTGGGTAGAAATGGAAGTAGTGGGGGAGGAGATAGGTGGAAAGGGGAGGTGCTTAGAAGATCAACAAGGGGGAGGGGGGGAGAGGTTTTAATGAAGTTTTAATATATTATAATATTTTAAAACTTCATTTCCAATGAATTTTAGCATAAGAAACTTATGTGGCTCGATTTCAATTCACTTGAATATTTATCACTGTATATGATGTGAAAGCTCTTTGTTTCTTACAAACAAATAAATAATAATAACAAATTTGAACAACTTATATAGCGCTGTTTTCTCGAAAAATGGCGAAAGAGCGCTGTACAAAGTAGGCTAGATTACAATTAATCTTACAGCTACCAATTGCATGGACGATTCGAAATCTAGAACCTTGTTCAAAATTTAAAGATTTTTTTTTACCATATGTCACAATAAAAATGTTTTTGACTAAAATTATTAGTGCCCGATCGAAACAGGACTTTCTGCCGAAACCGAAACCCAAACCGAAACCGAAACTTTTTTAGAAATGTTAAAAAACTATTGTTTACTGAAATTTAGCTTATTTTTACACTTATACAGACTATTAACACGTGATAAATGAAATAAAAAATACAATAATTGATGTAGGTATGCGAAATTTTTTTTTAAATATTACTGCTATAAAACGAACAAAAATTATAAATAAATGAAACAATTTAACTTTGTTTGAACCACTTTTATACTTGAGTAAATCCGACCGGTTTCAGAACGAACGTTCCTTCTTCAGGGCAAATGTATACATTGTATATATACATTGTATATATTTGCCCTGAAGAAGGAACGTTCGTTCTGAAACCGGTCGGATCTACTCAAGTATAAAAGTGGTTCAAACAAAGTTAAATTGTTTCATTTATCCATAATGGATAACCACAACGTTATAGCTACATTCAAAAGTATTAAAATTAACAAAACATGTTAAGGCTCTGCAAGCGGGCCCGAAAAGAAGAAGATGGAGAGATACGAAATTACGAATGTTAGAGGAGAGCGCTGACATTTGCAGCGACAAAATCGATGCGAAAATTGCGAAAATGTTTAATAAAACACGACTTGTTTAAAATAGAGCAAAAATCTCGCGGACATTATCTTAAAGAAACACTTTGAATTTTTTCATACATGTAACTTGTAAAATAACTGAAACAAACGTGTTAATAATAATTTTTGGAGCATACTTTGCGATTTTTTTCTATCGAGGGAATTTTATATAATTTGCGTTTCGGCGCGGGCAAAGTCTAGATATTATCTTCAAGATTAACATATATATTTTTTAAGAGCTTTAAAACTTACCGTGTTTAAGGGAAATATGAAATAAATCGGTACAAATCCGGGTTGCGGGCCCTTAACTACTTCTTAGAATAAAAAATTGTCAATAATCAACACTAACATCCACCTTAAATCATAAAGGAAAGACCTCATTAATTAATTATTTTAAATTTCATTACGTTTGCAATCTCAACATTCTTAAGAGGGCATTACCAGAGAAAGCCTGATTTACGTCATTTTCAAAAAAGTTTTTAGACGTATTGACTCTTTTCCACAAAAAATTATAAATGGATTTTGAAAGATTGTTCTTTTATCTAGCATTCGTATGTAATAAATTTTTAGAATTTTTTTAAATTTTTAGTATAATAAGGTTATTCCATAGGTCGTTGGCAGATTTGTTAAATTTTCAAAAAAGTTTTTGTATTATACCACACCCATTTCAAATAATGTAATCATGCAGTAAAATAAATCAATACATTATCTAGCAAAGTTATGTATTAGAATTTTAATTTTAGTTTCAATAAAATCATTAAAAAATATGTACGTACATGTGTTTCTTGACGAAAATTGGTCCATTTGTGTATTTATTTGCGCACTTACAAACTAATATATTTCAGATTTTTTTAACATTCTTATTAAATTTAGACATTATTGAAAAATGATTAATACTTATAATCAAAAAATAACTACAAAAAGTACACTATTTTAATAGTTTTATCATCACGCCTTTCAGCATTTTTGGATGAAGGTATAAATTAAAGCTAATTTGGATTGAAATAAATTCGATATTGAGTTATAATTTTAAAAAGCTGGTACGGAGAATAATTAATCTTTCTCATTGTAACCGTCCTGCACGATCGGAAGAACAACTTTCGACGAAATGTGGATTTTCGTCCGCTGGCTGGTTAAACGCTCTTAAGGCTAAACTTAACATTTATTGAGGTCTTTTGCAGAGTTTCGGTGCGGTTTCGGTGATTTTCTGCCGAAACCGAAACTGGTGCCGAAACTAGTTTTTTTTGCCGAAACCGTACCTTCGGTCGGTCACTAAAAATTATCAGGGATTTTACGAGTGAATTTACTTTACCACGTAGGAGGATATATCACAATTCGACTTGCAGCTACGAAGCGTATGGATTAATGGAATCCTAACCCCAATAAATTAAATAACCACCCACGTCTTCATCTACTAGTTCCTATTAAATACTACGACCAGGATTCTTATTTAGGTGCTTTTTTATATTTTTTAAAATTGTACTGTGAGTTTCTTTCTTTTTGAAAACGGGACATTTTAGCGGCCCGAAGCTATGTTCGGAGACATCGGGACACGCTGCCTGAAAACGGGACTGTCCCGGTGAAAAAGGAACGCCTGGTCACGTTAGGTATAACCCATACCTACTGGTAGGGGTGGTTATGGTCGAGGAAAAGTTGAGAATATCTCAAGTTAATTATTTTTATCGAGGTTCATAGTTTAATTTGATATTAGCACAACTACATTCTTTAATCTGTGTTTTTTTTTTTATTTATTTCTTCCATATAACCAACTAACCATCACGTCGTTTCCCCACAGGGGTAGGCAGAGAGGACGGACCGCCAAACAACTCGGTCTTGGTACACACTCTGTGCTTTACTCACATTCACACATCGTTTCACACATCTTCTTCTTCAATAGCGCTACAGCCCATTTCGAGCCTTGGCCTCCTTTAAAGTAAGCCTCCACCGCCCTCTGTCCTCGGCCGTCGTCTTCCAATCTGCAACATGGAGAAATCCTCTTGCATCCTTCCTGACATCATCCTCCCATCTCAGTCTAGGTCTGCCCGCCTTTCGTTTACCTCCCGTGTGTCCTGTCAGTCTCGTCAGTGTCGTCTCAGACATATTCTTCTATTATTCTGACTTTTGACATGGCCCGACTCAAGTATCTGATTCACTTGATCGTGCCATGTCTATCCCCGACTTCTTCTTCCATTCACATTTGCGTCATATATTCTTCTCAGACTATTTTCTTTTCATTTGCTCTACATGCCCAAACCATCTGAGGGTCCCTTACTTAATTTTACTCATTATGCTTACATCAGCCTTACATTCTTTGCGGATAATACATGGTTTTACCACACATCGTTTAGATGGGATCGCATTTCAACAGTATTCAGTTTAGTTTTATCCTTTCTCTGCCAGTTCTATGCCTCACTGCCATACATCAGGGTAGGTACCAGGACTCCATTGTGGTCTGTTAGCTTCGCTCTACCACTACCATTTTAAGTTTTCTTTAATGTTTTAATGTATGTTTGAAATGTGTGAATTATATACCTAAAAACCTTCCTCATGAATCACTCTGTTGGTGAAAACCGCATGAAAATCTGTTGCGTAGTTTAAAAAATCTAAGCGCATGTTCAGCGTAAGCGACTTCATTTTATACTTAAAAAGAAAGTAATAGTAAGTTTTATAGTAAAGTAAGAATAAAGATTAAAAGACAAATATTCCTGGGTTCGAGTAACCTGACAATTACTATCACAGTAAGCCGAAAATGTTGCTTGTGTCGTATGGAGGACTTAGCCAGCCGGGAAACTAAACACACGACGCCTGGTTGGGAACCAAACGTGATGCCTAATCGACCTTTGACCGGTCTTTTATTTCTATGTTTGAATCACTATATTTTTGAAGTGGAAACTTCTGTTGAATTTGAAACTTTTGAAACTCGATGAAACAAAAAACAGCAATACTAAAAAAAGGCAAACAGCCCCATCCTCACTTCAACACTTAGTAATGTATTACGTTCATACATTGTTTTGTAATTTCAAGTTAGTATAGTTTTACTATGAGGAAGGAACGGTTGGTCAAAATCGGTCGGCGTATATTAAAAAAAAAAATGAGGGTGTGCAATTCACAAGCTGTAGGAGTGAAACCTTCAAAAAACTAAAGTAGACAAGAGTGGGGAAGTTACGAAGCGTCGCACAAAGAGGAGACCGATTCTATCTATTTCTCTCGCAGGCTAAATCTAATGTAAAAATGATGCCACATTATACACAATAAAATTCAATAATGATGTCACAAATTATTTTTGCAAAGTTTGAAGAAGTAACTCCAATTTTTTTAGTGTCGCTATTTTTCGTTTAATCGAGTTTCAAATCACAACGCTGCTAAAGAAGTTTTCAATTCAAAAAAAATATACGTAATTTTCGATCTTTCAAAAAAATAATACAATAAAGTTTCTAATGACTAACCAAAAAAGTATTATTTTGGAAAATACAGTGTGAAAATTAAAAAAAAGTGTTTATTTTAAATTTTTAATGAGTAAAATCTCAAATTATAATATTCAATTAAATTATGACAATATTAGCGAAACTTAATCGAAAATCTGGAGACAGAAAAATCAGAAAAAGTTATTGGCTCCGCTGGGACTCGAACCCAGGACCCTTTGCTTACATGGCAAGTGCTCTATCAAACCAGCCAATAATATGTGCGTTAAGAAAATGAAGATAATATTGGTAGTTCTTAGTCGAAGCATGGATACAGTTAAAAGTGATCGAATTGGATGTAGGTTCCGTATCTCAGTTGGTAGAGCACTTGCTATGTAAGCAAAGGGTCCTGGGTTCGAGTCCTAACGAAGCCAATAACTTTTTCGGATTTTTCTGTTTCCAGATTTTCGATTGAGTTTCGCTAATATTGTCTCCATTTAATTAAAAAAAGTGTGTTTGGACTGTCAAACTTTTACTTTTTTCAGACAGAAACATTGAAATTTAAAGTTGCCCGTTAGAAAAATACAATTCCCTGAAACCGTTTTGTCGCTTCACCCCTCTGTCTGCAGGCTACCCTTCACAAACCAACTCCTGGCAAGCTTGCAAACACCGTTCATTATTATTTTCCTGACAGATCTGTTGAACTTTTTAAACAGAGATTTAAGCAAACTGGATGTGGGGACTAATACGAGGGAGAGAAATAACAACTAAATGGAAGTGTTGTTGTTTTGATTTTATAAATTTTAACTGTTGAGGCGATGTATGAATGTGAGTGAGGCAAAGACCGAGTTGTTTGGCGGTCCGTCCTCTCTGCCTACCCCTGCGGGGAAACGGCGTGATGGTTAGCTAGTTTAGTTAGTTAGTTAGTTAACTGTCGAGACATACCGAGCTTTGATAGGTATGAATAACAAATTGATTTAAAAATCTCAAAGGTTTTTAAATATAACTAACGATTTCCCGGCATGCGTTGCAATGTGACGTAATAAAGAAATTGCTTCTCCCTGCGTGTCCTTTCCCATTCATCCCGTTCCACTCCCTCCCCCCTTCCCTTCCAGCGCCCCCCTGCCTCTCACGCGTTTTCCCTCCACCTTCCCCGCCTTCCAACTTCCTTCTCTCGCGAACCCCCCTCCCGCGATCCCCACCATTGTTGCGTTCAATATATTCAGTCCTGGTATATTCAGATTTTTAAACAGTTCGCGTGCCACCCATTTAATTTTTTTTGTAATTTTTTTTGTGTTAGAAAGATAAAACACCACGCTTCGTAATAAAATCTAGAAGTTAACCACAGAAAAATTAAAATGTGCACCTCAATGAAACCAAAGTTCCCGATCGTAATTTGAGAAAAAAATTGTGAAAAAGTGCGGTGACAAATAACATTTATAATACGTGTCTTAAAACTCGTGTGTGCTTTTCTGTCTTTTCGGTATTTGTAATTTTTGTTAGAAAAAACGTGTGGTAGCCATTTTTAAATCGTATTTAAAATTTCAGTGTTTTAAAAATTATATGTTTATCTACAGGATGTCCGGGGGTAAAGTGCTTAACTTCGGGAGTCGATTCCACATCATGGTAGGAGTAAAAATGATTAACAACTTTTTCCGAAATTCCAACATTTTTTTCCCATACAATAAGACGTACCTACTAAAAATCCTTAGTGTGAGGTAGGATGTTACTTGCTGAGAGCCTGCCGGGCGCCCGACTCGATTGTGATTGGCCCGTATCGTAATAGCGGAAAATAATAAATCTGGCCACACACGCCGGACTAATTTTATCTTTTTAAAAATATTTGGATGATTTATATAGCGCCGTTTTTGTGAAAAATCACCTCAAGGGCGCTGTTACCTCAAAACTACCCCTAAAAGATGGAATTTCGAAAAAAGTTATTTATCTTTTTTACTTGTAGGTACTATCATGTAGAATTACCTCCCGAAGTTAATGCACTTTACCCCCGGACATCCTGTATAATATAAAAATGAATCGCTGAATGTGTTGCTGAATAAGCGCATAACTTTCGAACAACTGCACCAAATTGGATAATTCTTTTTTTTGTGTTCGTTATTGTCAGGACAATAACGAACACAAAAACGGCCGGCGTAATGCAGCGGTAAGGCGCTTGATTCGCAGTCCGAAGGTCGCGGGATCGAATCCCGGCGTGGCAAATAAATTTTATTTGATTAATTTGTGTATTTCACAATTTATTGATTTAAAATAATATATAGTATATTTGCGGCACGTTCCAGAGTGGAAGATACTTTCAGTATCGCCCTGGTGTAAGACCACCATTCAAAATTGAAACGTTGCCTGAAATGGCTTTAGCCGTGTTTGGTGACCAGATCTGAATAGCCAGGTACTTCCCCACCTTCCTCTTCCCTACCTCCTTCCCTCCCCACTACCTTCAGTCTCACAACATACCCCATTTTGGGGATGCCGTAGTCTCACTGACTCCAGACGGGAGCAGTTGGGACTCTTGTGCGGTATTCATGTAAAAAAAAAGGACAAGGTTTTTATAAAACTTCCGGTGAGCTCTGGCATTATGAAATTTGTATAAAAAAATTGCTATTGGTGGCACGCGAGGTTTGAAAACTGAACGTATGGAAAGTGGGAGGGAGGGAGAGATGGGGGAGGGGGGGGGGGGGGGGGTGGGAGGTGGAGGGGGGGAGAGGAGAAAGGGGCGAGGGGGGAGGTGGAGAAGGCAGAGTGGGAACCCCCCTTACACCATGCGAGCGAAGCCGCGGGAAAAAGCTAGTTTCTAATAATAAAATTTGAAAGCGTATTTTATCATCTTTAATAATTTTTTTTTTTAAATATTCGGATGCTTTTAGAAATATTCCATTTATTTGAATTTTATTAAAAAGCGGAAAAATTCTTATTTTCTGACAAGTATATCAATAGAAAGGCAAGTTTTCTAAGAAAGGCATACAAATTATATTGTATTGGTTATTCAACCCAATACTGTATTTGAATGCCTTTCGCGAAAGTTTGTTTACGGACAAATCTCTTTATCCATTTATATTGCTAAGGTAAATACGGGCGCAGACAATAATTCAGTATTTAATACCACCATAATTTTTAAAAGCGTTTTTTCACAGTATAATTAAATTGGTGCCATCTGTGAACGCTTAGCTCCCCGAGATGATATCTCTAAGAGTATATAGTCCTCCGCCGCGTCTGTCTGTCTGTTTGCAATAAATTCAAAAACTACTAAGCCGATTTTCATGCGGTTTTCACCAATAGCAGAGTGATTCATGAGGAAAGTTAAGGTATATAATTTGTCAAGGTTTTGTGTAAATTGGTTGAAATATATAATATATAAAGGGAGCGGCCTGGGACGTGGGCAGCGGGCAATGGGCTGGCAAGCGGGCGGTGTGAATTTGATGTGTATTCAAATTAATAGATGGTGTTGGTTATAAAGGTTGGGTAATGGTGTTGTTAGTCATCTGAATAGCCAGATACTTATCATCCTTATCAATAATTTAGGCACATTCATCACCAACAATAAATGTTTTCCAAGATTTCCTTACAAAAATTTATGACAAAATTGCACTACTACAATTATATAAAGATTTTTTTAATAAAAATAATTTACCGGAGCTAAAAATTAGCACAAGAATAATATCTGTTGGTGGACTAACCTTGCCACTAGTACGAACCACAACAGCTCAGCATCACTATATATTCAAGGGTATAAAATTATTTAATAAATTACCCCTAGATATACGATCGGAAGAAAACTACAACAAATATATAAAAAAAAATATATAAAAATTCTCTAGTTCCACCTCATAACTTTACTTATTGTTTAGAAATATTTTTTGCCTTATCAATTCTTTGAATCATTTACTAACTACCTATATTTTTATTACTTTTATTCGTGTGTTCTCATACAATTACTAATAATTTTTGTAATAATAGTTTTAATTTAAATTGAAACTATTATTACAAAAATATATGTATACTTTAAATATATATAAATATTATACTTGTATTACCTTTATTCGTATTTTCTCATTATATTATCAATAATTTTAATTTAAACAGATGTAAAAATATTTAGTTGTCCTCTCCTAAACACAAGCAGCTGCTTTATTAGGAGAGTGATTCAAATATTGATGATATTTTATGTTGTAAAATTGTAACTCATATAAGTTTCAATAAAAAAAATTATATATATATGCATACATATATACATATCTTTACATAGAAAGCAAAGTCGCTCCCGCTTCTGTACGCTTAGATCTTTTAAACTACGCAACGGATTTTCATGCGGTTTTCACCAACAGATAAAGTGATTAACGGGGAAGGTTTAGGTAAATAATTTGTCAAGGTTTTGTGCAAATTGGTTGAAATATGAAAATGTCTGTATGTGTTGGACGAGCGGGTCGGAAAGCGGGCGGTGTGGATTTGATTTCTATTCAAATTAGCAGATGGCGGTGTGAGTTAATTTATCGTGGTTATAAAGGTTGAGTAACCATTCAGTAGATGGCGTTGCGTTTCGTAAGCCGCTAAGTTTGGTGATTTAGCAGAGATGCCCGGGTTCATGGGATGAGGTTTGTCTAGGTCTTGGAGGTTCTTCACCAGGACACACTGAACCCCAGATTCCTACACTCCCCTTAAACTATTTTCCTTCCCAGAACTCTCCTCTCCCTCCTTTCCCAAATAAACCTCTACACAGCATCCCTAAAGATGAAACAGGCCCTCAGGGAAATTATTTTCCTCAGGACCTCCTGTGTGGAGCTCATGTGAAAAAAACAACCCGTCGCCGGGTCAGCTAGTCTACTATAAAATTATGATTTTTTGAGCATTATTTACCAATTTCAAACGTAAAATCGTCTTTAAAAATACCTTTTAATAAGTTGGTATGAATTTCAAACGAATTTATACTTAAAATAAAATGAAACAATGCAACTTTGTATAAACCACTTACAAAATGTGCAAATCCGACCGGTTTCGGAACAAACGTTCCTTCGTCAGGGAAAGCTTATACTAATTTGACAGTTTAGAACAATGTTTTATTAGGGTAGGGGTGGAGCCGTTGTTAGTTAATAATGTAGATTGGGTGGGTAGGTATTAGTGTAGAGTGGGTGGGTAGGGGAACAAATCCATGATTGGGCTATATGACAATATTTTTTGTTTGTTGATAATAGATTCATTATTTTTAAGGGATTTTTTAATTTCCAAAGCTTCTAAGTTATCTAAACGTTTTCCTTTATGATTACTACACATATAATAATTATTTTATTCATATATATACTTAAACTTTTATATGCCATATAGTTAATGTAATAATACTAATAACAATGTATGTAAAAGCCCAATGGGCGTTTAAATAAATAAATAAATAAATAAATAAATAAATATGAAGAATATTTATCCCTGTGTTTTTTTCAAAACTATGGTTATTTTCAATGATATGGTTAGCGAACTCAGAAAAATTATTATTATTAAGACACCTTAAATGTTCTTTGATTCTGATTTCAAAATTACGAGTTGTTTTTCCAATATAAAATGAGGGACAATCATTGCATTTGAGTTTATATATTCCGGAATTAGTCAATTTATGGTCTTTATCTTTAGTATTTCTCAAAAAATTACCGATATTATTTCTTGTATAAAACGCTGGTTTAATATTAGAAGGGAAATTTTTGCAACATTGAACTGAAAAATTATATTTATACTTACCTATAGATTGATGATATACAGTGTCGCTTTTTGCACTTATGCGCTGGTATACACAGTGTATAGAGAAGCAGATTTTTTCTTGATGCATTTGAATGAAAATATATTTAACACTTTTGTTATTCAGCGGTACATCCTTTCTGCACATCCTCGGAGTTACTTAGTTATATTTTTATATAAGTACGCGGGGGGCCAATTGTCGGCGGATCGACTGCCATGGAACCGATTATAACATATGTTCCGTTTAACCCCAAAACGTTATCTTTCATAAATTTTAAAAATATTTTCTTTATTGACACAGTATAGAAGTTTAGATTGTAGATCTCACTCTAGTGTTTTATACAGATCCCTATTGTACAACTATTCCTTCCAGAGTAACGGAGAGCCTTTGTCCTTAATGGTTTAACCGGGGTGATCTTGGCAATAGAGGCCAGACTATGTAAGAAGTATAACTAGATAGAAGAACGAAGAGAGAAGATGAAGGCAGCCTCCATTATTCAAAGACAAAATCATATTAGACGAACAAAGGCCAGAGATTAGGGAGGAGATGTTTCAAGAATAGCCGTGTGATTTATCTATGGTCTGGAATAGGGGTCGAGAATCTTTTAAATACATAGACGATCAACACTTCAGGCAGTGGCGGCAAATAAAAATATGCACAAATTATAGATAATTTGTGCATTGTGTATTGATTTTCTAAACAGTGGAAATTACAATTTGGGAGGCGGGAATGGGTACCGCCGTCCCGGGAACCTTTATTGGATAACCAACACCTCTGCCATAGGTCACCCCAAGTGGTTCGCTACGTTTGGTGATTTAGCAGGGGTGCCCGGGTTCATGGGGTGAGATTTGTCTAGGTCTTAGAGGTGGATGACCAAGACACACTGAACCCCAGATTCCTACCCACCCCTTAAACCCTTTTCCTTCCCAGAACTCTCCTCTCCTTCCTTTTCCTAAAAAAACCCCTCCACACAGCATCCCCAAAGATAACATAGGCCCTGAGGAAAATTATTTTCCCCAGCGCCTCCTGTGTGGAGCTCATGTAAAAAAAAAAAAAAAAATAACAGCAGTGTAATCGGCCATTCGGACAAATTTGTAATTTTTCATCGTTGCGGATCGTTTAATTGATAAAGATCATACTTTTAACCGCAATACAGGAGCTAAAGTTCTACATAAAAATGGAAAAGGTTTAAGACAAAATTTAGGAGCTTTGGAAATAAAAAAATCAGTGTATTCAAAGATTGAAATAAAATAAAATTTTACCTTGGGCACCATTTTAAGTATGTTTCTCGTTACTTTTATTATAACTCCAGTCCCCACCCCCAACTCCCTTCCACAACTGACGCACTGTCCCACTTTTGTATACTGTCCCATTCTTTCTTGACAATATGTATATGTATATATACGCACATATGTGTACTTCTGTAATTGATAGCATTATTTTAGTAGACAATTAAACAATATCAATGAAATGACTTAAAACCATGAATTTTCTTTTCATTTATTTAATTTGGTAATTGCCGATCACTAAATTGAAACCGAGCATTTTATTTAACGTTGCTTAGGTGTTGGAAAGACCCAAAACGCATCGATCACTCCTAATTAAATATATATTTCACACCCCACAAATCAATACTAAATTATTGCAGACACATAGCAGTTTCATTGATCCTCGTACATTTAACCTTCTACCACTACAAACACAAATGATAAATAAAATGATAAAATATGTAAAAGAGGTAAAATTATGATTAAATAATGTAGATATTGAAACGCTTTTTCTATAAATTTATCCATCCTTCTACAACTCACTTTTTGTAATTTTCTAAACTGAAGTACAATATGTTTTCTGTTTATATTTTTATAATAACTAAAAAAAAATATTAAAAATCAGTATGTTTTTCTCCATATTTTTATTTTATTTTTATAAAAGCTGAAAAAAAACCTTTTTCACTTATTCTATCTATGTAATACTAACTTTTTATACTAACTTTATATTTTATATGTTTTTTAAGACAATTTTATACTTTGGGTACTTGGAAATATAGTATTTCGTTTTATTATTACCCACACTCAGGCAGTGCCTTAGTGGGTTTTCATCTCTTGTTCATACCATTTGTTATTATATATTATGTTATTATATACTATTTGCTATTATACATTATATGTAAAAAGAAATGGGAATAAATAAAGTTTAAAAAAAAAATAAATTACGGAGGTAATTGAAATCCATAAAACCATTAATATAAATATATATTTTTTAAAGTGAACAACGCCCAAGAGTCATAAATAAATGGTCCTCTCTGCAGCCCGTGATACCATGACACTCCCAATCGGGATATGTTGTGCATCTGAAGGTGGCGGAGAGGGGAAAGAGATGGGGAAGACAAAGGAAAAAGAAAAATAAATTGGTTAAAAAGGAGCACATATAATATGTGCATTGATCTTCTAAACAGTAGAAACAACAAACATGTTTTGAGCGTGCTTAATCGGCCTTCCGGACAAATTGGTAATTGCCGAACACTAAATTGAACCGGCCATTATTTTTTATTGTTTTTTAAGTGCTGGAAAGACCCAAAACGCATAGAGCACTCCTTATTACGGTAACCGACGAGTTCATCGAAAATCAATTCATCGAAAGCAAATTCATCGAAAACGAGTTCATCGAAAATCAATTCATCGAAAGCAAATTCATCGAAAACGAGTTCATCGAAAATCGATTCATCGAAAATCAATTCATCGAATGATCAATTCATCGAATCGCCAATTCATCGAAAAACATTTTTTTTGTAAATATTAGAGCTGTCAAAATTAAATACCCAAAAAGGTCTGTTTAACTGAGTTAAATGTGTTTAACTGTCAGTTTCGCAGTGACAATGTAAAATTTATAGGTTATCTCTTCGATTTCCGATTGTCTGATACTGCAAAAAAGGGATATCTAAGGAACGGTGACCAGACAACCCATAATGAAACCAACTCATAAACAACTCAGAAAGGTCATTAAGAGTGATGATAAAAAAATATTTAAAAATTGGTTAAATAGGTTAAGTTAGGTTAGGTTAGGTTAGGTTAGGTTAGGTTAGGTAAGGTTAGGTTAGGTTAGGTTAGTTTAGGTTAGGTTAGGTTAGGTTAGGTTAGGTTAGGTTAGGTTAGGTTAGGTTAGTTTAGGTTGACCAATGCTTTTTTAACTTCTCGGTCCGCTCGGCATTTCTCTCAAATATCAACAAAATATATTTTTTCGATGAATTGGCGATTCGATGAATTGATTTTCGATGAATTGGTTTTCGATGAACTCGTTTTCGATGAATTTGCTTTCGATGAATTGATTTTCGATGAATTGATTTTCGATGAATTCGTTTTCGATGAACTCGACGTGAACCCTTCTTACGGAGGCAATTGAAATCCAAAAAAACTATTAAAATTAATATTAAAATCCGGAACTTTTTTTACAATAACTCCAAATAGGAGGCGCTGAGGAAAAACATCCCCCACGGCCTTCGCCATCTTTGGGGATGGTGTGTAGAGGGTCTTTTTTAGGGAAAAGAAGGAGATGATGTTCTGTAAAGGAAAAAGGTATGAGGGGTTCTGGGTGTCAATGTGTTCTGAAAAATTCAACCAGTCTCTCTCGATCTGAAGTGTCACGCACTAGGTGGGCAAACGCATACGCCACAAAGATCTAGACAAACCTCATACCACGAACCCGGGAACCCATGGTAAGCCACCAAACGTTGCGATCCACTCGGGGTGACCTATGGCAGGGGTGTTGGTTATCCAATAAATAGTTCCCGAGGCAGCGGTACCAATACCCGCCTCCCAAATTGGACTTTCAAGAATTTCAAATCATAAAAGACCTTTCCTTCTGAAAATTTCCAAGTATGAATATAATTGAATATTCTTTTATATGAGCAAAATCCAAAACGCATCTATGAACAAATCGTTCCTACCGAACATTTCATACGAAAATATTCTGAGTCATAAAGTGAAAGATACGTGCCTTTCTCTCTTCAAAGCTTAAAAATCGTAATTTGGCGCAGTGCTCCTTCCACTAGCATCTATCTACTCGTGCGCGTGACAATTCCGCACACTTGTTACTTTTCGCAAAACGTAATATTTCAAGCTAAAGTGATGCAAATTGTATGCACATACAAAATATCTGTCGAGTTTGAATTTTCTTTTTAGCATATTGCACCCTGTTCATCATAATATTTTGTGTAAGCATTTGAACATCTAATAACAACGAAAAGAATTTTAAGTTAACGGCATTTATTAATTGAATCTTTCAACTCTGATTAAATTCCACCTGAGAAATGGTCACGAACAGTTACTGATAGCTGAAAGAATAAAAATCTATAATAGAAATCTGTAGAAAAACTTGTAATAGAAAAGGTGAAATTTCAGACGCTTTTCGAAGAAATTCACAAAAGTAACAACTGCAAAATATTGATAAGAAAATTCATGATAGATGCGTGACTTTGGGAAGGACTCATCGAGTTATTACCATCATTGGATTCGTTTTGCGTGAATATTCAGATATTCACTGTAAAAAACTCGTATTTAATACTGTCGTTAAGGCTCCATCCTAAGAATTCAAAAAGACGAAGGAAATAATTTTATTATTGACTTAATTAAAATAGAAATTTCTTTAGCCCCGTTAGTTAGTTGAAATTCGGATAAAACGGAAATGCGTCACTGAAATTTATTATTTGGGTCCTCCCGCATCGGCGCAGGCCTTCGATAGCGCAGCTGGGAAGGCGCTCGACAAGTCTCAGCGGCCAGAGAGACAGACATCAAGTGAACGTAGGTTTGAATCCTATGTAATACAAAAAATAAACATTTTTATTTTGCTGAAATCCATTTTCAATCTTTAAACCTCTTAAAAAAACAAGCAAAAGAAAATAAAGATTTTCTAGTTTCACTTCTTCCGCATACCTAATCTTCTACACATGATTTTTTTTTTCAACAGATATCTAAAGCAGCATTTAAACAAACATTGTGAATTTTTTCATAACTATAAATAAATAAAAATAAAAAGCCTTTTATTTCTTGCTAATAGGTATGTTGCCGAGTTATAACAAGTAATAAACAGTATAATTAATGTTATTTACAATCTTGTTGAAAAATATTTTAAACGTATCTTAAATTAATTCATATGCAAGAACCCCTCTCTCAGGCGAAGGTGAAGGCCTCCTCTAAAGAATTCCATTTATCTCTCTCTTGAGCTATTTGCGGGCAGCAGGGGCCAGCAATTTTTATTATTTCATCTGCCCATCTCGTGTGAAGTCTGCCTTTGAGACGCTTACCGTATGGGCCATTCCACTTTGTTGGCCTGCTGGTCCACCTGTCGTCCTCTAGCCTCGCTACGTGTCCTGCCCACTTCCATTTTAGTTTTTTAGCGTAGCTCAGAGCATCTTTGGCTTTGGTGATTTTTCTGATTTTTGTGTGACGAATTTTTTGTATTTTTTTAATATCAAGCATGCTTCTTTCCATTCCGCGTTGACAGGTTGTAATTTTGTTTTTGATTTTGGATGTGTATTTCCAAGTTTGACATGCGTAGGTTAGGCATGGTAGGAGGCTTGATGTCATAACTTTCGTTTTAATCACGGACATATGAATATATCTGGACCTGCCCTAAGTGATAAAAACGTATTATTTCCCCCTCCACATGGCGCCGGCTGGAGCTCCTCCTTGGAACCGGCTCGCTCCATGGGGAGGGGATAGAGCCTCGCTTGAATCTAAAATGTGTGACGTCATTATTCTTGCCGTGAACAGCGAGAAGCTAACATCCATACATTTAACGAAATAACACGCCAAAACGGTAGCTTGTGCTATACAATATATCTACATATCAATGTGCACATAGCGAATGTGGGCGGTTCTCCATTGTGCTCGTCGCTGGTTACAGGGGTAAGTAAATTATGAAACATTTGTAAAAGTGTTTTAACTAAACACGGCAACAAAATATTGCTATTTGTATTGGGGCGAGTCTTTTTGGGGCGAGCATTTGGCCTTAGCAAATATTTTATTAACGTGGCAAGCAATTCGCGCTCCCATGTAAAAAGGTCTATTCATTCAAAGCAGATTTTGCTTTTAAGAATTAAATGGTGATATTGTAATGCGAGATGCCTATATACTGTCAGATTGATTGTTTAACGAATCACAGTCATCTTTCCCCCCTCCGCCCTCCATAGTTTGGTTTTACCCCTCATCTGTAACTTCTTGTCTATCCATTTGGATGTCTATGGTTTTAATATTTATTGGCATGTTGCTTTTAAATATTTCTCTTAAGGACCAGTATTTATTCCAAGTAATTTGTGCTCGTCTTTTTACTTCTAGTTCATTTAGTTTTCTGTCGAAGCCGATTTGTTTTCCAAGGTAGATGTATTTTTCTGTATATTTCAAAGTTTCATTGTCTACTGATGTTCTTCTATTTATGCTGTTTGTCATGACCATTGTTTTGAAAAGATTCATTTCCAGTCCTACCTGTTTGCTGGCTGCATTTAGTGAATCAATCATGGTTTGTAGTTGTGTGCTAGATTCTGATAAGAGTACTTAATCATCTGCGAAGCGCAGGTGGCTTAAATATTTTCCGTTAATGTTGAGCCCCGTTTTTCCCAATTTAATCTATTTATTATTGACTCTAGAACAGATATAAATAATTTTGGAGACCACGGGTCTCCTTGTTTCACTCCTCTTTCAACTATAACATGTTAAATAACAATACAATATATGTTTTTGATCATTTTCGCAGCGCACTTTGTGATTTTTATCTTAAACGTGGCAAAATTGAATTTTTGCAATACTAAAGAAACTTCATAAAACTCTAGTAAAGTGTCCGACCTAACAAATTTCGAGTATCCCTATAGAAATACCCTTTACATGCTTCTTCCTAACATATGTTCTCTCATTCCTCCACCGAACCTGCCTGTGTGTTGCTAATATAACTAAGTTTATGACATTTACACGTTTGTATGTATAATAATAGTACACTGTATTCAAAATTATAAACAATTTGTGGACTGTGTTCAAAATTATTAACTTTTCAAGTTGACATAACTATTTGGGAGTTGGTGAGGACTGCCTTACTCCAATTCTTCCGATACGTATTATGGTGAATCTATATTATGGATCTTGAGGGACACAGCTGGCGGTAATCACTGCACAAGCATATAACAGATTCTTAGTAATCAACTGAGAGATCACTACGTTGATCATTGCACAGGATTTTTTAACTGACTGATTATACAATAATTTATTATTGTGAATTTATTTTTAGTTTTTTTTATTTAAGCGACTATGTAAAATAATTCTATAAGTATACAAAATATAATGGTTATGTTAGGTAAAGATATTTTATTTCTTAGTCTTCCTCACTAGGGGTTCCTGTGCCGAGGCGGACTAAAATTGTTTAATCATAGTTGTAACGCGCCGTTTTTACGCTTGCCACTACACCATCTCTTTCCCCTGTACAGCGCCATCCTGCTCACCCAAAACTAGGCGAACTAGGCTGCGCAGACGCCTTCTGCGTATTTCCTACTCTCGAGTCGCTACATAAACCACGCCCCGCAACAAGGAATGGCCTATATAAAGAGCTGCGAGCCCTAAATTAAACCAGTTCGTCTGTAGCTCGCTCTTGACTAGTACGCTCTCTTAGTTGCGCTTCGTCCTTTGGAACGACCCTCTAAGGAGTATTCTACTACCATAAGTAAAGCACCAACCAGACCCCGACTGCTGCCTTAGTTGCGCTTCGTCCTATGGTACGACCCTCTAAGCAGAACCACAGTCAGTTTTGTTGTTCCCAAAGACTAAACAGCAAGGTTCCCTCCGATCCCTTGTTCAGTTAATTATTACTATTGTGAATTGATACATTGTGACTATTTTTACTATATGTGATCTGTGAACTTACTTTAAATAAATAACATTTTACCAACAATTGTGTTATATAGTTTATTTATCTTCTATGCCGTTTTTAGTGTCTTCATTAGGATGTTTTCGTTAACCTCTTTCAGTCATATTTTTATTCTTGATTTGTACCTACTCATTAATTTTTTTCATTAGTTTTATGTCTTATGGAAGAATATTATGGAGTTTAGTTGCAACTAAGTGTAATTTCTTTGTCCGAATGTGGTTTTATAACGTGGAATGTTTTTTATATCATTTTTATTCGATCTAGTGTGATGGATACGCGGTATAGTAGAGCATTCAGTATTTTTGAATAGATTTAATACTATATTTTTGGCATACATTCGTCGTACATTTGGTACGTCAAAGCTATTGAAAATTTCAATCGAAGGCGTTCTAGTAGGTATTTTCAGTACGGTTTTTATGATTCCTTTTTGAATTGTATTCAGGCTGTATATGTATTTACATATGTGCAGTAGATCCCCATCCTATAATTCCATATTCATATTCAAGTGGCGGTCTGTAAGTTTTTAGTGAGCTAGAGCACTAAAATTGAAAAATATGACGCTATTGACGTTGTTGTAGCTGAAAATGAATTTTATTTTGTTTCAAAATTTTAACTCTTTGTGTGAAGATCTTCAGGATTCTTTCAGTCAAGGAATGCGCCGCATCCACATACTGAAAGATCTTCATACAAAAAGTTGAAATTTTGAAAAAAGTCATTTTCAGCTACGACAACATCAGTAGGTAATGTCACTTTTTCAAACTTAGCACTCTAGCTCACTTAAACGTAGGCAACACACTGTCAGATTGGGACAGGTTCTTGGATAACAGGTTGGTGGAGGAACGAGGGAGCATACGTTAGGCGGAGATACATATAGTTTCGTCAACAATGTCATTTATAATGAGAAAGGTGACTATAACAAAATTAAAAAAAAAAAAAAACGAGTGTGTTTTGGACCACACGACTGAAGTAAAACTTCACTAACTTATAAAAGAACATATGACATTGGGGTGACATACGACATTGGGGTGACATATAACCATGGGGTGACCTATGACCCTGGGATGACCTACGACCGTGGGGTGACCTACGCCCGTGGGGTGACCCATGACCTTGGGGTGACCTACGACCGTGGGGTGACCTACGAACATGGGGTGACCTTAGACCTTGGGGTGACCTACGACCTTGGGGTGACCTATGACCTTGGGGTGACATGACATTGGGGTCACCTATGACCATGGGGTGACCTTTGACCCTGGGGTGACCTACGACCGTGGGGTGACCTACGACTTTAGGGTGACCTACGAGCTTGGGGTGACCTATGGCATGGTTATTCAATAAATGATTCCTTGTGGTCGCACCTCACTCTCTTGCCCCTACAGTGGTAATATACGAAACGTAGCTCTCTTTCTTTCTATCTTCACTAACTTATATCTCCCTCTCAACTTCAAGCGTGCGTAAAGGCCTGACCGCTTACCTCGTCCGATCACCGTTCGCATCGATCACCGTTCGCATCGATCACCGATCGCATCGAGTACCGTTCGCATAACGCTTTTTACGTCACGCATTCACCAGCTTACCCCCAAGTCGAGCGTGCGTAAAGAAGTTTTACTTTAAAAACTTCACAATTTATTACGTGGGTAATTCCCACAGCGTAATATTTATATTTGAAATGTGTTTGTAAAAAAGTAAAGAAAATATTATTTTAATTTAAAACTACGGTGACATTTACTACACAGGCGTTTTATATTGTATAAATGCGAATAGCGATATTTGAATATTTACGAAATAATGTTTAAGACTTTATTGGTGTTTCTATTTTGTGGGATGAAATTTCAAGGATAAAAGGACGAACACGGAAAAATATTACGTAAATTAACTTAATACACTTTGTAAAATAAACGGAAAACACTTTCACCCTTTTAAAATTTGATGTTTTATTTAAGGGTTGGAATACCGTAATTTTGCGGAATACCGTTATTAGCTGAATGTGCTTTTAGATTAGTTTATCGCATATGAGTTCCAACTGCTCCCTGCTAACCGGAGCCACTGATACCATGGCATCCCCTATTGGGGTATCTTTTGAGGGTATGGGTGTGACAGTTTGAAATTATAATGCTAAATAAGCAACCAGTCATTACACTCATCTCACATTGAAAAAATCTCCAGAGAAAAGATACACGCCGCTTAAAAAATAATAATTAATATTTGACGAGTTAAAGTATTTGACCAAAAGATGTAGACATAATTTGTCACGACGCGACGCCACCCAGTAGGAGATTTAGCACTTACAATGCCTTTCTCATATAAAATAAAGTAGGTAGTTTGCAGATGGAAAAATGTAATAAGCAGTAATTGTTGAATGAAACGCTAGAATTATTGAATTATTTGGCGGGTGGGAGATAAGCCGACGTAGCTCAGTGGATAAGAGCAGTTGACCGGATATCAGAAGGACGCGGGTTCGAGTCCCGTCGGCGGCATGCATCTTTTCTCGGGAGATTTTTTCAATGTAGATGAGTATTTCAGGCTAATCATTATTAGTATCATTACTTATAATAATCATTTATGTATGTTTCACATGCGTTTCCCAAGATTTTAATCAAATAATTTAAATGTGAGTGTGTGAGACTATAATATAAACCTTTTAAAAAATTTATTTGGCAACATATATGATAGCCGGCTAAATGCGCTAATTAAGGAAATGCGCTAATTAATGATTTTGTCTTTAATACCTTGTATATGCTTGGTTAGGCATTAGAATAGGTTTGTTTTGTTTGTTCGAAAAAATAATTAAATACATTTATATCACAAGAATCGTTATTGACGCACTCTTGGGATTAGCAGTGACACCGAAATGGATTGTTCTAAAAACTGCTAAAAACGGCTCCAATGGATCAGAGATGTCGCAACTGGTCAGTTTGGAGAAATGTGCAGTGTTAAAATGTATTTATTATTAAAAATGGTATCGGAACAAGTGAAGACTGCATCATCTGTTTTTTTTTTTTTTTTTTAAATATTTCTTGTCATTGTGAAAACTAATGTTGTGTAAGATTGACAACTAACTACTTGTGCATGTTTCAAAGTAAAAAAATTATTGAACTGATCTTGATTTTAAGCGGATAGAATTACGGAGGCCTCCCAAGCAGCAAAGAACTACATACAAGGTTGGTAAATTTGTTTTTTCGCTTGTGATTTTGTTGGATTGCTATTCTTTGTGATATATTGTCCGCGCTTGTAGATTTCATAATCAAATCTGTAAGTATTAAGCTCAGATGGTCTGGGGCTGTTTACACACCCCAGGCTCGCATATTATAATGCAATGCTGTTTAAATGTCAAATTCAATGGAAACAATACGAAAATTTTTAACGTATTCGAAGCATTTTTTTTATTTACATTATTAACTGATTCGTAGTAAAGATTAATCGAAAAAACTGATTTAATGATCAATCTTCATGGTAATGGTGGTGCACGGACCGCAGATTGCGTACTCCTGAGTTAACAGGTAGAGTTAATTAGTAGGGGATTTACTTTGGATATTAGGATAAGGGACAGAATTATGATACAACAATCCAACCTCCATTAGCAACTAAGTGTTTATACTCCCACTGATTGTCCCGAGCTTCGTTATGCAATTAAAACAAGAATTGCAGAGCTAATTGATATGCCTGACTATTATAACATTACGCACTCTCAAACAGAATAATAAAGTAACAAGCAATTTAAATAGATAGCGCTATGATGGAGCTTTTAAATTCGTCGAAAGATAATAATAATATAATTCAAAAATCTGATTGAGAAAAAATAAGAAAATATACAGGCTTAGGAAATGAGATTTAAAGAATTTGGCATTCTCAGATTATAAAAATATTACCATTGTACTGTTATTTCGGCTACTGGCATTATACCTAGCTCTATCATTCAAAATTTAGTCGTATTAGATATGTCAAAGATTTAATACATAAAAATGCAAAAATTAATCATTTTTAAATATTTATATTGAGGGATCAGTAGGATTTATCGGTCCAGCTAGTTCTACCCTTTGATATGAAAATATCTGGATTCGGTAAATTATTTTCCCATTTGGTCTCTGGTAGGTTGACTTGTTGTTCTTTTATCGTTTTGTATTTATTATACTTATATAGTACACTTGCATACCGCGGATTGACTAGATGATCATTTATGGAAAAGTGTGTCGAAGGGTTTAGTTTTTCCCGTGGGGAAGATTTAACCCGGACATAAAGTTGTAAAAAAATTATTTATTTCTTCATGATCTCTTCGTTTATATAATTCCACATAGGAGGCCCTGAGAGAAATAATTTGCTTCAGGGCCTATGTCATCTTTGAAGATGCTGTGTGTAGAGTCTTTTCTTACCCCTGCTGTGTGTTATTTTCTCATTCTCATTGCGTTGTTTTTCTTTTTTTTAAATCTTGTTTATCTTTCAACTTTTGATATGCATACTGTTGTGTTCACATAAACAGTTCTCCAACTCGTCTCGTATCGTAGTCACCACTTGTAATTACAAGTGGTGACTACGATAGTCGACCTAATTGGAAGCTGGCTAAATGAGATCTGAATTGAATGAGCTCTGGCCCTTAGCCCCGAAACTCCGAACCAAAATAACTGCCATCTAGCGGACTTTCGGGACAGCTCTTAGCACTGCCCTCTATGTGACAAGTTCGGAATCTTTTATATATACCACAAATACGTATTATTATTTTTTTTTACATGGATTCATAATTTAATTTCACATTATTAATCCTGTACATATACTTTAATAATAAAACCATATCCGAAAAGGGGTTTATAAGTAGGGGAGTTTGCACTTGAGGGTTTTGTTTATAGACCTAATACTTTTTTTTAGGCTTATTAAAAGATATAAAAAAATGACCGACATTTTTGGAGGCCAAGATATTTATGTTCTACACGCAGTATTTAATTGAAGCATCTATAATACTTCTAAGCGATTAAATTTTCAAAACAAAACTACATGATTTTGCATTATTTCGCATAACTTCATCTTAACTGCAATTTATATTTACCGAAGTTTGTATCATGTTGTTATATTCTCTAACAATCTAACTTAGAATTCATTGAATCATCTCGGTTGTACAGTCACATGCGCTGGTAAATACACGAACGCAAGTCCTGGTTCATATTACAAACAACAAGCGACAGCAATAATTTATTACATGTCTTTGTACCAAACAATAACACATGACAGTTGCAAGTTGCAACAGTACAATGTTGGTACAAGCCACGACATCGCAATCACAGGTAATAGAACATGTTCAACACGAGTCACAATACAATGGTATGGATTACAACGTCTGTTTATAGTCAGCATTGACAGTTTAATGTTGTCCAATTTCAAGAGGAATAAGATTGCATGGATTTCTACTAAAGTGATTTTAGTGCTTGTTGCGTGTAGCCTCTAAGGAGTAAGGCCCTCGGCTGGCAATTTGAATGGTCTCGAGTTCAAATCCTGGCATGCTCAAATAATTTTTTTATTTTATTGATTTGTGCTACATATTTCTCAATTAATTAATTAAATATAACATTTCGTATATTTGCGGCACGTTCCAGAGTGGACGATGCTCTCAGTATCCACCTGGTGTCAGACCGCCATTCGGAATTGAAAAGTACTCCTGATTTTTAATTTATTATTAATATTATTTTTTCACACCTATAAAATGTTAAATAACAGAACGAAATGTATTTTTAATAATTTTCGGAGCACACTTTAAAATATTTTTCTATCGAGGGAATTTAGTATAATTACCGTTTCGGCTCTACTCTTAAATGTATAGATATAATTACATACATAACATGAGACGTTGTATGAATGTAAACGAGGCAAGGAATGTGTGCCAAGACCGGGATGTTTGGCGGTCCGTCCTCTCTGCCTACCCCTGCGGGGAAACGGCGTGATGGTTAGTTAGTTAGTTAGTTAGTTATAACATATATTTTTTTAAAAGCTTTAAAACTTAAGGTGCTCTAGAGAAATGTGATATAACTCGGTAGTTGGTACTGTCTTCTGAATATGATTGTTCGATCATTGAAACTCGCGTTTGACAATAATGCCAGCTTTTAAGTCAACAAAGTTCCGCGCAAACAGCTCGTGAAGTAACAAAATGAAACAAGGATAACTATTCCGCAGTGCACCGCAATGAATAGGACAAGGAGCTCTTTGAGACAACATTTTTCACTCTGCTAGCTCAAGGCGAAACAATATATATTATCCGATATCCTATCGATACATCCTGTGATGCACCTTACCAATCAACGGATGCAAGTCACATAACGCTTCAATACAGCCCGTACACGAAGGTCTTGAGCAGGATTTCTGAAAGTGGGGTGGACCCCTTTGGAGTTCATGACATGAGTGTCAGGAGTCTACAGGCGTTTATTGCATCGTTTTGTACAGGAATATGCAATTTATGGTTTACATAGATACATCAGGAACTTATGTTGAGTCTTTTCAGTGTTGTCGGAATGAGTTTTGAAAAAAAGGTGACCATAACGTAGAGTTATACTCTAGTTGGCATCTTACAAAGGTTTTATATAGCTAACTAACTGTAATTTGGGAGGCGGGAATGGGTACCGCCGCTCCAGGAACCTTTATTGGATAACCAACACCTCTGCCGTAGGTCACTCCAAGTGGTTCGATACGTTTGGTGATTTAGCAGGGGTGCCCAGGTTCATGGGATGAAGTTTGTCTAGGTCTTGGAGGTGGATAACCAGGACACACTGAACCCCAGATGCCTACCCACCCCTTCCCAGAACTCTCCACTCCTTCCTTTCCCTAAAAAAACCCTCCACACAGCATCCCCAAAGATGACATAGGCCCTCAGGGAAATTATTTTCCTCAGGGCCTCCTGTGTGGAACCCATTTAAAAAAAAGTAAACGATCTAACCATCACGCCATTTCCCAGCAGGGGTAGGCAGAGAGGACGGACTGCCAAACAACTCGATCTTGGCACACACTCCTTTCTCGGTCACATTCGTACATCGTCGCGTACAAGCTCTTCTATTATTCCGACTTTTCAAATAGCACGACTCAAGTATCTGATTCACTTGATCGTGCCATGACTTCCTCGGGTGTCCCCGACTTCTTCTACCATTCACATTTGCGTCATATATTCTCCTTACACTCCTTTCCTCGTTCATTCGCTTTACGTGCCCAAACCATCAGAGCGTCCCTTTCTTAATCTTACTCATTACGCTTACATCAGCCTTGCATTCTTCGCGGATCTCCGCATTTGTACGATCACACGATCGTACATGGTTTTAACACACATACTCCTCAGGGATCTAATTTTGATAAATGTTTCTAAATTATTGATGACGTAGATGAAGGATGGTTAGTATCTAGTCCTTCAAATCTGATTACCGATCACGGCTAAAGTCAATTTAAGCAATGTTTCGATTCTGAACGACTTCACCAGGGCGAACTTCAAGTATCTACCATTCTTTGCTTTCTACAAGAAAAATAACTGATCGGGAAAGATCTTGAGGGTCACGAAGACGTTGACAATGAATTTAATACCGTTGTAATTGGCACCGACGCAACGTGCTCTGTAATAATTAACTGTTAGACTTTAGCTGTGAGTTTTTCTCTGTCATTAGAGTGGCTTAGAACGCTTCACCCATCACGATTCACAATAACATTTCATTACTTTTTCTTCGTTTATTTCTGGTGCCCCCTTATATTCAATATGTTAACGAAATAATGACACCATGTAAACCAACTTTGCCGACCATGTTTTTTTTACTCCCCCCACTCTCCCCCCCCTGCAAATCTCCACCCCCACTACCCTACCTAACAATATCAAATTATTTTTGAATATGTATAACATGAAATAACTTTTATACACGCTAGGGAATGACTCGGATACGTGTCGAATACGGTAGTGAATTAAGAAAAATAAGTAAAATGTGTGCATGGTTACAGAAGAGTTGAACAACTCAATGCGAGATTGATTCCATTATTTATAAAAGTATTAAGAAACACGTTCAATTGGCTCAGTGCAAATTATTAGGTTAGGCTTTACATACTTCGTTCTTCATTCTTCAACATAATTACGTATGCTTAGTTTAGAAGATATTAATATTTACTTCTTATTTCGCACATACTATCTGTAATAGATGGTTCTTATCCCATTACAACTGCGGAATTTACTTTGGAAGGCGAATGCGGGTATTGCAGCCCCCGGAACCATTTTTTGGATAACTTCTATCATAGGTCACCCCAAGTGGTTCGATACGTTTGACGTTTGGCAGGGGTACCCGGGGTCATGAGATGCCCACCAACTGCGTGGCATGCTGGATCGGTAGAAATTGGTTGAGGGAGATCTTTTGACTTCTCCAGTAGGATTCTCTAAAAATTTCGCCTTGCACCGCAGTGCTGAACACACTGATCCCCATATTTCTACCCATCCTCATACCCTTTTCCAGAATTCTCCTTCCTTTCCTAAAAAGACCCTTCACACAGCCATTCTCAAAGATAACACATAGGCCTGAAGGGAATTATTTTCCTCGGTGCCTACTTTGTGGAGCTAATGTAAAAAAATATATACTTAATTAAAGTGAATCAATTCCACGCATGAACATAGCTTGTAACTTAGTGTATTTTTACACGAGGATGCTCTGCTCTTAGGTGCATAAAACATCAAATAATTCATGAACATGTTGATAGGTCCATTGTTCTAAGCGAATTCAGACAATACGATAACTGACGTGTCTGTAGACTGTATGATGCATTGTCTTATCACGATATCGATATGGTTACCTACTAATCCCTGGTATATTGGCATCCCTTGCATCTAGTTAACAGGGTGCATTTCGGCTGCTGAATATGTATGGAAATTTAACGTCAAATCAGCACCTCCTGGCAAATCTTGAACATATAGGCTAACTAGAAATTTTAACAATATAAATTGTATTAAGCTGTTATATTTTGCATATTGTTAGCATTACCGCTTACTTACGGCCATTTGCTAAACCAAACCTGGAAAGGACACGCAATTAATAGGCCAACAAAACTAGTTCAGGAAAGCCGGCGCAAGCAAGGTTCTCTCAAAACGAAGGCGAGTGCTTGTGGTTCGCTTGTGAATACCTCCTCCTCCTTTCCTCGCAATCTCCAGGTCTCCTTCCTCAATCAGAACACAGTTTTGCACGTAAAGGGTTTATTCATTTAGAAGGAGACAGGGTTTTACAATTGCCAGCCTCGGCATACTACACACGGGTATTTGCTAGGACTAGAATTCTATCATGACGGGGGAACTCCCCTCTCAACTCTCCACGCGTGTTAGTGAATTTAAGGGCGGGACGTAGCACACAAAAGAGGGCAAGGGTTCATATTACTCACAGCAGCAGGAAATGCGGTAGTCAGCAGACAGGCTACTGGTGGGCGGGAGCCTTTTCGTGCACAATTCACATTATAGAAACATCACGAGTTTAGGTTCTCGGAGAGCGCCTTGGCGCAATCACTTGGGACACTGTTGTCGCGCCCGTGGCAAGCGGATGAGTGGGGTGCGGGCGCTGGCCGGCACGGGGCTTGCCCGTGTCGAACTCAGCGCGGTGCGGGGAATTTAGGTACTACGAACTATTCTGGCGTAAAATGGGGAAAGCAGTGAACTGGGGAAAACATTGTCACTTCGTAACGTAACAATATGTAAGAACTCAACTTGAGTACAATTCTCCCATCTGCAACCCATATTATAATATACATGTACAAGCTGTTGAAAGAATACAAAACAAATTACATACTTACGTTCTCTAAATTTTAAAATGGGTATTCCAGCAATTATGTTAAACTACAACACTATTTTAAATGATATGAATATGCTCAAATTGTCAGACAGAAGATTTTTCACTGATTTGGTATTTCTGTATATAATTCTAAATAATTTAGTTGATAGTCCTGTATTGCTTGAATTGATAAGCTTCCGGATTCCACTACGTAATACCAGAAGTCAGGATTTATTTCAGTGCAGAAATTCTGGAACTAACTACCATATGTATTCCTCTTTGCCCAGAATACTAATGGAGGGAAATAATTATAACAAGTCAGTGAACATTTTCAATTTATCTTTAAACAAATACAAAATGCTGTTACTGAGGCAGTTCAGTTATGTACAATAAATACTATATATTTCGTTGCAAAATACCTATTATATTTCTTTGTTAAAGAAATATATAGTACTTATATATTATTTAATCATAGTGTAATTTGTAAATTTCATACTTATGTAAAAGCCTCGTTAAAGGGCGTACATAAATAAATAAATAAATATCGAAATAGTTGATATACTCTTGGTTTGAAATGTGAAATCAATGTTAGGTGAAAAGTCGAATGCTGGATATGAGCAAGTGTTAGTGCCTCCGTTCACGGAGATACTTACAAGATACTCGACCCTCGTGCGCGTATCATACATAAATAAATCGTAAGTACCCCCCGTACGATTTTGCTGGTGCCCGTTCACGGCGCTACGCGGTGGCTGTCGGATTCCAATCAGTATCACGACACCGACAGTGCTGATCGCACGCGACGCTCGCATAATTTATGTAAATATCTCCATGAACGGAGGGCCTTAAGGCCTTAAGGCTCTCCGTTCATGGAGATACTCACAATCTACGTAATTGTGACGAAACCACAAGTACCCTGCTGATATACCACTTTTTAATGCTAGTCTCCGTACACGGCGCTATCCGAAATGTACTGAACTTGGTCATTTTTCACGTGCAGCCGTGGAATGAACACGCTGTCATGCGATGTCATATGACTTTTTTTCCAACATCAATCCATGCCTTCTCCACTAAATCGTTTCTTACGTATTCTGGTAAAGTAAAGTTATGTTAACATGCATTTTTTCCACTTCCAGAACAAAGCTAACATTACTTTCATGTTCCGACGCCATTTCTGTCAAACGAATAAGTATCAGATACAAATGCACAGCACTGTCGGTATCGTGATACTGATTGGAAACCGACAGCCAACGCGTAGCTCAGTGAACGGGCACCATCAAAATCATACGGGGGGTACTTACGATCGGCGCGTATGATACGCGTACGAGGAACGAGTATCTTGTAAGTATCTCCGTGAATGGAGGCACTAAGACACATACTTTACTGAAGCCATTTGTAAGTGGCACGTTCTCGATGATGAATAAAAATATATTTTCAACTTCCTCAAGAAACTATTCTACTCAGCTTTTCCTCTACTTTTTGAAAATTCCGATTTGAAATAAACCATGAACGCAAAAATTTTATTGAGAATTTTATTTGGCAAGCCGGAAAGATTCAGATGGGCTGGATATATAGAAGTGAAGAAAATAAAGTACAGGCAAAATATTTCTAAGAGGAGACGTTTGAATATAATCGTAAACTCCGACAGAATTGAAAGTTTTTCGCACTAGTTTGGAAGACGGAAACATTAAAACCACACAGAAAAATAATTTCTCTCAGGGCCTATGTTGTATTTGAAGATGCTGTGTGGAGGGTCGCGTTTGGCATGTTTCCCGACTAGTTCCTCAGAGGGCTTCCAGCTTCCATACATGATACCGGTAGAACAAGAACAGCCAGCTAAAGATTGCAATCCGCTTGTTAAGGTATGGGAATTTATCAAACGGACCGTTTCTGCAAAGATTCAAGGGTTTTTTCAAGTGTTTTGGGGCTACAGACCAGAAGTGGCTGCAAAATTCAACAATGGGGCGCACTTGCAATTTATACAGGGTCAGCCGTTGTGTACTATTAAAGTATCTGTGGGCTCTGTACAATACGCCCAGCTTTACAGAAACTAACTTTACTTTACAGAAACTATCCTGACTCTGGCTTCGAAAAGACTTTGAGTAAAAGCAGGAAAATCATTAAATGGAGTACTAAATAACGCAGCAACTGTCAGAAATTTATAAAGGAAGTGAAATTATTAAGGGAATCGTATTGACAATCGTTGTCTACAAGGAAGTTTTGATATTAACCCTAGGATTGTAAACTGATGATTATAAATCAAATTTCTTTGAAGTCGAAGTAGTTCACCATAATTATTGAGATTTTCTGTTTAATGGTCCAGCACAGTACACAATTTTTAAGCCTACCTGTTGTTGGTTAGCCACCATGGCTTGGTGGTGCACCGCTTCTTGTTCTATGGCCGCCATGGTTGCCGCTGGATCATGTCCGTTTTGGTGGATCTGCACTTGGTGGTGGGTTTGCTGTTGGTGGTTTGCCTGCAGCCCCTGGTGATTCTGCTGTAACTGTTGCGTCTGGTGGTTTGTCGTCTGCATGGCCTGATGATTTGTCTGGATGCCTTGGTGGTTTGTCTGCAGGCCTTGGTGATTTGTTTGCAGGCCCTGGTGATTTGTCTGCAATAATGAAAGTTAAATAACTAATGTATTGAGTTGGATTAAGTGGAAATGTCAAAAGCCTTTCTTCTATATTTCTTAGAATAAATGCATTTAAATGTTCATCATATTTTGGTACCAATACTGTTTTCCATTAATAAGTTCTAATTGAATTAACCGCATATTTAATATTACAAATTCTTTTATATAGGGGTTCCTCAAGGATGGATCCCAGTTCCACCTTTTATTTTATTTTATAATATTATCAATATTCCCAGCAGGTAGAGGGTTAAAAACAAAAACATACAAAGAAATAATAAGTATGACAAGAACAGAACAACAAAACAGAAGACAATAATGTTTGGGTCAATAATTGAAGTCAAGTGAAACCAAGAGATTCGAGAAATTTAGCAAAGTTTTAAGGGCTATTGCTAAATAAGTGCACTTTAAGGAGTGTTGACGAATTTGAACTGGTTTATTGAGCTGTACAAAGTTGTTCAAGTGCCAATGATGTTTGTGTATCTATACCTGGTGGTTTGTCTGAAGTCCCTGATGATTTGTCTGCAAATGGTTGGTTTGTATCGCTTGATGACTCTGCTGCAGCGTTTGGTGGCTTTGCTGAAGGGTCTGGTGATTTGGCTGTTGCGTTGTCTGCTGTTGCTGCTGTGACTGCCTTTGTTCCGCGGGGGCAAGAAGGGGGAGTGTCTCTTCACTGCCGCTCTGGGAGGAGTCAGGCGGGGTCATGTGCTGGCGCTGGGTGGACAAGATCTGCATCTCCCACATCTGCTCCTGTCGTATGTCGTCATTGTAATCCTGTGAACAGAAAAAAAAGTTAAGATGTTATACTTAAAGTCAGTAAGTTTTGTTTCAATGCCACCATTCTTATTTTAGACACCATCAGGTTTCTATTGAACGTTTTAAAATGTGAACGCCACACAAGCTGCTCAAAGCCATTGGGATTATGGCATCATCAATGATTGCATTATCTTGTAAGGCTTAAGAGAGTGGAGAGAGAAAGGAAATTGTGAGAGGAATTCTGGGCAAGTCAAAGTTGGACTATAGCCAGTTCAAGCAACGGTTCAATTTGGAATGGTGGCCTTTCACGAGGGCTCTGCTCAAATTACCTCTATGGTATTCTATCATAATTAGTTTTATTAGCCTCAATTATATACTACTTTCCTTTTGAAAATTGTGTAAAAGTGGAACCATGTCAACGTTACTGAAGTATTTATTAAATGCTGGCGTTAAAAAAATTACTAAGTTTCTTCACGTGAAAAAAAACAAAAAATAAAATTGCAGTTCCACTAGTAAAAATATTAAAAAAAATTTAATGTAACAGTTTCATAAAATTGTGTTTCAATGTACGGAAAACAATAAAACCCAGAAATCCATTAAAACGATATTCACAGTTTGGGACGTAAAAATTGACGACAAATTCAATAGAAAGCATGGCAGCACTTGAAATTCATATCCATCAATAAAATGGTTTCATATTCTCGCGCTAAAATATGAAATACAATGCACTCACATAAAAAAAGACGATAAATCCTGAAAAACAAATAAAAATACATCCAAAACAATACCGACATATCACATTTTACGCAGCGACGCACCAGGAGCGCAGAAAAGGCAAAGGGGTGTTATAAATATAAAAAGAGACAATGATAACAGTACGACCGGCTAGGGAGCAAAATCCTCTCTTTACAGCCTGCAAAGCCTGGGGTATAAGTCATTAGCTAATTGGTGCTTTATCATTCGTTGGAGGGGTGAAATGTCGACTTGTTGAAATGTTTCATACAAGGGATGAGAAATAAATTAAGTCTCTGTGTTGAGTAATTGCGTTTTTCAATTATTAAGCAAATGTTTGCAGGGTTTTGGTTTGCTTTACTGTGATTCCATTCATTGCCGATTTCAACAAACAAAACCATGCGACATTTCCGTAAATATTTAAATATTATCATAGTGTGCAGTTCACACGCGGTAGAAGTGAAACCTTCAGAAAAATAAAATAGATAAGAGTGGGGAGGCTACGAAGTACCGCACAAAGAGGAGACCGATTAGTCTATGTCGTTCTCTCGCAGGTTAAATCTTATAGATTCGTTTCATCGAGTTTCAAATCACAATTTTTTTGGATTTCGTTAAATTCAATCCTTGATCCTTGAACTTAACTATTTAATTCACCTTTTGTTTAAGTTTTCTAATACTTTGTAAAAGGTTCTTACGAAGAGAAAAATTAAGAAAATTGCGCAGAAAATTGGATAATTTCAAAAAAATTAACATGAAGAATGTGAATTCAGCAGGCACCTGTTTTTTTTTTAACAAAAAATTGTCTATGAATTTTTCAAATTATAGATATTTTAAATAGGTATGTACGTTAGGTACCAATTAGATTGATTGTTCTTATAATATACGAAAATGAATATATATATTTGTAATATATGGAAAACGAAAATTTGAATAAAAAAACAGGTGGCACGCGAGCTGCTTGAAAACTGAATGTACTGGGACTGAATATACGGAACGTGGAAGGGAGGTTGGCGGGACGGGGGAGCAGGAGAGGGGGGAAGGTAGGCGGGGAAGGTGGAAGGGGAATGCGGGAGGGGAAGGGGATTCGGGAGGGGAACGGGGACGCATGGGAAAGGAAATGCAGGGAGAAACAATTTATTTCTTTGAATACGGCATTGCAACGCATGCCGGGAACCAGCTAGTTTACTATAAATATGAGTCAAGAACGGTTTTCGAGGCGAATTTTACCTGAACAGTTTTTAATTATTTTTAATTTTGAAATCTTTAATAAAATCTTTAAATGAATAAAATAAAATCTTTTAAATCTTCATTAAATACTAGCTTTTACCCGCGGCTTCACTCGCATGGTATTAGGGAGATTCCCACACCCCCTCCTCTACCTTACCCCTCTCCCTCCCCCTCCCCCTTCCACGACCCTCCCCCTACCCACTCCCTCCCCCCACCATAACAACACCCCCCCCTCACCCTCCTCCCCTCTCCCGCATTTATTTGAAGTACTCCCCTAATAATTTGAATCGAATAAAGAATTACAGATATCTTACTAATCGTGCCCCACCTATTGCAAATTTTTTAAACAAATTTCATAATGCCGGAGCTCCGAGCTATATCTTATTCTGATGTTTGAGCTATATTATTGTAAAGTTCATTAAAATCCATTCAGTAGTTTTGCGTGAAAGAGTAACAAACATGCATCTATACATACATCCATACATACATTCACACGTACATCCATACAAACTTTTGCATTTATAATATTAGTAGGATTTAATTTTGAATT
This sequence comes from Limnephilus rhombicus, assembly GCA_929108145.2. NCBI lineage: Eukaryota > Metazoa > Arthropoda > Insecta > Trichoptera > Limnephilidae > Limnephilus > Limnephilus rhombicus. The sequence continues at coordinate 34,303,758 of OV815297.1, forward strand.
CCATTAAATATGACTTTCACTAATTAAAACCCCCTTTGGACGAAAATTACAAAGTTATTTTATTCCATCAAAGGCTCATATTTGTTTATTTCAAGTTCTCAGATCAAAGGGTTAATTTATGAAACATACACTTTGTAAAAACAGCGTTTACTTTGAAGACGGCGGAATCCTTAAGACTTTTATGTAGGCATATTACGTTACAGCTTTATAGTGTAAACCTGACTTGTGAACGAGCTATTTTGTTAATAAAACTAAATGGCCGACGACCTTCCTACATTTAGAAGCCTTAAAAATAAGACACTCGTAAGAAGCGACGTCACGTAGCTAGTACCCTACTAACTAACTTCGCATAATACGTTGGAGATAATGTCTTCATGAAAAGACAAAATCACGTACATACTTATGTTAGTAGGCAAGCCTGGGGCTCGATTCTCAACCAAACATACCCATCGCGTCATCTCGGGTCTAGGTAAATTAACCGAATTGCAAGTTTTCGAAATCAATTTTCAAATTCAATTGTTCGAAACGCAATTTTTCAAAAACATGTTTTTCGAAAATCAATTAACCGAAACACTAGTTTTCGATTTGATACAGTACGTACAAGAGTATTTTATTATAGGATGGACAATATCAACTAACCTAACCTAACAGTATCTCTTTAGACATAAGCAAGTGAAATATGTAAGTATATTTTAAAAGTTGATTAACAAATTCGAAAAACATGTCTTTCGGCCATTGTTGTTCGAAAAATTAGTATTTCGAAAAACTGAAATTCGAACAATTGATTTCGAAAAATTGAATTCGAAAAACATGTCTGCTCCCGTCGTCTCGAAGAACTTTGTCAAATGTTTCGTTTATATGTATTTTAGATTGTTAAAGAAATGATTATATTGGCAGCCTTATGCCATTTTGCTGTCCGATGACATTTTTTTTCAATATCAATTGAATTTAAAATTTTTGAATGTATTATGGTAAACTTTTAAATGCAAAGAACTTGTAAGTTGTAATTATCTCTAACTAATATTGTTCATATCACATGTCTGATCTATATGTGTACATACAGGGTGTCTGTGGGTAAAGTGTTCAAACTTCGGAAAATGATTGAACATGGTAGTGCAGTAAAAAATATAAATTTTTCGAAATTTAAAAAAAGTTGAATAAGGAACTCCAGTGAAAAATATTATGGCTTTAAAAAAATATGTTTATGTAGACTAATAAACGCTGATTCTGAATATATAGGTTTTATTTCATAATATTAAACGTGGAGTTCTTAAAAAATTATTAAAAAGTGCATTTTTAAACCTCTCGTCAAAACACACTGTAAAGTTGGTATTACTGAATAGTTAGTGCGGACGTCACGCGTCACCAGTCATTGTATTGAAATCTTCGATTATGTAGGTATGAGATAAGCCATCAGTATTAACAACATTTCATGTTATTAGTTATTTCATACTGTTTATAGAGATTTAGTTGTTGTGTTTATGGAAATAATATTAAGCCTAAATAATTCAGTATCAAAAATAGAGGTATCTCTATTAGTTTATTTCTATTATTTAAAATATTGAAAAACTACTGCACACAAAAATAGTAATGCTACTTCTAGGGAGAATGCTTCGAATAACGGTGTTCAAAATGCCCAATCCTATAGTAATTTTTCAGGAGTGATGACGTCACACGATTCACCGTACATACGATGGTCTTAGGGGGATCGTGAAAAATTAAAACTTTGACAATTATTTCAACTATTAAAACTAACTCTAAAAATAAAAATAAAAATACAGTTATTTAAGTTAGAGTGTCATTATTCATAAAAAAATAAAAAAAACTTGGACTGGAGTTCTGTATTGTTTGCATCTTCTTTGGAAAAATATTTTTTATTGTGGGAAAAAAAGTTTTTTTACTTTTTATATCACCTAAAAACACCTCCCGAAGTTTGTGGACTTTACCCCTGGACACCCTGCACAAAAAAGAATGTCCCAGGGTGGGTTTGTGGATTTATTCCGAGATTGCTGAAATTTTACCCATAAGAAAGATTTCGTAAAAAATACCCCTACCCCCCTTCTCCACCCCTTAAAGCAGAATTTTGATATCAACTTCTTGATGAAATTTTACACACTAGGTTTTTAAAATAAGAGGAAATTTCTATCTACTTATTTTTTATTAAAAAAAAAACGTTTGAATTAAGCCCGGACAAAGCCGGGAACTTCAGCCAGTAGAACATAAGATAGAACGAGTTTTGTGAGGATGTGTCACTTGGTGGCAGATATGACACAACGTGACTCAACATCTATTAACTTTTCGTGACAATTACGTCACTACGTGACCCAAATGGTGTTTATTTTTCTACAGAAATATGCAAAACTGCCACGGGAAACCAAATATGAATTGCTGTTATGCTTGACGGCAAATTTGTCAAAAAACTAAAACGGATCAAAAAACGGTATTAAACGGTAAAATTTTTTAAATGTCCCTGAAGACAATTAAATATGATGAATTTTGAAACATCCTCAACCTTAAACTCCTCACTAATAAGCTTTCAAATATTTGACACAAATAATATATCAACACGCTTTGATTTTGACACGAATATTCCATACAATGACAATATTATTATCTCCCAAATTATTCATGGCGTCGTTTGCCTCCACACCTCACCCGATTGAATCTAGATTAACCGATACAACCCGAGCCATGTTTACACTCTCAGGACTAATACGACAACACACAGTAGAAGTAGAGACAAATACCATAATACAGAGACAGTTAGCATAAAGACAGATACCACAATATACAGAGACAGAAGCCAAGGAGACACAGAGTAAACAAAAGGGGAGATAATAAACACACAGTAGTGGAGACATAACTCATACAGTCAGACAAATAGTAGTCACACTGTGGCGCGAGTTTGTAATCCGGGTAGACAGAAGGAAAACACCGAATTAATTCATTTAAAAAACGATCAAGCATCTTGAACCGACCACGTAGTTTTTGCTTGAGCCGAGCATCTTGATTATATTTACAATGTTTGCTTGATGTTTGAGCCAAGTGTCTACGCGATTGTCCCACGAATGATGCGATTATACGAGGGTCAGTAAAAAGTAATGCTTCCTATTTTGTTCCTACTTTAATTGTCAAGTAATAAAAAAATGCAATTACATAGGTCGAAAACCACACTATTGACGATTAATTTGTCACTTTTCAATATAATTTCCATCAATTTCCAAAGTTTTGGTCCAACTTTTAACAAGGGCATGTATTCCAGAGTGGTAGAAAGGGCGGTTCTGCTTCCTAAGGCGATCCGCCATAGCTTTTATTTGGCGAAAGACGTGCTTTAAGATTTTTAAGGGTTCTTACGAATTGGAAAGAATTTATAGTTAAAAAAATTTATGCTCCAAAAAATCAACCATCCCTGAACACTGTCACCATAACTTTCCCTGCTGATGGCACAGTTTTGAATTTTTTAGTCTTCGGTCAGTTTGTGTGATGCCATTCTATTGATTGCCTCTTTGATTAAGGTTTTATGAAACCCATGTTTCGTCTCCGGTCACAATTTTTGTGCAGTTGGATCACCGTACACATTTTTTTAGTATTTCATGATTGCGAATAGGCATTTTACCTTCTGCATTCAAGAATTCAATCACAGAACGCTGACTAATACGAACATTGATATTGGCCATTTTCTATCGGAAAGTTTTTATTGCAGTAGATTGTAGATGAAGGTTTGAGAAATAGCGCCCAATTCAATTTTTTTTCATTTAACTAATTTTATTTAGTTAGAAAAGTTTAGTTTGAGGCATAAGTTTTTGTTGATTTATATTTTTTCAGAATAGACAAATAATAAGTGCTTGCAGTAAAAAAAAACATAACAATGATTGGTGATTAATTAGTTATTAGGTATCTTATAAACCAATTATTATGTAAAATATATACCAATATTTTTTAAATAAATATTTTCTGCTAAACGAATATATAGTCAATATTTTGAAAGAAAGCCTTCTTAACATATTGTAATTACTATTATTTTGTTAGTAAAGTTGTACTAATTAATACATGTACCAACAGATGATGGCACTGATTCACTGTTAGTGTCTTAATTAAAATCACAGCTTTTAATAATAATTAAGACACTAACAAACAAATCGTCCCTTTGTGAGCATTCACACACATATTTAAATGTATGCACAGGTAGATAGAGCCAATATTTGCAGTTGCAGATGACATGTACGAGATTTTGCATTCCTGTACTCAGTTCCTGCCTTTGACGCATAGTGTTGCGGTCAGTGTTTGCGTTTTTGGGTTGGTACGAGTACTTCCCGTGTATATGAGAAAGCGACAATTGATTTCTCGCAATAACTTTATACGTTATAATATTATAATATGTCTATATTATGGACGGCACGCCTTTGACATATTGTGGGTACTGAGCCATCTGAACTACATACTCAGTAAGTCAACACAGCTCTCATAACAAGCAAAGTTATTTTACAACCAACCTCCATTGTTACACTTTATAGCGTAGCGTACCTTACAGTTAAGCATTGCCACGAAGTACACAAAGTAACCCCGGAATTGGAACAACATAGTACAAAATGTTATGACAATGTTATAAATTTGATGAATACTTAATATTCGAAGAAGTTTGTTACAGATCGCCTGGCTACGGTATTATATGGTTACCCGATTGGGCGAGTCGAGGAAGTGATTTAGTAATGTAGGAGAGCTGAACGCCTTCAAATTATCACGATAATGGTTTTTATCGAGGCTGTCTTCTCCCTAGAGAAATTTGTCTACATTTTCGCTAACATCGTAAACTAAAATTTCGCGAGGAACGCAAAATCATTGACTATTTTAAGGTATGTTTTCCTAGCGACAGATTTTTTGCGAAGCAGGAACCGAATTCGCTTTACGTCTGCGGGAACGTGAAATATAGTACGCAGGGTGAACGTGTTTTCCTAGTGTATTCAGTCAGCCAGCGCGTCAGTTTCACAAAATGGAGACTATCTGCAAGAAAAGGAAGATCGCAATGTTACTTAGAAATTATAGATGGTCATCAGGAAGAAGAGTTGATAATGTGACAATATATGAAAGCATTGCATCGCGTGATTCTGAACAAATTCAATTAAATGTTCGTCCTCGTCAGCAGAAAACATCACTGTCGGCAATTTGGCAGTACTTTGTGACATTTTGAAACCCTCCGGACTAGCATTCAAGAAACGAAGAGAAGACATAAAACGCTGCGTGCAATGCAACAGACTCCTCCGGAAGCAGTCGGGTCTATCGGATCGGCGCAACACGTTCCACACCGACGTGATGCGTTGTCTAGGAAAATACGTCCATTTGGTTTCTTGGAAAGAGTTAGCTCAGCGTATCACGTTGTCCACGGTGCAAAAAACTGTACCTTTAAGATTAACTGAGATAGAAATGAACGAGTTGAAAGGTTTCAAAAAGACACATAGCTCACTGTGCCATAAATAAAAGTGTATTTTTAACCGCAATTGATAATTTTTTTAAATTTCTTAAGCAGTTAACGTGTTAGCGAAATTCATAAACTAACATAAACAGCTAAGTTCGGCGAATCGTTTTTACTAAATTGTCGAAATGGCCAAGCTAGTGTCGACTAAAATCGATAATATTTTGTTATATAATGTTGACAATTTTAAGGAGTTCGTGTTAGACCTCTTAACCGATATCCAAGAAATGAATGTGGTTTATTCGAAACAGATTTTCATATCTGCATGTTTGTTGGCGCCTCGTCGCCCGAGTAGGAGTCAGGCTGATTGTGTCCAGAGGGCTGCATTTTTTTGGCTAAGGGCTGTTCTAGTATATCAAATTCCAGCCATTGCATTACTCGAAACGACCAATTTACAAGGAAGACATGAAATTCGTAATAATACTCCGTACTTTCACGATTCGTAACTGAACAATTTAATACCTTAACCCTCAGAAAAGGTCTGAGAGTATTGAAAGATTCATAGAAGATGAGTATCTATGGTTGTACGTATAATGTATAGGTACCGCAACGAATATTTGGTACTCATACAGATGCATTGCTCAAATACAGCATATTTCGAACATGTTATTCGACTTCAGAAAAGATAATTTCAATGAAATTGAAAAAAATATATTGAATATGTAAGAGTCGGACATGGCTCTATTTTTGGTAAAACCTTACTTTTTAATGGATCGATAAAGACGATTGTTTTCGACTTAAGACTGCATAATATGTAAATTTTGGAATGTATGTCATGTTGACGCAATTCCATACAACTCCCTTCCTCTACCCAAAGTACCTTTTTACATGAGCTCCACACAGGAGGCCCTGAGGAAAATAATTTTCCTCAGGGCCTATGTCATCTTTGGGGATGCTGTGTGGAGGGTTTTTTTAGGGAAAGGAAGGAGAGGAGAGTTCTGGGAAGGAAAAGGGTTTAAGGGGTGGGTAGGAATCTGGGGTTCAGTGTGTCTTGGTCATCCGCCTCCAAGACCTAGACAAACATCACCCCATGAACCCGGGCACCCCTGCTAAATCACCAAACGTAGCGAACCACTTGGGGTGACCTATGGCAGAGGTGTTGGTTATCCAATAAAGGTTCCCGGGGCGGCGGTACCCATTCCCGCCTCCCAAATTAAAAACCTGTTCTTATCTGACAGTGTATGGCCATTTTACCTACGTTTTCCATTTACATTACAATTTACCATTAAAAACAATAAATATTCAATTTTATAAGAAAAACTCTCTTTTTATTTCTTTTGAAGATTATTCCCATCGACGTAATATATCATTGAAGAAGAAGATAATAATAATAATCTAAACGAAAATATGAAAGAGAACAAGACACACAAAAACAAAAAAAAGATAATGGTCGCAACTGGGACACGAACCCAGAACCTCCGACCATTATCTTTTTCTGGTTTTCTGCGCCTTGTTCTCTATCATATTTTCGTTTAGATTATTATTATTATCTTCTTCTTTAATGATACGAGTATATTACATTGATGGGAATAACCTTCAAAAGTTATAAAAAGAGAGTTTTTCTTATAAAATTGAATATTCATTTAGACTTTTATAAAATGTCAATAGTTCCTTTTTTTTTTTTTTTACCTGAGCTCCACTCAGGAGGCCCTGAGGAAAATAATTTCCCTCAGGGCCTATGTCATCTTTGGGGATGCTGTGTGGAGGGTTTTTTTAAGGAAAGGAAGGAGGAGAGTTCTGGGAAGGAAAAGGGTTTAAGGGATGGGTAGGAATCTGGGGTTCAGTATGTCCTGATCATCCACCTCCAAGACCTAGACAAACCTCACCCCATGAACCCGGACACCCCTGCTAAATCACCAAACGTAGCGAACCACTTGGGGTGACCTATAGCAGAGGTGTTGGTTATCCAATAAAGGTTCCCGGGGCGGCGGTACCCATTCCCGCCTCCCAAATTGTAATTCCATATAAATAAAATCGGATATATTTATCCGAGACGCTATCCGGGTTATATGTAAACCAATTCTTAGAATGATTGTTTCAATTAAAAAAGGGTAGTTGCCTTTGATATGGAAATAAATTAGTTGACAATAAATATTCTCTACTTTCCAATTTTTAATCGGTTTAAAACTTTTAAATAATTGCAAATTGCGGCCAAATTATAAAAATTACGCACATTTTAGAAAGTGAGAAGGTACGCACTTTTCGGGAATTACTAGCGATAAAAAATACTTAAAAGAGCAAAACACATAGGAGTCGTTTACAGTGCAATCAGTCTATTAAAGTAGCCCATGCAATGGACAACATATTGATCTCTCAGTGCAATTTAATATCGACTTTCATAAGAAATCTAGGAATATATATTATGTGATTGGGGAATAAATACCCCACCAGTTTCTCTTAAGGCCATAAGAACAATTCTTATCAACAAGCTTTTTTTTTGCATTAGCTCCACACAAGGGCCCTGAGGAAAATAATTCCCCCTCATGGCTTTTGCCATCTTTGGGGATACTGGATGGAGGGTCTTTTTTCGTAATGAAGGAGAGGAAGTTCTTGGAAGGAAAAGGGTATTAGGGGTGGTAATCTGAGGGTCAGTGTGTCCAGGAGTGATGGATGTATGATTTGTATGAATCCATCCCTCCAACTGCGATGCAAGGCGATGTTCCGAGAGAGTATGGCTGGAGAAGCCAAAGGGACCCCACAACCAGTCATTCCCGATCCGGCCTGCCATCCAGCTGGTGGAAAGACCCGGACAAACCTCACCCCATAAACCCACATCAGAAAACAAGTGAAAGTCAGTCGTTTACAAATATCAAAAGCTTTGCAAACTCCCCCGTAGTTTTATCAACTTGAACCTATTTAAAAATAACCGAAGACCACAAATTGATTCGCAGCCAATATATGCAACTACACAGGGTGTCCGGGGGTAAAGTGTTTTAACTTCGGGTGGTGATCATACGATATTATAAGTAAAAAAGATTAATAAATTTTTTCCAAATTCCAACTTTTTAGGGGTAGTTTTTTGGTAAAAAGATCATTTTAGAATGGCGTGTGCGGCCAGATTTATTATATTCCGTTGTTACGATACGGGCCAATCACAAACATGCAATTTTGCCACAATCGTGCCCGGCAGGCTCTTAGCAAGTAAGATCGTACCTCACACTAAAGATTTTTTTGTAATAAATAAAAAGAAAATACTTTGTTGTTACTTTATTGTTATTTTTTTCCGTCTACCGGTTTCGGAACCTCCGTACCTTCATCAGGACTGAATATAAAAATACTAACAAATACAGGTTAATACACATATATATATATACAAATTGTGAAAGAAAGAGACAATAAATTAGAGTGGGACAGTGCGGAAATATTTATGCAAGAAAGAGACAGTAAATTTGTTTGTTTTGTTTTTGTAACTTTATTTAGATGTAAGCAAATTTTTTCATACATCTAGTATTAAAAATAACATATAAAATACATAATAAAATAAATATAGTCATAAAATTATAACGGAAAGAATACAGTTTTAAAAAGAAATCAGTTACTCCAGTTAGAAATACAAACAATAGGGTTTAAGACATGCAGTTAATACAATTCATAAATTTTTCTTAATGTATGTAATTAGAGTGGGACAGTGCGTCAGTTGTGGGAGGGAAGTGGGGAAGGAGAGAGTGGGATAACAAGAAACATACTTATAATAGGGCTGAATGTTAGATTTCAAAAAAATTTTAGTAGGTACGTCTTTTTGTCAAATCCCAACTCTCTCATGTGGAAACCAAAATTTCGAAACGGTACCAAGATTCACATACCTAGGCTCCCTGATAACAAACGATAATAATACCACAGAGGAGATCCAGAAGCGCATAGTGAACGCAAATCGCTGTTATTTCCGCCTACAGAACCAATTAAAGTCCAGACTGCTGTCCAGAAACACGAAGATATTAGTGTACAAAACACTTATCAGACCAGTACTTACGTACGCAGCTGAGACTTGGGTACTAACTAAGAGGAATGAGTGAGCACTGGACGTTTTTGAAAGAAAAATTTTGAGACGCATCTTCGGACCGGTTCTAGAAAATGGATTTTGGCGCAGACGTTATAACAATGAGCTCTATACTTTGTTTAAGGAACTAAACGTCGCGAAATTTATAAAACTGGGAAGACTTCGGTGGCTGGGTCGTGTGGAGAAAATGACCGAGCACCAAGCACCAAAGTCCCTGCTGAACTCAAGGCCAATAGGGCGAAGGAGTCTGGGAAGACCAAGACTAAGATAGAGCGACAACGTCCTCAAAGACATATCTATCTTGGAGCTTCTAAACTGGAGAGAGCTGGCACAAAACCGAGATGAGTGGAGATTCTTGAGGAGAAGACCCACCAGGGGTTGTAGAGCTAATAGTGATGATGATGATGACGTCTTTTTGTATGGGAAAAAAATGTTGGAATTTCGGAAAAACTTGTTAATTTATTTTACTCCCACCATCACGTTGAATCAGGGATGGCGAACAAATGGCACGCCACACAATATTTTGGGCATGTCACTGATCAGTGATTACAACATTTATTATGCACTACGAAAAAAAGTGTGAAGTGTATAGTAGGTGAACGAGCAAACCCGAGTGATCCTTACGCTACAGAATGTTCGGGTGCGGTGCGCGGGCTGCGATACGCGGGGTAGGGTGCGGTGCGCGGGGCGGCGGAGAGAAGCGCGGCTTTCACTCGTTTGTTTTCGTACCTACAATCTACATCGCGAGTTTCTATTGCTAATTAATGACGCATAGTTTCTTTATGTAAAAAATAATTGTGAATTTCGCTGATATAATTGTATTTTAAAGTTTATTTGAGTTTTATATATGATTTAAATTAGTCCTGGGTCGATCGTGAAAGACCTGATCGTCGAAACCCGCTCACGAGCCACCAAAGAGCGAGCGGGTTATTTATTCGTCAGCACCCGGGTCTTCCGGGACCCGTGAACCGCGACACACTCCCGCAATCTACCAACTACGACACATTCCCGCACCCCGTGACTCACGGACCGATCGCCGGGTGCCCATGTGGCGAGTGGCAAGACGTGTCAGCTCCCGGAACTCTCGAACTGCAACTGCGACACACTCAGTCGCCGATTGCCGATCAACGCACACACGTGCGTGACGTAACAGTATCCTGCTTCCTGCCCGTGTGTCACGTCATAGCGGGATTGTTTAGTAGATTCGATTTTTGAATATTCGACTAGACACAGAGACGTTTTTAATAAGAGCGTATCTTGGTATTGTTAATCAAAGTGCTAAGTACTGTTTTCATAAAAACTTTTAATTTTTCGTGTGGGTGTGAATGTAATTGTGCATTGTAATAGAAACTATAAACTGGTAAAAGTGTAAAATGTCTGACCTTAATAAAAAAAAAATATAATAAAGCATTACAGCTTACAGCTAATTTACTTATTTAAATTCTCATTAAAAGCTTCAGAACAACACGTTTTTTACAAGGTTTTTATATCCTTCTAAACATGATAAAACATTGTTTTTTTAACCCCTGAAGCATGTCTTTTTAAAAATTTATTTCTGGGACATGACATTACTAGTTACAGGTGTGAGCTGTGAGAGAACGTTCACACAATTAGGTATAACCTAGGTTTCGTGTCGCGTATGACTTGACCGGTCTGGGCGGCGAGCGTCTACCGCGCGGCGCGCCCGTAGAAAGTAACTGGGTGATGAGTAATCGAGTTTCGTATTTTGTGTCGCAAAAAGAGCGGGTTTTCGCGACCCGCTCGTGACGCCAGTGGGTCGTGAGCGACCCGGGTCGTGTAAAACGATCGATCGACCCAGGACTAATTTAAATATTATTTAATATGGCTAGTTCAGCAAAAAAACAAAGAGTGCAAGATAGTAAGAGTATCAGAGAATTTCAAAATTGGTGGACAGAGAAATATGCCATGAGGTGACAGCGATGTGTGTTTTATGTTCTGGAACAGTGGTATGTAACTGTGAAACGGCATTTTGAAACAAATCACAAATACGTTAGTCAAAAAAGTCATTCTACATTCTAGAATCACCTCCCGAAGTTAATGCATTTTACCCCTGGATACCCTGTATATCATATAAAAATATATCTTAAGTCTTTGGACGTTAAATTTATCTAAGTCATTTTTCATCGTTCGTCTGCATCCTGAACAGTATTATAATGCGTATCCGATTTCCGGGATGAAAAAAACAGGTTTTATGTGCAAAAAGCTCAATAAAACTACCCCTTTGTACCAGAATATCGAGGGCTGTTAGAGTGAAATAAAGGGTTGCAAATTTATCGATAGTACCAGCAAATTGTTACAGGTTTTATCAATACCCGGATCAAAAGATTCAATTCAAACGCCAGATCGCGTGTAAGCGATATTTTATCCAAATCTTTTCTGATATTCAAAGTTATAAATGTGTTAAATCCATTTAAGTGGAAGAAATAATGGTATCTATATCTAATAAAACATTTTTTATTGAAGTGAAAACTTTTCCAGCGCCGTTGCGATTTGAAACTCGATGAAACGGAAACAAGCGACACTAAAAAGAAACAAACACGTACATCTATAGGATTTAGCCTGCGAGAAAATCGGTTTCCTCTTTGTGCGGTGATTCGTAGCCTATCGGCCTCCTCTTTGTGCGGTGCATCGTATAATAATATGTAAAATAAATTTAAAATCGGTAACAATATTATAATATATTTATTGTAAATTTGATATTTATCAAGAATCTACCACAAGTAAATTATAAGATACAAAATATATTTTGTTAATATATTTTAAATATTTTCTAATCCCATAATCGTCCCTCTTCTAATCACAAGCGTCTGCTTCTATAGAAGAGAAATACCATTAAAAAAAATATATATGAAAAAAAAATCAGTGATAATTATTATTATTTATTATTTTATAATAAATAAATCTTACAATTATCCCACTCCTGATACTCTGCGTTCGTCTCTTTCTCTCGAATTTCGTTTTCTGAAGGTTTCACTTCTACCGCGTGTGAACTGCACGCATTTTCTTCTTCTTCTTCCTTGCGCTGTCCCAACTCATCCTAGGTAGGCTGTTGGGGTCGGCTCTTCTCGTTCTCAGGTTGTAATATCTTCTGTTCTGGGTATCGCCTTCATCCAGGCCGTTTCTCTGTGGAATTTTGGAACATTGAGTCATCCAGGAGTTCTTCGGTCTTCCTCTGGATGACTGTCGGTGAAGCTCCATAGGCATTGCCTGCCTCGCTGTGTGGTCTGATGGTCTCCGTCTTATGTGTCCATACCATCTCAACTGTCGTTCTTCCAGCTTACTATTTATGTCTGTGTGAACTGCACGCATAATTTTATTTTATTTTATTCACGTTCTCTATAAAATGATTTAACACTATTGTATTAAGGATAAGATTACAAATTTCAGGTACCTACCTACATGCAATTATAACACGGTCATGGGGATATTTTGTGACTTTTTTTAAAAGTTACCTCCACACAGGAGGCATTGAGGAAAATAATACCCCTAAGGACCTACGCCATCTTTGGGGATGTTGTAGGGGGTCTTGAAAGGAAGATGTGAAGTTCTGGAAAAGAAAAGGGTATGAAAGGGGTGGGTATGAATCTGCGATCAGTGTGTTCAGGAGTGACGAACGTATGAACGTATAAAACCTCCCACTGCGGTAGTCGAGAGAGTCCATTGGAGAGTTCAAAAGTTCTCCTTAGTCTCTCCCATATATATATATATATATAGAATTTCTTCAAAATTATGGACAATTCTAGTTTAAATGTTTCGGTAAGTTTTTTTTTATTATTTTCATGTTTGGTGTTAAAATATTAAAAACAATATCTTAATATATAAAACAATGTTGGGTTAATTACACCATTTATAACTCAAGAACGGCTGGACCGATTTTTATGATCTTTGATTTGTTGGATTTGTCTCTGCCACGAATAGCAGAATAACTATTAAAACATTGGAAAAAATTACGAAAAAAAATTATGAAGAAAATTCTTTTTCTCATAAATTTTGTATGGAACAAATTCTCATATTTTGAAAGAGCTGCAATATTGTAATAAATATAATATTGAATAGTGCGTGAATTCCAAAAATTCAAATACGTTAAATGTCAATGCGCTGATTGTTTTGCTTTTGTTCTTAAACATATAATGCTGCCCCTCTTTCTTACACACTAAACGTCAATAATCGAAAATGAGACAAACGGTGAACGTACGTCTGCACCCCTCCACAGGAAAAATACAATAATTATAATAAATCTCTCTCATATGAATAAAGAAAATGAAACGCAATCCCCGGAAGTAAGTGGAAAAGTAATAAAATCATAAAAAATATAAATCCATACACAACGCCATCTCTGACACTGATAAAATAAAACGCGAACAGTTGCGCATCGATAATTGCTTCATTGTGTAATTTTTATCTTGATAAAAAAACTGAATTTAATTTAGCTAATAAGTTAACACAACATTTATTGTTTCTGAGGCGGTGCGAAGTTCGTCGGGTCAGCTAGTTATTTTTTAATGTTTTTTTTTTTCAAATTAAAAATTCTGAATTTTAGTTTCAAAAATGGTTTTCGTTTTAACGACAACTTAAAAAATATGTAAGAAATTTACAGCATATTTAAAGTACCTTTAAAGTAATTCCGAAATTACATGAGAAATTTCATGAAAGAAATATTTAGAATCCTGAATAAATAATCTTGTATTTATCATTTCTTACAATATGACAAAGATATCCGAGTACACATAATTATAATTTTGGTATGAATCATGGAATTTATGGTAACAAAGAAAATCATTACTCTACATAAATATTTGCAGTTACTATTGAATATTTTGTGTATTTCCCAAATAAATAAAAACATCTTGCACCCAGTTGATTGATTTCCTAAAATGCGTATTATTTGGTATGGCCTGCGGAGGTTTACGGACTGAGAAGGATTTGAGGACGAGCCTTTCGAGAGGGTTGTAGGTATTACCTAAATCCACCCCCAGTCTGCACCCTCCCCTATACCTATTCTCTCCGGAGGGACAGCCTACCGTGTTTACTCGGATATATAGTAATAAGACACTCAGCGGAGGGTTGGTGATCCCCGTGGACTGTGGATATGTGGATCAATTGTTTGGAAAATTCTGGGAATTCTGAGAGAAATGCGAATAATATAAACATATAGAGTGGGCATTAACAAATTTGTTTCGGAATTGCAAAACTTTGAAACAAGTGCAGTTGACGGATGGAAACGTGGAAACTTTACCGGCAGTATTGTACATTACAGTACTGTGACTGTTTGTAAGTAGATAATTTATACGAATAACACAAATAGGATGGTTAGGTTATTTAGAGACCTGTTTTTTTTCCAATAATTCATCCGTATGAACTTAAGAGCGTTTAACCAGCCAGTGGACGAAAATTCACATTTCGTCGAAAGTTGTTCTTACGATCGTGCAGAGCGGTTACAATGAGAACGATTAATTATTCTCCGTACCAGCTTTTTAAATTATAACTCAACATCGAATTTATTTCAATCCAAATTAGCTTTAATTTATACCTTCATCCAAAAATGCTGAAAGACGTGATGATAAAACTATTAAAATAATGTACTTTTTGTAATTATTTTTTGATTATAAGTATTTATCGTTTTTCAATAATGTCTAAATTTATTAAGAATGTTAAAAAAATCTGAAATATATTAGTTTGTAAGTGCGCAAATAAATACACAAATGGACCAATTTTCGTCAAGAAACACATGTACTTAGGTACATATTTTTAAATGATTTTATTGAAACTAAAATTAAAATTCTAAAACATGCGTTTGCTAGATAATTGTATTGATTTATTTTACTGCATTATTACATTATTTGAAATGGGTGTGGCATAATACAAAATCTTTTTTGAAAATTTAACAAATCTGCTAACGACCTATGGAATAACCTTATTATAATAAAAATTAAAAAAAATTCGCAAAATTTATTACATGCAAATGCTAAATAAAAGAACAATCTTTCGAAATTCATTTATAATTTTTTGTGGAAAAGAGTCAATACCAGTGGCGGTCCTTCCCTCAGGATAATTGGTCAAAAACCTCCCAAAATTATAAGATGACAATCAAAACAACTGGTATTATTCTAATGTATTTGAAATGTACCGCGAGAGAAAGCCGGCAGCGGCAAGCAGTGACATCTAACATCTTAAATGGAAGCTTCCTTTCCCACGCACTGCGATTGGCTGGGTCAAATTATGAAATGCCCTGGTATCATATCTTATGTCTCTTTACGCACTACACAATAAATGAGATGGCACTATGTCCCTTTTTAAAAAGTTTTCGGATTCTGAAGACGGTTTGGGTCAGAGCCGTGAGGGAGAGAGAGCATGCTGAATATCATTTGTCTGAAAGAGATGGTTTGATAAACGTAGGTTGATTTCGCATATTTTACGCTTGTCGCATGAAATAATTTACTATATTAAACGTAATTTGACGTATGTGGGTGAATTTGACTCTCAAACTCGTGAGGTTCCTACAAATGAATATTGTTATATTTAATATGACATTGTATCATAGGTAATATCATTTTTTTAAATGATCTTCCACCTCTGGACCTCTAGAGCCACCTCTGGTCAATACGTCTAAAATCTGATTTGAAAATGACATATTTCTGGTTTTCTCTGGTAATGTCCTCTTAACAACGCAACCCTTAACCAACAATGATCAACAATAAACGAATAAATAAGGCTAGGCTTCATTCTTAGTAATTACAGTGGTTTTAGAAAAATTTCAACGATAAAATTTGGTATTCATCCTTGGTTCGTAGTCAAGTCGAATATAACTCCTCGATCTGGTCCCCCCCATTCATTATGTATATCAAAAATTCAAAAATGCATTCAATTCAATCGATAAATTTATTTTTAAACTCTCTATTTTATTTCCATTGAAAATATAAACTATAATCACTTGATGAAAGAATTAAATTTATTAAGACTAAGAAATATATCCGACATTCAAGAAAAAGGTCAAATTAATCTTTAAAAAAATTAACAACCATAACATTGTTGGATGTTGTGATTGTCCTATTTTATATTTAAATTCATTTAGCACTGAACACTTTTACTTATTTTTTTTTTAATTGTACAACAGATTTTTATCCAATAACTGTACAATTTTCTCATTTTAACAGTCTTAACACCTAGGAAGATGATTAATATACAAAAAAATCTTAAGGCTATCTAAAGACGAGTTATATATATCTAGTGTTTCCGAAATTTCGTTCAACAGCACCATTCCTCTTGTCATGCTATGCTGTGCTAGAACATCTGTTCTGCCGTATGGTATTTTGAACAAGTCGTGTCGACGACTACGGCTGAAATTTTCAGGCACGTATAAGCCATAACATTCCAAGAGGAATGGGCTGTCAATACGATTATGGATTATGTTAAAACTAAGAATTGCAAGATTTGCATAACGTCTACTTTCCAAGCTAAATCTATTTGTTGCCTCAAGTAATTCCATATGGTGCATGAATCTCGGGTACGTTCCATTCATCCGCATATAGACATACCTAAGGAATTTTTTCTGAACTTGTTCTAGCATATTAATATATTTCGCTTGGTGCGGAGTCCACACACCACTGGCATACTCCAGCTTACTTCTTATGACTCCATCAAACATGGCTATCATTGCATCTGGGTCATCAAATTGCTTACATATTCTGATGATGAAACCCAGGAGTTTGTAGCATGCTGGAGTGAGCCGTGATATATGATTCGAGAATGTCAGTTTGGGATCAAAGACGATACCGAGATCTTTAAAGCTATTGACTCGGCATAATGTTTTCCCTTTAATGTTGTATTAAAAAACTATGGGCTTCTGGGAGCGGGTATATGTCATGGTTACACATTTTTTAAAATTGAATTCTAATTTGTTTTTTACTGACCATTCTGCAATAGCATCAAGGTCAGATTGCATTTTTAAGCAGTCATAGTAACAGATTATTTCCATCAAAAGTTTGAGGTCATCTGCAAATAGAAGACATTTGCAATATTTTACACAAACCTGGATGTCATCTATAAGTATAAGGAACAGCAAAGGACCAAGGTTTGAACCTTGGGGAATACCTGATAACGCCGGGAATTGTTTAGATTCATGTCCATTTATTATTACACATTGACTTCTTAATATTTCTATTTTTGAGAGTGATATTTCATGGTGGAATTCCATTATAATATATTATAATAAAACGAATATAAAACTTTATTCCACTTAATTTTATTGGACCGTAACCGGTTTCAGCTCGTCAAAGCCATCTTCAGACTGGTACAAATATTTCCTAGTCTACGGTTTATATACACAACATGTTGGGGAGGGGGAGGGGGGTGGTCTACAAGGATTTTAATCAATTACAGTAATTATATTTGTTGCTAAGTCATTTTAGACTATCGAATTTCTAAATATTTTGGTTATTCCAGTAAGCTAATTACATTGGGTTTGCAGCTCACTTCAATGATGATTAGGGAAAAACCTTACAAGTAATATGAGTTACTAATGACCTAATTTTATTGTCAAATCGTTATTATATTTATGAAATTTGGTATTTTTTATTGCTTTTTGAAGGGATACGTGTTTACATTGGAGTTGAAATGGTCTAAACTAATTACATATTTTAATATCGAAAATTATTATGAAAATTAGACTGGATACAAAAGCGGGGACTAAGCAAATGAATCTAATTGCTTTATGTTTAAAAAGTTACTTTATGAAGGGGTACATGTTTACATTGGAGTAGGAATGGTCTAAACTAAATACCTATTTTAATTTCGAAATTATTATGAAAATTACAATGGATACAAAAGCGGAGACTTAGCAAATGATTCTAATTGCTTATTCATTACAAAGTTAGATTCTATTTTTTTAGTTAAGCGGGTAATTTCTAAAGATTCTAGTCTATCCAGTTTATGACCTTTATTGCAAATATGGAGAACTTTAACATCTCTGTCTTTATCAAATGAATGTTTATTTTCTAATAAGTGTGATGCTACATTCGACAATTCTCCTTTGTCATTCACCCAGTTTGTAAAATGTTTTTTAATTCGGGTTTTGACTGACCTCCCAGTTTGACCTACGTAATACGATGGGCAGTTGGCACAATTCACTTGGTAAACGCCTGAGTTTTCAAGTTTTTCTCTTTTATCTTTATTATTAATTAAAATTCTCCCTAGAGAATTCACATTATAAAAAGCTGTTTTACATTTATCATTATTAGTTAATCTGGATATTTTAGTTGATATTTCGCCAATATAAGGGATTTTAACCCATTGTTTAGTAAAATCTTTTTAATTTTTATTATCGAGGCCTTGTGATATGATTGTTAATGTAAGTTTTTTATTCTTTTTCTTTAATATACTGTCAATAGTTTCGCTCTTGTATCCATTATTCTGTGCTATGGTTTTTATAATATTTAATTCATTATTGTAATTTATATAATTCAAAGGCACATGTAAAAGTCTGTGAATGAGTGAATAGAATACTAATAATTTATGTGAAATGTGATGTCTAGATGTATTGTGTATGATGTTATCACTATATGTAGGTTTTCTATATATCGAAAATTCTAATTTTTTGTTGATGATTTCTATACCTATGTCGAGAAAGTTAATCTTATTTCCCCCCATTTCCATTGTAAATTGGATCGATTTATTAATTTTATTTATTTCTTTTAGAAATATATCTAATTGCCTGTGTGTTCCTGTCCAGATAATCAGAATGTCATCTACGTATCTCCGATAGAAGGCAATTTTTTTAAAAGATTTTAATTTTTCGATGGATTCTTCGATATAATCCATAAAGAATTCAGCTAGCACCGGTGAGATCGGGCTCCCCATGGCCAAGCCACTAGATTGAATATAATAGTTTAGTTAACTATTATATTTAGTAAAAATGAAAAAGATTTTACTAAACAGTGGGTTAAAATCCCTTATATTGGCGAAATATCAACTAAAATATCCAGATTAACTAATAATGATAAATGTAAAACAGCTTTTTATAATGTGAATTCTCTAGGGAGAATTTTAATTAATAATAAAGATAAAAGAGAAAAACTTGAAAACTCAGGCGTTTACCAAGTGAATTGTGCCAACTGCCCATCGTATTACGTAGGTCAAATTGGGAGGTCAGTCAAAACCCGAATTAAAGAACATTTTACAAACTGGGTGAATGACAAAGGAGAATTGTCGAATGTAGCATCACACTTATTAGAAAATAAACATTCATTTGATAAAGACAGAGATGTTAAAGTTCTCCATATTTGCAATAAAGGTCATAAACTGGATAGACTAGAATCTTTAGAAATTACCCGCTTAACTAAAAAAATAGAATCTAACTTTGTAATGAATAAGCAATTAGAATCATTTGCTAAGTCTCCGCTTTTGTATCCATTGTAATTTTCATAATAATTTCGAAATTAAAATAGGTATTTAGTTTAGACCATTCCTACTCCAATGTAAACATGTACCCCTTCATAAAGTAACTTTTTAAAGATAAAGCAATTAGATTCATTTGCTAAGTCCCCGCTTTTGTATCCAGTCAAATTTTCATAATAATTTTCGATATTAAAATATGTAATTAGTTTAGACCATTTCAACTCCAATGTAAACACGTATTCCTTCAAAAAGCAATAAAAAATACCAAATTTCATAAATATAATAACGATTTGACAATAAAATTAGGTCATTAGTAACTCATATTACTTGTAAGGTTTTTCCCTAATCATCATTGAAGTGAGCTGCAAACCCAATGTAATTAGCTTACTGGAATAACCAAAATATTTAGAAATTCGATAGTCTAAAATGACTTAGCAACAAATATAATTACTGTAATTGATTAAAATCCTTGTAGACCACCCCCCTCCCCCTCCCCAACATGTTGTGTATATAAACCGTAGACTAGGAAATATTTGTACCAGTCTGAAGATGGCTTTGACGAGCTGAAACCGGTTACGGTCCAATAAAATTAAGTGGAATAAAGTTTTATATTCGTTTTATTATAATATATTAATATTGACTTCTAGCTTTTAAATAGGACGCGAAGAATATAAGTGTTTGTTGATCGAAACCAAGTTTGTACATTTTAAGTAGTAAAATATCATGATCAACTCGATCAAAAGCCTTGGCAAAATCCGTATACACTACATCTATTTGGTGTCTCAAGTCCAGTCCGACGGCCACCAATCGCGAAAATGTTAACAAATTTGAAACCGTGGATTTTTTTGGCATGAAACCGTGTTGGTTTTCTCCTAGAAATGGCATAATTTGGTGATGTAATTTCTTGTAAATAATCATTTCAAATATTTTTGGTATAGTTGACAGTACAGCTACTGGTCTGTAATTCCTTATATCAGACTTGTCTCCAGCCTTGAAAATTGGGCTTACACGCGTGAGTTTCCAAGAATGAGGGAAACACCCAGTCGATATGCTAAGATTAAATATATAGCTCAGCGGTCGACAAATGGTTTTTGACATATGAGCAATTATATTAGGGGGTATTCCGTCTGGGCCTGCAGCCTTGTCGAGCTTTAAAGTTCGAGTACAGGAGTCTACTTCCTCTGGACAGGTTAGCTCAAGACCGATTTTACCAATATTCCAGGGCCTCTCGGTTCGAGTAAAGTCTAGATTTAGTTAAGGAGCAATCTGACTGTACACTGATTTGAAATAATCGGCAAATTTTTGGCTTACTATTTCGGGATCGGAAAAAGTTTCCGTTCTATCACTCAAGTTAATTTGGGTATGTGGATTTGCCTTTTGGGATTTAATAAAATCCCAAAAACATTTGACATCATCTTTGATCCCATACTGAACTTTTTCTAAATACTGACGCTTTGCAATTGCTATATCTTTTTTAAGCTCGGATCGCATCGCAGAGAATAACAAGTAATCCGATTGATTCTTGTGCAGTTTATATCTTCTGCGGTGCGATTCTTTGATTTTTAATTTATCTATAATTTTTTTAGAGAACCACGCCGGATAATTTACATTTTTACATAATTTTTTCCTAATGGGGACACATATTTCAAAAATACTGAATAATACATTGTTTAAGTACGCAACTGCGTCATTTGCTTCCGATATAGTATGTAGGTAGTTCCAATCAAATTCTGAGAGTATGTCGCATATTAAATTTATTATATCTTATCATTTATTCTAATCTCGATGTGTAGAGCCTCTTATCTTAAATTTTCGTGTCTATGCCACCTCTTACTAAAATATTGCTATGAATTGTCTGTCTATAATCTATTTTGTCTGTGGCCGCGTAAACTTTCTCTTTCAATGTTTATAAAATGACTTGATGTCATTTCGCTTGTCATTCTTTTTCCTAAACTCTGCTTGTTTCCCTTGAAATCAAGTCGTCTTTTGCTTCCGCTAAACTTTAATTAGTCTAAATTATTGTCACCAGTCAAGTGCTCAGACCAGAATCTCTCTGTAAAATTATTCAACAGAATAAACAGTTACAAACATCCAATACAAAACACAAGTGTTTTTACTAAACAAAGGATAACCTCAAACCACCTCAAACTCTCTCATCTCACTGTACGTTCCCTGGTGTGGAACTGAAGGAAGCCACAAAGCAGCTCAACCTTACACCCTGACTGCAGCTATCTGGAGAGAACCACGCCTGGAACCTGCGCACCAATCAAAATGTTATAACTTCATTTCATGCCGTATCAAAAATTAACGTCACAACGTCGTAATACCTACGTTTATATTTAATGTACACTCTAAGTAAAATGTATGTTTTAAAAATCAAATAATTGTAAAATAACTCCTACGCCAAGCTCAAGAGAGTACCTACTCTTAATTGGCGTAAAAATGCATTAAAACATATTTTTCATTGTTTTGTTTTGCCTAGTATTATGTTCAATCATGTAACAATGTTATTAAACAATAATAAATAAAAAAAATTTCGTTAAAATTTGGAAATGGCAGTATAGATAATTTAATTAACCTCATTAAATTTCACATACCTACGAGAGCTCCTCGTTCCAATATCCTGTTTAAATACAACAATACCAGGACTGAGTTTTTTAAACACTCGCTTGTACCTAGGTTGCAAAAAGTTAGTCATAGAGACGCAGATGTGACGGATCTATTTAACTGCACGAAAGGTAGGTACAAAAGGGGTTTGCTGACAAATATTTTCAATACATATTAATTTAGTCGATGTCTACCTTATTTGTACTATAGATTTTTTTTATATACTTGTAACTTTGGTGTCATTTCACAAAGAATTACCAAAATTAATTGTTTTTTTTTTAAAAATATTTCTAAAATTTTCTTATTATTCCAGGAATGAATTCATCCCTCCCACTGCGGTGCAAGGCGATAGAGAGAGGTGCAAGGTTCCGAGAGAGCCCGACTTGAGGTGCATCCGCTGCCGGACAAACCACACCCCATGACCACGGACACCCCTGATAAGATCCTCTTGGGGGGTGACCTATGGCTATGGTTGGTTATCTAATAAAGGTTTCCCAGGGCGGCGGTACCCATACCCGCCTCCCAAATTGTAATTCTATTATACAATATTGTAATCGTACTTCTCCATTCATTGCCATCCTCAGTTGTCGATCAAAAAGTGAAGCACACGTGATAGCATACTGCTTACTAACAACGTATGCAGGGACACTGGAGGTCTAGATTCATTCAAAATTAAATGTAGATTAGTTCAATCAAAACAAAATTAGAGTCCTTGCGAGAGCCTCGAAGGAGTAACCATCTGTTACTTGCCAAGGCGGGTAAGTGGTGGATAATCTCCGATCAAAAAATCTTACATCGTGTCAAAAGGTCTTATAAATATTTTAGATCCAAATAGCTTTATTTGAATGCTTTCAAGACGAATGCTCAGAAAAGATATTCCGAATAAGGAAGTCCTTTGACTGTGAAAGGTTTTATTCGCATAAAGATATCAAAAGATCTTACTAGCGTAGTGATTTTTCCACCTACTTCATTCCTTTTCATTCCCTTCCCCATGTGAAGAAAACAAGTATTTTTATTTATCTGCAATATTTAGAATGTTCCAAATCACATTTTTTTCCATATAATAACTTTTTGTTATCGAAAAATTAACATATTTATTAACATCTTCTTCTTTGTGTGCCCTATCAGGTCCGCCCGACGTTGGCGATCACTCTTGAAAATGTCTCTTTGTCTTGCGCTGCCCGGAATAGCTCCTCCACACTTCTAATGCCGGTCCACTCTCGTATATTTCGCAGCCAAGACATTTGTCTCCTACTAGGCTCTCGGCGACCCTCTATCTTGCCTTTCAAAATTAAATGGAGCAAGTGATACTTCTCCCCTCGAAGTATTTGACCCAGATATGAAATTTTCCCGATTTTTATTAATGTAAGCAGTTCTCTATCTGCTTTAGCCCGCCTGAGAATATGTGTGTTCGTGATCATGTCGGTCCATGGGACCTTGAGCATTCTTCGGTGAAGTCACATTTCAAAAGCCTCTAACCTGTTCATGGTATTTACTTTCAAGGTCCATGTTTCACATCCATACAGCAAGACCGATCACATAACATTTTAGCATTCTCTGCCTATAGTTTTAAACTTATATTGTCATTGCAGAAGAGGGATTTCATTTTAATGAACGCAGTTCTTGCTGCTTCAATTCTGCAGCTAACCTCTATATCTGGGCCAAGAGTCTCCGTGAGAATACTGCCAAGGTATATAAATCTTTCCACCTTTTCGACATTGCAACCATTTAACTTTATAAGTGTAGTTCGTGTGAAAATGAATGTATTTTTAATGACTCTCGACAGATGTCGGTAGTTTTTTAAAATTAGCTTCACATAGGAAAACCATTTCCCTTGGGCTCTATTTCACCTTTGGGGATGCTGTGTGGAGGGTCTTTTTAGATAAAGGAAGGGGAGGAGGTTCTGGAAAGGAAAACTCTATGATGGGTAGGTAGGAATCATTTCACCCCCAATTAATTTATTTCTTACCTTCTTACTATATATTTTTACTTTGTACTTTTTATTAATACTTTTCACTTGCTACATTTTACAATACACTATGATATATGATGATTTCGTTATGTTAATGGGGCACAGATTGTGCCATTGTAAATGGAAATAAATAAATGTAACTGACTAAAATTGGACATTTAACCCAACGAAACAGTTTCTAATTTGAGAGGCGCGTTTGGGTATCGCTGCCCCAGGAACCATTCATTGGATAACCATTGAACGCCTCTGTCTTAGGTCATCCAAAGTGGTTAGCTATGTTTGGGGATTTTGCAGGGTTGCACGGTTTTATGGGGTGAGGATTGCCTAGGTCTTGGAACTGCCAATCTACAGTGTAGCGGGCCGGATTTGAGGGTTCTGGAAGAGGAAGATATTTTTACCTTTGCCAGCAGATCTCTTATAATCCACCGCTTTGCACCGCAAACGTTCGTAACTTCTGGGCAAATTTTCCCCAGATTCCTAACCTAACTTTTCATACCCTTTTCCATCCCAGATCTTCCTCTCCTTCCCCTCCTCCCTCTCCCACCTTTCCTTAAAACAACCATTCAACACAACAATCTCAACCAATGGAAGCCTTGAAAAATGACGTCATAATCAAAGCGGCCAATGAGCGCAGACCTAGCGTGATTTCCGTTTCATATTTCAACCAATAGGAGCCCTGAAAAATGACATAATTATAAAAGTGGCCAATGAGCCCAGTTTGATGCTTCGCAGGTGCTTTAGTGCGTCCTTTCCGTTTCATCCAAATTTCAAATCACAAAGGGGCTAAAGAAGTTTCTCTTAAAATAACATTTGTTTATTTTTAGTATAATAAGCTTACACCGTAGGTCGTTGGCGGATTTGTTATATTTTCAAACGAAAAATCTTATTTCAAGTCATATTTCATACCATGTAATCATACATTATTGTAAATCAATACGTCATCTAGTAAATGCATGTTTAAAGTTTTTAATATTAGTTAAAAAAAAATAATATTAATAAAATCATTAAAAATATATCCAAAAACATATTTACGAAAATTTCTCTATTTTGTCAATCTATTTACGGTCTTACAAATTAATATATTTAAGATTTTTTTTACATTCTTATTTTGCTTAGACATTATTGAAAAATGATAAATACTTATTATCAAAAAATAATTACAAAAAGGACATAATTTAAATAGTTTTATCATCACGCTTTTCAGCATTTTTGGATGTAGGTATAAATTAAAGCAAATTTGGAATGAAATAAAATCGATATTGAGTTATAATTTTTAAAAGCTGGTACGGCGAATAATTAATCTTTCTCAGTGTAACCGACCTGAACGATCGTAGGAACATCTTTCTACGAAATGTGGATTTTCGGCCGCTGGCTGGTTAAAGGCTCTTAAAGGAGACCATTTGTCTTTATTTAGAGGAGTGTGAACTCACCGGTACTAGAAACCTCCTGACTTCAGCCAGCGCGTATGCAATCCTGGCATGCGCTTCTGCTGGAGTGGCGAACGCGCTGATCTCCACGTGCAAGTCCTCGGACAGGTGTGAGAACTTCGCGTCTCCGCTGGTCCGCAATTCTTCTTCCTGGAGGACAAACACCAAAATTATATTATACATTGGAATTTTGCGACAAACTTCTAATATTTAATTTTAAAATAATCTAATCGTCTTTACTCGTTTCTTTATTGTTAAGGATGGTGACCCCACTCCAATTTCTCTGGTGTAGAAGGCTCCTCTATGCCTCGCGTTCCTGCTCTGCACGAAGAGTCCATTGACTCGATATACCGATATATATATATATATCGATATAATACCGAATTTTTGGACAAATTTGATATTAGGTCACTCCAACGTGTGTAAACATAATTTATCAATGACTTCTCGTTCTTACTCTACGCAATCCTAAACCGTACCGGTAAAAAAGGAAGGTGTTTCGGTTTCGGTAGAAAATCTGCCAAAACCGAAACCGAAACGTTTTTAGACAAGTTAAAAATCGATTGTGTACTGTTATTTGGCTTATTTTTTTATATTATTCAGACAGTTAACACGTGTTAAATTACAGACATCGAAGATTCGGTTTCGGTGGAAAGTCCTGTTTCGGTCGGACACTACTTATTGTCATAAGTAGTGTCCGACCAACAAACAAATCCCAAAGAAAAGTGTTGTAAGTCAAAAAAGGTAAATTTTATGCGAGAGCGAAAGTAAACATATTTAATTTCATAACCAAGCAGTTTTTTTTATTAAGGACCATTTTTTTAATGACGTTGACGTTTTTTAATTTTAATTGATATCAGCAAATTCGTTTCTAAATAACGTAAATGAATTCTCTTTTACTATAAATGAATTCTCTCTGGATCTCAGAGGGGAAATTGTAGCAAGGGGGGAAGGAGGCTTAAAATGCCTATCGGGGGTGACAAACTCGAGCTGCGTGTATGCCTGTTTCGAATGACAACCCACGTGACAGAATTAACGTAGTAAAACATCAGTTGTAAGAGACGAGTTTTTGAGTTTTATATCGTCATATCATTTTTTGTAACATTATATAATATACGTAAGTCGAGGTGGCAGGAGTGAGACAAATGTGATTTGTATGAAATACACTTCTATATCACTAGGAGTTACAACTCTGCAACGTAATTTTTAATACAAAATTATAAACACATATTATGTTTTTAAAACGCACACAGTCGTTACGTCTTAATTAATTAGTACTAAATTTTAAAGTAATTATAAAATAGTAATATTGGTCATTCTGTTTAATTTTTCTCTACTGACTGTTGGAGACAACTTTTTGTAGGTTAAAAAGAAGAAAAATCCAAAACCGAAAATTTTGACTTGTGGCTGTTTTCTATGGCATCTGCGATATTTGTAAATATTTTGCTAGAAGGCAGTCCATAGTTAAGCCAATCTTTGTCATGGAAAAACTCAAACTGAACTGTTACCAGTCATACATGTCACGTTGAAGTGTCTTTCTGATTCTCTTATTAAAATAGACTTCCCTTGGATTAACAATAATTCATGTGATCTTGCATCTATCCGGTAGGTACTCTTCATTACTGTAAGTCTACTTTACTATCTCATTACTCCAGTTTTCTACGATTATTTCAAATACTGTCAATACCCGGAAAAATTGGCAAAAACAGCGCGGAAATTGCCTTCCTGACTTTTGCTCAAAAATATATATTGTTTTTATTTTTACACAGACCTGAATAGACACTCTACAAAAAATACAATTCAAAGGGGTTTGCTAATAAATAAATACCTTTACGCACATGAAAACAGAACAAAAAAGCGAAAAGTTCGACTTTTCGGTTTTGACAGCTTTTGCCAAAATGCATTGAAAAATAGTGTAGTATTGCCACATGAATGATATCTTTGGCTCCAACAAGATAAAATATATCCGCAAGCGATTGTGATCTTGTCTTTCACACAGTTTCTTTATACATAAGGGTTAAACTCGCATATTAAAAAAAATCTTTTTGAAAATATTTACCATGTACACCTGACCATTAGGAGGTAAAGTTTCTGAATAGGTAGAACAAAACGAGGGACAGATATTGTTCATAAATTCAGAATAAAGTGTTTAAGGTTCAAATAGGTCCATCATTTTATCAATTGACGGTTAAAAATTATCGAATTGCTGGTCCATTCAAGTCAACCAAACTTGCACAATAATGCACTGGCAATGAATTCCGCTCGTAATGACGAGTTAAAATATTGTGCGGTTTTTAGTTACCCGGTAATGATTATATCCCTTTTTCGTAAATAATATTTACCAATATTATTTACGAATTAAGTGTAAGATCTCGGGTTGAGAAAGGGTTTCCCAGCATTTTGAGGGTGGTGTTAGCCAACTGGTTGGCTAATGGGAATATAATAAAACATTTGGATTGTTAACTGAATGAACCAACCTTTTGCCTGTCCTTCATTGATCCTCTGCCTAAAACTGCCATCTTGCACATCGTGTCTTCCTGTAGTCTCTTTAAGGAGTTTCCTTTGGGTCCGAGAAGCTTGCCCACGAAGTTGAACTGGAACAAACGAAAAAAGAGTGTCATTTAACTCGCCTGTTTTGAAGAAAACGTCCTAACATAAACTTACTTAAATCTTTTTCAAAAAGGACCTGATTGCAGTAGCAATTCTTGCACTTTTTCGATGGTGGAGACCAACGCTTTTTACATGTAATGAAATCTACACTGAAAATTGTTACTGGTCAAAATCTTGGGAGTACCGCAAGGGTCTGCTCTCGGATCTTTTCTTTTTTTAATGTACATTAATGGTACGGTAAAAGTATTGAAATATGCAAAAAATGGGTTATTTGCAGATGACGCGTTGATATAACTAGAGAAAATTATGAGCTCGCAATGAATGAATTGAATAAAGATTTAAACAATATATCAAATTGCCAAAGAAAAATAAACTAAAATTTGAATATAAATAACAAAACGTATGAACATTGGAAAACGATTAACACCAACAAAAAGAGAAAGAGTGGTAAACGGCAAAGCTTTGAAATAAGTGTGTTAATATATTTAGGAAGAACTGGACTCAAAAAATTAACATTTTCTCAAAACACAAAAAAACTTATAAAAATGACTAAAAACTAAAACTACCCGGTTAGGAAGAATAAGAAGATTTTTCAAAAGAAGCAAACACATTGTGCCTTGACATTTTAAATAAATAAAAAGAAAACACTTTGTTTACGTCACTTTATTATTTCTTCCGTCTACCGGTTTCGGTACCTCCGTACCATCATCAGGACTGAATATAAAATACTGACAAATACAGAGAAATATACATATTTGGTCTGGTACAGAGCGTCAGCTGAATTCCTTCCTATTACTCCTCAACTCCTTACATAAACAGATCCAATTCACAGTAGAAATAGGAATAAATTCGACACTAAACTTTCTTGATCTGACTTTATCGATTATTGATAATAAAATTCACTTTAATATATTTAGAAAACCTACCTTCACAGACACCGTAATTCATAATACATCCAACCACCCAACCTCACATAAACATTCCGCATTCCACTCAATGATCCATCGATTAGTCACCACACCTTTGTCAAATGTTAATTATACTAATGAATTAAATACGATAAAATTAATAGCTCACAATAATGGATACGAAACACAACTCATAGATAGAATCCATAAATAAATACATTTACTCTAGTTCAATATCTTTTAATAATAATAACCTTAACCGCGAATGGCGAAGAATTTTGTATATTAATAACCTGTCCTCTTCGTGTACAATTAAATTCCCACCCGAAATTAAACCAGCTTTTTACACGAATAACAACCTAGGAAAACTTTTAATTAATGCTAAAGACAATGAGGACATACTAAGCCACTCGGGCGTTTATAAAATTAGTTGAAACGATTGTCCAGCATTCTATATTGGACAAACGTCACGCAATGTGGAAACTAGAGTAAAAGAGAACATAAGGTGCCTAACCAGTACAGGGTTTTCAGAATTCGCAGAACACCTAATTAATAAAGATCATACCTTTAACCGGGATACGGGCATTTAAGTCCTACACAAAAATGGGATAGGCTTAAGGTTAAATAACTTAGAAGCTTTAGAAATAAAAAAAAATCAGTTAATACAAAGGCTGAAATCATTAATAATCAACTTAATTTAACATTCAGCCCTATTATAAGTATGTTTCCCGTTATCCCAATCGCTCCTCCCCCACTTCCCTCCCACAACTGACGCACTGTCCCGCTCTAATTTACTGTCTCTTTCTTTTACATTTTGTATATATATATATATGCATATTTCTCTGTATTTGTCAGTATTTTATATTCAGTCCTGATGATGGTACGGAGGTACCGAAACCGGTAGACGGAAGAAATAATAAAGTGACGTAAATAAAGTGTTTTCTTTTTATTTATTTAATAAGAAGATTCCTGAACACAGTCAACAGAATAAATTAGACACAGTCAACAAACAGAACAATTAAAAACAGTCGACAGAATAAATTAGAATAAAGAACATCAACACAGTCAATGCAATCATTATACCACAAGTTAATTATTGTAGCTGTATTCTATTCTTAGCCAACGATCAATTAATGAAACAAATTAATGAAAATATGACAAAATAGAGCAACGAGATTATACTGAAGAAAAATTGATATACAAAAATCATGGAAAGGTTCAAGGAGTTAAATATGTTGTCATTTAAACACATGATTTACTTTAATACTTTATTTGTAATCTACAAAATAATTAATGGTCATATATAAATGAATTTCTGAGAAAAAATGAATACCTACAGCATAAACACATAAACGAGACGAGGAAAAGAAGTCAAATGTGACTCCCCTTCAGAAAAAAAAAAAAAAAAACAGAGGCAAAAGTCGCTAATCTACTGAGTATTAAGATATAAGTGGTGACCAAAGGATATAAAATTGGACACAAATTAGAAGATAACATGAAAGAATATTTAAACTTATTTAAAGAATAAGTTATTGACTCTTTTTCGTTATTTTTTTTTGGGGTGTTACGCCGTGTTGCGCTACCTCCTTCTTTAGCCAACGCTTCGGACGTCGTTGCAGTGTCCATCATCAGGGCAGATCCGGCAGATCCGGCAGATCCGGTAGATTTTTTACCGCACGGCATAACACCCCAAAAACAAATAACAATAATGCTTTTGGCCGTGAAAATCTTCAAACTTATCAGTTATTGACTCATTCTAAAACAATATTTATATTTATATATTTAAACAATATGTTTTGAAACAATATTTGTACATATAAGAATTCCATTATAACAAAGTTAACCATTAACCTGTAAAAAATCACCAATAAATGCATCAACTTCATAAAACAATCAAAAACCTTGTAACAAATTGAACGACAAATTATTACATATTTTATATTTGGTTCACAACAATTAACTTTTATGTTTTTTTCCACGTGTTCTTTATTTTGTATTTTTAATGGATTTTCTCTTTTAAAGTTATTGTACTATAATGTTTTTCGTATATTATACGAGTAAAATGTATACAAATTTGTTAATAAGTTTTTGTCCTTCAATGAGATAAATTTTAGGGCAAGTCGAAAGAAATAAGAAATGTAAGCTTTTAGTCTAGCATTTTATTTTAGTTTGGTGAACAATGGAGAGACGAAGAATTTACTGTTTCATTATGCGTTGGGTAGCATTACCAGTCTCAAAACATTATATAAAGTCGTCTACAAAGTATGTTTTTAGTTAACGGGTTATTTCTTATTTTACTTAAGTAAATATATATAATTTTATCAAACTGAGTAAAATTAAAATATATTTACATTTTGTTCGGTAATGCGCATTTTCATCCTGCGACAAAATATCCCCAACAAATTATCCACCGAAAAAATATCCTCCTGATAAAACATCTCCCAACAAAATATCTATATTGTTAGGTTAGATTAGGTTAATTATTATTTTTAATGATAAACTAACGTTTAACTCCTCCGAAAATCGCAAATATTCACTTATAATGTCTCAAACGAAATGTCAGTTTTACGAAAGCTTTGTGTTATTACCGCTTCACAATTAAAGCTCTATAAATGAAACATTTCTGAACGTAGCCGAATAGTAAAAACTGTTTTAGAAAGGTTACAAAATAATCTTTCAAATTGTTACATTACAAATAAATGTTAACATTTGTAAATATTAAAATTTGGAATGAAAATATAAAAAAATGTAAAAATGACTCACGTGATCTTTTTATGTGAAAACGGTACTAAAATCACAGATTATGTAAACAACAATACTTATTATATCGTATAAATGTATAGTAAATACTTTTGTCACCTCACTTTTTTATCATTTCACATAAAAATATTTAATAAAAATTAACAATGTCGAGCGGCCCGTAGGCAATTTGACGGGTAAAAATATGTGTCAACCGCGCGACTGACAGAATATTCTTGTTATGTATTTCTATGGACAATTTGATAGGGATGTACTGTACAGCTTACCGTGCGACCGTTTACTTTTTGTTTTAGGGATGTCACTAAAACAATAATGGAATTAGAACGATTTCTATGGAGACACACGCGTTGACGTATAAACACGCTTATTGTACTTGACTGCTATCGTATTTTGAACGCATATATCTGCTTACGTTGCTGAAGGGAGGCAAGATTTTTATGCATACCACTAAGGGTAACGATTATTATAAGCAATAATTATCAGCCTGAAATACTCATCTACATTGAAAAAATCTTCCGACAAAAGATACATGCCGCCAACGGGACTTGAACCCGTGTCCTTTTGATTGCCGTTCTGGTGCTCTACCACTGAGCTATGTCAGCTTATATAATTAATTGTTGAATGTAACACTAGTATATATTGAATTATTTGGGGGGTATTAGAAAAGTCGACATAGCTCAGTGGTAGAGCACCTGACCGGCAATCAGAAGGACACGGGTTCAAGTCCCGTTGGTGGCATGTATATTTTCTCGGAAGATTATTTCAATGTAGATGAGTGTTTCAGGCTGATAATAATTGCTTATAATAATTAGATTAGGTTAGGTTAGGTTTGGTTTTGTTAGGTTAGTTTATGTTAGGTTAGATTTTAGTAGATATTTTGATGGGGTATATTTTGTCCGTAGGATATTTTTTCGGGGACATGTTGTCGGGGGTTGAAAAGTCTCGGAATCTTATTTCTTATTTTTAGTACAATAAGGTTTTACCGAAGGTCGTTGACAGATTTGTTAAATTTTAAAACAAAATTTTGTATTATACAACACACATTTCAAATCATATAATCATGCAGTAAAATAAATCAATAAATTTTCTGAGAAAGCTATGTTTCAGAGTTTTAATTTTAGTTTAAATAAAATAATTTAAAAAAGATCCGCGCACGTGTTTTGTGACGAAAATACTACATTTTGTCTATTTATTTACAGTTTTACAAAGTAATATATTTAAGATTTTTTTACATTCTTCTTATGATCAAAAAATAATTACAAAAACACATAATTTTAATAGTTTTATCATCACGCCTTTCAGCATTTTTAAATGTAGGTATAAATTAAAACAAATTTTGAATGAAATAAAATCGATATTGAGTTTAAAAAAGCTGGTACGGAGAATAGTTAGTCTTTCTCAGTGGAACCGCATTGTATAATCGTAATAACATTTTTTGACGAAATTTGAATTCTCGGCCGCTGGCTGCATAATGGCCCTTAAGTAAATATATATAATTATCAAACTGAGTAAAATTAAAATATATTTACATTTTGTTCAACGTAACAAGGCGCGGAGTAGCGTCATTATGTTAATGCGTGCATGAAAAGCGCAAATTCCCAACCAAAAACTAATATATTACCTCACAAACGGTTGTGTCCCAAATATATGACGTCGTAGATAAGGAAAATGCGATGTTTACGACGCGAATCTTTGTCTTAAACAACGAATTTTCCTCCAGGGCTGCTTTATACTAAGATTTCTTCGCTTTTCCCGAGAATTCCCTTGAAATGTTTTGTTTTTCGGGAATTTTCAACACCTCCGTATGTATTTAACGCAGGGCATTATTATTCGAGAAGCCTTTCAGCGTATATTTCCCGAAAAGGCTATGAAATAGAATATTCCGGGACCTGTTCAATCTTCAATGATTCCTGAAAACGTTTTCAGTTGAAATTTTAAATCCTGACTGAATTTTAACAATTTTCAGCAGTACCTCTTATCGTTAACGTTCCTCCCAGACGTGTTAATGTCCCCAGGAGACAGAATAGATCCACAGGGTACGAAAATAACTAGAAAGACTCTTAGATTAATACTTACTTCAATGTACGAAGATCTTTTTAATTTTTTTTCATGAAATTTAATCACTTTGACCGGTAGTAAAATCGGGCAAATCATGATGAGCCTCATTACATCACGATCTACCGCCATTTCACGATATGCCAGATCGTGATGATCGTGATCTGCCTGATTATACGGTCGGCCTACGACCACACCGCTACATATTCAAAGTAGTCAACATTTTTCGAAAACAATGTCAGGATAAACGTGAAATAAAAATTAATAAATATAAAAATAGACGCACAATTTTTGTACTTATGTATAATTTATATCAAAATTTTGTAAATGTTTACAATTATACATAAGATTCAATCAGTTTAGAAAGTGATTTATTTTAATTAAAAATTAAAATTACGCCGCAAAGTAAATTTGCAATTATTGAAAAGGTACGCAAAGTAAGAACTGATTTTTATTAAAGTTTAGGGAGGTAGATGCAGAAGAGATGGGAGAGAGGAAGGTTGTGAAACATTTTAATAAGCAGTTCTGTTAGCCGCCATAGCTCAGTGGTCAGAGCATCCGACCGGCAATCAGGACACGGGTTCAAGTCCCGTTGGCGGCAAGTATCTTTTCTCGGAAGATTTTTCAATGTAAATGAGTGTTTCAGGCTGACAATTATTGCTTATAATAATTGTTACCCTTTGTGCTATGCATAAAAAAAATCTTGTCTAAACGTTAGTTTATTAATTAAAAAACAATAACAAAATTATGTTTTTTTTAACATTAGCTTAACACAGGAGGCCCCGAGGAAAATAATTCCCCCCAGGGCCTATGTCATCTTTGGGGTTGCTGTGCGGAGGGTCTTTTTAGGGAAAGGAAGGAGAGAAAATAGTGAGAAGATAAGAGGTATGAGGGATGGGTAGAAATCTAGGGATCAGTGAGTTCAGGAGTGACGGACGTATCAATCAATCCCTCCCACTACAGGTATGGCGATGTTCCGAGAGAGTTTTGCTGGAGAGGATTACAAAATAAAGTTGTTTACAAATTGAAGTTGATTACAAAACGAAACTGATATAGAATGAAGCTGATTACAAAGTAAAGCTGATTAAAAAGTGAAGCTGATTACAAAATGAAGCTGATTAAAAAGTGAAGCTGATTAAAAAATGAATCACGAGGTTGCTTACAAAACGAAGCAGTTTGAAAAATTATTTGCGCTTACTATAGTTTTTTAAATCATGAAACCTTCTAGCACGTTCAATATTCTACGGTTTGAATCCAAAGTTGAAATGGTACGCAAGTTCCCCCACCTTACTCCAGGATAAGGCAGAAAGGGATGTATGTACTTACAATTTTAATGCCTCCGGCCTATCTACCCCACTCCCCCCCCCCAGGACATAGCACCTTCCAGTTGGGATCCAGGGGCTGGCTGCAGAGTGCGAGCATTACGAATTCATCGACAAGGGATGATGAGGTGTTTTATTCCTGAATGGTTTTATTATCGGGGATGTTTTTTGGTTTCGATCGCGAAGGGTGGTTGGGGGCATTGGAATTTTAAAACAATATAAATAGTTGGAAGCAGAGGATTTTTAAAAGTGTGATCAATAATAAACAGAACAAATAAAGTATCTAGCAATCGTAATTGGCCATAATCTTAGATACATCATATCAAACAAATCAAGAATAATCTCCTCAGAACAATACACATTTTCCAAAACATAAGAAACATGTTGAAAGGGGATTATGTTCTGGTACAATATAAGAGTAGTGTAATTTTATACGGCAGAGCAGAGACCAGAGCTCAGGATAATGGGAACAGTAGTTTTCTGTCAAGTAGGTAGGAAATCAGAAAATAAAAGAAGATGAACTTTACAAAACTATATTGTAGCCAACATAAAAACAAATATGAGAGTGCAAATTTCATACCAATGAAAGGTTAGGATTAAATTTATACCAATGTGATATTAAGAATACAAAATATAAACATACCAGATGGACTCCTGGACACGCTAAGCTAACTAAACGAATATAACACCGGACGACGACCGCAAACTTGCTTCGTATAGAGAAGAGGTCCCGGGACGGGACTTCCAGCCTCAACAACCGGGGACGGCGCGGAATCCAGAGAGCCTAGGTCTTCCTTCTGTTTGGGAAGAAGGCCGCTACACCTCCAAGGAGCGTCTCCAGCCTCAGGCTATCTCAACAAACTCCATCCGAAAGGCACGTGGCCCAACCAGTCTCCATGACTTACGGATTTCGGTAGAACTATCAGCAATCCGTGACTTCGCGACGCGGGGTCATAATGGCATATTATTCTAGCCACAACAAGGACCAAATCACTTAACAATTTCATGTCCAAAAACATTTGCACAAAATGACCAACTACCAACATCGGAAAAAGTGGGATTTACATATCATCCACTAAAAATAATACCGTACACGAACTACTCGTGTTACGAAAAAACACCCCGCGCCTTTTTAAGTTAAAATCAACTTGGATTCACATGATTTAACGAAATTGAAACACCTTGATGGTGAGTGACTAATTCACAAACAGCTGCCCATCGCTGTTCGGGAGCAAGTACTCATAGACAAAAAACAATTTGTCTTCCCAAAAAAAAACTGCCAGTCTCCAAAAAAAAAAACACCATAGACAAAATAAGCAAATAGGCAAGAACTGCACTAGTCACATAATATTTATGATGTGACTAGTGCAGTTCGTATGCAACGTTCCGGCAGATCCGGTAGACACATCTACCGGATCTGCCCTGATGATGGACACTGCAATGCTGTCTGAAGCGTTGGTTAAGAAGGAGGTAGCGCAACACGGCATAACACCCCAAAAACAAATAACGAAAATACTTTTGGCCGTGAAAATCTAAAAACGTATCCGACTTAAGAATGTTTCATGCTTCACTGCCATACATAACAATCTATTTCGTATTCCCCATTTATCTCCTCCACGAATGGACCGATTTTTTAATGTTTTTACTAACTGTATTAGAAGACATTTGACGGTTGGCGTAGTCCAGCGGTAAGCCTCTAGACTCGCAAACCGAAGGTCGCGGATCGAATCCCGGCGTGGCAAATAAATTTTATTTATTTGCACAGGCATCAGGTGGGAATGCTGTCCTTGTTCTACCGGTATTACAATGGAAGATGCTCCGAGGAACTAGCGTCATTGATCCCCTCGGCACCGGTGCATAGTTGGGAAACACGCCAAACACGCGCCCAACACGCACGGTTGACATTAGTCACATAAGAACGGGTCGTTTCTATGACTCGTTCTTGAGTTCAACGGCTCGGCTGTGGAACGATTTGTCGGCCTCTGTGTTTTCTCCCTCCTACAACATGGGTCTCTTCAAGACCCGTGTTCACTCTTTCCTTTCCTCAAAAAGACCCTTCACACAGCATCTTCAAAGATGACATAGGCCCTGAGGGAAGTTATTTTCCCCAGGGCCACCTGTTTGGAGTTAATGTAAAAAAAAGCCGTGTTTGGTGACCAGATCTGAATAGCCAGGTACTTCCCCACCTTCCACTTTCCTATCTCCTTCCCCTCCCCACTAACTTCAGCCTCACAACATACCACAATCGAGGATGCCATAGTCT
Organism: Limnephilus rhombicus; assembly: GCA_929108145.2. Taxonomy (NCBI): domain Eukaryota; kingdom Metazoa; phylum Arthropoda; class Insecta; order Trichoptera; family Limnephilidae; genus Limnephilus; species Limnephilus rhombicus. Next base: position 34,341,562 of record OV815297.1, read on the forward strand.
CACTGGCTCCAGACGGGAGCAGTTGGGACTCTTGTGCGGTATTCATATAAAAAAGAAGAGAATACTCTGCACATTTTTTTTAATACATTGTCTAGTTTTGTATACTGAACGACTGTTGATGGCGTTCAAATCAGGCAATTTTAACGATTTTTCTAGGGATCTAAATTCTATAAGAAGTAACTTATAAAAAAAGCAAAACGTACCTAGGCGCTAGTGATTGATATCTACATATTCTCCACGTTTTCTCTCCTAATTTAAATAAATCACTTCCTGAAAGATATTATTGATATTCATTAAAATTTACATGTAAACCCTCAAAAAAATTCTTCAACACTTCTTGTAGAAGAACTTGACAGAAGATGCACAGAATTGTTTATATCAGGTATAGGTGTTGTTGTGTATTTTTATATTATGGTTCTAAATTTCAATTTGTCGTTATTTTATTGGTCAAGACATATCACCAATGACGTTATATAAATAGACTTGCCATAGTCTCACAAACTCAAGATATAATGTGGCAATTAATCAAAACTCTTTTGTTTTCAGCGATTTTCAATAATTTCTTAATTCAAAAGTTATTCGTGTATGATAAAGATAGACGCTTAAAAGAATATGGGCATATGGACTAAACAAAAGATAGAACGCGGGCGGCATTCCCGTACTCAAAATTCAAAAGTTCCGTCGAATACTGTCTCAAGGCCGACTAAAGTAGGAGGCCTGGGCACCAGTCGAATTTTGAGGTGTCAAATAGCTATAATGAACAACGATAGTTTGCAAATGGCGTTGATTGTTATTGTATTTGTTGTTTCTGCTGATTTGTATGTTGTTTTACCGCAGGCAAGTAAATAAAGAATCATTAGATTATTATTATAAAAAGTAAATTTTACTTAGCGACGACATGGCATCGACTTTGTAATTTGGCTGTTGCGCATCCAGACCTGTACTTTAGTAGGCCTTGAGTTCTCTAATGACGCATAAAATCTTTGGACGGAAAGCAATTGTATTATTTTTATAATCGATAATAATAAGTAATTTGCATGTATTTACAAATGAAATGTTATTCGTTCACTTTTACTACTGTTTACCGTGTAATGGAAATATTTTCTCATCACACAGGAGGGAATTTTGGCGCTTTTTAATGCAATTTACTTACTAGTAGGACACGACCTTACTCGACGCGTGGCAGTTTAGTACTAAAGTACTAGGAATCGAGTCTTGTTGTTGGCTTCCCATTTTGAGATTTCTACCACGCGTCTAAAGTATGAAACGTCTTTGCATATCACATTATCACTGTCATTTATAAATTCATAAAGACTGTTTATAACGCTAATAAATAAAATAAAATACACATATTATATTAAGAAATATTTGCTGTAACAAAATTGTGAGAGGAAATTGGGGTATAGGATTTTATTGACAAACGCCCGCCCGGTTTCTTAAAGGTTTATTAATTCTTCAACTATCATTATTATTATTATTATTTAACATTATTGACTTGTTCATAACTTAACATGTCCACCCTAACCTTACCTTCAATACGTAAAAAAAAAACAAAACATTTTCTGGATAGTGTTTAAAAAGTCCACGATTAGGTAAATACCAAATTGATGGTTCCATGACAAGTCAAATTAGTTGCATTTCAACAACCATTTGAAAAGTAATTCATTTTGGTGAAAAAGCATCGACAGTTTTTTTTCTTCTTTTTGTAGGTTTGAGGAATATCTGGTGGAGATGGATCCACAAAATCCCCCCGGGAAGAACCCCCACTACTACTTGTGAATTATAAAATTCAATACCTGGTCACTGGACATGGACAGGCATCTTTCCACAGTACATACAACCTTACAGTTCCCAGCCGTTCCTGCACCCGTCTAAACGGGAAATACAGCCTTCTACTGCTGAATGATTCATGCCTTTTACCCCGGGGTATGGGGGAAGAGGGTAGGGTGAATTGGGGGATGTAAAAAGTGTCAGACTATTTACGACCGTTGAATGTTTTAGCTCACTGTGTGGTCCGAATTAATTCCGTCTTGTTTATTTATCTAACTTTTACAACTTGGCCGGAACAAGATAAGGTATAGAGAAGCAAATAATGGAACAGACTTGATAAATATATTGGGGACCGGACTAATAAACAAAGTGGGATTGTATCAATCCTTTGAAAAGTCATTAAAAGTGATGAAAATAAAGGTTTAATGTAACGTAAGGTTAGGTTAGGTTTTTCCAATATTTTACAAATCTATATATATATATAATTTATATATATATATATATAAATTAATCACTGTTTCCCTTGGTCACGCCATAACTTCAGAACGACTTTACATATTTCATTAATATATTTTTTAAAAGTTTTCTAATATTTTGTAGAAGGATTTTACGGAAAGAAAAATTAAGAAAATTTCGCAGAAAATTGACTAATTTCATAAAACTTAACGGCTATTTTAACATCGCACGTTTGACAGTTTGCGCGTTTGATGAAATTGAATTTAGCAGGCAGCTGTTATTTTTTTGTATTGAAAGAATTGTTTATGGATTTTTTAAAATTACAGACATTTTAAATAGGTACCTTTGGTAGGTACTAAATTTGATTGATTGTTCTTATAATAAACAAAAATGAATATTTGTAATATAAGAAAAATGAAATAAAAAAAAATGTAATTGGTGGCATGCGAGCTGTTTGAAAACTGAATGTAATGGGATTGAATATGAGAGGGAGAAAAGGGGATGCGGGAGGGGAACGGGGACAAGGGCGGATCCAGGATTTTTTTCTGGGGGGGCACAAGGGGCGGACGAGCTAAAAAATCAACAATTACTGTTAGAAATAAACTTGAAGTATCATACTTCAAGTTTATTTCTACAAGTTCAAGTATGTATAGGAAGGTTTATGAAAGTGTCAAAACAATAGAAAAATTAAATGTTTAATATATACAGTTTTTGCTTCTGTGATGGAATCTCCACAGTACACAAAAATACCGTCTAAATCCGCCCTTGAACGGGGAGGCACGGGAAAGGACATGCAGGAATAAACAATTTAGTCCTTTAATATGCAATTGCAACGCAAGTCGGGAATCAGCTGGTTTATCATAATTTGCCTTAGCAAACTTTTATTTGACGTAATGTTATTAAAATGATTAAAGAAAAGTTTTCTAAATTAATTCTAAACAATAAAAGCAGTTAAAACTAATACTTAGTTTTCTTTCTTCTTTGTGTGCCGTATCAGGTCCCCCCGACGTTGGCGATCACTCTTGAGAATGTCTCTCTGTCCTGCGCTGCCCGGAATAGCTCCTCCACACTTCTAATAAGCCAGAGTAAAGTTAGCCTCCCAAAAACTGGGCGTACTGTACAGGGCCCGCAGATACTTAAATAGTACACAACTGCTAACCCTGTACAAATCGCAAGTGCGCCCCACGGTTGAATTTGGCAGCCACCTCTGGTCTGGAGCTCCAAAATTCCTGAAAAATACCCTCGACTCTGTGCAGAAACGGGCGGTCCGTTTGATAGATTCTCCCATCTTAACAGACGGATTGCAATCTTTAGAGCACAGGCGTCGGGTGGGAATGCTATCCTTGTTCTACCGGTATTACAATGGAAGATGCTCCGAGGACCTAGCATCATTGATCCCTTCGGCACCGGTGCATAGTCGGGAAACACGCCAAACGCGTGCCCAACATTTGTACACAGTTGACATTAGTCACATGAGAACGGGTCGTTTCTTCGACTCGTTCTTGTGTTCAACAGCTCGGCTGTGGAATGATTTGCCGGCCTCTGTGTTTCCTCCTTCCTACAACATGGGTCTCTTCAAGACCAATGTTCATTCCTTCCTCTCCTCAAAAAGACCCTCCACACAGCATCCCAGATGACATAGGCCCTGAGGGAAATTATTTTCCTCAGGGCCTCCTCTGTGGAGTTAATGTAAAAAAAAAAAAAATGCCGGTCCACTCTCGTATATTACGCAGCCAAGACATTTGTCTCCTACCAGGCCCTCGGCGACCCTCTATCTTGCCTTTCAATATCAAATGGAGCAAGCGATACTTCTCCCCTCGAAGTATATGACCCAGATATGAAATTTTCCTGATTTTTATTAATGTAAGCAGTTCTCTATCTGCTCTAGCCCGCCTGAGAATTTCTGTGTTGGTGATCATGTTTTAACTGCGTTTATTGTTTACAAAACCAACATCCAACATGTTTCGTAATCAATGCCTTACTTCATCAGGGTTTACCTTAAACTAATTACAACAATACACATATGTCAATGGAAAGGAGGGAGTGGGAAGGGGGCAGGGGGATAATAGGGCGTAGTTTACAAAGGTAACAAGTTTATTGACGCGTCAAAATATTTTTTTGATTATTTATAAAATTTAAAATCAATAAAATTTTCAAGATTTCTAGTTAAAAAAAGATTTTTTTTTTTTAATTGAGTTCCACACAGAAGGCTAACTAACTAACTAACTAACCATCACACCGTTTCCCCGCAGGGGTAGGCAGAGAGGACGGACCGCCAAACAACTCGGTCTTGGCACACACTCTTTGCCTCACTCACATTCATACATCGTCTCATACATACTCTTCTATTATTCTGACTTTTGACATGGCCCGTCTCAAGTATCTGATTTACTTGATCGTGCCATGTCTTCCTCGGGCGTCCCCGACTTCTTCTACCATTCACATTTGCATCATATATTCTTTTAACACTACTTTCTTTGTTCATTCGCTCTACGTGCCCAAACCATCTGAGGGTCCCTTTCTTAATTTTGCTCATTATACTTACATCAGCCTTATATTCTTTGCGGATCCACAGAAGGCCCTGAGGTAAATAATTTCCCTCAGGGCCTGTGTCATCTTTGGGATGCTGTGTGGAAGCTTTTTTTACGGAAAGGAAGGAGAGGAGAGTTCTGGGAAGGGAAAGTGTTTAAAGGGTGGGTAGGAATCTGGGGTTCAGTGTGTCCTGGTCATCCGCATCCAGGACCTAGACAAACCTCACCCATGAACGCGGGCACCCCTGCTAAATCACCAAACGTAGCGAACTACTTGGGTAATAATAAAAATATTAAAAGTTCCCGAGGCGGCGGTACCCAATCCCGCTTCCCAAATTGAAATATATAATATAATATCATTAACATAAAAATAAATTAAATAAAAAAAGCCTTTAATTTCTTGCACCGAGTTATAAAAAAGTTGTTACCGAGTTATAAAAAGTATAATTAATTTAATTTACAATCTTATTGAAAAATGTTATATACAGTAAACAATAAACATGGTTAAACCAATGGAGTGCTCGCAATTTCCCAGTCGATCATTTATTTAATTTTTCGCCAACATAAAAAAAATCATACTTATGAATTTTATCATGGAAACATAAAAAAAATATTAAAGTGTTATACAGCCAATGAATTAACCTGTATTTTACCGTTTATTTCATATTTGAAAGATTTATAAAAAAAAAATATAAAAAATTCAAAAATTTATAACCCGCGTGTTGTTATTTTAAAACTGCCGTGAGGGGTACTTATTCGAGTCAACATAGAATGTTTTCGATTTCTTTATGTTGTCTGTGGTATACTTGATAATGATGGAAGAAGGACTTAATTTTAACCGTAAACAGCTAATCAAAAATTCGACGAGAAAAATATGTTTAAAACATGTATTTTTAACATCGTTCTAAAATAGTCTACGATGTTCGGATTTGCGATATCTTTGGTCATAATAGATAATTTTCGACCGTAATCGCTGCAGTGGCTTCGATTAATTTTGAATTAAAATGATGTCACAAAATAAATTTGCTGTTTTCGTTATTTGTTTTTGAGATGTTATGCCGTCTTGCGCTACCTCCTTCTTTAGCCAACGTTTGGGACAGCATTACAGTGTCCATCATAAGGGCAGATGTGTGAACATGATGATGAAACACAAATGATAACACTGTAACGCTGTTCGAAACGTTGGCTAAAGAAGGAGGTAGCGCAACACGGCATAACACCCCAAAAACAAATAAAGAAAATACTTTTGGCCGTGAAAATCTAAAAACGTATCTAAGTTTGCTGTGTTTAAAGAAAGAAAAAATTCACCGAAGCACACAAATTTTCTAAATACGAGCATCAACGTTAAACTTGCAAGTCTACAAAATTCCATAATAATAAATTCACTTCTTTTACCACAACATCAGGACGAACCACCCCTTACCCGCTTGTTCGACCATCTTTACACCCAATTAAACAATACAGCCTTCTCCACAACCCACCCACAGTCTACAGTCCTACCCTTCTCTGATTCTGCCTTGATACATTACATATTGAAAACTATAAATTACGTGAAGACATTCGGCGTGGCTACCTGGCGTTTCAGCCAAAAGGGAAAAACTACCCTTAACATTATCCTAAGGTTTTAGTACTTGATAGTTCGGGAATAAATGGCACTGCGCATTTTCACAAATTGAAAAGTAGAAAAATACATGAAAATTTCATCTACGTGAAATATACCCTCGGAATCGTCTTAGCGTAGGTTTCAGAAATAAAGCTTTACTTGAGAGAGTGCTAACAGACTTTTGATAAATAGGGGATGATTGTTTTTTAACGGGTTGTTTTATTGTGTCATTAATTTATGGGTTATTTTTTCGTTCCTCTTTCTTTAACCAATGTTTCGGATAGCGTTAGAGTTCCCTCATCAGGGCAGATATGCAAGTTGGCAAGTGATGGAGAAGTGCGTGTTTATGTGTGTTTTTTTTTACAGTAGCTCCACACAGGAGGCCCTGTGTGTATCATCTTAGAATACCGCACAAGTGACTCAACTGCTCCCGTCTGGAGCCAGTGAGACTATGGCATCCCCAATTGGGGAATGTTGTGAGGCTGAAGGTAGTGGGAAGAGGAAGGTGGGGAAGTTCCTGGCTATTCAGATCTGGTCACCAAACACGGCAAATGCCATTTCAAGCGACGTTTCAATTCTGAATGGTGGTCTTACACCAGGGCGATACTGAGAGTATCTTCCACTCTGGAACGTGCCGCAAATATGCTACATATTATTTTAGATGAATAAATTGTGAAATAACACAAATTAATCAAATAAAAATAAAGTGTGTGTGAAGGGCTTTTTTAAGGAAAGGATGAAGACGAATTTCTCGATAGGAAAAAGGAATGAGGGGTGGTAGAAATCTATGGGTCGGTGTGTCCAGGAGTGACGGACGTCTGAATCCAGCCCTCCTACTGCGGTGCAAAAAGATGTTCTGAGAGATTCCTTCTGAAAAGATCAAAAGGACTCCCTCGGCCAGTCTCTCGCTATCCGGCCTGCCACGCAGTTGGTGGACAGACGCATCCATCACCAAGGCCTCGAACAAACCTCAACACAGCGGATTTATCGCATTATATTAAAAAAATGAAATAAATAACTATTATTTGCTATCTCGTTTTATAGTATCATTCGCTTCCGTTTCATCGAGTTTCAAATCACAATTGTGCTAAAGAAGTTTTTACTTCAAAAATGTAGTCATGGAACAGTTCCCATCTCTGTTGAAGAATATTTTACCAAACTGAAGGCCTGGGTTAAACATGAACCTAGTGGCGCTTTGGTTATACTACCAGAACAACCCTTCAGCTTAAAAACTAAGGTCCGGTATTATAACCAACGGTTCGTTATGCTTGATTCCAATTTTAACTACCTATATTCGTTTGACGGTAGACCGATTGTTAAAATTGATATCAAACGTAACGAACGGATTGTTATAAAACCGAACCATATTTACATGTGCGTAATAATTGTTTCCCTTAGTGACCTCGCATTTATACATTTATTTATTTATTTTATTTGTAAGAAACAAACAGCTTATAGACAAATAAACATACATGTGAATTGCAGTGAAGCCAGAAGATTTTCTTATGCTAATATTGTTTGGAGATGGAGTTTTAATTTACCTTAAACTAAATTTTAGGAACGGGAGAGGAAGGGGAGAGGAGGGGGAAGGAAGGGAGAATATAGGATAAGGATATGAGGTGCTCTCGATACCTTCCACATCCCAGTATCAATCCAATATCGCACGCGTTACTTCTATTCGATACTTCTGAAGGTTTAAATTAAAAATGTCTACGCTGTGAAACAATTCGTTGTATTGCGCACATATTCGAGGAATCGGGGAATTTTTTCTAAGGTTTGTTCTACAAGTGGGCAATGAAGTAAATTTGATTGTCGGGTTAATCTTGAAGGAATATGGATTTTTATTAAATTGGTAAGCTCTGGCGAGTCCAGGCCATTGTTTAGAATTTTAAATAATAAAATTTGATCAAAAATTAATCGTCGTGTATGAAGGGAGTTGAAGTGATGAAATTTAATAGAATCGGTGTAATTTAAAAAGTGTGAGTTAAGTTTATAATTTAACAGCCTTACTAAAAAAAAACCACAGCGCGACCAATTAACTGTGTTATTGCAATAACATAATTAGACCCCGTATACACTAAATCACGTTTTATCACCAATAACGTTTCTTGCGTGATCACGCTGTTAAAATGCATTAAGATCTGATAACATTGTAAATGGTTTTAATTTCCTAGGAAACAATGTTGTTTTAATTCTTCTCCGCTAGGGGCATTATTGGTGCTCCGGTGCATATCGGCCCGCGATGACAAAACAGTTCGGTGTGTTTATGGCGGGATATGGAAAATTTTGTTAGTGCCTAAATGTTGTGATTTTACTAAATAATTTCTATTGTAGTGACGAATTTACTCTTCTGTTCACATAATTGATATATTTACCATATTATTTGTGTGGATTACATCAGTTTAATCAAGTTATTGTACAAACGCCGTACTTTCAAAGTTGAACTGTCAGAATATTATTTTTTATAGGTTACTTAAGATAAAAATTTTATTTTATGATCTTTATTTTAAGAGAATTTCTTAAAAGTGATAATTTTTTATAATATTAAAATCTAATACATGTGTTCGTAAACGTATCAAAAAAATAACGTCTTTAGAGATGCAAGAAATCTGTTTTAAATTTCGGTATTATTTCTAAGTTATTTTTTTGGCAATAAAAAAACTTTGAAATTTTTTATTATTTTTTTATTGTATACACGATAAAAAAGTGAGGTGATAGTTTCCTTTCAAATTTATTACATAAAAGGACTGTGTTTTTTAAATTTTGATTTTATTTAAATTTCTCTACATTTTGGTCAAAAATGTTGTGGGAGGAAATTTTTTTCCATGTTTTTCCGAGTTTGAATCATAAAATATGGCAGTTTTTGAAAGCTAAAGTGTATTTCAAATACTCAAATCTAAAAGGTAATTTTATCTTGTTTTCATAAATGGTATTTGTTTTTACAACACCTTCAAAAATAAGAAATATATAGAACATTCAAAATATTATGGAAAAATTACAAATATCGTTCGGACATCAATGGTTAAAACAGAGATAAACTACCCTCTCAGGCCGTGGAAACCATGTGTATTTCTTTCAAAGAACAAATTTTTAATTAGTAATGTTTTCACATCCGCGGCCGTTTGTCAATTGAATAAAATTGTCACTGTGTTTTTTAGTAAGGCTGTAAGTGTTTAATTTTTTTTTTATTTCTTTCGATCCTATCAATATGGGCTTGGTAGAAAGGAGTCCAGATCGGTGTGCAGTGTTCTAAGTGTGGGCGGATATATGCGGTGTAAAGGGAATATAGAGTATTTATGTTTCGAAAAGGTTTCGATATCCGAATTATAAATCCCAGCATTTTGTTGGCTTTGTTGATGACTTCATTAGTGTGTTGGATAAAGTTTAATTTAGAATCTAGTGTTACTCCAAGGTCCCTGATAGATTTGACGACCTCCGTAGTCCAGTGGGTAAGACTCTTGACTCACAATCCGGAGGTCGCGGGTTCGAACCCGGCATGCGCAAATGAATTTTATTTGATTAATTTGTGTTATTTCACAATTAATTCATTTAAAAATAATATATAGTATATTTGCGGCATGTTCCAGAGTGGAAGATACTATCAGTAACGCCCTGGTGTAAGACCACCATTCAGAATTGAAAAGTTGCTTGAAAATGGCTTGAGCCGTGTTTGGTGACCAGATCTGCATAGCCAGGTACTTCCCAACCTTCCTCTTCCCCACCTCCTTCCCCTCCCCACTACCTTCAGCCTCACAACATACCCCAATTGGGGATGCCATAGTCTCACTGGCTCCGACGGGAGCAGTTGAGATTCTTGTGCGGCATTCACTGTAAAAAAAAAAAAAGATTCAATTTCGTTGATAAGTGACCCGTTTAGTGTATAATCAAATGAAATTTTATTTTTATTACGTGTAAATGATATTTTATTACATTTTGAGATATTAATGACTAGTTTATTCAATTCACAGTAGACAAAAAGACGATTGAGGTCCTCTTGAAGTTTAATGCAGTCTTCGATCGATTTGACAACAAGGTATATTTTTTTATCATCTGCGTATGCTAGATACTTACAGCCTTACTAAAAAACCCAGTGAAAATTTTATTCAATTGACAAACGGCCGCGGATGTGAAAACATTACTAATTAAAAAATTGTTCATGGAAAAAAATACACTTGGTTTACACGGCCTGAGAGGGTAGTTTATCTCTGTTTTAGTAATGATGTGTGAACGAAATTTGGAATGTTTTCCAAAGTATTTTGAATGTTCTATGTATTTCTTATTTTTGAAGGTGTCGTAAAAACAAATAAAATTTATGAAAACATGATAAAATTACCTTTTAGATTTGTGTAATTGAAATACAGATAAGTTTTAAGATTTTCACGGCCAAAAGCATTTTCGTTATTTGTTTTTGGGGTGTTATGCCATGTTGCGCTACCTCCTTCTTTAGCCAACGTTTCGGACATCGTTGAAGTGTCCATCATCAGGGCAGATCCGGCAGATCCGGTAGATGGATCGGTACCATCGGTACGGTACCGGATCTGCCCTGATGATGGACACTGCAACGATGTCCGAAACGTTGGCTAAAGAAGGATGTAGCGCAACACGGCATAACACACCAAAAACAAATAACGAAAATTGAAATACACTTTAGTTTTTAAAAACTGCCATATATTAAGATTCAAACACGAAAAAAAATGGAATTTTTTTTTTACCAAAACATATTTGATGAAAGTGTACAGAAATTTATAAAAAAACAAAATTTAAAAAATACAGACCTTTTATATAATGAATTTGGAACGAAACCGTCACTTCACCTTTTTCTCGTGCATACAATAAAAAATAATAAAAAATTTCAAAGTTTTTTATTGCCAAAAAACTAACCTAAAAAAGTAATACCGACTTTTATAACAGATTTCTTGCAACTCTAAAGACGTTAATTTCATTGATACGTTTAGGAACACATGTATTAGATATTAATATTTAAAAAAAACACCACTTTTATGAAATTCTCATAAAATAAAATCCTTTAAATGTAAATTTGAATTTTTATGTTTTAAATAAAATACTTATTGACATTTCAATTATCAAAGTATGATTATTGTTATTATTACTTGACTAAACCTTATTAAAAACCACAAAACACGGTAAATATATCAATTATGCGAATGTAATAGTGAATTATTCATATTAATAGATATTACGATAACATTTGTGTAATATTACACACACACCCGCGGAGTGAGTTTTTTTTGGCGGTTTCGACGCGAATGTCGAATGCGCAGGCGCCACGCGCCGCCACCTAGCGGTTCTGTAGGAAAACAAACAATTAAATTATGTACACTGTGAAAAATTCCACTGTTGCCAGATTTATAATACATTTTAAGAAAAAATCTTATTAGTAATGTTATCGTGTTGTAGTGAATGTTTGTTTTATTCAGGTTGCTGCAGCAACACAGGTTATCGGCCGTGCTGTGGTTTTTTTTAGTAAGGCTGTTAGAGTGTAAAAAATATTTATGAATATCATAAATATACACATTAAATAATAATGGGCCTAGATGAGAACCTTGAGGTACGCCGGAGGGCACGGAAAAGAAGCTGGACTTTGATCCCTCAACTGAGACGCGCTGGAGTCTACTCGAAAGGTATGAATTGAGCCATCGGAGTAAGTCACCATGAATGCCTAATTGATTTAATTTTTTAATTAAAATTAAATGGTTTACCTTATCGAAGGCCTTCGAGTAGTCAATATAGATCACATCTATTTGGTTTCTATTGTCCACATTGTTCGATAAATAATCGGTAAAATTTACCAAATTTGTTTGTACCGATCTTTTTTGTAAAAATCCGTGTTGTTGATTTTGAATGTTGCGAAATATACATGTCTACCCTTTGGAGTAACAAGGTTCCATCTGATAATGGGATATACGGTAGGCTGATTTAGATCTCATTTTTGCATGACGTTTCCGTGTCAGATGGAACCTTGTCATTTCGAAGGGTCGATGTATCGATCGCCCAGTGGATTAGTAAGACATTTACGAAAAATCAGCAATTGAGTTGAGTATGCAGTTAGATGTAAAAGTGTACCTTCTATCTGGTACACTACATTCCTCATAAAACCAAACAAATCAATTATAACCACTGGAGCGACAGCGCAATTTAAAACTTGCTCGAAATTTTTTGATAATCATTTTGAATATTTTCCGCCTACATTAAAAAAAATCATACCTCCGAATTCTAATATGGAAACATACAAACTGATTATAGTTGTATATAGCCAATGAATTCACCTGTCTTTTGTCAATTATCACATATATTCGTAGAATTTATGAAAAAAATATTATAAACGCAAAATTCTACTTAATTACTTACAAATAATGGAAAATTTGCCAAAATTGGCAGCAAAGCAATCCGATGTATTTTAAATAGTGCCATTTTGTGGCAAAAAGCGCTCAGGTAGATAATTCACAAAAACTTGTGAATGAAACAATATGTTGATGTTTTCTGAGTCACTAGTAGGTTATTTCAAAATGTCACAGTACAGGGAAGAATAATGCCTACCGGGGTTATTTATAATATTTAATAAGTAAAACGAAGACATGTAAATAATATTTGATTTTTGGTGAATATTTGAATATTGCTTTCCTCTAATCTACTGAACGATCAATAAAGGTATATATATAAAATTTGATGATTTTTGTCGTTGTATCCAAGACAGTCTTGAAGATTCAAAATTTATTATTTTTTAAACATCCTTTTCTGGTTTTGTTATCAATGATAATTACACATTGGAGATTTGATCAGATCGGAAGATTGAAATCAAACATATTATATAAGAAAAGAAAAATGTATATATCTTTATAATAATATGGTATCCCTAAGCTAACATTTCTGCCTACTATAATATCTACGAGATGTCTCATTTTTCTACGAAAGACTTCAAAGGATTTTACCTTTTGTTTAGCACTTAATATTTCAGGTTCGTATAATTATATTCTGTATTCTACTTGGCGTCGAGAATGCTAAGAATTTTGCTAAGGTATTCCAAGAATTTTTGCTGTACCGTGAAGTTCATTTAGCCTTAATGTAGATTGGTGCGTAGCATTATGGAGAGTGACTCTGTCACTTGGGACAAATGAATTTTACGTAAATATTTTAAAGAGGAGAATGAACAACACGGCTAGTTTCAAAAAGTCACGAAACGAGTGAAAAAAAAAGTTTTACTATTTAGAGTTTTATATAATATCTTACATTTAATATATAAAACAAAGTCGGGTTAGTTAAACCATTTATAACTCGAGAATAGCTGGACCGATTTTTATGATCTGTGATTTGTTGGATTTGTCTCCGCCCCGAATAGCAGAATAGCTATTAAAACATCGGAAAAAATTACGAAATAACTAATTATGAAGAAAATTCAATTCCTCATACATTTTGCATGGAACGAATTCTCACTTTTTGAAAGAGCTGCAGGAATATTGTGACAAGAATAATATTGAGTGGTGAGTGAATTCCAAAAACGTCAAATGTCAATGCGCTGATTGTTTTGCTTTTGTTCTTAAACACATAATGCTGCCCCTCTTTTACACACTCGATGTCAACATTTGAAAGTGGGACAAACGGTGAACGTATGTCTGCACCCCTCCAAAGGAAAAATACAATAATTATAATAAATCTCTCTCACACGTATAAAGATAATAAAACGCAATTCCCGTAAGTAAGTGGAAAAGTAAGAAAATCACAAAAATTAATTAATGAATCTCTGATAATGATAAACACAAAATACGGACAGTTGCGCATCGATAATTGCTTCATTGTATAATTTTTAACTTACAAAAAAACTGAATTTAATTCAGCTAATAAGTTAAAACAATAGTAACTGATTCTGAAGCGGTACGTAGTTCACCGGGTGGGCTAGTTTTATGTATAATTTATTCTATAAATTCGTGGACATCAACAAAATATTTAAGTATCACTGTAATGCATCATAATATAGTGCATACTTTGCCAAAGTAGTCTAAAGGCTCTTCGGGTCATATGGTCTCATTGCCGAGTTATGCCGAGGTAGATTTACGAATTCTTCAGGTTTCAGGAGTTCCGTAAATCAGAACTAGTCTTCAGCTTGGAATGACGTTTGTCATCAAAAGTATTATTATAATTACAAAACAACAATAAACAGTCACCGTGTTATTAAGAACCTAAGGCTTCCAATAAAGCATCTAATAGTTTATAAAGATTTATTTATTTTTTTACGCCCTTGGAGCATTTACATCAATCGTGTTACATAGTTATAATAGAAATAGAAACAATAAAATACAAATTATTTTTAAGTATTATTTCTCTTCCTTTACACTAATAGAAAGAAAGCAGAATTAAAAATAAATAACAACAAAAACTGTATGAGAATAAAAATAATAAAATTTAGAAAAGAGTTTTAGAAATTATGATAAAAATTTAGGTAGGGAATAAATGAAAATATCAACAAAACTGAATTCAATGTAGTCTTTGGATTGGGGGTTAATGAAATAGTTAGTTTTCGACGGATAAACAAAGAACAGCTCAGGTAGTCTATAGTCTGTGTCACGATTTGGTACTCGGAGTGTTATTAGTTTTGTTAAGTCAGGTGCGTCAAGTGATCCATTAATTTGTTCAATGGGTATGGAGAGTTTGAAATTAACGAACTTTAAAAAATTATGTTGAACATTCTCAATTTTTATTTGATGTGCTTTATAGTATGGTGACCAGATAGTTGAATTGTATTCTAATTTACTTCTAACTAAAACAGTGAAGAGAATTTTAAATGAATCTTCTTTGTGTGCCGTATCAGGTCCCCCCGACGTTGGCGATCACTCTTGAGAATGTCTCTCTGTCTTGCGCTGCCCGGAATAGCTCCTCCACACTTCTAATGCCGGTCCACTCTCGTATATTACATTTGCCAAGACATTTGTCTCCTACCAGGCCCTCGGCGACCCTCTATCTTGCCTTTCAGTATTAAATGGAGCAAGTGATACTTCTCCCCTCGAAGTATATGACCCGGATATGAAATTTTCCTGATTTTGATTAATATAAGCAGTTCTCTATATGCTCTAGCCTGCCTGAGAATTTCTGTGTTGGTGATCATGTCGGTCCATGGGACCTTGAGCATTCTCCGGTGAAGCCACATTTCAAAAGCCTCTAACCTGCTCATGGAATTTACTTTCAAGGTCCATGTTTCACATCCATAGAGCAAGACTGACCACACATAATATTTTAAATGAATAAGTGACGTAAAATCTTTTACTGTTCTTAAAATAAATCCCAAATATTTCATAGCCTTATAAGTAACTTCATTAATGTGTGGAACCAATGTTAATTTTTCGTCAAATACGATAATAAGATAATTAGTACTGAAGAATACAGGTCCCAGTACTTACCACATGAAGATATTCTCTAGAGAGAACATAAAAAACATTACAATCATCTTAACGGAATAGTGCTGTTTACGCAATATGTACGGGATTGGTAGGTATGCTTTCGCAGACTTAGTGGATAGCAAATGTTAATAAAATCCTGCAATTATCCCACCAACCTAATCTTCCCATTCTTAAATATCACCATGACCGATATAATTGTGGCAAGAAAAAATATCTAACATTATAAAAGGTGAGAGTATGCGCATTGAAGCTCATTAGTCAGTGTAAATTAATATCTGAGACCGGGAAAACTATCTAAACCGTAATAATGACAGTGGGAGAAATATTGTGAATTTATACATAAATTTATATATATTATAAAGAATTCATATTGTGCAGTGAAGCATCCGAAACCTGGAGACGTGTGGCACCAACTGCCACGGGTGAGTCCTTGTTCCTATACTCCAATCTGGGCTTATCTTATTTTACAGAAGCCCAGATTTGAACCAATTACTAATACTGTCCATCAGGTTTGGCGAATGCATACAAACTTAATCGTCCCATGTAAACATAGCGGTTGAAGTAGTTTTGGGAATGGTCCTTCGAATGTATAACATAGGGCTTGGCTTGGCTCTGCAGCACCTTAAAATACCATTTATACAGAGGTGCTGCAGTTTCGCGACACCAAGTTCCTTGTGTTGCGATGTAGGTTTGAGCATCTGAGTAATGGAATTTGGCGATAGCATACCTATGTGAAGTCCATAATATCCAATATTCCCTTTAATGAAGCCTCCTGGCGGTGTTTAATTGCAATTTTGGAATAGATTAAATTGATTGACGGGGTAATTACTTTGATGTATGTGGAGTTTGATGTTTGACATTCCGATATGGAGGGTGGAGGGATAAAGGGTGAACTGATTGCCACGTTTAGGGGTGAGAATAACCACGTTACAAATCACGCAAAAGCCAGAAAGTCATTGATTAAACTAATTATGAAAACATTGGAAACATTGACAGTCTCTTTGGTTGAGTGGTTACAATGGTTGGCTACGAATTTGAGATCACAAGTTCAAATCCCGGCGTGTGAAGGGTCTTTTAAGGAATGGAAGGAGAGAATATTGTGGGAAGGAAAAAGGTATGAGGGGTGAGTAGGAATCTGGAGGTCAGTGTGTCCAGGAGTGATGGACATATGAATCTATCCTCCCACTGTGATGTGAAGCGATGTTCAGAGAGATTCCTGCTGTAGGGATCAAAAGGTCTCTATCAAAGTCTCTCCCCTGCCACACCCGCAAGACCCGAACAAATCTCACCTTATGAACCCGGGCACACCTGCTAAGTCTAACTGGCTCCAGACGGTTGGGATCGATTTGGAGCTACATGTGATAAAAAAAAAATTACCGAAATTTTTTTAATTGAAAATAGGACGTTACCTTCCTAAAGAATATTTGTAAAACTATTGTGAATCTCATCTCATCTAATCTACGTTCAATTATGTTTTTTTGTGATCGACGAACCGATGGATGCAATCTTTTAGCCATAAATTGTTATAATAGTTTTTCTAGTCTATAGTTAATAAGCTAGAGCATTACAGAAATATATTACATACATGTACAGCGCGCTTGAAGTAATTTATCACAAAAAAGGCGCTATAAAAAACAATATATTATAAGAACATCCATCTATTGGATGGTTACCCAACCTAGATAACCAATTGTTGTGTCGATAAATTAACTCACACCGCCATCTTAGAAACTTATGGAACTTACAAATAATTACAAAGCCAGAAATAATAAAGTGACGTAAACAAAGTGTTTTCTCTTTATTTATTTAAAATGTCAAGTCACAATGTGTTTGCTTCTTTTGAAAAATTACAAAGCATTATCCTATAACAAACATATAATTCGCAACAATTGTTTGCATATAAATGTATCTCTGGTGTCACTTCCCAATGTATCGTCACAATTAACTGATATGGTAAGCCCACACTGCGGCCAACGTTCCAACTTCAAACGTTTGGACGATCGTGTGGAGGGGTGTTCGTGCGTTGGAAGTTCGAGTTGGACGGTTGGAGTTCGCGTTGGCCCGGGATCGCCTTCGAGGCGATCCCGACGGCCAACTCACACGAACCAGCCTGCCGCAGCTGTCCACACCGTGCCGCGTACTATTAAAATGACTATATTATTACGGAGAGTGGTATAACAATTGTTTGAAAACATGTCGTGTATATAAGTATATGATTATACGTACGTAATAATTGTAGGCAACTGAAAAAGATACAGCGTAGCTACAGCTGTTTCATGTCCGCCATTTTGGAGTACGGAATTCGGGGTTGGAGGGTTGGCCGCAGCGACCACACGATCGGCCAACCTTCCAACTCCGAACTAAGTTCGGAGTTGGAAGGTTGGCTTCAGTCTGGACGTAGCATTATAAATACACTGTTTTACCATTACTAATATTTTGAATATGAATTTGTGACATGTAATTAATGTTTATGGCATACTTATGCCGTTTGTATTAAATAAATAATAAATGTTGAGGTCAATAATTGAGATAAAAACTATCCTATCTTTTAAGTTGGACCAAATCACATGCAGTAGGCAAAATTCCAACAAAATTGGTTGGAGGCACTGCTGTAAACCAGCTGCATTGCAGAATAAATCCTGAATTGTAGCTGAGTAGTGACCTTTTCAGCAAAAGACTCTATGATATAAGAACAAAATGTATAGCATTACTATGTGTATCTGATGAATTTTTGGTTTTATGGAAATATGTTAATTCCTTGATAACTGTAATTTAACTCCCAATAATTCTTATTTGATTATATGTATTTATGTTTTAATTTGTATCTATGTGTTCGATTATGTACACGTATGCGAATACCTCTGTGTATGAATGTGCGCATATGCGTGTATGTGTGTATGTACATATATGTAAATGTATGTATGTGTAAGTTTATGTATATATATGTACCCGCCTCGGAACAGAGTTAGTCTAGTGAGGCGGGCTACTAACTTGTTTGTATAAGATATTATTATTACAAAAAACGCCCGGGTTGCCGGCATTACATAAAAAAAAATACTATAAAAAATCTATTGAGCAATAAACGTTTTCATTATTATTATTAATTAGTTTCGGAGTTAATCTTAAACAAAACCGTAACGCGGGATTTTTATATATATATAATATAATATGTACAAAAATATAGATTACGACGTGTATAAAGGGATAAATATGGAGAAATTCCTCCAAACATAGAGTTAAAATACGTGGAATATCTTGGCATAATGGCAAGTTTAGCTGGAACTGGTTGCTAAGTCTCTAAGAAGTACAGATTACTGGCTAAATGGAAACAAAATGAGATTAGAGCAAGAAGATCAGAGAAGCTGTGACGTTAATGCAGGATGGATTAGTTACTTACAAAAAGCCTGCTGATAGATTAGTATGGTTAATTAAAACCATCTGAAACAAGTAA
Organism: Limnephilus rhombicus; assembly: GCA_929108145.2. Taxonomy (NCBI): domain Eukaryota; kingdom Metazoa; phylum Arthropoda; class Insecta; order Trichoptera; family Limnephilidae; genus Limnephilus; species Limnephilus rhombicus. The sequence goes on from OV815297.1 coordinate 34,360,783, forward strand.
TTACAGAATATGAAAGAAAAAATTGGTACATAGATGCATCTTCAATCGAAAATTTTTTGTTTTTTTTTTTTTTTTTTAAAGAGCGGAAAAGCACTCGTGAGCACTTAGGCCATGTGCTTATTATGCCATCCCCCATTACATTATTTTTTTTAGAATTTATTTTTAATTATTTCTTGAACGCCTGTAGGGCTTTTTAATACGTAATACATATCGATAATTTACAAACATACAGAAAAAATATTATCAGTACATGATATACATAATACATATCAGTATAAAAATACTTATCATTTCACAAACATAATACATAAACATATCAGTTATATTCGCAACTAAATATTTTGGTGTTGAAGCAGGACGGGGAGGTTTTGAAAATATCGAAAATCGCACTAACGGTGAATGGTATAAGTGTGATATGAGTTATTTTATGAGAATGGTATGAGTTAGTGCTATGGTTGTTACAGTGAACCGGCCTCTGTGTTTCCTCTTTCCTACAAAATGGGTCACCACAAGACCAATGTTCACTCCTTCCTCTCCTCAAAAAGGCCTCCACACAGCATCTTAGATGAAATAAGCCCTGAGGGAAATTATTTTCCTCAAGGCCACCTATGTGGAGTTAACGTAAAAAATTGAAAAAAAAAATTCGAGAACAATTAAAAATTTAATTCATTTGATTTTGTTTTTCTGTGAGTTTTAATTTGATTTTTTTGAACTCCTTATAGCTCTATTTTGTAGTATTCTCAATTGTTTCCTAAATCCATAGTTGACTAATAATAGAATGCTGCCATAATACGTGCCCTGAAAGTTCTTGTAAGAACTAACACTGACGAAATCTTCAACAATCTTAACATCATGTCAATTAAACAACTGTATTCCAAAACTATACTCATTTACATCCTTAAGAGGGTATTACAAGAGAAAACCAGAAATATGTCATTTTTAAATCAGATTTTAGACTTATTGACTCTTTTCCACAAAAAGTTATGAATGAATTTCGAAAGATTGTTCTTTTATCTAGCATTCGAATGTTTTAAATTTTGATAAAAAATGTTTATTTTTAGTATAATAAGGTTTATACCATAGGTCGTTGGCAGATTTGTTGAATTTTCAAAAAAGATTTTGTATTATACCCCACCCATTTCAAATCATATAATCGTGCAGTAAAATAAATCAATACATTATCTAGGTACCGCATGTTTTAGAATTTTAATTTTAAATTAAATAAAATCATTAAAAATATATATACGTACATGTGTTTCTTGGCGAAAATTGGTCCGTTTGTGTATTTATTTGCGCACTTACAAACTAATATATTTCAGATTTTTTTTAACTTTCTTATTTAATTTAGACATTATTGAAAAATGATAAATACGTATAGTCAAAAAATTATTACAAAAAGTACAGTATTTCAATAGTTTTATCATCACGCCTTTCAGCATTTTTGGATGTAGGTATAAATTAAAGCAAATTTCAGATGAAATAAAATCGATATTGAGTTATAATTTTAAAAAGCTGGTACGGAGAATAATTAATCTTTCTCATTGTGGATTTTTGTCCGCTGGCTGGTTAAACGCTCAAGTACAAAACCCAAGAAATAACAACAAACACGTACATTAGAAACACTAGATCTCATGGTCTACTACTAACACAACGTTTGGGCAAAAAAGCTTCTTATATTATGACATTAAACTCTACAACACAATACCACTCTCACTCAAAAACCTCAACATTATAACATTTAAATTTCAAATAAAAAGCTGGATACTAAATACAGGGAGATCAGAAAGAGAAAATATACTGATATCAAATACAGACTAAAACCAACTCTAGTGAACTGAATTATAAAAAAAACACTATCTTATTTACTTTATAATTATTTAAAAAAAACTACATGATATATGTTATGCCTAATTCATATTAATTTCTTATAATTAAATTATAATGTGTAAATGAAATCCTCAGCACGGGAGATCCCAGTGAGGATATCATTATCTCTACTTGTTGCTAAGAAATGAAGACAATAAATCATGTGGTGTAATGATTGAGTTGTATTCATTTTTACTAAATACTGTGTTTAGGAATCTTCTTTTTCTTCCCAACATTGTTTTGTGTTTTGAGAAAACTCCAGTTTTGAGTCCAGTATTCCTAAATATTTCTTTTCAAACACTTTTTATAAATCTTCACCGTCTATCAATATATATATTTTTTTACATACATATTCGTTTTCCAAAGTTCATAAATTTTGTTTCATTTATATTCAGTTTATTATTTTTTCTGCAATATTGATATATTATTTTGGTCTTAATTTTCAGATTCATTATGTGTTCATAATCTTCTCCTGTTTTGCATATAAACGCGTCGTGTACGAATAATCTTATTTTTGAATATTTCAATAGTTTTACCATATAATTAATGTAGATGTAAAAGTAATAGGTCCGAGAAGAGACCCCTGTGGTACCCCCAAAGTATTATTTATTGATTCGGAGACTACCTCACACACTTTTGTGGTTTGATATCAATTAGTTAGATAACTAATAATTTCAATGTTTTTCGTTTTATGTGTTCTGTGTGTCTGTCTGTGGCATTATAGCTCCTAAACGAATGTACCGATTATGATGCGTTTTTTTGTTGTTGTCGAGATGGTTCTTAGCTACAATTCAATGAACATTTGTTCAGGCGTTTCAAGGTCATCAGCTATTTTTTTATGTCGGGGGTTAATTAAAATTGTGAAAATTTTACTTATTCCATTTTTGGAGAGGTTTTTAATAACTATATCTCTGTCAATAGTTTTGAAAGCTATCTTAAGTCCAGGAAAACCGCGATCATATATTTATTTTTATCAAAATCTTGTTATAGCTCCCCGTATTATAATATTATACTTTGCTTCTTTAACTCTTTCCTTTACGTCCTTATCTATATTTCTGAATAAATATATCTAGCATCACCAACTAAATTTGACACAAGTCTTGCTTCGCCTTAGGTCTTAGATAACTCAAGCAATCTTAGATTCTTTACAAGAATCGTGTAATAACTTACAAGTGTAACTAAATACGTTAAGTGAGGATCGGGGTCAGGCCATCAAGCATGTCTTACTGTTGAGAATAAAGGGAAAGTTTGTACTGGTGTAATCTAACGATGGTCACAAAAGCAGCTCCGAGATAAACTTGGTTTGGCAAAGTCAACAAAGGCCTTGCGGCAGTGCTTTGCCTCAGATATCAGATATCAAATAGTTAATGTCTGGGTTAATGAAGGTGTGGACTGGTCGAGGGTTGATTGTGATCGGCTCGATCATTTTGACCCGATCAACCACCATCAATGACAGATCGGGTCAATTTTTCAAAAATGATTTGATAATTTGAGCGATGAGGTGTCTACTACACTACGAAAATAAGCATTAATTTCTATTTTACTAACTAACTAACTAACCATCACGCCGTTTCCCCGCAGGGGTAGGCAGAGAGGACGGACCGCCAAACAACTCGGTCTTGGCACACACTCTTTGCCTCACTCACATCGTCTCATACATTATCTTCTAATATTCTGACTTTTGACATGGCCCGACTCATGTATCTGATTCACTGGATTGTGCCATGTCTTCCTCCGGCGTCCCCGACTTCTTCTACCATTCACATTCGCGTGGTATATTATTCTTACACTACTTTCTTCTTTCATTCGCTCTACATGCCCAATGTATGAGGATCCCTTTCTTAATCTTACTCATTATGATTACATCAGCCTTACATTCTTTGCAGATATACACATTTCTCACACGATCATACATTGTTTTACCACACATACGTCTCAGGGATCTCATTTCGACAGCATTCAGTTTACTTTCATCCTTCCTCTGCCAGTTCCATGCCTCACTGCCATACATCAGGGTAGGTACCAGGACTCCATTGTGGACTGCTAGCTTCGTTTGCTTGTTTTGACAGTTTTTTTTATTAGCGTTATCTATTTTACATCCCCTGTAGTTAACGTTTTACAAAGAGCTACCGAATTTATTATTATTGTACATAAATAATTTTTATTAAGTCTGAATTTATTATTTTCGAATGAAAAAAGGGATCAAACAATATGGATGTAAACGATATTGTGAACTGCAAAATAGTTCTTGTGATCAATTTTTGGGTTATTTTGCGTGTTGCGTTTCGTATGTCTTACGTATCATTACTTTGAATTTGTTCTTGATGCCTTTGGAAGACCCAAAACGCATCGAGCACCCCTAATTACGGAGGCAGTTGAAAATCACGAAGAAAAACATATTAATAGAGAAGAAGGGGCTTAATAATTACTCTTAATAATGAAGCTTAATTGTTCTTTGGATCAGATAGTTGACGGCTTCACCAAAATTAAACGCCGAAAACCACATTAATTTATCTAATTATTATATTGATATACCAACCCTAAGAGGATTAACGCACGTAATGTGGTTTTACATTAACTCCACACAGGGTGCCCAGAGGATAAAAAAAATCATCGGGCCTATGTCATCTTTCAGGACGCCATGTGGAGAGTCTTTTGAGGGAAAAGAAAGAGAGGAAATTCTTGGAAAAAGATAAGAGGGGTGGTAGGAATCAGGGGGGTCATCCATCCCTCCCAATGCGGTGCAAGACCGAGAGAGTCCGGCTTGAGATGTCTAAGTTAGGTCTCCCTCAATCAGCCTCCTGATCCGGAACGCCATGCAGTAGGTAGGCAAACGCATTCGCCGCCAACACCTAGAAAATAGTCATCCCATTAACCGAGCACTTCTGCTAAGTCATTAATTGAACCACTTGGGTTGTAGTAGAGCAGAGGCGTTGTAATAAATGGTTCCCCTAGAGGCAGTACCAATACTCGTCTCCCAAATGATGTGAAATGAGGTGAGATAACGTCTTCTGGATAGATACCGGTGAGACCGTGAGGCAGAAATTAATACTATTCAATTCACATAAACTATGGGCAATCAAAAAGTAAAGCCTCCTATTTTTTTCTCTTTTAATTGTCGAAATATAAAAAAATGCAATTGCATGGGTTGAAAACAACACTATTGACTTTTTTTGTTATTTGTTTTTGGGGTGTTATGCCGTGTTGCGCTACCTCCTTTTTTAGCCAATATTTCGGACAGTGTTGCAATGTCCATCATCAGGTCAGATCTGGCAGATGTGTGATGATGTGATCCCTGATGATGGACACTGCAACACTCTCCGAAACATTGGCTAAAGAAGGAGGTAGCACAATACGGCATTACACCCCAAAAATAAATAACGAAAATACTTTTGGCCGTGAAAATCTAAAAACGTAGCTACACTATTGACGATTATTTTTTTACTTTTCAATATAATCTCCGTCCATTCCCACAGCTCTGGCCCGTCTTTTAACAAGGGCATGTATCACAGTGTTGTAAAAAGCAAGGTCACACCCAGAACAACATCGCCATAACTTTCCCGGCGAATCACATAATTTTGTTTTTTTGTTGCCCTTGGTGAGTTTGTGCGATGCAATTCAATTGACTGCCTCTTTCATTCAGGATCAAAAAATGAATCCATATTTCGTGTCCGGTTTCAATTTTTTCCAGAAAAAAGCGCTGCAAGTGTTGTGAGGCTATTATTTTTCTTGTTTTTTTACTCTGGCCCGTTAACTTTTTTGGTACCCACCTTGCACAAACTTTTTTTGAATAATCAGTTGTCGAATAATCGTCATCACACTGCATTTACTGACGGAGAGAATGCGACATCTGTAGTTATCTGGAGTCGCCACGAATGATGTCATCAACTCGCTCAATGTTGCGTACAGTCATTTTTTCATCAACCAGCGGTGTTTGCCCTTCAGCTTCGTAACAATTACGAACCCATCGTGTAGCAGTGCTGACTTCCACTGTTGCATCATGGTACACATTTTTCAGTCTTTCATGAATGCGAATGGGCGTTTCATCTTCTACAGTGAATAATCAATCACAGAACGCTGTCTGAACGTCGATTTCGGCCATTTTGCAAGCGACTGCGGTGCTGCCATCTGTTGATGCAAAAAAGTTAATACTGCTGCAGATTGTAGAAAAAGGTTTGAGGAATTGAACCAAAATCAATATTTTCACTTAACTAACTTAATTATATATAGGAGGCATTACTTTTTGACTTCCCTTAGTAGTTTCAAGTTAACGAATGATTACATTCTGAATTATTAATAGTTAGTTTAAGGGATCAATTATTGATTGTGTATTACACCCAGTGCCAAATGGGAAGTTCGTAATACATTATTATTTATTATGATAGAGTCTGAAAGCAAATAACATATTACCTACAAAGCATTTGAATTCGGGATAATTGGCTCACTAAGGACTGATTGCTAACGATATTTGAACCAAATTAATATTATTCAGTATGTAGTTATGACAGTAACAAAGAGAATAATAATTAGTTATGCAGATGATACGATAGCTATGCTATAAACCGTTTTACGCGTGTCTGGTGAAGTTTCGTTCACATTTAGTTATCTGCAAGCGATAAGGCAAATTGTGATGTTTTACGTTGTAATAATTGTCGCAAAATTTATATTTTTATCGGAGATGCTCCATATTTAATGGTTGATAATTTAATTATAACCAGCTGGTTCCCGGCATGCGTTGCTACGCCATTTAATAAATAAAATTATTTCTCCCTGCGTGTCCTTTCCATTCGTTCCGTTCCCCTTCTGCCTCCCCATCCACTCCCGCGTCCCTTTCCCTCACGCGTCTCCACTCCCTTTCTCCGCCTCCCTTATCCCCACTCTCCTCTCCCGCTTTCCCCGTCCCGCAAACCCCCTTCCCGAGTTCCCCTCACCCCTCCCGCATTCCATTCATTCAGCCCCGGTTCATTAAGTTTCTACACAGCTCACATACCACCTATTGCAATTTTTTTATGCAACTTTCATAATGCCAGAGCTCACTATTATATATATATATATTTTTTTTTTACATTAACTCCACACAGGAGGCCTTGAGGAAAATAATTTCCCTCAGGGCCTATGTCATCTGGGATGCTGTGTGGAGGGTCTTTTTGAGGAGAGGAAGGAATGAACATTGGTCTTGAAGAGACCTATGTTGTAGGAAAGTGGAACCACAGAGGCCGGCAAATCATTCCACAGCCGAGCTGTTGAACATAAGAACGAGTCGAAGAAACGACCCGTTCTTATGTGACAAATGTCAACCGTGTACAAATGTTGGGCACGCGTTTGGCGTGTTTCCCGACTATGCACCGGTGCCGAAGGGATCGATGATTGAGGCTTCGTCGACTTCTCCAGCAGGACTCTCTCGGAACAACACCTTACATGGATGGAATCTTTCGTCTGTCATTCTTGGACGTACTGATTACCAGATTCCTACCCATTTCTCATGTCTTTTTCCTTCCAGAGACATACTCTCCTCCCTTTACTAAAAAGACCCTCCACACAGCTTCCTAAAGATGACATAGGCCCTGTGAGAAATTATTTTCTTCAGAACCTTAATAATAAATGATATTTCTAATAATAACATTTGAAAGCGTAAACCATCACCGATCAAAACAGTTTTGAGTTTTCCGATACTTTGAAATATTTATTTGGATTTGATAGCAAAGTGGAAATATTCTGACCTACTTACAGAACATGCCCGAGGTATCAGGTATCGAGGTCTAAGGGGTTCAATGGCATAGGAATGTGCTCATTAGGTATCTATTTAAAATGTCTGCGGTCCGTGGGTTGTATACTTTAACGGCTCTTATATAAAATGAACTCTCTTGGTTATCCATTAAGACTTATACAACTAATTCTTCTTATGGTCAAAGAAATTATTTTTATCAAGCTCCACTCATATTTAATAGCCTTCCTGAACATATAAAGTCATCTAATTCCTTGTACACTTTTAAGAAGGATCTTAAATTATTTGTGTTGGTCGAGGATTGCCAATTGATTTTCTCTACTTTGTCCTTTCTAAATTATTAGCTAAATGAGTATGTTTATAATAATAAGCTAAAATAATATTATTTTTGTTTGAACCGTTTTTGTTCATCTTCCTCTTGCCAAATCTACAGCATGTTAAATTATATACATATTCACAACTTAATCCTTAAAAAAAAAAAAACTTTATCTTATTTTATTTTAAATCAGATCTCAAAACTATGGTCACCCTAAAAATCTACATTAATGTAGTACCTAGCGCCATCAGTTTAGTAGGTACCAGTAGGTACCCATAATCTAATCTCAATCGGTAAGAAATACAACAATATTGTTCTTTCAAAATCTGTATAATTTTGTGTTATTTTGTTAACTTGTATAATTATTGTTAACCTCAACACAGGCTTGTCCTAGTGAGGTAACAAATTGTATTGTAAACATTTTTACCTACAGTGTAAAGAAACAATAAATAAATAAATAAAATAAAATAGCCAGCTACCAAGAGATGGATCCTTTAAAGTTAAAATAGATGACATATTCCTCACAACCCGTCCGCTTTCAGCTGGGGTCCCACAAGGCAGCCAACTCTCTCCAACCTAATACAATATCTTCTATTCTAGCGATATTCTTAAACCCGTATATCATAATATTAAAATCACTCAATTTGCGGATGATACTAACATGAAATTAGGAAAAGGACAAAAATACTCCCTAACACTTGTCGTAAAAGCTCTTTCGCCGAAACAGCTCAGTTTAGTTATGTAAACACTTATTTTATTATAATTAACAAAGATATCACCAAAAAACAATTCCGCCGTAAGAAGATAAATTACCTAATTGATTATCACGTAAGACATGAATTATGATGCTTCGTAAATAAGCCTTACAAAATAATTTATGAATACGGCTTCAAATGCTTGTAAAAGGCTTCTCCGCTGTTTTTAAGGCTGCCTTTCGTTAAAGCTCCTTTTTTTCAATTCGTGATAAATTGAGAAGCGATTGAAACCACGGTATGTTGATAAATTGTTTGGACCATGAACATATCTAACCTTTCTATTCAAAGATAAATTATTGGTCGTCTTGGTGGTTGAAAAGTTTCTGCAGACTGAAAAAACGTGGTAGAGAAGGAATTTTATATCATTGAGTCTTTGAAATTTTTTATACGTGTTTTTTTGTGTTATTTTCTCTCTGTGTTTCTTCTTCATTATAATGTTTTTTTTCTACAGAAGTGTTTAGTAAGATCTATAGAATTATAGGAAGGGAGTCTATCAGCCCCGGATATATGACTTTTTTCATTTTTCATCCATTTCCCGAATTGCGTGATTTTTTGCGCACGTGATAAAAATTGCAAAAAATATTAAATTTTGCTTTGCTTTATTAGTATGTGATTAGCGTGTTTTTTGCTCTTTTTTACCTGCTCAATGCCCCCTTATTTTCTCTGGATCGTCTACTGCCCCCCTGAAAGCCTCAAATGCTCACAAGGGGGCGTTATCGCGCACGTTGAGAACCTATGACGTAGACTATGCACGCGTTCAAAATCGACTTAGGATGTGTTCAAAAAGCAACTGGGTGTTTTAAAATCAAATGAATAATCGATTGAACAACGTGCGCTGGATGCCAAGCGCCTTGTGAATCAACTTTTTGTTCAATCAAATATATAATAAATTAGGATTTTGGCGCCCCCTAAAACTGCCACCCGGAGCAGGTGCCCCGGTTTGCCCCCCCCCCTAGATCCGGGGCTGGAGTCTGTTATATTTTAGATCTTATGTAATCGGAATACATTAAAAAAACTATCTTTACTTACAGGTTTATTAAACAATAATTCATATCTATAATTTAAATTTTGAACAATATTAGTTATCGGAAAGTGGGTAGCCAACACGAAGCAATTCGCGAGCTGTTAGATCGGCGGCAATTGGGAACAGAATAAATATTCTCTCAAGTCACCCGTCGTTTGTAAATTTTGTTGTTAAAAAGGCCCGTGTCCGCTATTGGCGTACGAATAGCCAATATGAGGTAATCGCGTATCGAATTTGCTGGTTCTTCGTTAGCCACAAGTGGGTACTTTAAGTAGGGTCCTAATGATTATTTTTTGATAGATTTATTTTGTTGTCCGATAATATGTTTTATTCAACTAAATACAAAAAAAGTCACAACTGAGTAGCTGGGTGTAACCAGCACGGTTCACATGATACGCACTGTGTCTCGTTCCAGCAGAGCTATAACAGAGGAGAGTGAAAGGTTGTCACGTGATCATGCATGCTTTTACATCCTGTATAATATTTTACAATCCTCACAATTCGCAAAAGTTCTTATTGCCAATATAAGTTTTATCACTAATATAAATATGTTTTATCACCAATGAAACCAATAGATACTTTATTGGCTACTTTAAGTATTACATAATAAATTTAAGTAATTATGTGAGTAACTGCCCTTTATGGCCACTAACCAGACAGCGGCTGAGAATTTATATTTAGTCGAAAGATGTATTTTGCATAGGGCGGTTCCAACGAGAAAGATTAATTATTCTCCGTATCAGCTTTTTTTTAACATGAGCTCTAGACAGGAGGCCCTGAGGTAAAATAATTTCCCTCAGGGCCTATGCCATCTTTGGGGATGCTGTGTAGAGGATTTTTTTAAGGAGAGGAGAGTTCTGGGAAGGAAAAGGGTTTAAGGGGTGGGTAGGTATCCGGGGTTCTGGGGTATCTGGGTATCTGGGGTTCAGTGTGTCCTGGTCATCCGCCTCCAAGACCTAGACAAACCTCACCTCATGAACCCGGGCACCCCTGTTAAATCACCAAACGTAGCAAACCACTTGAGGTGACCTATGGCAGAGGTGTTGGTTATCCAATAAAGGTTCCCGGGGCGGCGGTACTCATTCCCGCCTCCCAATTTATTTTAAAATAATAACTCAATATCGATTTTATTTCATTTAAAATTTGCTTTAATTTATACCTAAAACCAAAAATGCTGAAAGGCGTGATGATAAAACTATTAAAATTATGTGCTTTTGGTAATTATTTTTTGATCATAAGTATTTATAATTTTTCAATAATGTCTAAACCAAACAAGAAAGTAAAAAAAAATTGTAAATATATTACTTTGTAAGACTATAAATAAATAGACAAAGTGAAGTATTTTCGTCACAAAACAAGTGCGCGGATCATTGTTTTAAATAATTTTATACTAAAATTGAAATTCTGAAACAAAGCTTTCCCATATAATTTATTTTATTGCATGATTATATGATTTGAAATGTGTGTTATATAATACAAAATTTGTCAACGACCTCCCGAAAAACCTTATTGTACTAAAAATTTACATATTTTCTCAAAATTTAAAACTAAGTCCTACTTTTTTTTTACATTAACTCCACACAGGAGGCCCTGAGGAAAATAATTTCCCTCAGGGCCTATGTCATCTCTAAAGATGCTGTGTGAAGGGTCCCTTTGAGGAAAGGAAGGAGTGAACACGGGTCTTGAAGAGACGCATGTTGTAGGAGGGAGGAAACACAGAGGCCGGCAAATCGTTCCACAGCAGAGCCGTTGAACTCAAGAACAAGTCATAGAAACGACCCGTTGTCATGTGACTAATGTCAACCGTGTACAAATGTTGGGCGTGTGTTTGGCGTATTTCCGGACTATGCACCGGTGCCGAGGGGATCAACGACGCTAGTTCCTCGGAGCATCTTCGATTGTAATAGCGGTAGAACAAGGACAGCATTCCCACCTGACGCCTATGCTCTAAAAATTGCAGTCAGTCTGTTAAGATGGGAGAATCTACCAAACGGACCGCTCGTTTCTGCACAGAGTCAAGGGTTGTTTTATTAGGTATTTTGGAGCTCCATACCAGAGGTGGCTGCCAAATTCAACCGTGGGGCACACTTGCGATTTTATTAAACAAAAGAACAGTCTTTCGAAATGAATTTATAATTTTTTGTAGAAAAGAGTCAATACTTCTAAAATTTGATTGAAAAATTACAGATTTCCGGGTTTGTCTTGTTATTTTTAATTTGTTCCTGTTCATTTTAAAATTTCTGGAAATTAATTTTTTGGTACATATAACACATTATAAAAACGTTAGTGCTTCCTTTTTTTATATTAGCTCCACACAGGAGGCACTGAGGAAAATAATTCCTTTCAGTGTCTTAAGGGATGCTGAGTGGAGGAACTTTTTAGGAAAGGAAGAATAGTAAGTTCTGGAAAGGAAAATGGTGTTAAGGGTGGGTAGGAATCTGGGGGGTCATGTATCCAGGAGTGACGGACGTATGAATTCATCCCTCCCACTGCGGGGCAAGGCGATGTTCTGAGAGAGTACGGCTGGAGAAGTCAAAAGAACTTCCCCAACCATTCTATCCCGATCGGATATAGATACGTATTAGTCTTCAAAGGTGGCATTAGCCCTGAGAAATGTTTTTCTCAGAGCCTCTTGTAGAGAGTTAATTTAAAAAATAAAATGAGAAGTTAAATGCCTCAATTATTATCTTATTTTCTTATCGATACAATAATATGATGTATTTTCAAATACTATAATGTGATAATGTGGTTAAACTGCGTACTCTGCCCGTGCTGAGGCCCCCATTTTACAATTTAATAAAAAGGTAATATAAAACTTTTTTTTACATGAATACCGCACAAAACGACCTCCGTAGTCCAGTGGGTAAGACTCTCGACTCACAATCCGGAGGTCGCGGGTTCGAACCCGGCATGCGCAATAATTTTTATTTGATTAATTTGTGTAATTTCACAATTAATTCATTTAAAATAATATATAGTATATTTGCGGCATGTTCCAGAGTGGAAGATACTATCAGTATCGTCCTGGTGTAAGACCACCATTCAGAATTGAAACGTTGCTTGAAAATGGCTTTAGCCGTGTTTGGCGACCAGATCTGAATAGCCAGGTACTTCCCAACCTTCCTCTTCCCCACCTCCTTCCCCTCCCCACTACCTTCAGCCTCACAACATACCCCAATTGGGGATGCCATAGTCTCACTGGCTCCAGACGGGAGCAGTTGAGTTTCTTGTGCGGTATTAACTGTAAAAAAAAAAAGAAAAAAAAAACAAGAGTCCCAACTGCTCCCGTCTGGAGCCAGTGGGACTATGGCATCCCCAATTGGGGTATGTTGTGAGGCTGAAGGCAGTGGGGAGGGGAAGGAAATAGGGAAGAGGAAGGTGGGGAAGTACCTGGCTATTCAGATCTGGTCACTTAACACGGAAGAAGCCATTTCAAGCAACGTTTCGATTCTGAATGGTGGTCTTACACCAGGACGATATTGAGAGTATCTTCCACTCTGGAACGTGCCGCAAATATACTTTAAATTATTTTTAATGAAAAAATTCTGAAATACACAAATTAATCAAATAAAATTTATTTGCCACGCCGGGATTCGATCCCGCGACCTTTGGAATGCGAGTCAAGCGCCTTAACGCTGCACTACGCCGGCCGTCGTATAACATTAACGGCAACGTTGCGTATCATTTTGACAGCGGAAGCAATGCATTTATTAATAGCAAGGTTTAAAAAGCACGTCTCTTGTCGTATTTTGAAGGAGAAAGATCCGATGAATGTTTACGACTATATTAATATTCTCGGCCGCCGTTTGGCGACCACTGGATGGGGTGTTACGTTTTACTGCCGCACTTAAACAAGACGCAACCGCTTGGAAAGGTAGCAGCCATCGTCAAAATACACCGTATTTATTGAAGTGCACAGATGTTAAACTATGAATAAACCTACGCATTGCTAACTATTAACATTTTAAATTGCGACCTTATTCTTTTGTGTGGAGTGGTAAATTCAATAAAATATTATGTTCATGCTATATCTATGGGATTGGTAAGTATGCATTCGCAATGACTTAGTGCAGATGAAATGTCAATAAAATCCTGCGAACGTCTCACTTACAGTTTATCAAATAAGAGTAGAAAACATAGGAGGGTGCCACTGTTGTTCAAAAGGCAATACTAACAATATAACTCATGGTGGTAATGTAAAGCTGTGTAACCTACTTTTTTAAATAAAAAAAGGCATAAAAGTGAAAAGGTTATTTTTTTCATTGCTGTATAGATACCCACTGACCTCAAAATTAGAACTGCATAAAGGTATATTATCATAATAAAGAATAACGATATTGTTATAAAATATAAAGCACAATTTCGAAATTGCTCACATTTATTTAATACTGCTTAAGAGGGTATAACCAGAGAAAACCAAAAAAGTCATTTAAATCAGATTTTAGACGTATTGACTCTTTTCCACAAAAAATTATAAATTGATTTTGAAAGATTGTTCTTTTATCTAGGAAACGCATTTTTTAAATTTTGAAAAAAATGTTCATTTTTAGTATAATAAGGTTATACCATAGGTCGTTGGCAGATTTGTTAAATTTTCAAAAAAAAAAATTGTATTATACAACACCCATTTCAAATCATATAATCATGCAGTAAAATAAATCAATACATTAGCTGGAAAACAAATGTTTCAGAATTTTAATTTTAGTTTAAATAAAATCATTAAAAAATATACACGTACATATGTTTCAAAAACGAAAATTGATCCGTTTGTGTATTTATTTGCACAATTACAAACTAACGTATTTCAGATTTTTTTTTACATTCTTATTTTACTTAGATATTATTGAAAAATGAAAACAATTTATAATAAAAAAATCACAAAAAGTACATAATTTTAATCGTTTTATCATCACGCCTTTCAGAATTTTTGGATATAGGTATAAATTAAAGCAAATTTAGAATTAAATAAAATCGATATAGAGTTATAATTTTTACAAGCTCGTACGGAGAATAATTAATCTTTCTCATTGGAACCACCCTGCATGATCGTAAGAACAACTTTCGACGAAAAGTGGATTTTCGGCCGCTGGCTGGTTAAACGCTCTTACGTACCTGCCGTTGCCAGGTCCTTAGATTTAGATCTCTAAATCTTTAGGTCCAAATTTTAGATCTGAATATATTTAACTCATTCAGATCTAAAAGTAGTTAAACTAAACTCACTATTAATGATTCTTGAATATGATCTACACAAGAGCCATTTATGTCTCGATGCTCATATTATGTATCAATATGCACAATGCTATTAATTGTTTTGGTCTTTAATTCGCAGAACTTACATGTAATACACTTACTTACGGGCGAATTTACAAAATTAAATATTTCATGCCCATAAGTACGTTAAAAATAATTTATTTGTCATTAGCGGAATCTACTATCAGATATGGAATAACGTCTTGGGGAAACTCGTGCAAGACAAATATAGGTTACATTCAAACAATTCAAAACTCTTTGACTAAACTCTTGGTAAGCAAAAGTATTTATGCACAAAGAAGGGACATAACATTATTATATGAGTCAGTTAATATATTACCAGTTCGAGGGATATTATGGTTTAAAATTGTATGCCAAAACCTTTTGTCGGATTCAATATATAAAGAAAAAGTTGACCATGCACATGGCACTAGATTTAGTAAAAATGAGGGTTTATCCGTTCCGAAAATTATAAATAAATACGGACAACGGACATTCACTTATCTTGTCCCTACCATATTTAATAAGATGCCAATGAACCTAAAAATCGAATCAAATTGCACCACCGATTTCAAAAAAATAAATTAAAAAATGGCTAATGGATCAAAACTTTTTATACTGATATTGTTTGTAATCTTATGTATAAATATGACTAAGAGTAATTTGCCTGTGTTATATCTGTCTATCTGTATATTTTATGCCTTTGTATTGTAGCTATTTAAAAGTTATTCTTCTGTATCTTTTTGTATATTGTGGTTTCTTGTTATATTTGTGATTTAATGTTATATTAATATTGTTAAATTGACCTGATGACAAACTGCTTCGGCAGTTTAGCGGGTGCTTAAAATGAAGAATAATAATGAAATAAAAAACTTCATTTTTTTTTTTAAAATTTAAATAAAATAAAATTCAATAATGTTATTATCAAGTTCTGCAAGTACGAAGGCTGTTCGTAAAATAAGGTCTCCAAGGTGCCCCAAAGCTGAACTCTCTGCAACACTTTGTCTCGGCGTGGCAGCCATTCGCGATGAAGCTTCCACTCGCCGCACCCGCCAGGTATAAATTACGCTCTATAAATAGATGTTTTTGTGCGAACAACAAAACCCCGGTAAAAATTCATTCTCAGCTATTTGAAGTGTACGGAAAACAGTGTATGAGTGCGAAAACGTGCGCAAATGGCGCAGAGAATTTAAAAGCGTGCCGGACTGCCATCGGTTTCAGATGAAAAAATTGGAAAAAAGTGGAAAGAGTGGCCATAGTGGAAAAAACAATGTTTGGAAATTGACAGGTGACGGTTTGGGAGCTCTGTGATATGATCCCTGATGTCAGTAAGACCACTATTGACAAGATTTTGACAAAAAATTTGGGAGACAACAAAGTCTGCCCAAGGTGGGTCCCAAAATGCTCACCGAAGATCACAAACAACAACGGGTTGAACCAGTCCTCAGATTCCTTGAGTGCTACGACAACGATGGCGAAGAATTCTTGAACTCAATTGTGGCTGGGGACGAGACACGGATACACTACACGACCTCAGAGACAAAGGAACAATCCCAGTGGCATCATTCAGATTCGTCGAAGCATAGTTTAAAAACGAATTACATTGCGTAACTCACATCTGGCGGGTGCGGCGAGTAGAAGCTCCATCGCGAATGGTTGCCACGCCGAGACTAAGCGTCACAGAGGGTGCAACGTGGTGGGGATTTGACAAGAGAAAACCAGGCTACACGCCAGTGTTGAAAGATTCCGCGTAAAATCATTCATCGCGACCGCAGCGCCTTGGATACCTTATTTTACGGACAGCCCTACTATTTTAATATGTATTTTTGTTACAGCTGCTTCGACTTATAATTAATTAAAAAAATACCTACACAATGCGACTTATTGTTACAGTGAACTACTTTTGTGCGACTTGTTGTGGTGATCACATCCAACAAGAAAACAATTGCAACAAAGCTTATAACGTATTTATTTTCAGTGTTTACGATCAATTACTACTATAGCTTGTTTTACCGATATATAGAAGGCCAGGGAAGAGAAAACCAATAAGACGACCCGCTGTCTCTGCCGGTAGCTTTTATGGCCCCTGTTAAAGGCACTATTTCGATTTTTCGCACTGTACTGAATGTTATGAGGGAACTTTAATGGTACTGAATAGTTCTGGAGAGGCCTTCAATGGAAATAATAACAATCCTTTTATGGAAGCATGGACATTTTTTTGTTTTTAGATTATTGAAAATGTAATTAAGGAAAACAATCAATTCGGACTGAAATATACTAATATCATGTAGATTTATATAAAATAAAATATTAATTAGATTTGTTTTTACCCTTAGGCTAATTTGCTCGGTTTTCGAAACATCTCATATAGATCTCAAAGAAATCGTTATATCTCCCTCACTACCGTGGTTAGAAATATGATCTAAACGGTTTTAGAAAGAAAAAACAACAAGCTTTATGTCTTATTAATATATTAAATAAAGTCGGGTTAGTTAGACCATTTATAACTCGAGAACGGCTGGGCTGATTTTGATGATCTTTGATTTGTTGGATTTGTCTCCGCCCCGGATAGGATAATAACTATTAAAACATCACAAAAGTTAACGAAATAAATAGTTATAAAGAAAATTATTTTCCCCATACATTTTGAATGGAACGAATTCTCCTATTTTGAAAGAACTGCAGCAATATTGTGAGGGGTATAATATTGAACTGTGCATGAATTCCAAACATTCAAAAACTTCAAATGTCAATGCGTTGATTGTTGTGCATTTGTTTTTAATCATATAGTGCTGCCCTTCTTTCTTACACACTCAATGTCAATAGTCGAAAATGAGATAAATGGTGAACGTATGTCTGCACACCTCCAAAGGAAAAATACAATAATTATAATAAATCTCTGAAATGCAACGCATTTTTTACATAAGCTCCCCACAGGAGGCCTTAGGAAAATAATTTCTCTCAGGACCTATGTCATCTTAGGGGATGCTGTGTGGAGGATCTTTTTAAGGAATGAGGAGGATAGAAAGTTCTGGGAAGGAAAAAGGTATCAGGGGTGGATAGGAATCTGGGGGTCAGTGTGTCCGGGAGTGACGGACGTATGAATCCATCCCTCCAACTGTGGTGCAAGGCAAAGGGTCGAGAGAGTCCGGCTGGAAAGGTCAAAAGGCCTCCATCAACCAGTCACCTCATGAACCCGGGGACCCCTTCTAAATCACCAAACGTAGCGAACCACTTGGGGTGATCTATGGCAGAGGTGTTGGTTTTTCAATAAATGGTTCCCGGGGCGGCGGCACCCGTATCCGCCTCCAGAATTCCCGAAAGTAATTGTAAAAGTAAGAAAATCACAAAAATATAAATCCGTACATAACGCCATCTCTGATACTGACAAAAACAAAACACGGACAGTTGCGCATTGATATTTGCTTCATTGCGTAATTTTTAACTTAATAAAAAAACTGAATTTAATTCAACAGCTATTGATTCTGAGGCGGTACGAAGTTCGTCGGGTCAGCTAGTTCAAATATAAAAGTTAACTGCAAAATAATTAAAATTAACACATTTATGAATCCTAATTTGAAAGCGCATTTTATCACCTTTCTAAAACAATGTTTAGTTTTCCGATGCGTTCAGAAATATTCCATTTATTTATTGCAATATTTTGACCTTGCGACAAAATAGGCCGGAGGCCTGAGGGGTTGATTACTTATTTAATTAGGTATTACTAAACTAAGTACATTTTACATTACATTACAATATAATATAACTCAATATGTTTATTTCGTTGATTGAGAAATAAATATATATTTTTTTAAACGTACCCAGACTTTTTTCATTTTTAATGCTGTCTAGGAGGCAATTATACAAACTGCCCCTCTCGTTACCAATGGATTGCTTACCATAATAAGTATGTATGGTTTTTTTGTTATTTGTTTTTGGGGTGTTATGCCGTGTTGCGCTACCTCCTCCTTTAGCCAACGTTTAGGACAGCGTTACAGTGTCCATCATCAGGGCAGATGTGGCTAAAGGAGGAGGTAGCGCAACACGGCATAACACTCCAAAAACAAATAAGAAAAATACTTTTGGCCGTGAAAATCTAAAATCATATCAGTATGTATGGTGTTTAAATGTATGTTATCGTATTGTATAGTGCGTGTGTGTGCCTTAGTCGGTGGTGTCGTAAACCTAATTGTATCTATAGAACGTAAAAAACAAAGCACCGCTGGCAAAAAGTTGGATTTTCAAAGACAAACTAATAAATAAACCACTATTCAATATTCTGTTTTGTTCTAAAGAATGTAAAGATGTTATGCTTTTACCTTACCCCCTTTGGCCCGTGAGCAAATTAAAAAAAAATGATAAATGGTCCCTCCGGCTAAATAGGTTGATCATACCTAATTTAAAGATTGTTTTAAATAGTTAGTTTTCCTCAGGGCCTTCCGTATGGAGCAACCTACCTATGGAGGTGATTTTTCCACGAAAACTTCTTTATAATTTAAATTATCCGTTAACTATTATTTAACAATGGAACTGGAGAACTAGGGAGCTGGAAAATTTTGCAAGATAATACCTGTGGACCCGTAGATGTGCAAATACCACTGTGCGGGGCACAAACACGCTATCAGTAATGCAATCAACATTCAGAATAATTCTGAGAAATCACCATCCAAAATCTCTCTGCTTTCAAATACAGCATCTAATTAATTTCATATAATTTATCAAAAATATTTGAGCTAATTTTAGAAAATACATGTTAAGTAGTTTTTTTAACAGACTTGAATTTTGGCAAAAACTTCCCAATCTTTTTATTTCCTTACCCCCACTATTATCTCTTTTCAGGGTGGTATATTTTTTCTATGTAAACATTGAGCAACAGTCCATCGAGCCACTGTATTAACAAGAAGAAGGTTCAAGAAGCCCCCGAACATAGTAATGTTTGGGGAAAAAGTACCGTGGAAAAATTCTATCAAATACTTAGGAGTCACTCTGGACTCTAGATTAACGTGGCAAAAACACATCAATGATAAAGTAAAATCAGAAAATAATAGCTGCACTCTACCCTATGCTAGGTAGAAAAAGTAGATTATCAACAGATAATAAACTTCTCATCTACAAGACGACCATTAGGCTGGGCTTCACATACGCTGCACCTATTTGGGGTCGTGCAGCTCACACACATATGAACAAACTACAAACCCTGCAAATCAAAGCCATTCGACTTGCGTTGAATGCGCCCAACTGGATCAAGGTTCACACTCTCCACAACGACACAAACATTCCTCTGATAATAGTAGCTAATGATAAAGAGAAATGGCGACAGTTCGAGGAGGCTTTGGCAACTAACGACATACAGACAGGGAGTCGATGCATGATAAGTGAACGTTGTAAATATTATAAATAATAACTAACTAACCATCTCGCCGTTTCCCCGCAGGGGTAGGCAGAGAGGACGGACCGCCAAACAACTCGGTCTTGGCACACACTCTTTGCCTCACTCACATTCATACATCGTCTCATACATTCTCTTCTATTATTCTGACTTTTGACATGACCCGACTCAAGTATCTGATTAACTTGATCGTGCCATGTCTTCCTCGGGCGTCCCCGACTTCTTCTACCATTCACATTCGCGTCGTATATTCTTCTTACACTACTTCCTAATAAATAATGTAATGTAATAATAGCCTTAATTACATTACATTATTTATAATATTTATAACGTTCACTTATCATGCATCGACTCCCTGTCTGTATGTCACTAGTTGACAAAGGCCTTCTCCAACTGTTGCCATTTCTTTATATCATTAGCTACTCTTGTCCATGTACCACCTGCTATGGCTTTGATGTCGTCAACCCACCGTCTAAATGGTCTACCTCGTTTTCTCTTCTTGTAACTTGTGAACCAATTCATGACTAATTTTGACCGTTTTTCACTTCATCTGATTGTATGGCCTGACCACTTCCACTTTAGCCTTTTTATTGTTTTTAGGAATAAAAGAGTTAATTTTTACACAAGCTGAGAAATTCTAGTGTTAAATTTAAACATAAAAAAACCTAAAGTAATCCTCCGAAAGGAGTGAAATCCTGTCACAAGTAGCAGTATAGTTTTAAATCTTATTTTCCGAAATCCCCATAATATGAAAAAAATTAACATCCACGTAAAGTATCATTAGACTATTCCAGTTCGCATTTATGTAAGAGTAATTAAACTAATTGTTTTAGGAACTCTGAACATAAATGATATCCAAGTCCAAGTCATATCTGATCCCAAACATCTGGAGTCAGTCTGACTAGTCTACCCTGAGATGGGGTAGAAGAAGGTGGCGAAGAACCAGGCTATTCAGATTTGGTTACCAAACATGACTAGCCATTTCAAGCAAATTTTTAATATTCTGGTATTTTACCAGGGCGACACTGAGGGTATCTTCAATTTGGGAAATGAGTATGGGTACCGCCGCTCCGTGAACCAGTTATTGGATAACCAACGTGGTTCAATACGTTTGATGTCCTAGCAAGGGTGCCCGGATTCATGAGATTTGCAGCGGATGCATCTGCCCACCAACTGCGGATCAGAAGAGACTGATTGAGGGAGAGCTTTTTTTCTCTCTAGCAGAGCTCTCTCGGAACATCGCCTTGCCTCATGGTGGTAGGGTTGGATACACACGTTGGTTGGTTGATTCCTGGAGACACTAACCCACAGACTCCTACCCACCTCTCATACTTTTTAAATTTCACCCGTCTCCTTCCTTTCCTAAAATGCCTTTTTGTTTATGTATATTTATATGGGAATCGGTGACAGTTATTTTTAGGTATCAAAAATACCCATCTTCTTCCTGTTGTACCCTTCAACGGACGTTGGCTATCATTTTGGCTTTGACTTTGTTTACTGCGGCCCGGAACAGCTCTACAATAGACTGGCCAAACTACTGTCTCAGGTTTTTCAGTCATGAGGTTCTCCTTCTTCCAGGGCCCCGTCTTCCGGCAATCTTTCCCTGCATTATGAGATGCAAGATCTTATACTTCTCTGGATGTCTCATCACATGTCCAAGATATTGAAGTTTTCGAATTTTAATAGTTCTAATAACTTATTTTCCTTTATTCGTCCGAACCATAAAATCTTCATTCGTAACCGTGTCCATCCAGCTTATTTTAAGTATTCTTCTGTAGATCCACATCTCGAATGCCTCAAGTCGCCTAATTAGTTCTTCAGTAAGCGTCCATGCTTTTGTTTCATAAAATAATATCGAAAACACGTAGCATCTGACCATTTGCATTCGTAATCCAAGGTTGAGATCATGACTGCAGAACATCTTTTTCATGCGGATAAAGGTTCCACGAGCTTGTTCAATGCGGCATTTGATTTCAACCAAAGGATCCCATCTATCATTTACATTGCAGGTATACAATATACTTTACCTTCTCTAGTTTTGTTCAAGCAATTCAAAGATTTTCATTCAATGCGTTATTTTTTATACTCATTATATTTATTATACTCATATCTAATTCCGATATAAATAGGCATAAACAGAGAGGCATTTTGGAAGAGGAAGGCGAGAAAGTTCTGGGATGGAAAAAGGAATGAGAGGTGGGTAGGAATCTGTGGCTTAGTGTCTCCAAGAATAACCAACATATGCTTTTTGATTTATAATTATAAAGTTCCTAGAGTGGAAGCTACTCTCAGAAGGTGTAAAAACACCACTCAGGATTGAAACGTCTCTTAACCCCTCCGAATTTTCGAGAATATTAGCTTTTGGTGTCTTAAACGAAATTACATTAAAGAAAACTTTTAGTTATAACCGCTTCACAATTAAAGCTCTATAAATGAAACATTTCTGAACGTAGCCGAATAGTAAAAACTGTTTTAAGCAGGTTACAAAATAAGATTTCGAATTATTATATTTAAAATAAATATTAACATTTGTAAATATTAAAATTTAGAATGCAAACATTAAAAAAATGTGAAAATGACTCACGTGATGTTTTTATTTGAAAACGGTACTAAAATCACAGATTATGTAAACAACAATACTTATTCTATTGTATTAATGTGTAATAAACACTTTTGTTACCTCACTTTTTTATAATTTCATATAAAAATATTTAATAGAAAATAACAATGTCGGGCGCCCGTAGAAAATTTGGCGGGATAAATTATGTGTCAGACTGCGCGTCTGACAGAATGTTCTTTTTATGTATTTCTATGGACAACTTGAATAGAGATGTGCAGCATGATTCATTATCGACCTTTCACTTTTTATTTTACGGATGTAACTAAAACAATAACGGAGTTATAACGGTTTCTATGGAGATACACGCGCTGACGTGTAAACACGCTTATTGTACTTGACTGCTGTCGTATTTTTAACGCATATATCTGCTTACGTTTAAAAGAAGTAAGGTTATCACATAAACGGTTGTTTATAAATTTTATACAATTTTTACAACGTTTATCAGTAAGGTTGATATGTTTAAAAATAAATTAACATTTTCAAAAATGCAAAGAATTTGTAAGGACACGCTAATTTATTTCCTTTAAAAATTCCATGCATAAATTATGTTTAAACTGCACAAAAATTCCACGTACATTTTTCATTACAGTGACTGTATATTTAAGGATACATTGCATATTAACATCCTGCAACAAACACGAGAAAACATTATTTCTAAAAGCAGACATCTCCATAGGAACGTCATGTTTCCAGCTTTTGACTTTGTCCAAGTGCACACTTCAACCTGCACTCGTGTTATGCACTGCTTCACATGAAAATATTTTAAAATGCAGAAAAAGAAGAACGAAGAAAAACATTACGGGATAGGGTGCGGCTATTTATTTATTTATTTATTTATTTATTAACGCCCTTTTTCGGGGCTTTTACATATGAATAGTAAGAAATATACAGTATTTATTGTACATAACTAAACTGCCTTCGTAACAATATTTTATATTTGTTTAAAGATAAATTGAAGATGTCCACTAACTTGGTATAATTGTTTCCCTCCATTAGTATTCTGGGTAAAGAGGAATACATGTGGTAGTTAGTTCCAGAATTACTGCACTGAAATAAATCCTGACTTCTAGTATTACGTAGTGGAATCCGGAAGCTTATCAATTCGAGCAATACCGGACTGTCAACTAAATCATTTAGAATTTTATACAGAAATACCAAGTCAGTGAAAGTTCTTCTGTCTGACAATTTGAGCATATTCATATCATTCAAAATAGTATTGCAGTTCAACATAATTGCTGGAATACCCATTTTAAAATAAAGAAAACGTAAGAATTTGTTTTGTATTCTTTCAACAGCTTGTACATGTATATTGTAATATGGGTTCCAGACGGGAGAATTGTATTCAAGTTGACTTCTAACATATGCAAAATATAACAGTTTTATACACTTAATATTGTTAAAATTTCTAGTTAGCCTAGTAATAAATCCCAACATTTTTAAGGCCTTATTAGAGATTTCTGTTATGTAGTTAGATATTTTTGAAGTATTAAAAAGGGATTTGATCGAACGGAAGGGGTTATACTCTTATTAAATTTGAAAGTTTCGTTTATGTGAACAGCTCGCTTTTCTCTTACCCTAAAGAATTTTATGAAAATTTTACATATAATTCCCACCGAAAATATAATTTTTCAGATACGTATGTATTATTTTAATATTACTTGATTTTTTTTGTTCCGTGACGTTTCAACCCGTGAAAAAATATCCTCCGACAAAATATCCCACATAAAATATATACTAAAAGCTAACATAACCTAAAATTGGACAAAAATAATACAGACACCTGTAAAGACAATAAATTATTGTTCAAAAATAGAAAAATGTAAAATAAGGTTAGGTTAGGTTAGGTTTTAGTAGGTATGATGTTGGAGAATGTTTTGTCCGTAGGATATTTTATCGGGAATATTTTGTTGGAGAATGTTTTGTCGCGGGATGAAATCGTGCATTACCGATTTTTCTTATCTCTCACATAGGTCACAGGAAGTGGTTGGCTACGTTTGGTGACTTAGCAGGAGTACCCGGATTCAAGGGGTGAGTTTTGTCTAGGTTTTGGCAGCGGATGCGTTTGCCCACCTACTGGATGATTAGCCGGATCGAGAGACACTGCTTGAGGTAGATCTTTTGGTTCATGGCGAGTTCATCGAAAATCAATTCATCGAAAGCTAATTTATCGAAAATGAGTTAATTGAAAACGAGTTTATTGAAAACGAGTTCATCGAAAACCAATTCATCGAACGATCAATTTAGCGAATCGCCAATTCATCGAAAAAAATATTTTGTAGATATTTGAGGGAAATGCCGAGCGGACCGGGAAAATAAAAAAAAGCATTGGTCAACAAAAGTTGATAATAAATTTATATACAAAAAAAAATTGGTAATAAAACATTGGACAAGGAGATTAACCTAACCTAACCTAACCCAACCAAACCTTTTTTTTGATGAATTGGTTTTCGATGAATTGGTTTTTGATGAACTCGTTTTCGATGAACTCGGTTTCGATGAACTCGTTTTCAATGAATTTGCTTTCGATGAATTGATTTTTGATGAACTCGTCGGTTACCGATATTTTGACCTCTCCGGCCAGACTTTCTAGACCGTAGCTCCTGGACACATTGAACCCAGATTCCTACCCACCCCTCATATCTTATTCTTTCCCAGAACTGCGTCTCCTTTTTTTCCTTAAAAAGAACGCGCACACGGTGTCCTTAAAGATAATATATGTCTATAACCAGCTCTGCTAGTCACCGCGGCAGCTTGCCATGGTAGGGGCCCACGACCTTTTTTTTTACATTAACTTCACACAGGAGGCGAGGCCCTGAAGAAAATAATTTCCCTCAGAGCCTATGTCATCTGAGATGCTGTCTGGAGGGCCTTTTTGAATAGAGGAAGGAATGAACATTGGTCTTGAAGATACCCATGTTGTAGGAAGGAGGAAACACTTACGCTTATTTGGATTGAAACGAAATGTCAAATCTATGGTATTCAACTTTAAACGTACATTAAACGAATAAATAATCATGCATTTCGTGTTTTAAACTAGTTGAAATACGACAGCTGACATATCGGTCCATAAAAAAGCAATTGCAAGCCATAGACAATCATATAAATTTGACAGGAGATTAAGTGTGGAATCGATCCTGTTCCCACAAAAGTTACGGAATCGCTCTTCAGGCCAAGAGTCAGCCATTTATCGCACAAATGCATCAAAAACGCTTTTTTGTTCGCTGAACCTTGAACATTTAAAAAAAAACGTACAATTTAAGAGACAAAAAAAGATGGGACTGAATTTCAGCTACAAATCTCGCTTACCTTCAAGTGGCCCAGTTTTTAATTGCTGCTTTTCATTCAAAGACAGTGAGTGCTTTCCGTGTGAGGCGGGTCTTACTTGAACCGGCTGCAGTCACGGTTAATTCTAAAGTCACGGCGTGTAGGGGGGCGCTAATGACGCTGTAATGATGTTTGCAGGATGCGGATGTAGTGGAGGGTGCAGTGTAAATAAGACAGAACGGAAACAGAGGTAGATTAGCGTGGGAACTTCCGACACGATTTTACGGAGATTTTTTTCAGTCATAAAGGTGAATTTTTTTGATATTTTTTTAACGGGGTGCAAGATATCCTGTTTAATGAAGTGGTTATCTTATTAAAAGGGTGGAATTACATTAAAAATGTTGTATTTTTTTAAAAGAACAGCGAGTTCCCGGAATGCGTTGCAAAGCCACTTAATAAATAAATTGTTTTTCCCTGCGTGTCCTTTCCCATTCGTCCCGCTCCCCTTCCGCCGCCCTTTCCCATTCCATGTCCCCTTCCCCTCACGCGTTCCCTCTCCACCTTCTCTGCCTTCCCTCTCCCTTCTCCTGCTCCCACGTCCCGCAAACCCCCCTCCCGCGTTCCATACATTCTGTTTTCAAATAGCTCGCGTGCCACCTATTTATTAAATATTAACAATTTCCCAGCGTGATTTGCATGGCACTTTATAAATAAATTTTAAATGTTTCTTCCTGCGTGTCCTTTACAATTCGTCCCGTTCCCCTTCCCTTCCCATGTCCCTTTCCCCTCACGCATTCCCCCTCCACCTTCCATGCCTTTCCTCTCTTCTATCCCACTTCCCCAACTCGCTAACCCTCCTCCCGCGTTCCGTATATTCAGTCTCAGTACACTCAGTTTTCAAACAGCTCACGTGCCATCTATTACAATTTTTTTATCCAAATTTTCATTTTTCACATATTACAAATATTAATTTTTGTTTATAAGAAAAATTAACCTAATTTGATTTTAGTTTACCTAACACAGGTCCGTATTTAAAATGTCTATAATTCTTACTTACATATTGTTATGGTACGCCCAAACGACAAAGAATTCAAACTCCTAATTCGCCGCAAACTACACAACACCCTGCTCTCCCCCCTGTTCCCTGCTTCCTACTTCCTATCCCATCCGCCCACCCGCACGCGATCCCTTCCACCAGTTGAGAATTGCGAGCCGCCTCGGGCACACGTTAAGCCCGCGCGTTGATTCCCACTGTTCGCGCCCGGCGTACTATCGCTCGAATTGTACTCAAATATAACCTGCAATGTTAATTCAATAACCTACGGGTTTAGCGCTGATATTTCACCATGCCTGTGTAAACTTCGGTTCTGTCCTAAACTCGGGAGGTGCCCCTGGAAGCCGGAAGACGAAGACCCCCCAACATCATGTAAGCTGTACAATTGTTTCCTCATTTGATTGTGTCCTTTAACGATAGACTGTAAACTCCCGCGCAAAGCCATCACTCAGAGAGTTTCGTTTAGGGATCTTGAGGTTATAAACACGATAGCTAGGATTGTGTAGTATGTATTTCTTGTGTTGAATTGTACTGTAATGACCTATGTACTGTGTTTTAAATTTGCAATACATGAATCTAGTTAACTCAATCCTGTTATTATTCTGCTACGGCAGGAGGGTTTCCTAGAGGGGGAGTATCCTGCCAGACGACTGAGATGCGAAGGAATTTCTGAAGCCTCGAGCGACCCACCACCTGAATAGAGGGTAAATCATGCCTCCCCTGAGAGCTAGCTTGGGACATGTTTGGGGGCCCGCTCCTAACACTGGCGTCCATAGTGGGGCCCAGAATTTTTTTTTCATTTTTGCCATTGTCTCAGTCGCCTTACGGAGTGCTCCCTGTCGAAATCTTCCCCGCATAGGAACTGTTTGTAAACATTGATTGTACTGTGTCTTGGTGTTTTATACCCAGTGAATAATGAATTCTGTGGGAAACCACAGAAATCCATGTGCAAGTTAAGTCCATAACGCAGATTTGATTGCAATTATAAAAAAAATTGCGTCAAAGTTGAAAACATGGCCATTTTGTATTAACCAGAAAGACGGCAGCATTTAAACCGCGAATCTGACTGCGCACGCGCCGACCCCTTTGTTCACAAAGCAGCGGACGAGCAACAGTAATTCGCGCCAAATCAACGGCCCGATGTTTCACGCGGTAAATACATACCTAATCTCTGAGTTGCGCGCGCACCCACGCGCATCGAAGCACAAAAGTGCGTTTATCGCGCCAAACTCCAACGGCAAAAATCCGTTTGAATCAGGCAGAACAATTCCCTGTCACTATGCAGTGTTTTGAATAATAAAATCGCCTTTCTGTCACTAAGGTCGGAAGCAATAGAGATCGCTATTGTAAATTTGGTTTTGGAATTCCAATTACCTTGTGGATTCTTTAATTAAAAAATCTCACACTCACGTTTTTCTTGCACAATATACCGATCGGCCCACTTGTTGTGTCTGTCAAATTAGTACCACGTATATTTCACCAAATGGACAAAATAATGACTTTCTTTCCACATTCTACGTTATAGGTACCGCATTTTTTTCAGCATAAGTGTAAAGTGAATTGTGTTTTTTTTCCTTACAAAAAAAGTGAAATAATAATAAAACCAATGATTGGTTCCATGAAAAAATAAAATAATTTTAATGTGGTTTCGTAACAAATCCCATATTCAGTTATTTTCATCCGGAAGTTTGTCCTTATTTGCCAGAAGAGTGCCTTTTGTGAATTTTAGTGCCTTTCTCAGTGCAAAGTGGTTTGTGAAAAATAAAAAACCCGTTTTCTAAAGGTCAGTCCTGGCAAAATTTTTTGGAAATAAATAAATACTTGTGAATTTCACAGTTTTCTCAAAAGTGGTTTGTGAAAAATAAAAAACCCGTTTTCTAAAGGTCAGTCCTGGCAAAATTTTTTTTTGGAAAAAAAATAAATACTTGTGAATTTCACAAGTTTTCTCAAAAGTGGTCAGTGAAACACAAAAACCTTTACTACTTAGGTCTTTCCACGCAAAAATTTTTTCTTGTGCCTTCCTTTGACAAAGATTCTGGTGTCATATATACCAAATTGTAGTATGGAATACAGTTTTCTATAACTATTTTAGAAATACCAACCAGTGATTACCAAGTGAAAAGTGCCTCACAAAATTAATTTTGCGTTTGCTAAAGAAGACCCCTGGCAATTTTTTTTCACCACCTGGGAAACTCACAATGGAAAACAATCAAGCTATGGCATCATCCAATTTGGGCATCATTCCCAACGTGCACAACTTATCCAAAACTCACTTACAAACTGCTTTAAGGGATAGAGGACTCTCGCCATCAAGCAAATCTAAACCTACATTAAAGGCTTATGCACTTTTATTCAACAAAAAGTACATTAAGAGAATAAACCTCGCCCCCTCAAGCGAAAATAATTCACGCTCGGCTACGCAAGTTTTGAATAATCTTGTTCCTAACGAAGAACCTATGCCACAAGTAATGATAAAACAGGACATCGCACCCACCTTGACACAAGATAAAACCTACGATTTATCCTCTTGGAAAATCAAATATAATGGCGTCTCCGATGTACTGGATTTCATTGACCGTATTGAAGAAACGGCTACAATCAAAAATATCCCATTCGAGATTCTACGAAAAAACTTCATAGAACTCATCTCCCCAGAATTGATACCCTGGCACCGCATTCAAAAAACTAAATGCAAAGATTGGAATAAACTCAGATCTGCCCTAATCTCGAGCTTCGGAAAAACGGAAGCCCAGCACCGGATCAAATTATCTTTACTATCTATTAAACAGCTAGTAAATGAACCTGTAGCAACATTCATAGAAAGGGCTGAATCCATTAACATCAAGCTTTCACATCCCGTTTCGGAAGCTGAACTATTACCAGTCATAACTGATGGCCTTTTAAGCAAATACGAGAACATCATTACCTCACAGAAAATTGCATCCCTAGCCCAGCTAAACGAAGTCTGTCTCCTTCTGGAATCGTACCAGGATAGGAAAAACATAAAGAATGTGTCAAATAATGTAGTTGTGCCAAGCCGTTCGTCTGGTTTAAAACCAGAATTCAACAACAAAAAAGTGTGCTCTTTTTGCAAAAAAGTAGGCCATCTGGCCACTACTTGTTTCAAGCAAGCAAGGTTTCTGGAATCTAAGGAACCCCGAACTTTCAAGAGGCATCACTCTAGGGACCGCTCTCCTCCAAGCGACGAACTGCGCAACATTTTCAAGAAATCAAGGCACAACATGGAAAGGTTACAAAACCCAAGCGATGTCAGACCTCAGGTGGATTTCTCCAAGCCCCCACCAAATTTCTACATGAAGAGGCCAAAAAACTAAATAATAACCTCTCAGGCACCCATTCTGAACCAAGGTCTAAAGAATGGACTGATTGGTTAGCACACATTAAGTATTTTAACCAGACCTTAAATGTTTCTTCGGTTTGTTGCAAACAAGCTAAAGATGGGAGACCCTACGCTTTTTTCTCTGTTAACAATGTGCCCTTTTCCGGATTACTTGATAGTGGTGCATCTGTCAGCTGTCTTGGCAACAATGCTCACCTGCCTTTTGTTAACAGTGATTTTAGAATTTCGCCCCAATCAACACACCTGACGACTGCGGATAATGTTTCCCAACCGGTCATCGGTGCCCTTGCCCTGCCAATTAATTGTAACAATAAAATAGTTACAATCAATTTTCTAATAGTGCCCTCTATATCCCAGAATTTCATCCTTGGCGTTGACTTCTGGAAGGCATTCAATGTTGCTCCCCAAGTATTTAATACTCTTGGCGAAACCTCCACTGCTGCTCAAATTAGTGAGATCCGCACAATAATACCTCACGAAAATTTAAGCACGGACCAGGCTCTCCAACTGAAAGAAATGGTCAATAAATTCGAGTCAATATCTTTCGAAAAATGTGGATTAGGTTTGACAAATTTGGTTGAACACCATATCAAAACCAATGGCCCACCCATCAAGCAACGTTATTACAACTTAGCCCCCCAAAAACTTAAACTTTTAGAAAACGAACTTGATGAAATGTTAAAAATGGGTGTGGTGGTTCCCAGCAGAAGTGCATGGACCAACCCAACTCTTTTGGTTTCTAAAAAAGACGGCTCTGCACGTTTCTGTCTCGACAGTAGACGTTTAAACTCTTGCACGGAAGCTGATGCGTACCCCTTACCTCACGTTCACGCAACCTTAGACAAGCTGCGTAACGCCAAGTTCATCTCTTCTGTCGATCTCAGCAAAGCGTTTTGGCAAATACCCTTGGACGCAGAATCGTGCGAAAAAACTGCTTTCGTTGTACCTGGTAGGGGAATGTTCCATTTTAAAAGATTACCCTTTGGTCTAAAAAACAGCCCCGCCGAGTTACAAAGACTGATGGACAAACTTTTCGGTCCTGAAGTCGATAACAGCCTGTTTTGTTACCTTGACGACCTCATCATCGTCAGCGATACCTTTGAAAAACACCTATTAATGCTGGAAAAAGTTTTTCAACAACTCAAGTTCGCTGGTTTAACCATCAACTTGAAGAAGTCTGAATTCTGTAAGTCCCGTCTACGTTATTTGGGATTCATTATCGACGAAAAAGGTCTAAGAACAGACCCCGCTAAGGTGGAAGCCATGGCAAATTTTCCCCGACCCAAAAACGCGAAGGAAGTCAAAGGTTTCCTTGGACTTGCAGGTTACTACAGGAGATTCATCAAAGAATTTTCCACTATCGCAGCCCCCTTAAATAAAATTACCGGCATCCGTAAAGGTGTCAGCAATTTCCGATGGTCTGTCGAAGCTGAAGAAGCGTTTACAACTCTAAAAAATGCCCTTCAAAAAGCTCCCGTTCTGAATTGCCCGGATTTTGCACTCTCTTTTACCCTCCACACGGATGCCTCCAATGTAGGAATCGGTGGAGTCCTTACTCAAGAATTCCCAGATGGCGAACACCCTGTAGCGTATTTTTCCCGTACATTAAACAAACACGAGAAAAACTACGGAATTACCGAGAAAGAGTTATTGGCTGTATTGGATTCTGTTCACCATTTCCGCGGTTACATAGACGGTAGCAAATTTACTGTAGTTACAGACCATAGTAGTTTGAAATGGTTGATCTCTTTAAGTAATCCCTCCGGTAGGCTCGCTCGTTGGTCCTCCCGTTTGTCTCAATACAATTTTGATGTTGTTCACCGTAAAGGCGCGGACAATATTGTTCCCGACGCCCTTTCAAGAATTGAACTGGCTTCATTAAATGTTGACACAATTGCCCCCCCTCCATCTACAAAAGATGAATGGTACTTGAAAATCTTCGAAGGTTGTAAAAATAACCAACAAAAGTTTCCTAATTTTATCATAAAAGAAGGACAACTATACCGTAATTGCAAGGTACCACTATCCATCCTCGAAGATTACTCGTGGAAACTTGTCGTTCCCCTCGAAGGTAGAGAACAAATAATTATTGACAATCATAGTGCTCCCGACTCCATACACCCAGGAAATTTCAAGACGTATAAAAAGATCTCCTTGAAGTATTACTGGCCTGGTCTCTTCAAGCAAATTCGCAATTACATCTCTAAATGTGAAACTTGTAAAGCTTATAAACATAGCACGGCAGCACCTGCCGGCCTAATGGGTAATCCCAAACGTGCCGACAGACCCCTACAATCATTGTCAATGGACCTCGTCGGACCCTTTCCCCGAAGTTATGCCGGACACATGCACATACTTAGTGTAGTGGATGTTTTCACTAAATTCTGTTGGATCTTTCCTTTAAAAAGAGCCAACGCGTCCGCCATCATCAAACTTCTGGAAAAACACATTTTTATACCTTACGGAACACCCAGAACCGTAATTGTTGATAACGGAAAACAATTTATTGCCCAAGAATTCAAAGATTTTCTTGCCAAATACGGAATCAAGGATATTTACTATAATACCTTGTATACTCCACAAAATAACACCGTCGAACGTTATAACCAAACAATCAACACAGCTCTGGCTATTCTAGTTGATAAAGATCAACGTACTTGGTGTAAAAACCTAGATAAAATTCAGGCTGCAATGAACAACACTGTTAATCTGGCCACTGGTTACACACCTTTCTTCTTAAAACACGGTATGGAACAAGTTGTTCATGGTTCTCTACATAGGAACACAAACTTTCCTACGTCAATTGCCACCACAAGCAACCCTACCGCGAACTATGCCCATCGTCTGGAAGAACTGTCGGCCATCTACAGTGAAGTCACTGATGCTTTGCTCCTGGCTCATCAAAAGAGTGCGGACAGATACAACCTACGTAGGAAACATGTCACCTTCAATACAGGAGACATAGTTTGGAGAAAGAACAACACACTTTCCCAAGGAGCCATGTATTTCTCTGCCAAGCTGGCACCACGTTTCGTGAAGGCCAAAGTTCTAAGAAAGATATCAGATCTAGTGTACTCCTTGTCTGACTGCTCTGGAAAACACATTGGTAATTACCATATTAAGGATATCGCAAAATCTGGAAGTGAGGAGTCAAGTAAAACTGCCCCCACTATCTCAGCAAACTTAAAATGATCCAGTGTGTATCACCACAACCTTTTTGTAAGCACACCAAGTCTTACAATGGCTGGCGTGTAAAGTGTCAATTACATGCCCACCCTTTCGTTGATAAAACGAATATTGTTAAAAAATCATTTTTGTAAATTTATGTACAATCCACGGTGTAGTTTGCCCCGTTCATGTTCGTGAATTGACAACCACCGTAATTTTTGTCTCACACGTTTTTTTATTTTTTTTCTTTTTTCTTTCTTTTTTCTCACCTGTTCCAAAATTGATCACTTTAGAGCAGAGACACCCCTCGAGTGACAGTGTTCGGGAAGTCATGAACCCAATCATTGCCTCTCAACCCCTCACACTACGCAACGTTCATGCCATGGCACGCTTTGCCATGTAATGCAATATTGTAATTTTCACCATTTTTGTTTGTTGTTTTTTTTTTCATCATATCGGAAGGAATCTCTTCATTTTTTTTCTTTTTATGTTCTGTAAATACTGGAGCGTCGTTCTAAAATCGATTTGGTAAACTCCAAAGCGTTAAATCACGACCCAGGACTAGTAAACCATCTCAACATGCTCCATATTTTACCCATCATGGTAAAGATAAGTGGTTACTCACATAATCACATTCCTTGTGTATAGTAGTTTTCAATTTTTTCTCAAATGTCAAAAAATTGATGGCGTCCTACCCGAGCTCTTTGCTAACAAATTGGATTTTGACACATCCATTTTGAAATCATATGTATATAAATAAAGGAAAAGCCTTTAAATTGGTCTTTCCATCCTTGTACAAATCCTCATGGACTCGTTTCAACTAAAGTACGTAAAACCAAATACTCGGTCTTTTGTTGTTATAAGAAGTCCTCGATTTGTCCCTCTTCACAACATGTATGTCTTGTATTACATGCTTCAACCCTTACGGAAAAGGTTAATAAAACCTAACGGCAGCCCTGATTTCCATACATAAATAACCGCAGTTTAACGTAAATCATCAATGTTTTGTTTGATCATCGTTTTACAAACATAGGCATTCAACTCCTGTTTCGCCATTTAACCAAGTATTTGCAACCTAAATTGCACATAACCTGGTATGTTGTAACCACACAAAGGGTATGTAAAACCACAATTGGTCCCTTTTATTTGTCCCCACTGAAGTTTGCTGCAATAGACAGTATGTAAAACCATGTAGGTCTGTCTTTGTTTGTCACATGGTGTAAACAGAAATGTACTCTGTCATCACCCCGCCTTTATAACATACGAAGTGACATTAAATTGTTTACCTCCTTGTTATCCTATCGTACGCTCCTGGGCTACGGAGTTAGTTAATCTAACAAATCTTTATAAACTGTGTTAAAACAAGCATAGTTAACATTTATTGTGTTGTATTTAAACGTAACCCTGTTACATTATAGGAGAGATCCTTAGAACATCCACCATTATAGGAGGGATCCTTAAAATACCTGCCGCGATACGAAAAGTTCGTCATAATCACTTTTTTCTCATAGCTAAATGTTATTGAGCTGGTCGTGTGACATATTTGTCATGAGAACCATTTTGTACATTCTATTTTGGTCGTGTGCCATTCATTTGTCATGAGAACCATTTTGTACATTCTATTTTGGTCGTGTGCCATTCATTTGTCATGAGAACCATTTTGTACATTCTATTTTGGTCGTGTGCCATTCATTTGTCATGAGAACCATTTTGTACATTCTATTTTGGTCGTGTGCCATTCATTTGTCATGAGAACCATTTTGTACGTTCTATTTTGGTCGTGTGCCATTCATTTGCCATGAGTACCACCCTTTTCGTATAACCTGTTCCGGTCGTGTGTCATTTATTTGTCATGAGTACCGCTTTTATGTATAACTGTGTATAAACTCTGTACACGAGACGTGGAGACGTAATAACAATACTTACCGTGATTCGTGTGAACGACATAATATCGGCTTTGCTATCTTCTTTAGGATGCATTGTATAAACTCTTTGACTTCTGTCTATAATTGAGTTATATCTTGTATGTACTTACATATTTTGTACACTATACGTGGAGACGTTAAAACACTTACCATGAGTCGTGCGAACGAAATAATATCAAACCCTTTGTGTGCAATCTACGAAATGTAGTCCACAACCCTTTGTTGTCATTCAACGCCAATGCCCGTGGACTTCCTGTTTTTTACTTCTTTGCAAATAGGAAAGAAGCCCAGGAATATCTACTATCCCAAAAGGACTAGTTTTCAGCTTCACTGTCAATTATGGGGCATAGTGCTGTGGGAGTTAATCGATTGAGCACAAAAAACCACCTAACTCGTTGTCTGGAGAACGAACAAGAAAACCCCCAGGTTTGTGAAATTGGAGCAAGGGTCTGTCTTTTCTCACAATCATGTAGAAGTTTTTAAAATGACCCCTAATCTTTTGCCCAATACACGCGAAAGATTAGCCTCTTTGATATAATGTGTATTCAAATGTCTCCTCATCCTTTTTGATAAATGTAAAGAGTCAGGAAATCTGCTGGTTGATTATGTTTCATTTTCACATAGAGTTTGAATCGGAAATTAGTCCAGTCTCTAGCAAGTTTCGCAACTCGTCTCCCTTCTCCCCTCCTCCTCCCATTCCCCATGTTTCAGACTTATGTTATGAAGTGAAAAATCTGTCGTTGACCATATCTCGCCCTCACTTGGAGTTCGAATAGGTAACTGTCCGGTTATCTACAGGTTTTCCCCCTCAATCTCTGCATATGTCTCACCAGTTTTTTTCTCTCTTTTCTCAATTCCACGAAACACATTCATGAATGTTGGATATGTACGATATGCACTTGGCGTACCGTCTGTCTCCTTTTGACAACCTTTATTCATGAATTGGTTTCCCTTTGCCGTGACTAGTTCACGATTCTTTGTCTCGTTCTTTGAAATTCTACGAAAATGTTACCATCTCATGTTAGCATAGGCCATAGAGGGCCGGTTGTTTTTTAACCAAGACATATTGCTAACTAACTAACTAACCATCACGCCGTTTCCCCGCAGGGGTAGGCAGAGAGGACGGACCGCCAAACAACTCGGTCTTGGCACACACTCTTTGCCTCACTCACATTCATACATCGTCTCATACATTCTCTTCTATTATTCTGACTTTTGACATGACCCGACTCAAGTATCTGATTCACTTGATCGTGCCATGTCTTCCTCGGGCGTCCCCGACTTCTTCTACCATTCACATTCGCGTCGTATATTCTTCTTACACTACTTCCTTCGTTCATTCGCTCTACATGCCCAAACCATCTGAGGGTCCCTTTCTTAATCTTACTCATTATGCTTACATCAGCCTTACATTCTTTGCGGATATCCACATTTCTCACACGATCATACATTGTTTTACCACACATACGTCTCAGGGATCTCATTTCAACTGCATTCAGTTTACTTTCATCCTTCCTCTGCCAGTTCCATGCCTCACTGCCATACATCAGGGTAGGTACCAGGACTCCATTGTGGACTGCTAGCTTCGCTTTTTTTGACAGTTTTTTATTAGCGCCAACGGCATTCAGTCCACCATTAATGGAGTTACCGGCATTCACCCTTCTTTCAATATCTCTTTCAGCCTTCCCATCTCTCGTAAACATACTACCCAGATACACAAACTCATCCACCTGCTCCAAATATTCATCATTCACAACTATGTTGCATACTGTTTTCGTACTCTCCCTTTCAAACACCATGACTTTAGACTTACTTACATTCATCATTAGCTCATTTTTCACACATACTTCGTTCATCCTAGATACGAGAGACTGTAGATCTTCCATAGTGTTAGAAATCAGCACCGCATCATCAGCATACAACAGGCAACATACTTTCAGATTACTCAATTTCGCGCCCAATCCCACCTCTTTCAATTCTTGCATACAATTATCCATGTATAGATTGAATAACCATGGTGACATTACGCAGCCTTGCTTGACACCTTTTGTGATGTCAAACCACCCCGTAAAACCACCGTTTACCCTAACACACGCAACGCTTCCCTCGTACAGAGACGCAATTGCCTGTATGAGATTTGTATTCACTCCATACTTGGACAAAACCTTCCATAGCTTTTTCCTGTCGACTCGGTCGTATGCTTTTTGTAGATCTACAAAGGCGCAGAAAAGTTTCTGGTTTTTCGCCAGAAATTTCTCAGTAAGCATACGCAAGGAGAAAATCTGGTCCATGCATCCCTTTCCACTCATAAAGGCACCTTGCACATCCCATATTTTATCCTTTGTTTCCATTCTTACCCTTTCAATCAATATTCTTCCGTACAGCTTGCCGACTGAACTTAGCAGGCTAATAGCCCTATGATTTCCACATTCCATACGTGACCCTTTACCTTTGTATAACGGCATGATTACAGCCCTTCTCCAATCTAATGGCGTGTAACCCTCCTCTAAACACTGATTAAAAAGTTTGCACAACCATGTGAGAATAATATGGCTATCTCCTTTAAAGTATTCGGCAGCAATATTGTCGAAACCAACAGCCTTACCATTCTTCATGCATTTTATCGATTTTTTTATTTCATCCACGCTGATTTTGATTGAATTCACTCCGTCATCGTTCATACCCGATTCACTGCTGGCCTCACTATCACCCGGATCGCTTTCAAAAACCTCCTCAAAATATTTCATCCATCTCTGTTTTATTTCTTCCTCATTCGTCAACATTTTTCCATCTTTCGATTTTATGACTTTCCGGCTTCCGTTCTCTGAACCACTCCGGGACCTTTTGACCTCCTTCCAAAACAGTTTAATGTTTTCTTGGAAGTGTCTTGTCATTTTTATTCCCTCTTCCTCTTCCAGGCGTTTCTTTCGTTCTTTCACTCCAACACTTACTCTTTTCTTACATCCCTTATAAACTTCTTTCGCTCTATCTCTCTCTTCGCTAGAATCAGTGCCAGCCGCTATCAGACGTAACCATGCTTTCTTCTTCTCTGAGACCAGTGCTTTGATCTCGTCATCCCACCATGCGTCACCTTTCTTCCTACCTTGCGTACTTATTCCACATACATCTCTAGCAGATTCACAAAGACTCACCTTTATGTGGTTCCATGTTTCATCAATGCTTAGACCGTCCATTTCCTTCTCATTCAATCTCATCTCTGCCAAATTCTCATACTCACTTCTGACATTAGCATTTTGCAGTTTTTCTACTTTGACTC
This sequence comes from Limnephilus rhombicus, assembly GCA_929108145.2. Classification (NCBI taxonomy): domain Eukaryota; kingdom Metazoa; phylum Arthropoda; class Insecta; order Trichoptera; family Limnephilidae; genus Limnephilus; species Limnephilus rhombicus. The sequence continues at coordinate 34,399,777 of OV815297.1, forward strand.
TTGTTGGAGTTGATATCGTTTTCACTTTAGAGCGCCAGCCGCGAAAGAGGTTTACTCTCGACACCACCAGAAAGTGGTCAGTTTCAACCTCCGCCCCTCTGAAAACTCTGGTGTCCTCGGTAACGGCTCTCAACCTAGAGTCAATTACCACAAAGTCAATTATCGATCTTTCATTTCCTCTTTCCCACGTATATTGGTGGACACATTTATGATCGAAAAAAGTATTCGATACAAACAGGTTCCACTCTAAACATACTTCAAGTATTCTGTTCCCATTGTCATTCGTTCTTTCATCCCCGAACTTACCTAAGGCTGAATCAAATCCGTCACGTCTAATTCCCACCCACCCATTCAAATCCCCCGCCATTATAATCCTTTCATTCGAATTTTTTAATCTCATTACGTCGTTCACACCAGTCCAAAAATCATCTTTCACTTCGTCGCTTTCAGAATTAACAGGAGCATAGCAAATAACCAGAAACACCCTTGTCAAACCAATTTTGAATCGGATCCACATTATTCTCGGACTTACACATTCATATTGCGACATACATTCAACCATTCTGGGAGACAGTAACGCTGCAACACCCTGACAAGCCCTCTCTGTATCTGGTCTTCCAGACCAGATGACAAGTCTATCGTTGTGTTGCATTGTACCGCTCTCTTTTTTCATACTCTCTGTCACACAAAGTACGTCCAAACATTTACTATCCATTGTTTCACATAATTCATTCATCTTTCTTTCCATCCCTCCTCTGATATTCCACGTACCAATTCGACATTGTTCCCGTTCCGTCCTCCTCTTTGCGCTACCAAGGGATTGGCGATGTGATGGGTAGCGAGCCTCATCGACACCTCTGTCGGCCATTCCCTTCCTGCACGGACTACATATAAAACTACCTTAACCTCATACAAACACCGTTACACCGTCACTCTCTGGGTCGGTGGTTAAAATTTCGTTATTTCATTATCTGGACACATTTTGTTTCTCTCCAAACCTTTTCTTCATTGGTCCCTAGGCAGGTAAACTTCAAGAATTTTGCTCTAATAATAATTCCTCCCGGATTTAAAAAGAAGCCCAGGCGGATGTCATCACCAACAGCCAAGCTGAGCTTCACTTCCTGACAGCACGCGCTGTGGTTACAAGGTCTCTCCTGCTGCCATTTTCTACGCAATTGTTCCTGAAAGCACAGACCATACCGCCCATACGTATGTTGTCTTGTCGTGCCACAGCAAGCTGAGTTGTCCCACTATACTTTATGACACTCTAAACTACCTTTTGGGCACGCTAGCTCTTAGGTTTGTTCTTACTCTTGCTATCAATGCCAACCTTGTCGTCTCTTGCTCTGTCATGCAGTGACACATATATCGTCATGTGTAAACCATCATTACCTTGACCCACCAGTATTCGCTGAATGCGCACCAATACAAGTTATCTTGAGCTACATTATGCTTCAATAACCATTATATACGATCCGTGTTTACCATAATAACACTTAGGATTCGCACTGGCATGTCTGCAGATACTGGATTCTTCTCTTCAATGACCTCTGTAACCATAGTCGCGGCACAGCAACCACAGTCTCCACTTCGTGAACTTCGACGTCTTCGACAAAACCAAGTGTTTTCTAAGGCCCAAGTGTACTCCTGAGCGTTGTCTCAAATGGGTCTGATTACAGTGATAATGTAATCCTTAGAATCCGTGAAGTCACGTCCTTTTCTTCGAAATTCTCCGAAACCAAACAAATCCACGCTTCACAAACTTAGCTCCAAGACCAATGAAACCTTAGAATCACACACTTTTTTCTCTTCTCTTGTACAAATGTATTGTCATTCTTTCAATTGCATAACCATGTGTATTGTCATTCTTTCAATTGCATAACCATGTGTATTGTCATTCTTTCAATTGCATAACCATGTGTATTGTCATTCTTTCAATTGCATAACCATGTGTATTGTTATTTTCAATTGCATAACCTTGTATGTTGTTTTACACCATGTACTTTTCCCAAATTTGTCTTTTCCAAACATTGTATGTACCCCCACCCATTCCCTACAAACATTGTGACCCAAACTATAGCATAAAACTGTATGTTCTAGCTAGGAAATCTCTCAAGCAACGAATCTCTCAAAAACCCCGATGGAAGCATAAGAGGATTTTTTTTCCCTACAGCTCCATTGCCACGTCGCTTTTTTTTCCAAGCGCGGGGGGAAGTGTTATGGTACGCCCAAACGACAAAGAATTCAAACTCCTAATTCGCCGCAAACTACACAACACCCTGCTCTCCCCCCTGTTCCCTGCTTCCTACTTCCTATCCCATCCGCCCACCCGCACGCGATCCCTTCCACCAGTTGAGAATTGCGAGCCGCCTCGGGCACACGTTAAGCCCGCGCGTTGATTCCCACTGTTCGCGCCCGGCGTACTATCGCTCGAATTGTACTCAAATATAACCTGCAATGTTAATTCAATAACCTACGGGTTTAGCGCTGATATTTCACCATGCCTGTGTAAACTTCGGTTCTGTCCTAAACTCGGGAGGTGCCCCTGGAAGCCGGAAGACGAAGACCCCCCAACATCATGTAAGCTGTACAATTGTTTCCTCATTTGAATGTGTCCTTTAACGATAGACTGTAAACTCCCGCGCAAAGCCATCACTCAGAGAGTTTCGTTTAGGGATCTTGAGGTTATAAACACGATAGCTAGGATTGTGTAGTATGTATTTCTTGTGTTGAATTGTACTGTAATGACCTATGTACTGTGTTTTAAATTTGCAATACATGAATCTAGTTAACTCAATCCTGTTATTATTCTGCTACGGCAGGAGGGTTTCCTAGAGGGGGAGTATCCTGCCAGACGACTGAGATGCGAAGGAATTTCTGAAGCCTCGAGCGACCCACCACCTGAATAGAGGGTAAATCATGCCTCCCCTGAGAGCTAGCTTGGGACATGTTTGGGGGCCCGCTCCTAACAATATTAAGACTTTATTCGAAAATCGAATTTTGATTAAACAATCGATGGTTTGCAAAATGTCATCCTCAATTTGTGACATTTTTTACAGTTTCGTATGAGTTTTTGTAATGATTAAAAAACTTTTCAAATGTATTGTCATTTGATTGAAATAATCCAGAAACCGGCTAAAGTTCGGTGTTTGGGCTAAATTCCTAAAAAATAAAACTAGTTATTTTTATACTAATTTGGGGTCGGGGAATCCGAATCTGAAAGAATTAGGCGGCGGCAAGCAATATTAACTGAATTACAGGACTTTAAAAAAAATTATACACATTCAGGAAAATAGCCATTCTGGAAGCATTTTGATTCCTAGAAAATCAAACTAGTTATTTTTATACTAACTATGGACCGGGGAATCCGAATCTGAAAGAATTAGGCGGCGGCAAGCAATATTAACTGAATTAAACGACTTTAAAATTTTCTATACACACACACATGAAAATAATCATTTCGGAAGTATTTTGACACACGTAGTACAAAGATCATAGAAAAACAAGATAACATAGATGTTTTTACCACACAAAATTAAGTGTTGCCATTAAGCAGTAATATTAATAACGTAAAATAACATGTTTATATTTTAAGTACTTATTTTTTATAAATTTTACTCACTTTTGTATCACAAACCATGTTACATAAACCCGGCGTAGCTGCTAAACTAATTGAAAACAGGGATGTTTTTTTGCCGTGACGCGAGCAGGCGGTATAAAGGGGCACAAACCATGTTACACAAACCTAGCGTAGCCGCTAAACTACTCGAAAACAGGGATGTTTTTGTTCCGTGACGCGAGCAGGCGGTATAAAGGGGCACAAACCATGTTACACAAACCTAGCGTAGCCGCTAAACTACTCGAAAACAGGGATGTTTTTTTGCCGTGACGCGAGCAGGCGGTATAAAGGGGCACAAACCATGTTACACAAACCTAGCGTAGCCGCTAAACTACTTGAAAACAGTGATGTTTTTTTGCCGTGACGCGAGCAGGCGGTATAAAGGGGCACAAACCATATTACACAAACCTAGCGTTAGGTTAGGTTAGGTTAGGGACGCGAGCAGGCGGTATAAAGGGGCTGGAGTTTTACCGCTTAGCTGGACTCTTATATGATCCGCGTATCCGACAGGAACCCTTCGAGACAAGCGAGTTTGACAAGGATACGACGGACGAAGAAGACTTGGTCGATTTATAAGGTATGTTTTTCTGCTGTTATCTATTTTCATATTGATATAGGGATAAATATTTTTGAGAGCTGGTAACACTGCCGGCACATGTTTTTGTATATTTCTTGTTTTTCTATGATCTTTGTACTACATGTGTCAAAATACTTCCGAAATGATTATTTTCATGTGTGTGTGTATAGAAAATTTTAAAGTCGTTTAATTCAGTTAATATTGCTTGCCGCCACCTAATTCTTTCAGATTCGGATTCCCCGGCCCATAGTTAGTATAAAAATAACTAGTTTGATTTTCTAGGAATCAAAATGCTTCCAGAATGGCTATTTTCCTGTATGTGTATAATTTTTTTTAAAGTCCTGTAATTCAGTTAATATTGCTTGCCGCCGCCTAATTCTTTCAGATTCGGATTCCCCGACCCCAAATTAGTATAAAAATAACTAGTTTTATTTTTTAGGAATTTAGCCCCAACACCGAATTTATTCCCAGAAACCTTCGAGAGGCTGGAAAAAAGGTATATTATTTATGCATTAAACCGCTTACTCGTTAATACGGAATACTTTTTATCCAAACACTTAGATTTAGCTTTATTATTACGAAAATTGAGTATTTATGTCGGGGGAGACCAAAAAACATGCAAAAAATATGTATTTAACATTTTGTTAAAATTAATTCACTCTCGCGGTAACGCCATTGTTTATCCATCGTCTTTATTTTAACATATCATAGAATCAATGTCAAATGCCAATCATAGAAATTTTTTTTTTTGCGTAAAACAAAGTGAATGCTTCATTGACAAATTTGTACCTGTATTTATAACAGTAGAACATGGAAAGAAATGTATTAAAATAATTACACAAACCCGCTAGACAAACCCTGCGTAGCCAAACAAACCATTCAAAACCTGGGATGTTTTTTAAAAGTATGATGAAAAGCGAATTTATTTTATAAGATTGGTACTTCCGACAAATGTCATATTTGATTGTCTATTAGTTAAAAAAGGAACATTCCGTATTATCCGTGCATCAAACTTCGACAACACGAACGTTCCCCATTATCCGTGAGGTGGACAAAACATTTCCTATGCATATAGCAATACTATACATAGACAACTCACATATATGTACACATTTCCTATGCATATAGCAATACTATACATAGACAACTCACATATATGTACACATTTCCTATGCATATAGCAATACTATACATAGACAACTCACATATATGTACACATTTCATATGCATATAGCAATACTATACATAGACAACTCACATATATGTACACATTTCCTATGCATATAGCAATACTATACATAGACAACTCACATATATGTACACAAGGGAAATAAATACAATTTGTTATCAACCACTCTGTCATGTCACTATTTATACACTACTAACTTATGAAATATTTATATACAAATTGTTTTTATTCATTTGCTGCATCCTTTTCGAGTTACATTCTTTTTGAGTTTCTTCACCTGCTCGTAAAGTTAAGGGATACGTCACTCACGTTAATTATAATTATAATTATTTTTTGTAATCACGTTTAAACATCCACGTTAATTATAATATGGATTTTGTCAACACGCTTGAAGAATGTCTCGATTCTAAATTTTTGCAAGCGATTTAAATGACCAAATATTTATCTATTGTTAAACAAGCATTCGATACTAAATTTGTACTTTAAGACATTTTTTTTTCTCTTCGCTTATTCTTTTTTTTATGAGTTCAAAATTGTAGTTATTAACTAAAGCTTCTACGAGGAATTCAATCGTAACACTTGTTTCATTAATAAATAATATGTTTATATAATTAATCAATGTAATATGAAATTATGATATGAACTAAATTTGTCAATTTGACTGGCCTAAAACAGGATCCATTCCTAGTTGGCTAGTCAAAGTTTCCATATATGTTTCATTGTACCAGATTTAAATGTCCGGGTTTAATTTTCCCCACAGGAAAAACTAAACCCTTTCACACACTTCCCAAATGATCATCTGGTCAATCCACGTTATGCAATTGCACTATATAAGTATTATAATTACAAAACAATACAAGAACAACATGTCAACCTACCAGAGACCAGATGGGAAAATAATTCACCGACTCCAGATATTTTCATATCAGAGGGTTCGGCTCTGTGGAATTCCTAATTGAACCTATAAATCCTACTGATATTTTATGTGAAAAAAATTTATTATTATTATTATTATTATTATTTCCTATGCATATAGCAATACTATACATAGACAACTCACATATATGTACACATTTCCTATGCATATAGCAATACTATACATAGACAACTCACATATATGTACACATAAGCAAGCATATTTTCATTTTTATGTATATAAGAAAAGATTAAAACATGAAATAAAACGTGTAATATTTCGTCTTTTTATACTTATTTAACTCTCCTGGTCATCGGCAAGACAGTTGTGATGTTCTGTCTTTTCTCTTGGCTCTGATCGATATTTAAATTCTTAAGGCTTTGCATATGTGTGGTAGGGATGGAAAATTCCTCCCCTACGTCACACAAGCCTTTATAAATTTGGACCCTTATTTCCTCTGATAACTACAGAAAGCTACTTAAAGCTCCCTTGTACTACATACCTTTAGCGATATATGTACTTAACTAATAAATACGTTATTTACGACTTTGAACGTAAATATTTTCGTATTTAGGTTGTAATTAAACTCCATCAAACGTTGTGTAATTTTTTGATTTATGATATAGGACCTTAATTACTTTAAATTTTGTGGTAACCCTCTTGATTCTAAACAGAGTGTTGAATTTCAAACTGTATTGGTCTTTCTCTTGCAAATTTAACCTTAAGTAATTTCTCTAAATGAACTAACTTCCCTTTGACGTTTATTACGATTCCCTACATCCTAATGAATTCATGAATAAGCAATACTAATCGAAACTACACATGACTAATTGAACAGATAATTAAATATAACTCAAATGGTTAAATGTTAGTAAATTTGATTATGATTGTATCTCGTATCTGCTGGGCGCCCCTCCGTTTAGATTCAGCTGCTATAAGGTACATATAAAGATGGATTTAGTAGGTTAATATAATTAGTTAATTGCATATTTGACGAACTCAGAATAACCCTTTTTCTGGCAAAATTTGGCTCCTGCCTCCATCAAGTAAGCAGGGTGATCAGGAGTCAACCCAAAATTCGCACAGTCTTTTGGCACGGTTCAATTGATTGATACCTAAGTTATCGCGTCCCAAATGAACCTTCCTTCGCCATCATGCGCTGCCTTCAGGTCTTCCCCCGAGCCCAGATACCTCCAAATTCCTACTCCTCCAAAGTTTACTATTTACTTAGGGCGAACCGGTTTCGTCCTATATGCAATCATATACTCACGGGTTTGTGTGGAGTTACGGGTCGTGAATCCTCCCTCCACGTTCAAGAAATGAGACGAGAGTGACCCGACAGGCCTAAAGCACTAATTGTAAGTGAGTTCGTTTCATTCAATGAACAGTACATAAAAAGATATATATGTGAACATACGTTTTGGGAAGGTTTATAACTCGCAATACGAAACTACTTGCATCGCATCCCGAGCTCGGATCTCGCCCATCAAATTCTGCGAAATTTTCAGATTGATACCGAATATATACGTAAGAATAGTGTGAAATATAAATACATACTAGTACATTAAGATCTTATCTGGCGATGTGTTCTGGAGATTCGCCATAACTCCAAGCTTTTGTTTGGTTTTGTTGACGGTTTTGTTTGAGAGATCCGCCATCTCTATGGTTTGATTAATGGTCCTTGTTATAGAAGCGACCACTGCCTTCTGTTGGTTGAACTGTATTTTTTTTTTCTTTCCCTCCCCTCCAATGTTCAACTTTTGATAAATTCTTGCTATCCCGTGATTCTCAATTGAATCATGTAAATCCTCATTACCCCTTATTAAGCTATCCCGTGATTTTTCAACTGTTTCATGTAAGTCTTCAATACACCTTTTTGAACTATCCCGTGATTTATCAACTGTTTCATGTTAAATCTTCAACACACCCTTTTGAACTATCCCGTGATTTATCAACTGTTTCATGTAAATCTTCAATACACCCTTTTGAACTGCTATAATAAATCTGTTAATTTTAAATTGCTTAGGTCTGTAGATACCTCTTTACGTTCAAATTAAAGATAGTGTTTAATTCCTTTTTTTTTTTTCTTTAATAATTGCGCAATATAATAATTTTATCCCGTTCCTAGAAGTTAATACCTAAGTACGATATCCACTAATCAAGGTCATTTTTTTTCTTCTTTTTACTGTATTCGAGCTAGTGTCCCAGTGACCGACTTATTTTGTAAACAATTTGAGCTTTGTAAACATTCTCGACGGCCTCGTGACCTAGATTCAAGCGTATGAGGTGTGTTTAATTTAGACATTCCGGAGACGTGTGAGATGACTCTAAAATTTTCTTTGTTTGATAATGATGTACTTAGCGCAATTGTCTAGTCTGATACCCGATTACGTATACATATTTATTCATTTATATATATACTTTGTCTCAATAAATAATTTATAATATTAATATGTATAATTATATTATGATTGAAATAATTTCTAATATCATAACTTATTTCAAATGCTCTGGATTTTCTGAAATTATATTAATACATACATAAAATTAAATAAAAAATATTGATTTGTAAATTTATCACACATAACTACTTTTAATAGTTATTGATGAATTCAGAGGTAGGAATCGATACCCTTTTCCTCTTTTTATATAAGTGTTTTTCTTTTTTGATTAAAATTTTTCTTGGGAACAAAAATTACATATATATATGTTTATATACATACATATATAAATATATAAAATATACTTATTATACTTATAATATTTTAATATAGTTACATATCACATATTAAGAGAGTAATATCTTGGTCAAATAATTAATCCAAATACCAATGTTTGCTGCATTCCGCTTTCTCCTTGGAATCTGTAAAATTTTATAACGGAAAAGACTTACCCCTACCAAGGTTTTTCCGACCGGGAAATACACGGTAACCTTGCTGCAATTTTCCTAAATTAACTTTTATTTTCCTAAATTTAATTAAATCTTTTTGACTTCAATTTTTTTTTTTTTCCATTTAATCTAATTAATTAAAATGATGCATGAACTCTATCGTTCTAAACTGTATTTTATCTCAAAACTCGTTGGTTAGATAACACTTTAAATGATAGTTACTTCACGATTAATTTAGAGATGGTAAATTGTTGTTAAATTAAATTTTTATCCCTCCGAACTTTTATGTATTAATAAACTATTATTTTGTTTTATTATTATTATTTAAGATAATTAATTTAAATATTTATTATTTGTTAGAACACTTTCACTTAGATTGAACACACGTATTTAATTATAACTTCTTCACGCTAAATTATCACATCACTTCAGTTATTTATTGCACTAATATTAAACGCGAAATTTCTAAGTTTAAAAATACGATATTAAGTGATTATAAAATCCGAATTTTCCACTAAAACAAATTGTATTTATCACGAGCACTTTTATTTTTCACAAGTAATTAATGCGTTGGCTTTAATTTTTATTTTCACTGATTCTAACTGCAAAGTATTTTTTTTTTTTTTTGTAGATCACTGACTAGAATGTGAAATTTTTCTAAGTATCAAAATAATTATCACTTAGAATTTTTCAACTTTAAATCACCCACCGTTTCGTCACGTTCCGCGAAGTTACAACCTTTTCGACCACGACCGTAGACTGTCCTCAACTGGCATTTGTCTAGACTTTTATACCCCTCTCAGGTCCAAAAGATCGTATCTGAATCTCCTGTAATAAACCAATCTAATTACTATCAACTCGTAATTTCTTGAAACCTTCCCATTATTGTCGAATGCGGTCCCTTAGTACCTTTCGCGTTTGATACTTTAAATTCTGTCTCGTACTTCCATACTTACAAGATCCGGATTTAGTAAGATCCATGTTTAATGGCCCAACTTCCTTTGTCCTGGTGTTCATACAAAATTAGCTTGAATTTAATAATTTTAAAGTTCTATTTTCATCTATTTCGTAACATGTCCGTGCGTACGGCATCTACCATATGTTCCAAATCTGTCCCCAAATTCGCCTATCAGAGATATCTTCATGTCAAAGCCTTTCTCGCAAATTGTTCATTTTTATTTTATTATTTTTCCTCGAGTTTTTCTGTATTCTATATGAACCTTTCCATTTAAAACCGAATTTTCTCTATTTACGTCGTATATTTGAATTTTCCATTTTTTTCTCGAATTTTCTTTTATTCACGACACTCTTTCCATGAATTTCCTTATTTATTCCTACGTTATTGTTCATATCTCTATAGATTTTTATATTTCAAGCCGTATTTATTTTATTCACTGTTAATCTAAGATTTCCTTTGTTTTTCTCTGTCGTATCTTCTCTCCCCTCGCTTCCCTGTACTTCCCTGATATAACCATATCGTTTTTTGATGTTTGCTGCCTCTTGGAAAATTTCATTTTCTATTTGTTATTAATAAATATATCATTTTTAACATCTTTATAGGAGATAACCCCACTTCGGCCCTTAAATTCCTGTCATTTTTATTGCTTCATAGAGATCGCCCCCCAAATTTTGTCTCATTCTTACGCAAAATCCCATAAACCATATGCCTTGACAGTTGTATACATTAATTCCTGTACCCACCTGGCAATAAATCCTTTTTTATTTCAGTGTCGTTAACTTTTATGAGAATTCTTTAATGTAAATATTTCATAAGACCCATGATAATTTTTATAGCTCTTTTAACGACTAATCGTCCTTATCTAAACAATTTTCATGTTCGAATATTCCTTGTTTATCACAACAAAATACATCTGAAATCGACAACCATTGTAATGCCTCATTTTTATCTGCAATCGCGTACTATGTTACTCTATAAACTCCATTTTAATTACGTAAAATGACTCCTTTTCCTGAGTTTTTCTATCGCAATGTTTTCAGCATTTTCCACTCCCCTCCGTACTGCACTCTATTTTCTTCTCTAACACTTGTTACTGCTCTAGACCTCTGAAATGTACCCTCGCCTATCCTTTAAAACTCTCATTTTTTTTGACGTTTCCTCCCTAAATCTTTCATCGTACTATTCTAGCTCCGTCTAGAATTGATAACAATAATTTTCCATTGTTTTTTCAACATTTCCATTCCCTTTAGCACGTTTTCCCTCGAATCGATCATCTCCGGTCGTCACAAACAATCGTATTATAGATGAAAATCTCCCTAACATCTTACAACACGTTTTCGTCACTTGCTATGCAATTTTTCACTTAAACTTTTCCATCGTTGTTTACGTGTATCCCTTTTTCCGCACCTGATATGCTTTAATGCGTTCGAGAACTAGGGTTTCTGATCCCTGGAATGTACCGGTTAATCACAACATTTCTTGGGGTCACCGTACTTTTGTCCTTGAACAGATTATTTCTTCCCACGGAGTTTATTCACCTCTCGGTTTGGTGGGAACGTCAAACTCATTAATTACATCCCTAATTGCCAAGTCCAAAGGTCGTTCCTTTGTTCTAAAAATGGGCTCGGCCCTCTCCTTGTTGATAGGCTAACTTGGTTTTTAATCGTTTTTGCTGTAATCCAATTGGCTGTCAATATATCACGGCCTAAAGTATATTGGGGAGTCCCCGTCTCAGATTATTTGTTGATACCATCTGTGATTTTTTTATCAATACTCGTCTCACTTTGTCTAATTATAGATCCCTACCGTAAATATGAATCCACTTTACTCTAATCCGATAGATGTCGTAGACGTGTCCGTTTTATAAGTAATTGATATTTTCTTTTTAAATTAAAGTGGGAAGCTACGATATTTCCTAATTTTCACTGTTGATCAATGCAATTCATCACAGTTCCCTCCTCTGAACTCAATTTGCTGTGGCTAACGTTGTATTTTATTTTAATGTCCTCTTTTTTTTTTTTTTTTTTTTTTTTCGTTAGACACCGAAATTGTGTTCAAATTTAGACTAGCTACCTTCCCCTCCTCATTTGGTTATCCCCTATCTCTACTCCGTGTCATATTACTACCTATCTCCCCCTCCTCATTTTGTTATCCCCTATCTCTTTTCCGTATCCTATTACTTCCTATCTCCCCCTCCTCATTTTGTTATCCCCTATCTTTTTTCCGTATCCTATTACTTCCTATCTCCCCCTCCTCATTTTGTTATCCCCTATCTCTTCTCCGCATCCTATTACTTCCTATCTCCCTCTTCTCTTTTAGTCGGATTGTTAACAATCTTGAATTTGAATCTCATTGTATTCTTTATTTTCTTTTCGCGTAGATTTTACTTTATGAAATTTTCTTTAATTTTGATAGATTCAAAATTAATTTCTTTTTGCTGGAACACGCCCCTCGACTCGCGTGTTTTGGTGGTCCCCAACCAAATTGGACTAAGACCTCCCTTACAATGATTTAAGTAAAGATTGTTTACAATCTCGCGGCCTTTCGAACAACTGAAAAGCGGGTGGTCTCTTGGTGTGCAATTAATTGTTTTTTGTTTTGTAAGTATGAATATTTTTTGTGAAATGTGTGTTTTCGCACGACCTCACCCAATCCGACAATCAGTGGTATACATGTTTCATATAAATTTTCCAGCATTTTTTTTTTTTTTCTTTATTTATTTAAACTTTATTTTATAATTCTTAATTTCTAATTGTAATTTCTTAATTCATCCAAAGTTGTTCTAGCCTAAGTGTTGCCCACTCTAATATTTAAATTTTTATAAATGTCCTTTATTATCCTCAAATTGGTTCAGCGTTCCCTTTTTTTCCCTTTTTTTTTTTTTTTTTGAAATCTAAACTATTTATATCTTAATTCAAATGTTACCTTTTTATCTCTATACTTAATGTCTACCCTATATCTATAGATAAACTTTCTTATTTCAATATTTCAAAAAAATTCCTAGGCATTGTTTATTTTTCAAAATGTCCCTTTTGTGTGCCATATAATATCTCTAATTCTCTCCTTTTGAGTGTTCTTACTTATCTAACATTTTTTTTTTCTCACTAACACATAAAAAAGTCAATTTTTTTTCTTTTTTTTTTTTCAACTAGAAAATCAAAATTAACGAATTTATTTGCCTTACTCTATTTCAATAATTGAATATGATTGTCGCTTATTAAGAACTTGTCCACTCACCCTCAAAGACTTAACGACGATCCGCCCCTCGCAAGCAATCTGATAATCTAATATTTTAGTAATTTTCTTTCTTCCCCCTCCCCAATTATAATGTACCCTAACATAACTTTATTTGTATTTCTCAATCGTTTATTTATTTATTAACATTTACAAATATTTGTAAACTTCGCACTCTATCCGTTGATTTCCACTAACTGTAAACCTGATTTTTGTTTCTTATTACTTGTGTAATATCTCGCTAAATGTAAAGCGCTATAATCTCCTTTTATCTCCCGAGTTACCGGATCAATTAGGGTATATGTGTTACTGTAAACTACTGAACCGATGACGTACGGTCCTTCGTAAATTAAACCGAATTTCTTGATTTGTTTGCGCAAAAAACTTGATTGTGTAATCTTTTTCAACTTGACCATGGTTCCGATTTCATAGGTAACTAGTCTTTTATTGAGATTATAATATTTTTGTCGATTTGTAGCGCTTTTCTCCAAATTCTTTTGAGCTGTTAACCTAATTTCATCTATTGTTTTCGTAGGTTTTCCACACCCTTGAGTATACTTGTCTAAACTATAAGTTGGCGATTTCCCGAAAGCTATTTCATTTGGTGAAAATCCTGTTGAACAATGTATTGAGTTATTGTAGGTCTGCTCTATTTCTTTAAGAAAAGCTGCCCATTTTGTGTGTTTCTCGTGACAGTAAATACGAAAAATTCTTCCTAGTTCTTTATTTACGCGTTCAGTTATATTCGGTCCAGGATTTCGCACTGAAGTATGTACGATTCTTATGCCCATCCTATACATGTGGCTTTCCCATTTTTTTTATGTAAATTGAGATCCGTTGTCAGTTAACAAAGCATCTATTTGTATGGTTTTATTAAAATCCTCTACACAATTTAACACGGTCTTAGTACTTGCTATCCTTAATTTATATAATTTTACAAATCTGCTGAAGGAATCTTGGATCACAAATATGTATTTCACGCCTCCCACTCCTCTCGGTAATGGTCCGTATAGATCTGCCATAGCCAATTGTCCTACTTCTTTGGTCATAATTGATTTACTCGGCCCTACAGTTGGTCGAATTTCGCGCTTCGCCAGCTGACAAAGGTGACATTCTCTTACTATGCGCTTTATATCTTGATTCATACCCGGCCAGTAATACCTGTCTCCCATAGCTGATCCTGTTTTAAAAATTCCCCCATGCCCAATTTCTAAATGTATCATTTTTATTAGCTCTTCAGTCAACTCCTGGGGTACTGCTAACACCGTTTTGTTTAGTCCTGTGGTGTAATACAAAGTCTTACCTATTTTTTTGTAATTTTTTAAATACTTATTTACTCTTTTTGTTGGTGGTCCGAATTTTCCCTTGCGCAAATACCCGAAAATTTCTCCCAAAAATGTGTCCTGCTTCTGTAGCTCCGTTATATTTTCTAAGTGTTTTCGAATTTGTTGTCTACCTTTAACCGCAAAAGCTGCTATTTCTGGACATGTGTTTTTCTCCTCCTGAACGTTTTCCGCATCACAAGAGTAACGAGATAAAATGTCAGGTCCTATATTTTCTTTTCCTTTAACGTACTCTACAGTGAAGTTAAATTGATTTAAATACAAAATCCACCGAGTCAGGCGACCACTGTACATCTTCCAGCTCTTCAAAAACGTCAGTGCTTGATGATCTGTTCTAATTATCAATTGTACCCCTCTTAAATATGTCTCAAACTTATGTAAAGCATATATTATCGCCCACAACTCTTGTTCCGATGTGGTCCATTTCAACTCCGGTCCCCTTAAAGCTTTGCTAATAAATCCAATAACGTGGTGATTTCCTTCGGCATCTAGCTGGTATAGCTCCCCCCCTATTGCGAATCCCGAACTGTCTGTCTGTAGGTAGTATGTACTATTTGGATCATGATGGTGTAAAATAACTGTCTCTAAAAATAATGTTTTCACCTTCTCGAATGCACGCTGTTCTGAGTCACCCCACCTCCAAGTTCTATTTTTCTGAAGTAAATCACATAAAACTCGTGTTGATTCCCCATATTTATTTGCGAATCTACGGTAATAATTGCAAAGTCCAAGGAAAGCTCTAACTTGTTTGATTTTCTTGGGTACCGGAAAATTTTTAATCGCGTCTATTTTTTCCGGATCCATCTGAACTCCCAAAGGCGTTATAATGTGTCCTAACATACGCACTTCGGTGAATAAAAATTGACATTTTTCGAGTTTACAAGTCATGTTTGCTGCCTCTAACCTCTCAAGTACCGCGCCTACATGTTCAAAATGATCTTCTTGGCTCCCACACGTATATATTATTAAATCATCCAAGTAATTAGCGCAGAATTCTCTCAGTCCTGGTCCTAGGATTTTGTCAATTCCCCTTGAAAAACTCCCAACTGATGTCTTTAACCCCTGCGGTAATACCTTGTATACATATGATTTTCCATTGTATACAAACCCTGTATATTTGCGACTTTCTGGACTGATAGGTATCTGAAAATAAGCTGAATTGAGATCTATCGTGGTGATGAATTTTACGCCATGAAAACGCTGTATTATCTCAAAAGTTAAGGGTGGTTTCTCTACTTCGGCAATCATTCTAGTATTTAAAAACCTAGCATCCAAAAGTATCCTGACTGTTCCGTCCTTTTTTAAAGTAAATGTTAGAGGACTAGAAAACTGTGTGGCCTCTCTACTGATGATTCCGAGTAACTCCAATTCTCTAATTTTTTCGTCAACTTTATCTCTATAAGCAAAAGGTACAGGATAAGATCGCTTAACGAAGGGCGTCTCGTCCGTCATCTTTATTTCGTGAGTGTATAAAGTTGTGAGACCCGGTCTGTCTCTAAATACATTTTTATGTTTGGTTAAAATCTTTTCCAACCCTTCTTTTCCTTTTAAATCTAAATCTAGCCTGGACACAAATGTCGTTATTCTACGCTCGAGACACGCCGTATTATTTTTTTCGGGGTTTACTTCAATGCTAATTAATTTTCCACTTGCGCAATTTTGACCGCTAATCTCACCTTTAGATTTCCTATAAGTTATCGATGAATTTACCAACTCTATATCCTTTTTACCATTTTCTGTTTTTATTTTTAACTTTCTATTTTCGCCACACTTAAATTCAGCTATATATTCGTCTAACCAATTGATTCCTAATATAATGGGCCTGATCAACTTGGGTATTATTAAACATGGTGTATTTATCGTAACATTTTCAAATCGCAGTGGTACTAAAACCAATCTAGATATCCTCTGACTTTTGTGTCCTACGGCTACCCTGATCTGAATAGCTGTTACAGGCATAATCGGATAAAGTGTTTGATCATTTAAATAATTTTCGTAGAATTCTTGTGCTACACACGTGATCTGACTTCCGGTGTCTATTAAACAATGAACTTCCGTGTTATCTATATGTGCTTTGGCTTCCGGTAATGACGGTAAAGTGCTACCCTTTTCTACTTCCTCATAATCTCGGTCCTCAAAAATGTTGTTAAACCCCCTAACTTCCCTACCCACTTTTTCTTCAATCATTTCCAATTTATTCCATTCATCAGTTATTTGTTGTAGTAAATTGACGCATCCTTCCACACGCATTTCCTCCTCCGTTCTCGTTTCTTCCGCTCCATCCTTTCGTCTCCTTACATTCCGTTCAGCTTTTACTGGGGCAGTCATCCCTTGTTCACTTTTCCCCAATCCTTTCGTTGGATTCCATCCCCACTTCAGCATAATCTTCAATGCAGTGCTGTGTCTTGGTGCCGGCGTCCCTCTTCCTATGTGAGTCGTATCCATCAGGACTAATGAATCAACCCCCGTCCGTTTCCCGAGTTGTCTGCGACCACTAGCTCCTTCCCGGTCGTAGTTATTGTAGAATTTTCTTTTGGTGAACTGTTAACTTCGGTGCACTTGCTGCAACTAGCGTTTTCGCCCACACTTTCAATTGCGTGTATCCTCCTTTTTATGGCGTGGTAACGGTCACGGTATTTGTCCTTCTTGCTGGATTCCTCCCCACTCCTCTTCTTCATGTTCCGTTCTTCTGGTGTACATACCATTGTATCTAGTTTTCGTAGAAACTCAGCGGCGACAATCTCATCTCCTGATTGCCCCGAAAACCATAGCGATTGAATTTCTTTCGGATAATGTCTCATAATTTCGTCAACTATGCCCAACGGTGTGTCAGTAATCTTTAAAGCCTTCGCTAGCTCCCAATAGTTTGCGAAATGAGTGAGCATGGATATATTTTTCTTGGCATCATATACCCCTTCTGCAAGACGACGGCGAATTTCATTTTTCTTTATGTCTCCCCAATAGGTAGCTAAAAAATCTCGTTCGAAATCTAACATAGTCTCCCATCGTTTATTGTACAATTTTGCCCACGATTTAGCTTCCCCTTTCAAATTTTCCCGTACGACGACTAAAGGATCCGTTCGTTTCACTTTTCTAGTGTATTCTTTTAAATCTTCCAGGAAACTAATGGGATTTTGATTTCCACCGGAGAATGATGGTCGTTCCTGCTGTGGTAACATTTCCACTACTTGGAGAACGCTTTTCGGCGCACTATCCTCTCCTATCACCGCCACTGTTGCTGGGCTTTCCAATTGTTTCTCGAGTTCTT
The DNA here is from genome assembly GCA_929108145.2 of Limnephilus rhombicus. NCBI lineage: Eukaryota > Metazoa > Arthropoda > Insecta > Trichoptera > Limnephilidae > Limnephilus > Limnephilus rhombicus. Next base: position 34,417,771 of record OV815297.1, read on the forward strand.
GCATCTTATTGACGAGCGGTGCCAAAGCTGCCTGAATTATTGTAGTTATATCTCCTATGTTTATTGTTGAAGTCTCGGTTGTGACATTTTCCCCGATTGCTGTCACTAAAGCCTGGGCTCGCCTACTTGTTCCACGTTTCCCAACCATTTTCTTTATTTTCCGAGTGTCGCCTGGTTAATGTTTATATTTTATCTTATTAAGCGACAACCTTATAATCTCTATTTTAATTTTCCAAATTACCTTATGTAAATTATGTTGCCTTCCTTATTCTATTTATTTACTTATTTTATTTTTTTTTTTTTCAATTTTCTCGTTTTTCTATATTTTTTATTTTATTTTTTTATTTTTCCTTTTACTTCGTTAACTTTTCTTGTTCCTTTTCCTCGGGTTTTTCCTGTAACATATCATGTGTGAGTCTCTCTTCACACTCTCGCTTATTTTCGCCCTGTTCCTCCGATTTTGTGTCGGTCTCCCCCTCTGGCTGAACGACTTCTATCATATCCTCGACTCGTAACTTAGACCTCTTTGAACGTCTAAATATCTCCCGTAATTCATCTCCCGACGGTATTTCTTTAGCTTCTAATTCCGTCGCATCCACTTTCCTTTTTTCCGCCATTTTTTGTTTAAAATTTTTAATGAATTTAACTCAATACCAACTATTTATTATAAATATACCTATATATATTTATAATTTATTTTATTTTATTTTATTTTTTTTTTTTTTTGGAACCTGTCCCCCTATAAAACACAATATTTTTAATTATTTATATTTGTTTGCATGATGATTGTAACCCAAATTAGATCAACTCTACCATCACTCTTCAATTCAAATAAATGTAGGTAATTGCAAAAAAAAACGGAATGAATATTGTTACTCTAATGTTAATGAATATCCCGTGATTTTCGTTCAACCAATAATTACTTATTGTTTAGAATGCCAACCATTCCTTCAAGTTCCGCAATACCTACGATATTTTCGCAAAATCTGTTTAGAGTTCGCAATACCTATCTTGATGTTATTTCGTCAAATCCCCTCCTTTTTTTGGTCCGAATGATCAAATGTTCCCTTAAATAGGTATATACCTATAAAACATTCGTCTGTGATATTAAAGTTCTCAACTCGACACTATCCCCAATCAAATATTTTATGTTATTTTTATTTTATGTTCCTTATCTTTTATGTTATGACTTTTTATGTGATAATCCTCACATACAAACCCACAACATTAACTATAAACAAAGGGTCACTTTATGTAGGTAAGTTCCCCCGTTTTTATCTGTAAAGTCTGTTTATTTTTTCCGTAACCGAGTGTTGATATCATTTTCGAGTTTGTTTATTCTACAATCTCTTATAGCGATACGCGTTACCCCCGATGTCGCCTACTTCAAAATTTTCGATGTTTTGTTATCAACATCGCGTTATCTCGTATCAGATTGTTTACATTACGGTCATTAACATTCTGGATTCAGGAATGTCAATACCATTATTCTGTCAATTTATGGCCTGCCTTGACTAAATTGTTTACGCTTGTATCTGACCTACATTCTTTGTTACGATATTTATAATCTCATAAGCAATCAACAAATTCATGGTCACTTGATTTAAACTTTAAATCGACACTTTTATAAATTATTTTAAAACATGTAGAGTTTATTCGTTAACACTTTTTTTTATATTTAAATGTATTGTTTATTTATTTATTTATATATTTTTTTCGTGTTTATTTAACGGCGCACTGTTCTGATTTTTATTTTATTTTTATTATCACTTCATTTAACATAACGTCCTACTTATTATTATTATTTTTTTTTTCCACTTTTTGCAATAGATTGACCAATAAAAGTTTTTTTTTTTTTTTTTTTTTAAACAACTTGTAAAACTCTGATCTCCTGGTCACGGCACCAGTTGTAATATTTCGTCTTTTTATACTTATTTAACTCTCCTGGTCATCGGCAAGACAGTTGTGATGTTCTGTCTTTTCTCTTGGCTCTGATCGATATTTAAATTCTTAAGGCTTTGCATATGTGTGGTAGGGATGGAAAATTCCTCCCCTACGTCACACAAGCCTTTATAAATTTGGACCCTTATTTCCTCTGATAACTACAGAAAGCTACTTAAAGCTCCCTTGTACTACATACCTTTAGCGATATATGTACTTAACTAATAAATACGTTATTTACGACTTTGAACGTAAATATTTTCGTATTTAGGTTGTAATTAAACTCCATCAAACGTTGTGTAATTTTTTGATTTATGATATAGGACCTTAATTACTTTAAATTTTGTGGTAACCCTCTTGATTCTAAACAGAGTGTTGAATTTCAAACTGTATTGGTCTTTCTCTTGCAAATTTAACCTTAAGTAATTTCTCTAAATGAACTAACTTCCCTTTGACGTTTATTACGATTCCCTACATCCTAATGAATTCATGAATAAGCAATACTAATCGAAACTACACATGACTAATTGAACAGATAATTAAATATAACTCAAATGGTTAAATGTTAGTAAATTTGATTATGATTGTATCTCGTATCTGCTGGGCGCCCCTCCGTTTAGATTCAGCTGCTATAAGGTACATATAAAGATGGATTTAGTAGGTTAATATAATTAGTTAATTGCATATTTGACGAACTCAGAATAACCCTTTTTCTGGCAAAATTTGGCTCCTGCCTCCATCAAGTAAGCAGGGTGATCAGGAGTCAACCCAAAATTCGCACAGTCTTTTGGCACGGTTCAATTGATTGATACCTAAGTTATCGCGTCCCAAATGAACCTTCCTTCGCCATCATGCGCTGCCTTCAGGTCTTCCCCCGAGCCCAGATACCTCCAAATTCCTACTCCTCCAAAGTTTACTATTTACTTAGGGCGAACCGGTTTCGTCCTATATGCAATCATATACTCACGGGTTTGTGTGGAGTTACGGGTCGTGAATCCTCCCTCCACGTTCAAGAAATGAGACGAGAGTGACCCGACAGGCCTAAAGCACTAATTGTAAGTGAGTTCGTTTCATTCAATGAACAGTACATAAAAAGATATATATGTAAACATACGTTTTGGGAAGGTTTATAACTCGCAATACGAAACTACTTGCATCGCATCCCGAGCTTGGATCTCGCCCATCAAATTCTGCGAAATTTTCAGATTGATACCGAATATATACGTAAGAATAGTGTGAAATAAATAAATAAATAAATACATACTAGTACATTAAGATCTTATCTGGCGATGTGTTCTGGAGATTCGCCATAACTCCAAGCTTTTGTTTGGTTTTGTTGACGGTTTTGTTTGAGAGATCCGCCATCTCTATGGTTTGATTAATGGTCCTTGTTATAGAAGCGACCACTGCCTTCTGTTGGTTGAACTGTATTTTTTTTTTCTTTCCCTCCCCTCCAATGTTCAACTTTTGATAAATTCTTGCTATCCCGTGATTCTCAATTGAATCATGTAAATCCTCATTACCCCTTATTAAGCTATCCCGTGATTTTTCAACTGTTTCATGTAAGTCTTCAATACACCTTTTTGAACTATCCCGTGATTTATCAACTGTTTCATGTTAAATCTTCAACACACCCTTTTGAACTATCCCGTGATTTATCAACTGTTTCATGTAAATCTTCAATACACCCTTTTGAACTGCTATAATAAATCTGTTAATTTTAAATTGCTTAGGTCTGTAGATACCTCTTTACGTTCAAATTAAAGATAGTGTTTAATTCCTTTTTTTTTTTTCTTTAATAATTGCGCAATATAATAATTTTATCCCGTTCCTAGAAGTTAATACCTAAGTACGATATCCACTAATCAAGGTCATTTTTTTTCTTCTTTTTACTGTATTCGAGCTAGTGTCCCAGTGACCGACTTATTTTGTAAACAATTTGAGCTTTGTAAACATTCTCGACGGCCTCGTGACCTAGATTCAAGCGTATGAGGTGTGTTTAATTTAGACATTCCGGAGACGTGTGAGATGACTCTAAAATTTTCTTTGTTTGATAATGATGTACTTAGCGCAATTGTCTAGTCTGATACCCGATTACGTATACATATTTATTCATTTATATATATACTTTGTCTCAATAAATAATTTATAATATTAATATGTATAATTATATTATGATTGAAATAATTTCTAATATCATAACTTATTTCAAATGCTCTGGATTTTCTGAAATTATATTAATACATACATAAAATTAAATAAAAAATATTGATTTGTAAATTTATCACACATAACTACTTTTAATAGTTATTGATGAATTCAGAGGTAGGAATCGATACCCTTTTCCTCTTTTTATATAAGTGTTTTTCTTTTTTGATTAAAATTTTTCTTGGGAACAAAAATTACATATATATATGTTTATATACATACATATATAAATATATAAAATATACTTATTATACTTATAATATTTTAATATAGTTACATATCACATATTAAGAGAGTAATATCTTGGTCAAATAATTAATCCAAATACCAATGTTTGCTGCATTCCGCTTTCTCCTTGGAATCTGTAAAATTTTATAACGGAAAAGACTTACCCCTACCAAGGTTTTTCCGACCGGGAAATACACGGTAACCTTGCTGCAATTTTCCTAAATTAACTTTTATTTTCCTAAATTTAATTAAATCTTTTTGACTTCAATTTTTTTTTTTTTCCATTTAATCTAATTAATTAAAATGATGCATGAACTCTATCGTTCTAAACTGTATTTTATCTCAAAACTCGTTGGTTAGATAACACTTTAAATGATAGTTACTTCACGATTAATTTAGAGATGGTAAATTGTTGTTAAATTAAATTTTTATCCCTCCGAACTTTTATGTATTAATAAACTATTATTTTGTTTTATTATTATTATTTAAGATAATTAATTTAAATATTTATTATTTGTTAGAACACTTTCACTTAGATTGAACACACGTATTTAATTATAACTTCTTCACGCTAAATTATCACATCACTTCAGTTATTTATTGCACTAATATTAAACGCGAAATTTCTAAGTTTAAAAATACGATATTAAGTGATTATAAAATCCGAATTTTCCACTAAAACAAATTGTATTTATCACGAGCACTTTTATTTTTCACAAGTAATTAATGCGTTGGCTTTAATTTTTATTTTCACTGATTCTAACTGCAAAGTATTTTTTTTTTTTTTGTAGATCACTGACTAGAATGTGAAATTTTTCTAAGTATCAAAATAATTATCACTTAGAATTTTTCAACTTTAAATCACCCACCGTTTCGTCACGTTCCGCGAAGTTACAACCTTTTCGACCACGACCGTAGACTGTCCTCAACTGGCATTTGTCTAGACTTTTATACCCCTCTCAGGTCCAAAAGATCGTATCTGAATCTCCTGTAATAAACCAATCTAATTACTATCAACTCGTAATTTCTTGAAACCTTCCCATTATTGTCGAATGCGGTCCCTTAGTACCTTTCGCGTTTGATACTTTAAATTCTGTCTCGTACTTCCATACTTACAAGATCCGGATTTAGTAAGATCCATGTTTAATGGCCCAACTTCCTTTGTCCTGGTGTTCATACAAAATTAGCTTGAATTTAATAATTTTAAAGTTCTATTTTCATCTATTTCGTAACATGTCCGTGCGTACGGCATCTACCATATGTTCCAAATCTGTCCCCAAATTCGCCTATCAGAGATATCTTCATGTCGAAGCCTTTCTCGCAAATTGTTCATTTTTATTTTATTATTTTTCCTCGAGTTTTTCTGTATTCTATATGAACCTTTCCATTTAAAACCGAATTTTCTCTATTTACGTCGTATATTTGAATTTTCCATTTTTTTCTCGAATTTTCTTTTATTCACGACACTCTTTCCATGAATTTCCTTATTTATTCTTACGTTATTGTTCATATCTCTATAGATTTTTATATTTCAAGCCGTATTTATTTTATTCACTGTTAATCTAAGATTTCCTTTGTTTTTCTCTGTCGTATCTTCTCTCCCCTCGCTTCCCTGTACTTCCCTGATATAACCATATCGTTTTTTGATGTTTGCTGCCTCTTGGAAAATTTCATTTTCTATTTGTTATTAAAAAATATATCATTTTTAACATCTTTATAGGAGATAACCCCACTTCGGCCCTTAAATTCCTGTCATTTTTATTGCTTCATAGAGATCGCCCCCCAAATTTTGTCTCATTCTTACGCAAAATCCCATAAACCATATGCCTTGACAGTTGTATACATTAATTCCTGTACCCACCTGGCAATAAATCCTTTTTTATTTCAGTGTCGTTAACTTTTATGAGAATTCTTTAATGTAAATATTTCATAAGACCCATGATAATTTTTATAGCTCTTTTAACGACTAATCGTCCTTATCTAAACAATTTTCATGTTCGAATATTCCTTGTTTATCACAACAAAATACATCTGAAATCGACAACCATTGTAATGCCTCATTTTTATCTGCAATCGCGTACTATGTTACTCTATAAACTCCATTTTAATTAAGTAAAATGACTCCTTTTCCTGAGTTTTTCTATCGCAATGTTTTCAGCATTTTCCACTCCCCTCCGTACTGCACTCTATTTTCTTCTCTAACACTTGTTACTGCTCTAGACCTCTGAAATGTACCCTCGCCTATCCTTTAAAACTCTCATTTTTTTTGACGTTTCCTCCCTAAATCTTTCATCGTACTATTCTAGCTCCGTCTAGAATTGATAACAATAATTTTCCATTGTTTTTTCAACATTTCCATTCCCTTTAGCACGTTTTCCCTCGAATCGATCATCTCCGGTCGTCACAAACAATCGTATTATAGATGAAAATCTCCCTAACATCTTACAACACGTTTTCGTCACTTGCTATGCAATTTTTCACTTAAACTTTTCCATCGTTGTTTACGTGTATCCCTTTTTCCGCACCTGATATGCTTTAATGCGTTCGAGAACTAGGGTTTCTGATCCCTGGAATGTACCGGTTAATCACAACATTTCTTGGGGTCACCGTACTTTTGTCCCTGAACAGATTATTTCTTCCCACGGAGTTTATTCACCTCTCGGTTTGGTGGGAACGTCAAACTCATTAATTACATCCCTAATTGCCAAGTCCAAAGGTCGTTCCTTTGTTCTAAAAATGGGCTCGGCCCTCTCCTTGTTGATAGGCTAACTTGGTTTTTAATCGTTTTTGCTGTAATCCAATTGGCTGTCAATATATCACGGCCTAAAGTATATTGGGGAGTCCCCGTCTCAGATTATTTGTTGATACCATCTGTGATTTTTTTATCAATACTCGTCTCACTTTGTCTAATTATAGATCCCTACCGTAAATATGAATTCACTTTACTCTAATCCGATAGATGTCGTAGACGTGTCCGTTTTATAAGTAATTGATATTTTCTTTTTAAATTAAAGTGGGAAGCTACGATATTTCCTAATTTTCACTGTTGATCAATGCAATTCATCACAAACGCAATTGAAATCATATACGCGCTAAGAATACTCGTTGATTTAAAAATTATTTTATGAAATATTTAAAATTTTGGTTCTAACTAACTAAGTAACCATCACGCCGTTTCTCCGCAAGGGTAGGCAGAGAGGACGGACCGCCAAACAACTCGGCCTTGGCACACACTCCTTGCCTCTTTCACATTCATACATCGTCTCATACATGCTCTTCTATTATTCTGACTCTTGACATGACCCGACTCAAGTATCTGATTCACTTGGTCGTGCCATGTCTTTCTCGGGCGTCCCCGACTTCTTCTACCATTCACATTTGCGTCATATATTCTCCTTACAATCCTTTCCTCGTTCATTCGCTCTACATGCCCAAACCATCGGAGCGTTCCTTTCTTGATCTTACTCATTAAGCTTACATCAGCCTTGCATCCTTTGCGGATCTCCACATATCTCACACGATCATACATGGTTTTACCACAGATACGCCTCAGGGATCTCATTTCTACAGCATTCAGTCTACTTTCATCCTTCCTCTGCCAGTTCCATGCCTCACTGTCATACATCAGGGTAGGTAGCAGTACTCCATTATGGACGGCTAGTTTCGCGTCTTTGGACAGTTTTTTGTTGGTGCCAAAGGCGTTCAGTCCTCCATTAATAGAGTTACCTGCATTCACCCTTCTTTCAATATCTCTATCAGCCTTTCCATTTCTAGTAAACATACTTCCCAAATAAACAAACTCATCCACCTGCTCCAAGCATTTTGGTTCTGATTTATTAAATACATAAATAGTAAGATAATCTACTGACAGAACTAAATTTAAATAGTACCGCGCAATACGGAAAATTCAACCTTATTTATTTCTACATTTTCCAATGATTATTTATGTCAAGATGAGTAATTCTAAACGTATCTCAATTTCTCATTAATCCCTTTAAATTAATGGGCGGGTTAAAACGGAGCCTTTTCAAAAGTGAAGCTTTCATTTTTGAAGGAGGTTGTTAAATTAATGTTAATCTTAGTTTTAAAAACTGTCAATTTGGCTTAAAATAACTGACGTAATGCCGGAGCATAGGCATTTTATAGATGGGCTTGTCGTTATAAATATTACCTGAATTACTAGTCGTTTGGGGCTTGTCTCTACATGAAGTAGTGTACACATACATGCCTGTTAGTAATAATGCTACATTACATTAACTTCACACAGGAGGGAAAAGTGCGGGAGAAGATTTTCCTCGGAGTCTATGCCATCAATTTAGGAAGCGGTTTTGAGTACCGCCGCCCCGGCGACTATTTATTGGATAACCAAAACCTCTGCCATAGGTCACCCCAAGTGTTTTACCACGTTTTCTGATTTAAAAGATTTCAGCGGGTGATGTGTGTTCAGGTTTTATTAGGCGGGTATGGGTACCGCCGTCCCGAGAACTATTAATTGGATAACCAACCCATCTGCCATAGGTCACCTCAAGTGGTTTGCTACGTTTAGTGACTTAGCAAGGGTGCCCGGGTTTATGGATTGGCGGTCTTGGCGGCTGATGCGTCTGTCCACCTGATGCGTGGTGGGCCGGATCAAGGTTGAGGAAGGTCTTTAAACAGCCAGAATCCTTCGACCCATCGCCTTGCACCGCAGTTGGAGGGATGGATTCGTACGTCTATATTCCTGGACTCACTGACCTCCAGATTCCTAATCACCCCTCAAACACATAAAAAAAACTCTCCACGCAGCTACATACTCGTACATATGCTTTGAGGCAAATCATCAATCAAATCAAACCAAACTAAGATGGCTTATACCCTGAGGAAACAAACTTACCTCCTGTGTGGAGCTCCTGTGTGCCTCCTGTGTGGAGCTAATGTAAATAAAAGGTCCTGGTGGGCAGGCTTATCTGCGCTTAACTGTGTGGCGGGCCAGATCATGAGATACCGGTTTGAGGAGGTTCTTTAACCTCTCCAAACGGTCTCTCCCGACACATCGTCTTGCGTCACAGCGGGAGGGATGGATACATACATCCGTCACTCCCTGACACACTGAACCCTAATTTCCTACGCATCCGTCATACCGTTTTCCTTCCCATGGTCTTCCCATCCTTCCTTTCCTAAAAAATACTCTCCACGCAGCATCTTTAAAGATGACACCGGCCCTGATGAAAATTAATTTCCTCCTGTGAGGATTAATTTCCTCCTCATCGACTCTAATCCAATCCACATTCAAGGCACAGATATAATCCCTTCTACCGAAATAAAATTTCTAGGTTTCACTATAGACAATAGTCTTTCTCTTGAATTACTAATTTCAAAATCTGTAAGTTTAGGCTTTTTCCATTTAAGGCAGATAAAATCAATCAGGCGTTGCTTTCCCTCTGATGGAGCTAGTCACTCATAAATTCGTTCGTTGTCTCACGTATAGATTATTGTAATAGTGCGTATGCTGGCTTACCTAAAAAACAATTCAATAGAATCCAGTCCGTTTTCAATGCTGCGGCGATAATGATTTTTGGTGAATCTAAGTATTGCCGTATAACCCCGCTTCTAAGGTATCGCCTTCATTGGCTTCGATGCCCTGAAAGAATAGAGTTCAAGATCTGCTTAATGACCTTCAAAGCATTGCAAGGAATGGCGCCAGCCTATATATCGGAACTATGTGTCCGACAAAACGTAAGCGATAGGCAGCTTACTTTAAGGTCAGCAGATCTAGATGTTACTAATCGTTTAATAGAACTTTCTAGGTCAAATTGAGCCGTTTATTATGATCGATCTTTTCGTGTAACTGGCCCGCTTATTTGGAACAAACTTCCCTCAGCTCCAGCCAGAACTTGGCTCAATTCAAAAGAGCTTTAAAAACAAACTTATTTAAAAAATCATTCATGAATTCATCAATTTTAACTCGTTTTCAATCTACTATAATAAGCCACGTTCCTCGAGTTTCTGGTAATTGTTTGGTTTCGATTACCTCCTTACTATAGTTTTATGTGCACTCCGTTATTATTATTTCTAAACGTAAACTGCCTCTTATTCTTTATTATAATTTAGTATTAGTGATTCTTTTTGTTAATATTGTTCTTTAGGAATTGCTTTGTATATACTGTATATTCTTTGTTTCACACTGTTACTATGTGCACTCTGTTATTATTATTTCTAAACGTAAAATGCCTCCTATTCTTTATTATAATTTAGTTTTAAGAATTCTTGTTGTTAATATTGTTCTTTAGGAATTGCCTTGTATATACTGTATATTCTTTGTTTCACACTGTTACTATGTGCACTCTGTTATTATTATTTCTAAACGTAAACTGCCTCCTATTCTTTATTATAATTTAGTTTTAAGAATTCTTGTTGTTAATATTGTTCTTTAGGAATTGCTTTGTATATACTGTATATTCTTTGTTTCACACTGTTACTATGTGAACTCTGTTATTATTATTTCTAAACGTAAACTGCCTCCTATTCTTTATTATAATTTAGTTTTAAGAATTCTTGTTGTTAATATTGTTCTTTAGGAATTGCTTTGTATATACTGTATATTCTTTGTTTCACACTGTTACTATGTGAACTCTGTTATTATTATTTCTAAACGTAAACTGCCTCCTATTCTTTATTATAATTTAGTTTTAAGAATTCTTGTTGTTAATATTGTTCTTTAGGAATTGCTTTGTATATACTGTATATTCTTTGTTTCACACTGTTACTATGTGAACTCTGTTATTATTATTTCTAAACGTAAACTGCCTCCTATTCTTTATTATTATTTAGTTTTAAGAATTCTTGTTGTTAATATTGTTCTTTAGGAATTGCTTTGTATATACTGTATCTAACTACAGACCAATATGTATATTGTCCGCTATTCCCAAACTATTTGAATCGTTAGTCCTAGATGTCATTATTAAACAAATTAATAATATTATTGTACCCAACCAGCATGGCTTTATCACAGGTAAATCCACTCTAAGTAACTTGATCATATACGAAAATTACATAACTGATTCTCTTGCCTTGAAGCATCAGGTGGATTCAATTTATACTGATTTTTCCAAAGCCTTTGACAAAGTAAGGCGACATATCCTTGTACAAAAATTAAGTATGTTGGGCATCAAGGGTAATCTATTAAGTTGGATTGATAGTTATCTTAGTAAAAGAGAGCTATGTGTGAAAATAAAATCTGTGGAATCTTACGTTTTCGAAGCCACAAGTGGGGTTCCTCAGGGGTCTCACCTGGGACCAATTCTTTTTTTGTTATTTATTAATGATATTGTTAGCATATTTAAAGATGTGGAAGTTCTTCTCTTCGCAGATGACTTGAAAATATATAAAACAATACGTAGTTTAGACGATTGTTATACTTTGCAACTTAATTTAAATAAACTATATCGTTGGTGCATCATTAACTCTCTGTTTCTTAATATTAAAAAATGTCAGGTCATTCGTTTTTGTAAAATACGAAATCATATAATTTATGTATATTCGCTAAATAACGTAAAATTGACAGCTGTCACTCAAATCAGGGACTTGGGTGTTATATTTGATGAACAGTTAACATTCAATCCGCATGTAAATGAAATCACAAATAAAGCCTTAAAAATGCTTGGTTTTATATGTAGAACCGCATGCGACTTCAAGTCATTAGAATGTTTGAAAACACTTTACACATCTTTAGTAAGAAGTCAAGTAGAGTATAATTCGCCTATTTGGTCCCCCTTTTATAAAATACATTCCAACAATATTGAAAGGGTACAACACAAATTTCTACGATTTATTAACTTTAAACTAAATATTCCAATCCAAAATATAAATTATATCCAGCTGATGCACCAACTAAATTTGATTACGCTGTCAGATAGGCGAATTATCTCCGACCTTGTTCTACTAAATAAAATTATTAATTATAGAATCGACAGCCCTGAAATTCTGGCCACAATAAAATTATTTGTACCTTCCAAAAATACGAGACAAAATTCCACGTTTTTCTGTGACAATTTCAAAACAAATTATCAAGCGCACATATCCCTAAATCGAATACAAAATTTTGGTAATAAATTTGGTAATGTCGTTGATATATTTAGAGATTCCGTAGCAGTGCTTAAACGAAATCTACATAAACACTTTGCTGAAATGTATGACTTCACCATTCCATAGTGAAAAACCCTTTTTAGCTTCTATTTATTTCACTCTTTTCTTTTAGACTTTTAAACTTTAATATATATATATGTAACTTTACAAATTAATATTGTAATTTAATTTATATTTCGATTATGCTTAAGTCCCTACTAATGCTGATTAATTTCAATCCCGTTATTTTTGTTTGTAAGTACAAAAAAAAAACTGTTCTCCATAATGGTATTCTATATTATTTGTAAAACATTTATGTAGGTACTACACATATAATAATTATTTTATTCATATATATACTTAAACTTTTATATGCCATATAGTTAATGTAATAATACTAATAACAATGTATGTAAAAGCCCAATGGGCGTTTAAATAAATAAATAAATAAATATACTCCATATTCTTTGTTGCACATTATTTAATCAATTTTGTATTTTGTAAGGACTCGTAAGGAACACTATAGGTTTAATTATAAGTTTATTATAATTAAGCGCACTTGAAGTGAAATATCACAAAACTGAGCTACATAAATACTACGTTATTATTATTATTATTGCATTCAGTTATTTATTTATTCTCATCACATCGCTAGTGATAAATCCATCGTACAACTTTAATAGTGACATTTTCAAGGATCTAACAAATGTCACTATTTTTGAAAAAGGGGTAGTGACAAACGTCACGAGAGGGCTTAATACAAGAGAACCGAGGGATGAATAAGCAAATGATTTCTTCTGATGAATTTAAAGTTGCTTCGTATTTACTATTCATTACACCGAATTTGATTGTAATCATGACACCGAATTTGACTGTATCGGAAAAGTTGGGCCTCCTCGTCCTTTAACAAAACTCTCCCACTTCAAATCTACGTTTATTTGATAAGCCATTTAAAATGGAATTTGAATTGAACAAAATTGCTTCTCTCACCGTCAATATATAGCACACAGCAAAGTTACGAGGAGAACATCTGAAATAATATAAATGCGAGCAGATGAAAATCTTTCCGTGTAAAGCATTTTCTATATTGAAATATGTAGTGTATAGGAATATGTATATAGTGTCAATGTCCTTCAACAGATATCGTAGTATAGGTAATTAATGTAGTATTTAAGTGTCTCAACAGATGTCAGTAAAGTAAAATTATAGGAGAGAGTAAACTATCGACGTTCGGGTCTAATAACCGAAAGGTTACGGAAATAGCCGATGATATCTGTTATAAATTTGAATTTTGGCAGAAGGACTTTAAAATGCAAACATCTTCTACAAAGCGGAATTCTTCTCGTTTATTCACAACACATGTTACAATACTTTTTTTTCCCGACCCGACAAAACACTGACTTTGGTCACTCGACCACTTGCTAGATAATGCTAGCTATTTACAGGAGATCCACGAATTAAGAGAGAGTTTTTAACTAAAAATTGTCCTATTTATAACCACACATTTTCATACACCAACAAAAAAAAACAAACCACCCTTGTTAATCTATAAATACGATACAGATTCCAGAAATCTGCTTTATCATGTAGCACTTAAAACAGTGCGGTCCTATGGCGCTAGTCTGTAATCTGTGATCCAAACAGTCAAGCTACAAATATACGCCGCTAGATGGCAGTAGCCTTCACCTTTTAAATCGACAGATGGGCACCTTCAGTGCCGAGTTACCTTGCTTCATAAATACACGTAGCATCTATTAAAATGGACGTTTGGTCCAGTTAAATATTCATTGTAAACCGAGCCACACGAGCTTTATTCAAGATTTCCGAACAATTTTCTATCAATGTAAAGTATATTAATCACATATGATTGAGGAAATTTCTTTGCTTAGTGAATCAAATTACAGAAATAATTAGTAGTGTAATAAATAGTATAATAAACACTGCATTCATAAATTAGTTGAAATTAACTCATTGATTAAACCTAACCTAACCTGACCTAATCATTATTAATCGGTTTCAAAATAATTTTTCTTTGTTAAGACAAAAGAGAAATCCAATTTGGGAGGTGGGTATGGGCACCGCCGCTCCGGGAACCGTTTATTGAATAACCAACACCTCTGCCATAAGTCACCCCAAGTGGGTCACCAAACGTCATCAAACGTAGCGAATTACTTGGGGCTACCTACGGCAGGAGTGTTGGTTATCAAATTGATGGTTTCCGGGGCGACGCCGACGGTAAAAATTTAAATCGTCATTGATTTTCATGACAATCCACTCTATATGCCAAAAAGTGATAATATAAAATCATAAAACTTTATATTTTTTCCGTAAAACAAAACGTATACTTTTTCTTTTCTGTTATAAAAAAAAACTCTCATAAATTTTTTCTTTTTGTTATCAAAAACAACATAAACTACTGTGGAAACTACAAAAATATGTCACGAAGCCACTAGGCGCATAGACAAGTGACATTTATCTGAGGTCTCTGCCGTTTAGAGTCTCCAAAGTATACGCCCGAGGTCTAGGCATGACAAGCCTTTCTGCTGAAGAGGTCCCACAGGGCCACATATACCAACTCCACTAAACAGATTAACAGGTAGAAATGTATTGGAGGCGTTTCTGTTTTTTTATTACGTTAGCTCCACACAGGAGGCCCTGAGGAGAAAAATTTCCCTCAGGGCCTATGTCATCTTAGGGGATGCTGTGTAGAGGTTTTTTTTTAAGGGAAAGAGAGGAAGTTCTGTAAAGGAAATAGGTATGATGGGTCGGTATGAATCTGGAGTTAGTGTGTCCAGTAGTGGCGGACGTACGAATCCATCCCTGCAACCACGGTGCAAGGCGATGTATCGAGAGATTCCGGTTGAAGAGGATAAAAGACTTCCCTCAACCAGACTCTCTCGAACCTGTTCGCCATATGTCAGGGGGGCAGACGCATCGGTCGCCAAGACCTGTACAAACCTCACCCCACAAACCCGAACACCTCTGCTAAGTCACCAAATGTAGCGAACTACTTGGGGTGACCTATGGCAAAGGTGTTGGTTATCCTTTATGTCTGCCCAAAATAAACAAAAAATAATTCTTACTAGTGAAATTTTTTATTTTATTTTTTAATCGATGTTTTGATACATGTCATGGTAACGGTTAGAAAAATCAAAATGCAGTCTAGTATGTAAAAGAATCCACAAAAATTCTTTGCGTGGGTACCTATTCTAAATAGTAATTATTATCACATTTATATTGCGAACTTACAAAATATAAAAAGTCCTTAAAATAGTACTTGGAGCAGGTGGATGAGTTTGTGTACTTGGGAAGTATGATTACGAGAGATGGGAAGGCTGATAGAGATATTGAAAAAGGGTAAATGCAGGCAATTCCTTTAATGGAGGACTGAACGCCGTTGGCGCCAACACAAGACTGTCCAAAGAAGCGAAGCTAGCCGTCCGTAATGGAGTGCTGGCACCTACCCTGATGTATGGCAGTGAGGCATGGAACTGGCATAGGAAGGATCAATGCTGTAGAAATGGTATGTGTGGTAAAATAGAGTGAGGTTTGTCTAGGTCTTGGAGGCGGATGACCAGGATACACTGAACCCCAGATTCCTACCCACCGAAGATGACATAGGCCCTGAGGGAAACTATTTTCCTCAGGGCCTTCTGTGTGGAGCTCATGTAAAAAAAAAGAAAAAAACATTTACGATCGTGTGAGAAATGTGGAGATCCGCAAAGAATGGAAGGCTGATGTAAGCGTAATGAGTAAGATTAAGAAAGGGATGCTCAGATGGATTGAGCAGTAGAGCGAATGAACGAAAAGAGGAGTATAAGGAGAATATATGAAGCAGATGTGAATGATAGAAGAAGTCGAGGACATGGCACGACCAAGTGAATCATTTGAGTCGGACCATGTAAAGAGTCGGAATAATAGAAGAGCATGTATGATACGATGTATGAATGTGAACGAGGCAATGACTGTGTGCCAAGATCGAGTTGTTTGGCGGTCCGTCCTCTCTGCCTACCCCTGCGGGGAAATGGCGTGATGGTTAGTTAGTTAAAATAGTATTTCTCTGATGTTTCGTGAATAATGTTATCTTCATTGGCTCTGAGAGAAATTGTTTTCTAAGGGACTATTAAAAAAATGGTCCGAACGTTTTCAAACATTGAACATCATTTCTAGGGAAAATCTGTTCAGTGGACTGGACAAAATCTACCACATTCCAGGGTAGATTTTGGGAGGGCCCACGCAAATCGAAAAACGTGTGTCAAAACTCATAAGTTATACCTAATCTACCACGTTTTGGCACAGGGCGTAAAATAAATCATTTTTAAAAGCTGTCCTTTGGGAGTAACACCCCTTTTTATAACAAACATAATTTATTTATTATCATCGTCATAATTTCATCCCCCTGTTTCTTGCGGGGGAGGGGAATCATTGGTTCAGAAAATAGCCTTCAGGTGTGTTTTCACGAAGTAGTTTGTTTATCTATGTTCATTGCAGGCTTTGATTTCATTTTCAAAATAATTTATGCGCAATTTGTAAAACAATTTTGCAAGAAACATTTGTTGTGATACTGCGTAGATAAGGCCTACTTTTATATGGTATGTTAAAAACTGTAAACGATGTAGTTTATTTTATTTATTTACTAGCGAGTACCCGGCGTGCGTTGTAATGCCACATAAAGAAAGAAATTATTTCTCCCATGCGTCCCTGTTCCCCCTCCACACACCCCCCGAATAAAATAATTTCCTCTATCTGTCATCTTTGGGAATGATTTTTGATGTTTTTTTTTTAAGGAAAGGAATTATGTATGAGTGGTGGGTAGGAATCTGGGGTATGTGTGTCCAGGAGTGACTTTCGTATGAATCCATGAATCTCCATAGCGTGAGCTATCCTAGAGAGTCCTGCTGAAGAGGTTAAAAGACCTCTCTCAACCAGTCTCTCCAAATCCGGACTGCCCCACAGTAGGTAGGACCTAGACATTTTTCACCCCACGAATCCGGGCACACCTGCTAGGTCACCAAACTTGGCGAACAACGTGCCGAGCGATTCTCTATATTTTGTGAGACCGAGATAGATCTCGGGTGAGATCTCCTGTCAGATTTGTGTGATTTTCTTTGGCTGTTATTTGCTTTTTCTATGGGTCGATGTCAGAATTTCAGCTGTGAGCTGTTACGTATTTTAGTTAAGGTCGTTTTAAACACGAATTCATGGAGGTATGCATGATTATTTATTCATTTAACAGCCTTATAAAATCACACAAATCTGTCAAGAGATCTCGCCCGATATTCGTCTCGATCGAGATAGATATCGGGCGATGAATAAAATGACGACCTGAACTAAAATACGTGACAGCTCATAGCTGAAATTCTGACATCGGCCCGTAGAAAAAGCAAATAACAGCCAAAGAAAGTCACACAAATCTGACAGGAGATCACGCCTGAGATCTTTTTCGATCTCACAAAACAAAGAGAATCGCTCGGCTGAGGCGTCCTATGGAAGAGGTGTTAGTTATCCAATCGATGGTTCCCGTGATGGCGGTACCCAAATTGAGAATGTATCGAGATAAATAGGTAAAAAAAAAGCATCCTAGTGTCTCTAAGTGGGTTTGTTTGTAAGACAGGGTTGGGAGTGGGGAGGGGAAGTAGAAGTGTAAGATAAAGGTTGGGAAGTGATTTTCAAACGTTTTATAACCCCCCCTACCATGTAGGTTTGATAAATGATAATATTAATTATTGTGTTTATTAGCTTTAGGTTGAGTGGTTCATACCGTTTTAATATCGCTGTGGGAGTAATTATTTACAACAAGAAAAGCACTTCTGAATGTTTGTGAGTAAATATACGGCAATAAATGAACACAACATCACTTAATTGTGCTATTTAAATTAATTGATATTGCCGTATTAGGATTCATAGAACAGTGAAACACTTATCGTTACAATAGGCCACTTGCATGGACTTCATAACGACTTGGAAAAAATTGTGTGGATAGATTTTTTTACTAAGATTACGAAAATGTTAGTAAAAATTTTGGAAATGTACAGTTTTTTTTTATTTTTAAATAAATAAATCCATTATTTGGGCTCGCGACGTCACTACATGAAAATGTCCCGTCTCCGAAAATGTTCCTATTAATTTTATAAAATTCCACACTGATTTATTTTTTTTATATGGTATCACTATGATTTCAGGCGAATTTTTGAATTTGACATTTAACGTTCACTAGATTTATTGTTTGTTCTCTGCAAACGAATCATTTGGTTTGATTTTTTGACAGATGTAATGAAGAGAACCCCGTACATTTTACGTTGTCCGTACGTGTTTTAGAGGTATAATGATAATGGTGCGGATTTTAACAAAATCAAATTTTATAATATTCTTATTGTTATTATTATTTACAAGTACGAGTATATTACATTTGATTTAGTAATATAGACGTTGAACATAATAATGATTTATGATCAATAAGATGGATCAAGGAAAAAAATATTTATGAGATTTAATATTTTTGGTATGCCTCATTATTCTCCTATTTCATTCGTGTGAAAAACGTTCTATTTTTTTTAAATAATTTTCGGCTATATAATTATCATTTTTTCGCACCTATAAAATTATGTCCCGTCTTTCCGGTTTATAAAAAATGGTCTGATTTTTGGGATTGAAATTTTCAAAAAATCGCCAGGGTTTCAAAAATACGATTAAAAAAATTAAAAAAAATACAGAATGTCTTAGAATATTTGCCTAAGCCGGAATTTTTTTTAAAAAATGTGATGCAAGTGACCTATTCCAATCTTTTACTTATCCGACTTATCCCTTTTGCTAAAACAACTTTTGCCCAAAGAAATTTTAGATACTTTGCAACAAAACTACACAATGCACTTCCACTGGCCATTTACGAAATACAATGTATCTTAAATATAAATCTGACACCAAGTCCTGGATTATCAGCCAAAATAGATCCAATATCAAAGATATTATCAAAATCCACTTAAGCATGTATTTTTTCAATGGTACGATGATGAGGTTTTCTATTACTATAAATGTTATTATTTTTAACAATTATTATAAGCAATAATTATCAGCCTGAAACACTCATCAACATTGAAAAATCTTCCGAGAAAAGATACTTGCCGCCAACGGGACTTGAACCCGTGTCCTTCTGATTGCCGGTCAGCTGCTCTTGACCACTGAGCTTGCTGATAATTAGTGCTTATAATAATTGTTACCCTTTGTGCTATGCATAAAAATCTTGTCTAAACGTTAGTTTATAAATTAAAAATAATAAATAGTTTTTATTTTTATTGTGTGTGTTATTGGTACCTTATAGCGGTGATGATTTATAATAAATTAACAATACTTAACACAACTTGTATGACATACGAAATAATGCACCAATTTCACTACTTATACCTTTACCAAAGTAGCACTAGTCATTTATACTTATTGTTTTCTTATTTTATCAGGAGTAGTACAAGACATGAGCGCGGTGTATATTCTTATTGTCGTATAATATAAAATGTACTGAAAACATGTTTTAAAATCAATAAAGATAATCATGTTTGCACATAATTGTTTACATATTGTAGTTACAGCGCATAAATAAATAAAAAAAACAACCTAATATATATTATTACATACATAAATTATATCTAATATTGTAAATTTTAATGTATTTTATCTTATAAGTGAACTATGTATTATAAGTTCACACTTTTAAACACATAACTTCATATTGTAAATCTTGTTGTAATTCCTCCAACTTGTTATCACATACTTGGTTAACACTTTTTGACTTTTCAATGCTACTAACTTACCTTCTTATCTCATACACTGTAAATTTGAATATATTGTATGTTATCAGGTTAATTCGGCAAATCCGAATATACTATATGCTACCAGGTTCTTTTTCTATTTTTTTTGTTGTTATGTTATTATGTAATGTATAATATGAACTAAACCTGTAAATTTGTCTGTCCTGGAACGGGAAACTTTCCTAGTTGGACAGGCAAAGCTTTCTAATATGTAATTTGTACTTTCTTTTGTATCTATCTATAGTAAATAAAAAAAAAATAAAAAAAAAATTAGCATTAAAATTGCACATGTTGCAAAGCGCCTGCTCTCAACACGAGTTTTCGTAATCAGACAGGCATAGGACATCACGAATTGTAAGTCTAAAATTAATAATCTAAAATTAAATAAATAAAAAATTTTACACCATAACACTTGGAAGCTTTCTTTTGAGAATCTAATTGAACATAACTTCGGTATTCTGTCTAATTTTTAAGAAAATCTCACGTTAACAAGAAGAATCCTAATAATCTTAGCTTAGTCTGAAATAAAGTGATTATCAAACAGTATTAATAGACTGCGTGGTTGAATTTCAGAACCCAGCTACGAGTGCATGTTGGACGCCACCCATACGCGCCGCCCCACAAATAACATCTGTGTACATGGAATTTCACAAAAAGCTACTGTTATAATTCGGTCTCGAATTCAAGAATTCGACACAAGATGTCGCTACTTCCGTCAGCAGCTCGCATGTTATTTTTAATTTTTTTTTACATGAGCTCTACACAGGAGGCACTGAGGAAAATAATTTCCCTCAGAGCCTATGTCATCTTTGGGGATGCTGTGTAGAGGGTTTAGTAGTATGTGTACGTTTCTTCCCTAGGTATAAGTACTACGGATATATAGAATTTAAGGATCTTTCCGGATATGGAGTGATTATATATGGCGGCATTGCCTGTCACGATTACTTTAACTCTGTGACTAGCTGTCACTGGATCACAGTTCACAGTGGATCCGAGAAACTGGCTATATTTGAAACCAGTTCTTATCGGATTAATAAAATGGTTACCTACACGCAAACTGGGCGAAGGCGAAGTAAAAGCCGCCTGCAGGGCCCAGCGGCAAAATTAATATACATAATATATAGTTTATCGTTATCTTGTATTTTTACTATAATACTAGCGCGTTCTCAAGAAAAATCATGGAATATTATATTTGCAGGCTTGATAATTGCATTTTAGCTAAATAGCGCAAACCCTTGAAAAAACACGAAATCTGACTTCATTCGTCTAAACTCCCAACCACCTGTAGCCAGTGAGGCTATGTCATTACCAATTGGGGTATGTTGTGAGGCTGGTATAGGATGGGAGGGGAAGGAGATTGGGAAGAGGAAGATTAGGAAGTACCCGGTCCCCAAATACAAAAAAGTGAGTTAAAGCAATTTTCAAATCTGAATGATAGTCTTACACCAGGGCGATACTGAGAATGTCTCCCACTATAGAACGTGCTGTAAATAAACCTAATATTAATATGATTAAATTGTGAAATAACACAATTCAATTAAATACAATTTATTCGCGCATGCTGGGATTTGAACCTACGACATTCGGATTGCTAGTCAAGAGTCATACCCCTCGACTGCGGAGGCCTTTTTTGTCTTGGCGAGATTAACTTTAAGTGTTTGGTAAAAGAAATGCACATTTCAAATTAAGATTATATAAATATATTTTTTAAATCATTATTATTTATTGGTATTCTTGACGCATCAGTTTCAATTTTGAAAATTACACTTTAAATTCAAAATAAGTCTCACGAAACAAAGTTATGATAACTCACAGAGAGACCCATAACCGAAATTATTAGCATTTTTGATGATTTATGTATTTTAGTACCTCCATTTTCAGATATCGATCATTTATTTAACCGAACGCACCATCTTTTTTACGTTCCAGGTATTTTATGCTTTTTTGTTAATTTCTTTGTAATATACATTATTTCTTTTTTATATGAATACACGATCAGCTGCTCTCGTCTGGAGCCAATGAGTCTATGGCATCCACAATTGGGATATGTTGTGAGGCTTAAGGTAGCGTGGAGGAGAAGTAGGTGTGGAAGAGGAAGGTGGGGAAGTACCTGGCTATTCAGATCTGGTCACCAAACACGGCTAAAGCCATTTCAAGCAAAATTTATTTGCCCACGTCGGGATTCGATCCTGCCACCTTTGGATTGCGAGTCAAAAGCCTTACTAAATAAGCCTTAATAAATGTTCATTTCCACTACGAATTAACTGTTTCACATTAATTAATGTACATAAATATTATTACCATATTTCACTCTTTGTTGCATTATAATAGGTTTGGGTTGAACTAACTTAGGAAAGGGTGGAAAAGGTTCTGTTAAGCAGGTGCTAAGGCTGCTTGTTGTTTGTGTTTTGGATCAGGCTACCGTTTTATGGGAATGGTGTAATTCTACTAATAACAATTATGAAATCACAGCGCAGAAAGTAATTGATACTTGTATACTACTGTGTGAGAGATAGCGATAGAGTTGGGGGGGGGGGGTGTACCGCATTTGGACGGGTTTATTGTTTGTTTCCTGGTGTTTATTTGAATAAACAAGCAGGGTAGTAAAAGGGCGCATACTATTATTTGATATTTCAACACGCACTTTGGATACAAAGGTAGTACACAACATCCCCAAATATGACCAGGCCCCGAGGGAAAATGTTTTCCTGAGGGTCTCTTGTGTGGAGCTGTTATAAAACTATGTACCTTACATTGAAGTTCTATAGGTGCCGAAACACTGACAAAGAGGTGTAACGAATTTAATGACACTTAATCCTTAATAGTTGATTTCAGGACGTTGTTCTCTCGGATAATTGAACCCTCGGCCAATCGATCCCTCGGAATTGAAGAAAAACTATTTTAGACACGCTTGACTTGGGGTGAATGCGTTAAGAGAAGTGGTGATTGTTACGAAAAATGTCATGCGAACGTTAATCGATGCGAACGGTGTTCGATTGCTAGGCGAACGGTCGGGCCTCTACGCACGGTTGACTCGGGGAGTGATCAGGATAAGGATGGTCACCCCAAGGTCATAGGTCACCCCAAGGTCGTAGGACACCCCAGGAAGTAGATCACCCCAAGGTAGTAGGTCACCCCAAGGTCGTTTTTTTTTTTTTAATGTGGTGCAAGTGGCCTATTGTCTAAAGTTTATTGTGAAAATAAATGACTCCACTAAAAAAAACCAAAGTGTTTGAAATCTACAGAAGGTTCCATTATAAAAATTACCTGACTATGAAATAACGCTAACAGGTAGGATTTTGGGGGTCAGTGTGTCCAGGGGTAACGGATGAATGAATCCATCCCGGTCTTAAGTGAAGATGAAAAAGAAGAAAAGGGTGGATTCGATGGAGATGTACAAAAGTATACAGAATACAATAAAAAGAGATCTCTAAATACAAACAAACTTCGAATTAAATGTTCTATACACAATTCTGTAAAAAAGATCACATAAAAAAGAAAGCTAAAGATCCCCGATTAGGCTTTGTCCTACTAATGCTTTCACGTTGTTCTAAATCACTTAGCAAAATACTTAAGTTGTTACTTCAATGCTAAGATCTAACATTAATAGTACGAGGAGGCTGCCGAATATAGGGGACCCGAGCCGCTGGGTATAAAGGTTCGACGGCTGGACCTTAAATACAATACTCTATGATATAACATATGTAAGACTGGTCTAATCACTATCAAAAATGACTAACATTGATCGATTCATCGTGACTTCATTTGGATAGGGTTCTAAATGACATTATTTTTCAAAAATGACCTTTGAATGCCAAAGCGTTTCTTTTACTTATTTCTATAACCAAAATAATTTTCAGAACCATCTGTGTTGTATTTTCGTAGATATAAGTATGACAAAGTTCTAACTTCAAGCATTTTCAATAATAATTCGTTTACAAGGTTCTAACATCACTTACACTCTCTATTTTGTTTGTATCTGACAGTTGATCTTTAATAAGAGGCGCATTATGGTCCGCCATTTCATTTGGATAGGGTTCTAACTACGTTTTACCATTTTCTAAGGTTTCTAAGTTTCCAAAGACGAATTTTCGAAATCTATGTAAGGGTTTTAGTTTATGTACTTTAGTTTATCATATTTGAATGGAAAACATTTTAATAGGGCTTGGCCCTAGCTAGGAATAGCATTAGGGTAATGTAATTAGAACCTTGTGCAACGAATTATTATGCTCTAGCTGGTCGCACAGGGTTCTATTTGAATGTTTAGTTATGTTCTAAAAGGGTTAGTTTACATCCTCTTTAAATACTTTTATTTAAAATATGTTCAATTAAAATACTTGTTATGATGCAGTACAAATCCGTATTACTTTAAATATAATTATTAACATCTTTATTATTTGTACTGCATCCTAACAACTCTACCCGTCGAAATCGTAATTAGGTAGGAACTTGTTATTAATTATTAGAGTGCCAGCTCTGACTTTATCGACGGCCCGGGGCGACCTCTGGAGCAGTTCCGCGGCAATACGTCACTTTTTGCGTGGGTAGGTTTCGGAGAGTCGGGGCCCGGAACCTAGCGACGCGACAGTCAATGGAGTTTTGTGAGAACGTAGTATTTGAACGGGAAAATAATTCCTTTTTACTTGAGAAATGCCGGGCGGTAAAAGTGATTACGTGAACGTATTGTGTGATCGCGAGTTTGCATTCATTTGGTGGGATTAGTTGAGATTCCGCAACGTAATCTTGTATGGCGGCCATGCGTGCCAGAACCGGGAAAGATTTAATCCAAGAGATATACGTCCGATCTCACTTGGGTCAGAGCCCGTTTTGACGGATGATTGGGGTTCCGTTAGCCCGCGATGCTATTTGCCGATCTTTGTGGCGGAATAGTAAATTTACGCCGACATTGACTCTCGTCTGGACCGAGGTCGGCCTACCTACATGCTAATCCTAGCGATAGGCCCCCTGATGATTTTCCTTTGGCGGCGGGATGACTTGCTAATTTGTTCGCGGCGAAAGGCCGCTTGACGACTTTCCTTTGGCGGCGGAACTGTCTCCAGATCTCGGCTTCGGTGAGGGCTATCCAGATCCTGCATGGGGATGACTTGCTAATTTGATCGCGGCGAAAGGCCGCTTGACGACTTCCCTTTGGCGGAGGAACTGTCTCCAGATCTCGGCTTCGGTGAGGGGCTATCCAGATCCTGCATGGGGAAATGCCGCCTGGGCCTTGCAGCTACTAGATGGACAGTATATTAGCTAGCTAGCGATAGTATTCTTAATAAAAGAGGTCGGTTCATGGGGGTAAGTGAAATGACATATTTAAAACCCTGATTGCTACTTGTTTTAAAATTATAAGCTTGTTCTCACAACTCTGCCTTTTAAATTATGTACCTGGCACACCATCCCTTGGAGAGCGACACATATCGTGGTTTAAGATCCACACCCTGAGCATATTTGGGAACCACAGGTATTCTTGACGGGTTCCATAACCCGTCCAGAATTGGCGCTTCCTACGGGATAAAATCTGTGGGGTCCAGACCAGCACTACAACACTAAAGTTGTTTTACGAAAAGTATACTTGGCTTTGCCACTTGGCGAAAAACCCACGTAGCATACTTTACACAAGGTTCAACATCAAAATCGGAAATTTGTAAACATATTATGAGAAATCATCTTTGCAAACTTTGACACCTCATATCTCAGAACAAGGTGAAGCGAAGTTAGAACCCTATCCAAATGAAGTGACGTCATCTTAGGTACTGTTAAAAATTGGAAAACTATTAGAGACATCTATGGTATGGCCACTGTAGTTAAATGATTTATGTCATTGATTTTAATTATTTATTGGATTATTAAGAATCTCATTTAGCGAAGGCTGAAGACATCTATGTACCTTTATTGTGTTTAATTAAGTTGAGTTACTGATTAGCAGTTTAATATTCCATATTACCGTTAGAGGTCTCCAGTTACCAGCCTTACGCGGTGGTTTTATTGTTGTTAGTTTTTTTTGTCAGGGTAATTTCCATGTTTTTATTGGTATAAAAAGTCTGGTTCCCTTAAAACTCTCTCGCATTAACCAAGTCCTAGTAGAAAGTTCGTTAGACCACAAGTGGGGACCGGGCTATAGCTAAAGTTCTTTATAAAGTGTTGATCAAATATTGTCATAAAAGTTTATTGTAAATAAAAACGACTCAAGATTCAAAAGTACTTACAATATAAAAAAGTCCATTACACCCGATCATGAAAAGAAGTTATTAACAGGTACAAAATATGTATTTTAGAACGTCACAATATATCACTGCATTTCATGCTCGTTAGAAAAATCGTTTTTGGCCATGAGATGAAAATCTTTCTGTACATGTAGACCATACGTACCCCAAATTATAGCATCAAATTCGACCTCGAAATATGGTTAGGAGCGGTATGCGCCAAGTAGGTAGTACGGGGAACGGAGCGGCCTGGTTACAAAGTGAAAACTTTAAAAGCGTTTTTCTCAAAACCACATTTGGAATCGTAGCTCATCGAGTTTTCATCTGATTCACTTCATTTAAAGATTAAATTGAAGAAAATTAAAATTATATGTTGAAGAACGTCGACTTATGATGATAAATTATCCGATTTGGTCAGACGCTCCGCTAGCGGCAGCTGTATCTGTGATAGTACCAATCAAATTATCAATAATGTTTTTGATGTGAAAACTTCTTTAGCGCCGTTGTGATTTGAAACTCGATGAAACGAAAAATAGTTACACTAAAAAGAGACAAACACATACATTTATAGAATTTAGCCTGCGAGCAAATGAGATAGTATAATTGGTCTCCTCTTTGTGCGGTGCTTCGTAGCCTTCCCACCCTTGTTTGCTTTACTTTTCTAAGGATTCACGTCTCCCGCGTGTGAAAACTCCTTTAGCACCGTTGTGATTTAAAACTCGATGAAACGAAAAAGCGACACTAAAAAGAAACGTACATCTATTGAATTGAGCTTGCAAGAGAATGAGATAGAATAATCGGTCTCCTCTTTGTGCGGTGCTTCGTAGCCACTCTTGTCTATTTTAGTTTTCTAACGGTTTCACTTCTACCGCGGTGAACTGCACACTTGTATTTTAAAATAGTGTTTTTTTGTTCAAATGTACTTTTACATGTAACAAAAGTTTCGTGAACGAAAATACATTTTATCTTTGAAAAAAAGCAGGTTGAAAAAAAAATCGAGTGCAGTTTTACACGCGGTAGAAGCGAAACTTTACCAAAACAATCTCAACCAATACTTGAAAAGTGAGGTCATAATCAAAGCGACCAATGAGCGCAGACCTACCGTAATTTCCATTTCATATCTCAACCAATAGGAGAGCCTTCAAAAGTGATATCATAATCAAAACGGACAATGAGAGCAGTTGATGCGTCGCAGGTGCAGTAATCGTCATTTCCGTTTCATCCGAAATCCGAATCACAAAGGGCTTTAGAAGTTTCACTTCAAAAAACTTGGTTGGACCAGACTCCTACTTTAAAACGGCCCCCATTTAAGAGCCCGCTACCCGAATTACTACCGATTTCTTACATATCTTCAACACGTTAAGTTTTAAAGCTCTTAAAAAATATATTCGTTATTTTTGAAGATAATATATAGACATTGCCAGCGCCGAAACGCAAATTATATAAAATTCCCTCGATAGAAAAAAATCGCAAAGTATGCTCCAAAAATTATTATAAACAAATTTGTTTCAATTATTTTACAAGTTATATGTATGAAAAAAATCGCAGTGTTTCTTTAAATGCTGTTTAAGATAATGCCCGCGAGATTTTTGCTCTGTTTTAAACGAGTCGTGTTTTATTAAACATTTTCGCAATTTTCGCATCGATTTTATCGCTGTAAATGTTAGCGCTCTCCTCTAACATTCGTAATTTCGTATCTCTCCCTCTTCTTCTTTTCGGGCAAGGTTGCGGAGCCTTAATAATTGAATAAAGGATCTCCTAGTGACTTGTTTGTCTTAGATCATACATCTGTACCATCGCTAAGAGGTCCACCGGTATCCAGGTAGGAATTAGCCATTACTCTTAGCTTTAATGACAGGTAAAGGAGATGAATCTCAAGATTCGGTAATCGGAGTTTAACTCGAGAGGGAGTTTAGTTTAGGGGTGTTTATCGGAATCTTTAGAGAGATCTGCCCGGTATCATGTTGTAAGGTGAAGGAAGGGTTGGAAGATTAGTTAATTGTGATAGGTGCCTATGATGCTCAAATCACCAGTCGTCATCATCATCACAAGGGTTTATGTGAGCATTTGATTATAGTTTGAAGGTAAACTGTTCAATTTTTAAATAAAAAATTGTTAGGATTTGGTAAGGTCCTTTCTTCTACAATAAACACTCCAAGAGATTTGGACAGAGTTTCTTTATTTACAACTTTTAGATTTTTTTAATCAAATTAAATTTTTGATGTAATACATACAATAGATACATAAAAATAAAGCCTGTGCGTGGGTAAAATATTGATATTTATTTTTGTTTCTATGATTATTTTTATAATATATATGTTACCGTAAAAGCCCGAATATTGGTAAATCCTAAGATTTACCAACTCTTAATGGTAAAAGTCCGAACCGTTCTATAATCATCGTTCACCAACCTAACCTAACCTAACCTAATATGTATTAAATTCTAATGGTAAAAGCCCGAAAAAATCGTTTCTTATATTTTTTTTTACATTAACTCCACACAGGAGGCCCTGAGGAAAATAATTTCCCTCAGGGCCTATGTCATCTGGGATGCTGTGTGGAGGGTCTTTTTGAGGAGAGAAAGGAATGAACATTGGTCTTGAGACGACTGCTGAAAGAGATGCGTGAACTCACTCTTAATGAATGGCATAAACGTTGGGATAGATCGAATACGGGCAGATGGACTTTCTCCTTCTTCCCGTCAGTTAAAGCCAGAATGGGAGGGGCGTTCATCAAATTGGATCATCACTTAACACAAATACTTTCAGGTCATGGTGAATTCAGGGGAAGACTGCACAGCCTGACCCTGTCTCCCCATCCAAACTGTGCGTGTGGTGACACAAACCAAACTGCCGAGCACATTCTGTGGCAATGTGAGATTTTGACGGACGCAAGGGACGAAATGTTGGAAGATCTGAAAGTAACTACGAGACCAGCATGGAATGCGGATCTCGTGTCGAACAAGGAGAATCTCGAATGCCTGAGGAAATTTACAAGGATTTGGGTTGAGAGATGGCCTGAACTTCATTAAGTGTTTAGGATCCAGGTGTAATTGCCTCTGGCATCCACGGTTACCCTTTTATAATATTTATACTACTACTACTGCCCGGATATTACGCACTACATTTTCTTATTCACACTGAAACTGTTTACTCATGTATCATGTTTTGTATTAATACATATCAAGTTTTCTTAGGTACCATCTTCAACAACCTCTTTAACATCTAAAATTTGTCTATTACTTGTTTTTCTTTTTTGTTTAACTAGATGATATCAATAACCTTCGCGTATCCTAACTATACTTGCATTTTTCTAGCACTCTTTTTCTAAATCTAAGATATATATATCAACAAGTTTTTCGTGTCTTGACTTGTATCATTCAAGGAGCCGGAACTGAACTACCATCTCATTTTTGTATTGCCCTACACCCCATCAAGGGGGTGGACTAGATCTATGTCCGTGCAACAACCGAGAAGATGACTCCCAAGGTAGCCGCTGCAAATCCCGCCCGCGCCTCCCCCATCGCCATGAGCGGGCCAGAAGACCAACCGTAGCGGACCGGTGCCCTTCCGCCCTGCCTCCGGTGACCCGATGCTCTCTTTTATCCCTAGTGTCTTCAGGTCTTAATCCCAACATTTTCTTCGAGGGCCTACGGGAAGCCGGCTTAGGGGCGTGGACACCGAGTCTCGCTTGCAACTGGACTGATGGCTCCGCTTATTCTCGGCGGGACTGCCGGGTGACTGTAGCTCAACTGCTTTGGTTAAGTTAAACAATCTCATCATAATATGTATTTTTTTATTTTTTATTCTGCATATTAACAAACTTTTATTTCAGCTACATCAGGTGGCGGAGATGAGACGTGATACTGTGAAATAAATAACTAACAACACGTACGCACTCGCATACTGCCTGCTAACAATGTATGCCCGGACATTGGGGGTCTAGAGTCATTTTAAATAAAAAGTAGCTTCTTTATAAATAAAAAATTAGAGTCCTGACGAGTACGGTGAAGGAGGAAACAATCTGTTTCCTTAGAACGCCGTGGGAAAGTGGTGGGCAACCTCCAATGGTCTTGAAGAGACCTATGTTGTAGGAAGGAGGAAACACAGAGGCCGGCAAATCATTCCACAGTCGAGCTGTTGAACATAAGAACGAGTCGAAGAAACGACCCGTTCTCATGTGACAAATGTCAACCGTGTACAAATCTTGGGCACGCGTTTGGCGTGTTTCCCGACTATGCACCGGTGCCGAAGGGATCAATGATGCTAGTTCCTCGGAGCATCTTCCATTTTAATACCGGTAGAACAAGGATAGCATTCCCACCCGACGCCTGTGCTCTAAAGATTGCAATCCGTCTGTTAAGATGGGAGAATCTATCAAACGGACCGCCCGTTTCTGCACAGAGTCGAGGGTATTTTTCAGGTATTTTGGAGCTACAGACCAGAGGTGGCTGCCAAATTCAACCGTGGGGCGCACTTGCGATTTGTACAGGGTTAGCAGTTGTGCACTATTAAAGTATCTGCGGGCCCTACACAGTACGCCCAGTTTCTGGGAGGCTAACTTTATTCTGGCTTCGATGGAGCCCCCATACCTGAGCTGGTCACTTAGGGTTACACCAAGCATTACAATGGAGGTATTTAAATATTATAAACGATTTTTTCGTTCTTTTACCATTAGAATTTAGTACATGTTAGGTTAGGTTATGTTAGGTTGGTGAACGATGATTTTAGAACGGTTCGGACTTTTACCATAAGAGTTGGTATATCTTAGGATTTACCGGAAAATCTTAGGATTTACCGTAGTTTGGGCTTTTACAGTAGCATATACACATCATCAGTAGTCCTGATGAAGGTACGGAGGCACCGAAACCGGTAGATTAAAAAAATAACAATGAAATGACTTAACAAAGTAGGTATTTTCTTCTTATTTATTTAAAATGCAATTTAAATACAAAAAAGCAAACAATATAATATATCTGCTCTAAAAGCTGTCTAATGATAGATATAATTAATGGCTTTGTTAAAACTTATAAGAAAAAATATCTGTTTCAGTGTTTTTAGCCAAGGTTTGGTATATTTTTTTTATAAGTTTGAAAATTTTGATATGTGGTCTCTTTATGAACGATTTAACATGCGACAATTTATTAGTCTGTACAGCCCGGTTTTCCGTCCAATAGAACTAGGATAAATAAGCCTTGTTTATTATTTGATTATTTGTTGTATAAAGTATTGTCGTAAATTTTCAGGAACCGGTCTTTTTATCAACAAAACACATCTTGACAATCTGACAGTTACACCTCAAGCGCCACGACGATCAATAGAAATCTGCATTATTGACATAAAGCCTGTCGGTAAATAAAATAGATTGACAGGTCTCTCTACCTGTCAATCTATTTTATTTTTGTAAAATTGAATGGTATAATTGGTAGTAATTATACCATTCAATTTTAAAAATGTATAAAACTATTTGACATAAAAATCAAAGCTCGACATTTTTTACATATAAAGCACAACCTTCTTTTTCATTAGGTCCTCACAGGAGGTCGTGCGGAAAAATGCCTATGTCGTCTTGGGAATGTTATTTGGAGGGTCTTTTGGACTGGAAAGGAAGGAGATGAAGTTCTGAGAAGGAAAAAGGTATGAATGGTGGGTAGGAATCTGGGAGTAAGTGTGTCAAGGAGCCATGGACGTATGCGTTCATCCCTGCCACTGCAGTGTAAGGCGATGGGTCGAGAGGTGAAATTTAGGTCTCCCTCAACCAGCCTCTCATCCCTCATAGTAAAATCTCATCCCATGATCCCGGGCACCCCTGCTAAGTGACCAAACGTAGAGAACCACCTGGGGTCAACAATGGCAGAGGTGTTGATTAATCAATAAATGGTTCCAGAGACGGCGGTACCGCCTTGGATAAATTATTGATAAATCTTAAGTTTTTCTTACATATCTTTTTGTTATTGTTTGCAATATTTTATTATTTACTTACTTACATGATTTCTCTCACCAAACACAAGAGTCTTGTCTCTTTATGGTGAGGAAAGGCTATTTTTATATTCCTTTATAACACTCTATAACATAAAACTACACACATATGTCATATTTGAAGATGCTGTATGGAGGATCTTTTTGAGGAGAGGAAGGAGTGAACAAGGATCTTGAAGAGACCCATATTGTAGGAGGGAGGAGGCACAGAGGCCGGCAAACCGTTCCACAGCCCAGCTCAAGAACGAGTCGTAGAAATGACCCGTTGTCATGCAACAAATATCAACGTGAATTCCAGCTTTACTTACTGTAAAAAACATACAAATAGATAAAAAAACAAAAATATTAAATTAATTGTTTTATTTCTCTGACAGAAAATAGCTCCACGAAAATAATAAAATCTCATGCTTCAGTGAATAATTTGAACGTTTGATGTTCTGTTATATCCATGACTGTATTAAATTCCATAATGATATTACTGCCTGATCAAAGGAATGCAAATATCATTATTTTTAGCTTTCCCTTGTTTACTCATTTTTCCCTTAGTTGCCTTTCTAATAAATTCTGTTTCTTTTTAAATGCGGATTGGAGAATATCTGCATAAAAAAATATATATATATATGAAAAAAAAAAAAAATTGATATTCATATTTCCATAATCTTATCCTTATGCGCTTCTTTTTCTCTTTTCTATTATTTATTATAACTTTAACAATTTTCAACATCACTACATACTAGTACCATATGTTTACAGCCTTATTTTATTTACATGTTTACTTTACGCACTTCTTTTTCTCTTTTCTATTTTTTATTATAACTTTACCAATTTACATACTAGTACCATATGTTTACACTAGACTTCACTATAAAGATACTATCTTTAATTGATCACCATGAAACAGGCAGCCGCCTAGTATGGTGATTTAATAAATCTAATCTAATTAATTGTCTAATATATGTAATATGTATTTTATAAATAAATAAATAAATCTGTTTGCTTTAAAACGTATGCGTAAAAATTAAATTAAAGTATTTATATTCTACTTCAGTTAAAAATTGCTTTTATCTTCATAGGTAGGTAGTTACAACCTGGGTATTAATAATAATAATAACGTAGTATTTATATAGCGCAGTTTTGTGTTATTTCACTTCAAGTGCGCTTTATTA
Organism: Limnephilus rhombicus; assembly: GCA_929108145.2. Classification (NCBI taxonomy): domain Eukaryota; kingdom Metazoa; phylum Arthropoda; class Insecta; order Trichoptera; family Limnephilidae; genus Limnephilus; species Limnephilus rhombicus. The sequence continues at coordinate 34,451,406 of OV815297.1, forward strand.
TAATAAACTTAAAATTAATCCTGTAGTGTTCCTTACGAGTCCTTACAAAAATTGATTAAATAATGTGAAACTCTCTCTCTCTGGTTTCAATCCTGGGATTGGTTTGCAGCAATTTCACCTATTCAATGTGAAACAAAGAATATTAATTACATACAAAGCAATGCCAAGAGAACAATATTAACAACAACAGTGCTGTTTTGGCACTAGATAACGACAATAACTGTGCCATTAAAAAAAATCATTAAAACTAAAATATAATATAGAAAAGGAGGCAGTTTATGTTTAGAAATAAGAAAAATTCGGAGTGCACATAAAAGTATAGTAAGGAGGTAATTAAAACCAAACAATTAACGGAAACTTGAGGAACAAGGCATATAAGAGTATATTGAAAAGAAGCTAAAATTCATAATAGGTATGATTTTTTAAAATAAGTTTTTTTTAAAGCCCTTTAAAATTCGGCCAAGTTCTGAATATTAGTAAGAGCTGAGGGAAGTTTATTCCAAATGAGCGGGCCAGTTACATAAAAAGATCGATCATAGTAAACGGCTCGATTTGACCTAGAAAGTTCGATTAAACGATTAGTAACATCTAGATCTGCTGACCTTAGAGTATGTTGTCTATCGCTTAAGTTTTGTCGGACACAAAGTTCCGATATATAGGCTGGCGCCATTCCTTGCAATTCTTTGAAGGTATTATTATCTTGACTGTACAGTTTGGGAAACAGTCTAAAGAAAATTTACAAAACTTTTACACAATTTCTCCGACAAGTTTTCCTAGCAGTAGCCGAGAGTCCGGGTGGAGAATTCAAAAGGTCTCCCTCAACCAGTCTCTAATCCGGCCTGCCACGCAGTAGGTGGGCGATCACTTCCACCGCCAAGACTTAGATAAACTTCAGTCTGTAAACCTGGGCATCCTTGATAAGTCAACAAAAGGAACGAAACACTTGGCGTGATCTAAGGCATAGGTGTTGGTTATCCAATAAATGGTTCCCGGTGAGGCGGTACCCATACCTGCCTCCCAAATTGTAAAGGCCCATTAAGTGAGTGAATTTTCAGAGTCTCAGATTTTTTCCGCTCAGATGGTTTGGGCATGTGAACGGGAAAGGAGTGTGCGGAGAATATATTATGACGCAAATGTGAATGGTAGAAGAAGTCGGGGGCGCCCGAGAAAGACATGGCACGACCACGTAAATCAGGTACTTGAGTCGGGTCCTGTCAAGTGTCAGAATAATAGAAGAGCATGTATGAGACGATGTATGAATGTGAACGAGGCAAGGAGTGTGTGCCAAGACCGAGTTGTTTGGCGATCCGTCTTCTCTGCCTACCCCTGCGGGGAAACGGCGTGATGGTTAGTTAGTTAGTTATTTTCAGAATCTCTCTCTCTAGCATGGATTCTCACTTTTATTAAAACCAAAAAATCTATTTTGCAACGATCGATACGGTAAATTATTTACAACCACCCAGAAATACAGTAGTTTATCCCGTGAAATCACAGATATTAAACACATCCTTTTAATCAGGACTGTACAGAAGAGGCTTTGCTCGCCGCAGCGCAGCTTTCGCACGTGCTTATCCCAGAAATAGCCGGATTTCGCGGCCGGATATGGTTAGCACCATACAAACAACCTCCATAGAAACTACCCGCGAATTTCAACAAACTTTAATACTTTGTGGGGTTAGTACAGAAGCCTGAAACCAGCGGCTAGCGTATAGGGATGATAGTTACATATCTTCAGGCTGCAGACGGGGATGTTATTGGTAGCCATCCTCCACTAAGTTTACTGCAATAATAATAACGTGTGACCCTAGGGTGACCATAGGGTGCACAGGTTCTTGGAGCAGGACCTGCAAAAGGAAAAATAGTGAATTCATTGAAAAAAAACGTCCTTCCCCTCGGACCACGGAGGACACGGTCGAGGAGTAAGGCTCTCGACTAGCATTCCGATAATCAAGTAATATTCTTTTATTATTAATTTTTTAAACTTTATGAGTAAAATCTCAAATTATAATATTAAATTAAATGAAGACAATATCAGCGAAACTCAATCGAAATCTGGAGACAGAAAAATCAGAAAAGATATTGGCTCTGCTGGGACTCGAACCCAGGACCCTTTGCTTACATGGCAACAGCTCTACCGATTGAGCTACGGAACCCATATTAATTCGGTCACTTTTAACTGTATCATACTTCGACTAAGAACTACCAACATTATCTTCATTTACTTAACGCACATATTATTGGCTGCTATCTTTATATGATTGCAAGATTCAACTCTAACTAAATGCAATCTAGATAGTGTCTGGATAAATTTTTATTCCATTGAGTTTCGCTGATATTGTCTTCATTTAATTAAATATTATAATTTGAGATTTTACTCATAAAGTTTAAAAAATTAATAATAAATATTCATCCTAGACTTGCAGAAAAGTAAATAGATATCGCGTATTAAAAATAAAATGGATAAAAACTTATCCAGACACTATCTAGATTGCATTTAGTTCGAGTTGAATCTTGCAATCATATATAAAGATAGCAGCCAGGAATAATATATAGTACAAAGTATCCAAAAGCAGCGTAAAATAATGTTTTTATTTAAAAACTTAATATTTAATTCAATGAGCGTAATTATTGATATTTTTTAGAAGACTGGTTGTGTTTTCAATTCGTAAATAAAATTCTTAAATAATGAATTTCTTTTAAATTTCTTTATAAACTTTATGATATAAGTGACGTAAAAGAATTTCTTACCACAGTATTAAACTTTTGCAATTATTTAAAAAGTTTATTGATATTTTCTTTTTTAAATACGGATATCATGAAGTTCATACTTTCTTTAATATATTGACGTATATTTTTAATCGAAATGTAGCATCTCACATAAGTGGAATTCCTATTACGTCACCGACATCTTTTTTGGAAAACGCCCATACACTAGAAATAACCCCTTAAAATTAAAATTTTCAAAACTTTGAAGTGAATCCGGTGGAAGAAGATCATATCAGAAATTTGAAAATTTTTAAACACGTCGTTTTAAAGCCATTTGGCAACCTTGTATCGCTCTTAGAATTAAAAAATAGCATTTTTTTTAAATGACCTGCCTTCATGAAAATATAGTAAGTACAGAGGCACTGTTGAAAACCAGCTACATTATAGGAGAAATTTTTTTGTCAGTAGAATCATTGATAAATGAATAAAAAGTGTAATATTGTAAAAAATCTATTGATGAATAAACGTTTTTATTAATATTATTATATTATGTTAAAATATTACGAGAGGAAAATTTTAAAGCAATACATTTAGAAGAAAACAAAACACTAGCATTAATCTATGCAAAATTGTATCTATATTCTTCCCGAAACAATAATCCATATCGCTTCTTTCTAGTGGAATCGCATGAGCTTCCCCATCCGATAATACCATATTGTAGATGAGTTTGGGCTAATGGGTAATAAATTTTAATTAGATGTTCTTTATATAAAATATTTTTTATTGTTTTGAAAATAAAAAAAATCATTTTTGAAGATCTTATGTATAAAAATGAATCCCTAAATGTGTTGCTAAGCGCAAATCTTGAGAGCAGCTGAACCGATTTCGCTAATTCTTTTTTTAGAATATTCCTTGAAGTACGAGGATGGTTCTTACGGTGAGAAAAACTAAGAAAATTGCGCATAAAATTGGATAATTTCAGAAAACCTAACGACTATCGCACGTTTGACAAGTAGCGTGTTTGAGAATGACATTTTGCAAAACAATTCTATTTTTGAAAATCTTTAAGTTGATAAATTTATTTAAAGTAGGTACTCCCCTAATAGTTCAAATCGAATCAATAATTTTGGATATTCATTTATATTAAAATTGGTACCTATGTTAGGTACCAATTTTAATATAAATGAAAAATGGAAATTTGAATAAAAATTGTAAAGGGTGGCACGCGGCTGTTTAAAAACTGAATGTACTGGGATTGAATATATGGAACGCGGGAGGAAGGTTGGCGGGACGAGGGAGCGGAAAAGGGAAGAGGGAAGGCGGAGAAAGGTGGAAGGGGAACGCGGGAGGGGAAGGGGACGTGTGAGGGGAGAGGGGAACTCGGGACGGGGAAAGGGGGGAGAGTGGAGTGGGGAGAGGGAAGGTGGAGGTGACGGAGTGGAAACGCGAGAGGGGAAGAGGACGCAGGAGAAGAAGGGGAGGCGGAAGGGAAACGGGACGAATGGGAAAGGACACTCAGGGAGAAACAATTTCTTTATTAAATGGCATAGCAACGCATGCCGGGACCGGCTAGTTAATCGTAAAAAAGTAAAAAGTGTGCGGTCGGAACGAGGTGCGCGGTGCTGCGATTCGTAACTGGAACTTCGCGCGAATTTTCGAAAGTTTACATTGATTTCTAGGAAGTTTAAATTATGTATCTGCAATACCTTTATGGAATGCACGTCTTTGTATGTAGCCCTGTTATTATTTGGTTTTCCACAGAGCACAGGTGTTTGACAATGATTGCGCGTCACATAGAGTTGCGGTCAGGCTATTACGAAATACAAAGCAGAAAACGTGTTATGACGTTTGAAATTACGCTGCTGCAAAATGTTTGTTATTGCTCTCTGACGTGTGGCTTCCTTATTGTCATATAAAATAATATTAATAGACAAAACCATAAGGGGTAAAAGTTTGTTTTATTTAACTTGATGGATATGGGTACCGCCGCCCCGAGAATAGGTTCGACTTCAAAGCTTACATTACGCCCAAAATGATAATTTTTCCGCAAATGCTACTTTAAGCAGACTTTTCAAGTGAATTCTTATTTAGTACTGTTGCGATTTGAAACTCGTTGAAACGAAAAAGAGACACTAAAAGAGACAAATACAGACATCTATGGGCTTTAGCCTGCAAGAGATTGAAATATTCGGTCTCGTTTTTGTGCGGTACTGCCGCCTTCCCACTCTTGCCTACTTTAGTTTTCTGAAGGTTTCACTTCTACCGCATGTGAATTGCACACAATTTTTGATTGATTTCTATAATATAGTTTTTAATAAGAATCCAAAATTTCTGTCGGTTTGGTGGTGTAGGGCCCGAGAAAACGATTTTTAAAGTTCGACCGCTAGCCTTACATGCTTTGTGTTACGCCCGTGACCAACCTGCTATAGGTTGCCACCCCAAGTAGTTCGCTCCGTTTGGTGACTTGGCAGGGGTTCCCGGATTCATGGGGTGAGGTTTGTCTATGTTTCCAACTGTTTTTCTAACTAAAGCATGGTGTGCTAGACCTGGAGACTGGTCGAGGGAGACATTTTGACTTCTCCAGCCGGACTCTCTCGATCCATCGCCTTGCACCGCAGTGGAAGGGATGGTTTCATGCGACCTCTGTGACTTTCACGCATAACTTTCAGTCACTTCTGGAGATACCTCCAAATTCCAACCCACCCCTCATACCGTTTTCCTTCCCAGAACGTTCTCTCCTTCCTTTCCTAAAAATCCCTCCACACACAGTATCCCCAAAGTTGACATAGACCATGATGGGAATTATTTTTTTCTTGGTGCCTCCCGTGTTAAACTAATGAACAAAAAGCTACTAACTACTCTCAAATTAAAACTAAATATATAAGATACCGAAAATAAAAAGACAATGGCCTCGACAACTGGAACAAGAGCCCAGATCATCTTGTCGTTCAAAAACTCCATCACCTTAAAAATTACGCAATATTTTTTTAATTCTGAAAAAATGTATAAAATCTAAATCAATGTTCCCAAGTCCTTCATTAATACATTATCTCTTTGTCTTCCTCCTTTATTTAAAAGTCCCTACTTAGTTACTACAAAAGGAAAAGAAGAAGATGTTTTCATACCTACGTGGAACCTATCTACAATATTGGCACCAAAATTTAAAATTACCTACTTGTATGAGTTGAAAAATCGCAGTGACATAATTCACATCTCGCCATTGACATCTCGCTATTAATCGCAAAATTACTAATATAGCCCCAAAGTGTCGGTAATTGCGACCAAGTTGTGCCGTTATAGAAATGAGGTGCAGGCATCACCAAGATCGGTCCAGAAACACCGGATTAACCCATCAAAAGGAAGGGACTTATCCTTCCATTTCCCATTTCCAGTGATTGAGTTAAAAACGCAGTCAATTGTCTTGTTTTCGCAAAATTTAGATTTACAGTCCACATCTCTCTCGTGTCGTGACAATTGTTAAATACGTAAAAAAATAACTTTAGATATACACTTATGGGTTTCCCTGAACACGCGAGAAAATCTTGCAAGAGTATTATAATAACATTATAAATTTTCAACAGTTTTCCGAAAGAAAAGCAACTATTCTCCTTGTTCACAACTATTCTCCATACAATGTGAAGTTTGGTAGTTATGCTGTGAATTTAAGTGCAGTTTCTGGAACCTGTAATCCCGCCGCTGCACGATGTTCTCCTGGGAGATTTCGTGAAATCGTGCTTGAAAATTTTGAGAAAAGTTATTTCGATACATGTAAGAGGCAATAGAAAAGTATGGTTCTTATCGGAATAGTCACCAATCTGGAAACTAGGTAGTTTTAGAATTAATGTATGAGAGCTGAGATCTGTATGTGTGATAAAATCAATTGTGACCACCGAAATCCTAAATAATGTAAGGTCGAAGCAAGAGTAATAAACAGGGATACTTTAGAGGTTTTAAATGTAGAACGAATGAAGATAGAATACCAGCGGAATTCATTATTGTTTTTAGTTTAGTAAATAGGTACTTCAAAAAATGTAATTTTTGGCGCTACTCCTCAATTAAAACACAAGTTTTCTTAATTGAATCAGACGGTTTTCATGAGGAGGAGTGAAGAAGAGAAATGAGGCCCTCTTGCCTTGTGGGACCTTCGGGGAACCAAGAGGAGTGGGCTTTTCCATCGAGGGGCCTTCAGGAAATAATGAGAAGCCAATAGGAGAGATGAGGCATTCTTGCCTTGTGGGACCTTCAGGGAACCAAGGGGGAGTGAAGTGGAGATATGAGGACCTCTTCCTTTGGCCTTCAGGAAACCAAGGAGGAGCAAAGAGGAGAGATGAGGCATTCTTGCCTTGTGGGACCTTCAGGGAACCAAGGGGGAGTGAAGTGGAGATATGAGGACCTCTTCCTTTGGCCTTCAGGAAACCAAGGAGGAGCAAAGAGGAGAGATGAGGCATTCTTGCCTTGTGAGACCTTCAGGGAACCAAAGGGGAGTGAAGTGGAGATATGAGGACCTCTTCCTTTGGCCTTCAGGAAACCAAGGAGGAGCAAAGAGGAGAGATGAGGCATTCTTGCCTTGTGGGACCGTCAGGGAACCAAGGGGGAGTGAAGTGGAGATATGAGAACCTCTTTCTTTGGCCTTCAGGAAACCAAAGAGGAGCGAAGAGGAGAGATGAGGCATTCTTGCCTTGTGGGACCTTCAGGGAACCAAGGGGGAGTGAAGTGGAGATATGAGGATCTCTTCCCTCGGCTTTCAGGAAACCAAAGAGGAGCGAAGAGGAGAGATGAGGCATTCTTGCCTTGTGGGACCTTCAGGGAACCAAGGGGGAGTGAAGTGGAGATATGAGGATCTCTTCCCTCGGCTTTCAGGAAACCAAGGAGGAGCGAAGAGGAGAGATGAGGCATTCAATTATATAAAACGGCATTATAGGATGGGGCGGTACATATACAAATCAAACACAAACAATTTACATATCACAAAAACTAATAATAAAAACAATTTTAAAAAAACCCTATTCATATTCATCAGAACTGTTACTCAAACAGTTTGAGGTCAGAAAATTAAGTGCATTATACTTTTATCATGCAAAATTACAAATTCATAACGATAATATTCAAAATAAGGTTGCATCCATTAAAAATAACAGAAATCTTAGACAAACATCAAAACTTCCTATTCCAAAATTAAAAAAAAAAAACAATAGGACAGTTAAATCATTAATATCTCGGAGTTAATTTTTTTTAATTCCCTACATGAAAAAATCAGAAACATGAATAGTAACATAAAAAAATTTAAAACTCAGCTTAAAAATTATACCGAAAATTTGAACTGAATAAAAAATAATAAATTAAACCAATATAATAACACCCCCCATACACACAAGTCCTGCTTATTTATGGGGGTACATCAAATACATATACTATGTAATTAATTATTGTATAATTTTTTTTTGTAATTTATGTATAATTTTGTGAATAAAAAAAAAATTCTTGCCTTTACCTTCAGGGAACCATGGGGGAGTGAAGTGGAGATATGAGGACCTCTTCCCTCGGCCTTCAGGACCACAAGGGGAAGTTCCTTCCGTCGTGGGGCCTTCGGGAAATTGAGAAGTTGAGAGGAAATATTAGGTCCTCTTCCCCCCATCAGGAGGAGTTAAGAGAAGAGGAGAACCAACGAGAAGTAAAGAAGGAAGATGAGGCCCTCTTCCCTCGTGGAGTCTTCAAGAAACTAAGGGAGAGTAGACGCTTTCATTGTGGGACCATTATAGAACCAAAGAGGAGTGGACACTTCTATCGTGGAGTGTCGTGTAGCCTTCATGGAACCAAGGAGAATGGAGAGGAGAGGAGAGATGAGATCTGGGAAGACACACTATGGAATCAGAAGAGGTAGCCTCATTTCCAATCACAACCCTGGTGCACTTTGTAACAGGGACCGGGTTACTGAGGAATGAGCTAAAATAGGAGATACCACATTGGCCCTGTGGCCAAGTGCTCACGGGAACCATAACGCCATACGCTCATGGAGAAATTAAAAAAAAAAAAAACAGTCGACGCAATCGCTATCTATAGGAATGGAACTTGTGAATTTTATTGGCGGTACGCACACGGGTCATGAGCTGCTAATATGGCAACCTATCAAAAAGACACGCGAAACGCGACGGCCTCGGTGACTAGCAGTTTTGATCACAGGTCACTTGGTCAGTTGACAGGTTGCCATGGCACGATCTGTCCAGTTTTCAAGTAATTTGAGATGTGCAAAATCAGATAAATATCGATTTTCTTCAGGAGGATTTCAGTTTCAATTGAGTTGCCAACCAGTTTTCGGTTTCTCCATGAGCGCAAGCCCTAAGTAAACCATATCCACTTTATAATATTAAAAAAAAATTAATCCTTGTTAATAACGTTCTCAATTTTCAAACATATTTTTTAATGTATGTGAATATTAAATAATGATAAAAAATAAATATTCATATTGTCACCTCTGCTCCTTTCTTTCCTAAGGAATATTGGCCTTACTTTGGAAACACCAGCACTCCCAAAACCCATAGCACACTTCCACCGATTAATTTTAAATATTTCTATAAAGGGCGGCAAAATTTGATGCCAAAAGCATCTCTAAAGAATTCTTCATTTCATAAAATTAATAATATCATAATATTATTTTAACCCACATCCTTTCAAAGGGGTAATAACATGAAATTGAAGTCTGCGTGGAATTAAAGCCTTGAAAGCCCTGATCTGCATATTAGATCCGCTGAGAACACTGAGGAAATGAGCAAAAAGAAATGTGTTGTGGAGTGTGCCCAAAAAAGTTCAATTTTCCATATTTACAGGTGATTGTCATTGTCAAAAGAATTCATATTCCACTCTTTGATAGATGGCGTGCGTATAATTATTTTACATAGAAACGCTACCCCTTAAAATATTAAGAATAATTTTTGGCGCTCGTACATACGTAATATGAATATTAATTAATAGTTTTGTCTATAAAAAACTCAAATCTTTCAAGAAAGGTTGACAAATACAATATTGGGTCGAGTCACCGATACAAAATTGGATTTGTCAGCCTTTCTTGAAAGATTTGTGTTTGTTTATGGATAAAACTATTTATTCTAGTTCAAATTGAATATGTACGGGCGCAAACAATTAATTCACCACAATATTTTAAATCATAATGTGCAGAAAGTGTGAAAAACCTAAAATAATTTAATTGTCGCCATCTGTAAATGCGTAGATTATAACGTACGTTTAACCTTAAAAGTTAGATAAATTAAAGGTGAAACGGGACGGGTTCCATGACAATTGATCTGACAACAATTGGCCCGCCGACAGTTGATCCCCCAGATAGTTGATCCGTCGGAAAGTTGACCCCCGGACCGTTTTTTTTTAAATATGAATACCTCACAAGAGTCCCAGCTGCTCCCGCCTGGATCCAGTGAGACTATGGCACCCCCAATTGGGGTATGTTGTAAGGCTGAAGATAGTGGGGAGGGAAAGGAGATGTTGAAGATGAAGGTGGAATCGTTTACCTCCTGAACAGTTAATCCCCTTGTCAATTGATCCCTCGGACAATGGATCCCCTAAAAGATTATTGAAGTAAAATTTTTTTACGCACACTTGACTTGGGGAGTAAGCTGGTGAATGCGTGACGAGAGCGTCATGAGAAGTGTGATCGGACGAGGCGAACGAAAGTTGAGAGGTAAATATAAGTTAGTTAAGTTTTACTTCAGTCGTGGGGACTAAAGCACAATCGTTTTTTACTTCAAGTAAGTATGCAAAGAGGATATACGGCCGTACAACCAAAGTCGATATATTTATATCTGCCGGCGTCTTGAGTTGAAATCTGCTATACAAATATTTTACCAGCAATAAGCCGACTGCACATATGAGTTTGTCGTACTTTAATATTCAGCCGTACGTCATCATATTAAAAAAAATGTTTTAAAATATATATATTACAGTTATACAATTTGAAAATAAATGATTTTTTAAAGTTGTTTCTTAAATGTGTTCATACATTTCTAATGAAAAATTACGTTTTTTTAGTAGTTAATGCGTATATTTTTTACAAAGTAATAAACAAATATATTTTCTACTCAATTGAAATGAAAGGAAGGGTATCAATTTGTCTAAAGCACACTTATTGGCATTTAGAATGTTAACTGATTTGTAGTACAAATTATTCGATAACACTGACACATTGCCGTTCCTCTTGTGATGCTTTGCTGTGCTAGAACAACGGTTCTGCTCAGTATATTTTCCACAAGTCGTGGCACGACTTTGGCTGAAGTGTTCAAGCACATTTAAGCCGTAACACTCATAAAGAGAATTTCTTAAACAGATAATCTATTTCATCGACCATCAGGGACTTAGGTTCCAAAAATGACTACTTCAGTTTGATTTGAAATCAAACAGTATTAATAGGCTTGTGACTGTACGGTTGAAATTTAAGAATGGCTAAGAATGCAACTCTGACGCCGCGCCTTACGCAAAATCGTTTTCGTACATTTCCGTTTGTATACAAATGTTCTTTTGTATTAGAATCGAATTAGAGCAATGCCAAAAGTTGGCGCCACTTACGTTAACAGCTTGCGTGATTAACATCGCCTGGCAGGCGTAATACGGATTTGTAATTTCGTGAACTCTCTGGATATGAAGAGATTGACGATAATATGATTATTATTGTAACTGGCAGTTGTGAATAACAATACCACGCGGCTTACATAATATGACGTCATTACCTGTCGCAGTTACTTTGTCCCGGTGACTAGCTGTCACTGGATCACAGTGGATCCGAGGAATCGGTTATATATCGTATCTTTTTTTTTTACATGAGTCACACACAGGAGGCCTTAAAGAAAATAATTTCCCTCGGGACCGGGACTATCATCTTTGGGGATGCTGTGTGAAGGCTTTTTTTAAGGAAATGAAGGAGAGGAGAGTTCTGGGAAGGAAAAGGGTTTAAGGGGTGGGTAGGAATCTGGGGTTCAGTGTGTCCTGGTTATCCGCCTCCAAAACCTCACCCAATGAAGCCGGGCACCCCTGCTAAATCACCAAATGTAGCGAACCACTTGGGGTGTCCTATGGCAGAGGTGTTGGTTGTCCAATAAAGATTCCCGGGGCGGCGGTACCCATTCCCGCTTCCCAAAACCTGCGGAGTGGGTTTTTAACGGCTAGAATAATTCATAAAATAATGTATAACATTTTGGTACAGAATAATGTCACTTCTAGAGACGATCTGTTCAGTGGAAGCATTTAGCGCGGGTGCCAAGGGCTGTGGGCCGTAGGCTGTGTAAAGTGGAGCCTTCACCCTCACTTAGGGGTTTGAGGGCTAATTAATCATAAAACATCCCTTCAATAATAAGGTCGAGTAGAGAATATCAAAAGGTCGAAAGGGGTGAAATGTGAAGGGCCTTCACAAATATAATGGTTGATATTTGAAAAATATTTACGAACAATTTGTCACTTAGGATATTTTTTTGAGTTGATATAATTTTATAAATTTGTGTTTATTTCTGAGACAGCTTAAAAACTACACCCATATTCTCAAGTCTTTCATTGTTATTTTTTCCTTTGTCTTCCTCCATTCCCCTGAAAGTCCCTACTTAGTTACTACAAAGAAGAGGAAGGTGTTTCCTACCTACTGTGGAACACATCTACAATATTGCACAAAATTTAAATTTATCTATGTATATCAATGAGTTGAAAAATCGCAGTGATATCGTTTACATCTCGCTTTTGAAATCTCGCAAATAATCGTAGAAAAATACTAATAATATACCAAAAAGTGTCGGTAATTATTGTAACCTATAGTTGTGCCGTTATCGCGGAGTGCAGCCAGCACCAAGATCGACTCGAAGCAGTAGTTCAACTCGTCTAAGGTAGGGACTTTCTCCTTCCAATTGCCAAATCCTGTGATTGAAGTTAAAAAAAAACGCAGTCAATTGTCTTGATTCACAAAAAATAGATTTATAGTCCACCATCTCTCTCGTGTTACGATATTGTTCGTGACAATTTTTCTAATTTCTTAAAGTTTGGAATTTTTTGTGAATACCGCACAAAAGCCTCCAACTGCTTCCAACCGCCTAGAGCCAGTGATACTATGGCATACCTAATTGCCTACGGTCTACGCTACCGACTTTCTCTTGGGCATGCTTGGTGTGAACCATCTACGGGTTAGAAGTGATGTGCTCATTGTAACACTGTATTTTCCTCAGGGCCTCCTATGTGGAGTTACTGTTAAAAAAAAACACATTTCTTCAAACTGATTCGTGGATGTTTCGTAAACTCGAAAACCATGGAGAGCATTAGATTCTATATTATCGTAGAAAGCAAAAACTTTGTGGCTTGACATTATGTAGAATGAAATAAGTACTTTGTTTAAAAACCAATTTATTTTTATTTATATTTGTCGACCGGTTTCGGTTGACCTCAACCTTCTTCAGGACAATAAACATATAAATCCTTCATTGTGTTTATTGTCTTGAAGAAGGTTGAATTCAACCGAAACCGGTCGACAAATATAAATAAAAATAAAGTGGTTTTTAAACAAAGTACTTGATTCATTCTATATAGTTTCTATGTTCCCGATGGATATCTCCGTCACAGACAGCATAGACTGTATTATCTCCCGGCTTACAGAGTTACATAATTTGCCAATAGTCATGCCAGTCGGGAGAGCTGTCGTTATTTATTTAATTTACGCCCAGAGGGCTTTTACATAAATATATAAAGACAGTACAATTTTAACACGAGAACGAAAAATATAATATAATTAAAAGTTACGATAGAAAACAAAAATACAAACACGAAATAAAAATAAAAGCAACAAAAATTTAAAAGTACAGTATATTATATCAAAGATTATATCATGCATGTATATTTATACATTTTTACAGAAATAAAAACAATAAAGTTGCGATTAAAAAAATACATGCATGATATAAATATACAAGTAACAACAGTAAGGTGATCAGACGTGTTTACAAATTTACAACAATAATCATGAATAACAAACACCTAAGTACTTATTGGTTTCTCATAACGTGAAACCGCTATGTGTAGATGTAGGTTCATAAGTTGCAGGAGTTCGGAACTGTTCAATTTGAATTTTAATATTTTAGATTAAAACAAAAAAAGTTTTATTAAAGTCGATGTAGTAAATTTACTTGTTAAATAGAATCACTTCGAATATCGACATGTTTAGAATCAGTGAAGCCCAATTCAAACGTTAACTTTGTTGCTGTTTGTCTAAATCTGTTTATCTTCTCTAAAATATTTTATCTTTTAAAAACGCTTTGAAATTGTAATATTGTAATGTTTTTAAAATTAAGAAATTGAATTGAATTGTTGTGAGGCTGAAGGTGAGTAGAGAGGAGAGGAAAGTGGGGAAGTACCTGGCTATTCAGATCTGGACACCAAAGACGGTTAAAGCCATTTCAAGCAACATTGCGATTCTGAGTGGTGGTTTTACACCAGGGCGATACTGAGACTATCTTCCACTGGAACACGCCGCAAATATACCTTATTTATTTTAAATGAATTTGTCGTGAAATGACACTAATTAATCAAATAAAATTTACTTGTGCAAGTCGGGGATTCAAACCGCGACCTACGGATTGCTAGTCAAGAGCTTTACCTTTTGACCACAGGAGTCATATTTGATCGATCATATATTTGAAAATTAAAAAGAAATTACAGCCCAATATATTTAATTTCGTTTAATCTTCATGCATATCATTCATTCATCGCCTTGCACCTCAGTGGAAGGAATGGATTCATACGTCCGTCACTCCTGGACACAGTGACCCCAGATTCCTACCCATCCCCGTTACCCTTTTCCTTCCCAGTACTTCCTCTCATTCCTTCCCTAAAAAGACCATCCACACATCATCCCCAAAGATGACAAGGCCCTGAGAATTATTTTATTCAAGGCCTCCTATGAGCGAATTTAAAAAAATAATAATAATAAAAATGCACGTCGTCCCGTATGATTTCATATACCATTCATTCAATTGCAATGAAACTTTGGTGATTTGTTGTGCGCACGTCCGCAAAGGTTTGTATGTATAATGGTGAGCTCTGGAAGCATGAAATTTGTATTAAAAATACAATAGGTAGCGCGCGAGTTGTAAAAAAATGTGTATTTTACATATAGTTTAGCGACAGGGAGGGAAGGAGGGAGGGGGGAGGTTGCGGGAAGGCGGGAAAGGTGGAAGGGGAACGCAGGAAGGGGTGAGAACGGGGACTCATGGGAAAAGACATGCAGGGAGGAACACTTTCTTTCATTGTGTGGCATTGCAACGCTTGCCGGGTACTCGTTTGTTTAATAATTAAATACATTGACTTGCTCTGCTAGAATCAAAAACATCATTTTACAGAATATAATATGAGATCTTATATTATAATAACGTTACTGAAAAATGAAGCCATCTTCACGGGTTAAAATTAATCATTAATTTACATTATAAATTGCTACATTTTAATGAAAATCCACCAAAGCCTTCACATTCAACTGATTTGGGGTGATGATATATTAGTGAAATTAATTAAAACGTTTTGCCTAATGGGTTTTAAATGAAAACATAAATTATAATACGATTTTGTCCATACTTACGATGTTGGGTAGTGAACATAATATATGTATGAAGAAATAATTATTTCAAAATTGATAGATTACTTAGTATTAAACTGCGTTTATTGTTTAAAAAAACCGACATGTTTCGTAAGCAATGCTTACTTCATCACTAGTTACAACAATAGACATAGACTTAAAGGTGTCAATGGAATGGTGGGAGTGAGAAGGGGGAAATTTTTTTTTTTGATAATTCATAATATTAAATTCATATTTAAGCTCCTTCTAATTTAAATTCTCTTTCTAAGGAAAATAATTTACCTAGGGGCCCACGAGTATGTCAACTTTGTGGACGCTGTGTGAAGGGTCTTCTTAAGGGGGAATAACCAGATAAAACTGAAATTATATGTCATTACTAAATCAAATTTTAGACGTATTGACTCTTTTCCACAAAAAAATTATAAATTGATTTTGAAAGCCTTTTTTGATCTAGTAAAGCTAATGTTCTAAATTTTGGGAAAATATGTTTATTTTTAGTACAATAAGGTTTTTCCGTAGGTCGTTGGCAGAATTGTTAAATATTCAAACAAAATTTTGTATTATACAACACACATTTCAAATCATACAACCATGTTTTTTTTTTTTTTACAGTGAATACCGCACAAGAATCTCAACTGCTCCCGTTTGGAGCCAGTGAGACTATGGCATCCCCAATTGGGGTATGTTGTGAGGCTTAAGGTAGTGGGGAGGGGAAGGAGGTGGGGAAGAGGAAGGTTGCGAAGTACCTGGCTATTCAGATCTGGTTACTTAACACGGCTAAAGCCATTTTCAAGCAACGTTTCAATTCTGAATGGTGGTCTTACACCAGGGCGATACTGATAGTATCTTCCACTCTGGAACATGCCGTAAATATACTAAATATTATTTTAAATGAATTAATTGTGAAATAACACAAATTAATCAATTAAAATTTATTTGCGCATGCCGTGTTCGAACCCGCGACCTCCGGATTGTGAGTCAAGAGTCTTACCCACTGGACTACGGAGGTCGTAGTCCAGTGTAGTAAAATAAATCAATAAATTATCTGGGAAAGCTTCTTTTCAGAATTTTAGTTTTAGTTTAAATAAAATCATTAAAAAAAGATCTGCAAACGTGCTTTGTGACAATAATACTTCATTTTGTTAATTTAATTACGGTCTTACAAACTAATATATTTTATATTTTTTTTACATTCTTATTTTGCTTAGACATTATTGAAAAATTATAAATTCTTAAGATCAAAAAATAATTACATAAACACATAATTTTAATAGTTTTTTCATCACTCTTTCAGCATTTTTTAATGTAGGTATAAATTAAAGCAAATTTTGAATGAAATAAAATCGATTTTGAGTTAATATTTTAAAAAGCTGGTACGGAGAATAATTAATCTTTCTCTTTGGAACCGCCCTGTACGATTGTAAGAATATCTTTCGATGAAATGTGAATTCTCGGCGCTGGCTGGTTAATGGCCCTTAAGGAAAGGAAGGACAGGAAGTTTTGGGGAGGAAAAGGGAATGAGGGGTGTGTAGAAATCTGGGGTTCATATTATCCGCCACCAAGACCTAGACAAACCTCACCCCGTGAACAAGGGCACCCTGCTAAACCATCAAATGTAGCAAACCACACGGGTTGACCTAGAAAAGTTGGTTGACCTACAGCCAACATCTCTGCCCACACTTTTACTGTGGGCAAAGATGTTGGCTATCCAACAAATGGTTCCCGGGGCAATTTTACCCATTTCCGCCTCCAAAATTGCATATGTTTAAATGGTTCCATGACAATTAGTCCGGCGATAGTTGGTCCGGCCGACAGTTCGTCCGGCTGCCATTTGGTCCGGCGACAATTGTGATTGCCGCATGCTACTTCGGAGAGTCGAAATTATTAGTAAAAATATTTTTACATCGGATTTTCACTCAAGATGCCTTCAGATATAATATCGACTTTGGTTGTACCGCCGTATATCCTCTTTGCATACTTACTTGAAGAAAACATCTTCTAAACTTTCGGCCGGACCAACTGTCGCCGGATCAATTGTCGCCGGAACAATTGTCGCCCGACCAAATGTCGGCCGGACGAACTGTCGGCCGGACCAACTGTCGCCTGACCAATTGTCGGGTCAACGTTTAAATACATTCGACATTCTGGTACGTTCTGTCTTTTTAATTTTTTTAAAAGACGTGTGAGAAAGAAGATTTAGATAAAGACCTGGATTCAATCTCTACCTGGGACTAAGTTGTGTATTTCTTATTTTTTAGATTTTTTTTCACATTAGCTCCATTACGTCATCTCCGGGGATGCTGTGTGGAGGGTATTTTTAGGAAAGTAATCTGAGGGAGGAAGGAAAAGGGCATGAGGGGTTGGTAGGAATCTAGGGGTCTGTGAGTCCAGGAGTGACGGACGTATGAATCCATCCTTCCCACTGCGATGTTCCGAGGGAGAACGTCTGGAGAAGTCAAAAGGACATACTCAACCATTCTCTCCCCATCCAGCCCGCCATGCAGCTGATGAACAGACGCATCAGTCGCACAAGACCCGGACAATCGTCCCATGAACCCAGGCATAAGATATTTCTATAACTTCGCTTTTAACATCAAAATCCATTTAATGAAGGAATTTGAATAATTTATTCAACGATTAGCATATTATATTATTTCTATTCTGTTATTCCTAGTTCTCTCTAGATTGATTGGTCGTCTTAACTGGATAAATAAATAAATATTATTATTCACAGTCCAAGGAACTTCCTTGACTAGGCATGGGAGGACGGGAACTTAAATAAATAATGATTTCTAAATACTGATAACATTAGTAGACATCGACTAACGGAACATAAAGAATTAAGTGTATTTTTAGAGGTATACAAATTCAAAATTAAAATAAATCATAAAAATAATGTTAATGTCTATGGTTTTGGCTTTGTTTAATAGATAATATTATGCCATTATTGTTTAAATATGATTTCAAGCATATGAGCGCCACGGCTGAAGCGAAATCGTGAAGTCCAATTTTCGACAACTTTATCGAGCAACTGGGGCCATATATCAGCAATAACACGGTGAATGTCGACTTCCAAATGGTCCAACTTCTCTGGTTTATCAGCATAGACTGGTGACTTCACATACCCCCAAAGAAAGTAATCTAATGGTGTGAGATCGCATGATCTTGGAGGCCAGTTCACAGGTCCATTATGTGAAATTATGCCAACACCAAATGTTGCCCACAATAAACTAAATAAAATAAAATTAATAAATACATCCAATAAAATAAATTTGCACAATTTGCAAGCGCTGTTCTGACGTTAGTTAATTCATGGTGAAATGGCAAAACGTACTGGCTAAAAATCAACTGTCAACTGTCAAATTGACAGTCTGTAGAAACAATGTTGTCAGTTTAAAACTCAAACCTCTAAGAAAAATACCCTTTATTATCTGTTCAGTATGTTTCAAGTCCTCAGCCTACGGTCTAACCGAAATATTTTTAACCCTCGACAGATAAAATTATTTTGACCTTCGTTAAAGATAAATGATACGTCTTAAAGACGTACTGAAGTTTATTGGTGTATAGTTAACATATTATTATTCTTAAATAGCTTAAAGGTAGTTGAATAATTAGTTTACAATTTTTTACTTAAAAAAAAAACAAAATTAATTAAAAAAAATATATTATAATTAAAAAAATAACAAAATGGTCTTAAATATTCTTTCCATTTGGTCAAGAACTACCAACATCATCTTCATTTTCTTAACGCATTTTTTATTGGCTGCTTGTATGATTGTAAGTTTATCCCCGAGCTAAATACAACATCGATAGAGTCTTGGATCAATGTAATTTATTTACGGTAAAAGAATCTAATTTTAAATGCACAGAATAAAATACATTTTTTATAAAAAGATTACAAAAAATTTAAACAGCATCATGACGCTAATATAATTCACATTAACTAAAATTAAAAATGAGGTCATAGGAAACAAAAATTACCGATAAAAACTTTTTGAAGTACTTTTTGTAAGATCTTTCTGAAAAGTCATTAAAAGCTATGCAATTTTTTTGTAATTTTTTTTTTCGTAATCAGTAATTTTACTCAGAAAAGACGTAATTTGCACCATTTTAAAAACTTTTTATTTTTGTGCAAAATTTTCTTATTTAATAAACTAAATGTTTATTTCGATTTATAAAATTTGAAAGCTTCTTTTTAACCCCCGACGCAAGGAGCGGAGTTCTAAGTTTGACTTTCCGTGTTTCTGTCTGTCTGTGTGTGTCTGTCTGTGGCATCGTAGCTCCTAAACGAATAGACCGATTTTGATGCGATTTTTTTCGTTTGATAGCTGATATGATCAAGATCGTTATTAGCTACAATTCATGAAAATCTGTTCAGGCATTTCAAGGTCATCAGTTCTTTTTGGTGTCGGGGGTTGCTTAACCTTTCAAAAACAGTTTTTAGTTTTTGGATGCGCTCAAAAATATTCCATTTCTTTGGATTCTATTGTAAAGTGGAAATATTTTGCCCCCTCTGACAAAATATGGTCGAGGCTAGAGTACCTAAATGTTATCTTTATCTAATACTATTTTTGAAACGAAAGTCTGACGAGGAATTAAGAATGCCAACCATGCTGCTAGCTCTGTTTAAAAATCTAAGATTTTAATACGAAACAGAACAAAGAAACGCGATATGCCTACCCACGTAAAAATATCGTTAAGTTCAAAGTGATATCAAAATAAATTTCTTTTAGGGTTAGTATTTGTCGGATAAGTCAGGAAGTAAGGGGTGTTTTCCCTTCATAAAAACCTCCTTTTTACAGCCTCAATTGGCTTGGAATCATTTCAGAAGTCGCTAATTCGACCTTAATTCCTTTGCCCCTGGATGATCACTGTTTTTCTCCAAAAAGGCGTATGAAAAAATGTGGAAAATGCGCGAAAAGAGTGAAAAAACCGGGAAATGTCGACCGAATTGCGAAGTGCGGGTTGTATTTCAGTTTTTATGTTGATTTCGCGGTGTTTTGGGTAATTTTATGGGCTGTGAAGCGTCATTGGATACGGTATCTCGAAGATACTCAGAAAGAAAAGAATTTTTAATATCCATATTTGTAATTCACGCATCAAAGGTAACACTAAAATTAAGTACCTTATCATGTGAAATACATTTCATATAAATTCTTATAAGTAATAGAAAAGGCCAACACAAAGATTGTTTAGATTTAAACCCAGGACTCAAACCAATTATGGAGTTGAGTTACCATCAAAGGTTGGATTGCGATCCAAGAGTTGTCTGATTTGTTCGTTAGATGTCGATAGAATCATTTTATTTTTGTCCCTTTCTCACACAACAAACAAAGTAAATATGGATGTACGAAACCTTTATAAAAAGGCTTGCATCGGTAAAATTAACTTACTTCTTTACGAAAACTTGCACTAAGAATTTAAAATACTACTGAACCCTTGTCCGTTGGGTGGGGAAAGTTATTGTCGTCAGTTTGTAAATATTCAAATCATAACAATAAAAAATCAAGAACTTAAAGTTAAAACCAAAAAGTGCTTCATTTATAAAAAACCAGTCTACCCAAAGAAATTCTCCTGAGTGAAGACCTCCAATTTTTACAAAGATCAAATAATATGAAAATTAATGTTTAAAAAAAAAAATTGTACTTGATTTACGTTTGGTGACTTAGCAGGGGTTCACGGGGTGAGGTTTGTCAGGATCTTGGCGCTGAATGCGTCTGTCGTCCAAGCTTCACGGCAGGCCGGATCGGGAGAGAATGATTGAGGGAGTCCCTTGGATTCATACGTCCGTCACTCCTGGACACACTGCCCCCAGATTTCTACCCACCCCTCATACGCTTTTCCTTCCCAGAAATTCCTCTCCTTCCCCTCCTAAAAAAAACCCTCCACACAGCATCCCCAAAGATGACATAGGCCTTGAGTGGAATTATTTTCCTAAGGGCCTTCTGTGTGGAGCTAATGTAAAAAAATATTTGAATGCCGCACAAGAGTCTCCCAATTTGGGAGGCGGGAATGGGTACCGCCGCCCCGGGAACCTTTATTGGATAACCAACACCTCTGCCATAGGTCACCCCAAGTGGTTCGCTACGTTTGGTGATTTAGCAGGGGTGCCCGGGTCCATGGGGTGAGGTTTGTCAAGGTCTTGGAGGCGGATGACCTGGACACATTGAACCCCAGATTCCTACCCACCCCTTAAACCCTTTTCCTTCCCAGAACTCTCCTCTCCTTCCTTTCCTAAAAAAAATCCTCCACACAGCATCCCCAAAGATGACATAGGCCCTGAGAGAAATCATTTTCCTCTGGGCCTCCTGTGTGGAGCTCATGTAAAAAAAAAAAAAAAGTCTCAACTGCTCCCAACAAGCTAGGGAGACTATGGCATCCCCAGTTTGGATATGTTGTGAGGCTGAAGGTAGTGGGGATGGAATGAGATGGGAAAGAGGAAGACGCTGAGTTCATGGCTATTCAGATCTGGTCACCAAGCACGGCTAAAGCCATTTCAAACAACATTTCAATTATGTGTAAGGCCACCATTTGGTCTTACACCAGGGCGATACTGAGAGTATCTTCCACTCTGGAACGTGCCGCAAATATACTTTATATTATTTTAAATGATTAAATTGTGAAATAATACAAATTAATCAAATAATATTATTTCGGGTTTGAACCCGAGACCTAAGGATCTGTAGTCAATAGCCTTACTCCTCCACCACAGAGGCCGAACGAACGCCCTACTGTTTGAGATTTTCACGGCGAAAAATATTCTGGCTTTAAAAAAATATGTTCATATAGACCAATAAACGCTGATTCTGAATATATAAGTGTTATTTAATAATATTAAACGCAGAGTTTTAAAAAAAATATTAAAAAGTTATAACACAATTGTTGGTAAAATGTTATTTATTTAAAGTAAGTTCACAGATCACATATAGTAAAAATAGTCACCATGTATCAATTCACAATAATAATAATTAACTGAGCAAGGGATCGGAGGGAACCTTGCTGTTTAGGCTTTGGGAACAACAAAACTGACTGTGGTTCTGCTTAGAGGGTCGTACCATAGGACGAAGCGCAACTAAGGCAGCAGTCGGGGTCTGGTTGGTGCTTTACTTATGGTAGTAGAATACTCCTTAGAGGGTCGTGCCAAAGGACGAAGCGCAACTAAGAGAGCGCACTAGTCAAGAGCGAGCTACAGACGAACTGGTTTAATTTAGGGCTCGCAGCTCTTTATATAGGCCATTCCTTGTTGCGGGGCGTGGTTTATGTAGCGACTCGAGAGTAGGAAATGCGCAGAAGGCGTCTGCGCAGCCTGGTTTGCCTAGTTCTGGGTGAGCAGGATGGCGCTGTACGGGGGAAAGAGATGGTGTAGTGGCAAGCGTAAAAACGGCGCGCTACAAAGTCCATTTTTAATCGGGTCGTAAAAACACGCCGTCAAGGTGACGTCACTATTCGACGTGTCGTGACGTCACCGCAAAGTCGTTCTATGGGAATGTATGATATGACACAAGCCATCGTATTAATTTATTCGTTTATTTACATACTGTTTATAGAGATTTAGTTGTTGTGTTTATTGAAACATTATTTAGGCCTAAATAATGATTAAAAAATAAAGGTATCTCTTATTAGTTTATCTCTATTATTGAAAGCATTCAAAAACTACTGCACAAAAAAAATAGTAATGTTTCTTCTAAGGAGAATACTTCGAACAACGGAATTCAAAATGGCGGCAGTAGATCAGCTGATTGGCCGATCGTATACTAATTTTTAAGGAGTGATGACGTCACACGATTCACCATACATACGGTGGTTTTCGGGGGGTCTTGAAAAATCAAAACTTTGACAATTATTTTAACTATTAAAACTAACTCTAACAATGCAGTTATTTAAGTTAGAAGGTCGAATATACTAAATACACGAATAATTAACGAATAAACTAAACAAACGTTAAACCAAATTAATGAATTCTTTCCGTATTCAAACTCTATTGTTAACCAATACTAATGCACACCTTGAAAAAATTTAAACTAATTCTTTTCTTACGCAAACTACTCCGTTTTTTTTTAGTACGGTTTTTCAGTTTTTTACTTTTACAATATTTATGTTACAAATCTTACAAAACTGATCAATCAGTTTGATTGTAAGAAATCTCTCGTTTTTCCCATTTACTTAATACTATTATACTTTTAGGTTTTACATAGTAATTACTAAGTCTAATACTTAATTTTAAAATACTACATAGTAATAAGTATATTAATTTCTAATTATTATAAACTATTAACTATTATGATGTTTATGAACACAGTGTATGATAGTAATTTCCAGGAATTTAATCAATATTCGATCTAGATATACAATATTATTTGATTTCATGTTCTACGGAGGTAGAATGATTTAACTTTTTTTTTGATTTTTGAATAATATGTCTCATTTTTAATATTTTCAGGTAATGCGTTAAATATTTCCGGAATTTTATGCCTCTTTGTTCTATCACCGTATACATTTTGAGATTTATCAATAATAAACATTTGTGCTTCTCTATGCCTAGTAGGGTAGTTGTGGTTTACAGGTTTTTTAAATTCTGTATTCCAGAATTCATCTAGCGTTAATTGGTATTCAACCTTACTGTGTATAGAGAGTACATTTTTTTTTATAATCGCCTTCACATAATCGAACACTTTTTTGCCCGATATCAATTTTAGGAAACGGATTTGTAACTGTTCAATTTTATTTAAGTACGTTTTGTACGTTAATCCGTAACTATTTATTCCGTATCCTATAATTGATTCTGCTAATGCGTTGCATATACAGTATAATATATTTTTATTAACAAGGTGGTAAAATTTCCCTAATATGGATTTTAATCTATTACACACACTTTCAATATGATTTGACCAGTTAAAATTGACATCTATTGTAAGACCAAGGTACACTGTTGGGATTGGTTTCTTGTGTATAAACAATCATATAAATGTCTTTTTATATTCGATTCCTTATCCTGAAAACTTGCATATGGTGAGTGTATAGGCATGAATTTGTTTATTTTTGCGTTTATAATAATGCCATTGTCGTGTGACCATTTAATTATGTCGTTTAGGTCTTCTTGTAAAATTTCCTCAATTTTTTGTGGATTTTTGTCTGCACATATAATGCAAGTATCGTCTGCAAACATGTAACATTCATTTTATTACGTTTGGTAAACTGTTTACTTGCATTATGCAGGGTGTAACAGAACGTACCCGAGAGATTTTAACCATCGATTCCTGACATTATATGGAGTAAAAAATATAAATGGAATTTTTGTCTCCGGTGATATTTATGATGTTTTTTAAAATTAGTTTTTCTACAAAAACATAAAAAACTGGTAGTTGTTGGACAGTTGGAGGCGGGTTGAAGGGTTGGTCGGTTACTCGGCTAAGTGACCAATGACAACAAGCGGAGTATAACACGTCGGCACCGATATCGACCCTATTGCTACACCGGTGTTTGCTAACATTTCATCACTTAAAATTCCGTCAATTTTAACTTTAATTTTTCTATTAAACAGATAATTCTCAAAATAATTATTTAAAGGATTAGATTAGATATTAGTCCGCCGACAGTCGCACGGGCATCATAGCATATCTCTTTTGTATTTGATTATCTTTGCTTTAAAGCAGCGTTTTTCAACCTTTTTCATGGCACGACCCCCTTATTATGTAAAAAATATTTCGCGACCCCCTACCCTTCGCCTGCAATTTTACCTTTGACGATGG
Source organism: Limnephilus rhombicus (assembly GCA_929108145.2). Classification (NCBI taxonomy): domain Eukaryota; kingdom Metazoa; phylum Arthropoda; class Insecta; order Trichoptera; family Limnephilidae; genus Limnephilus; species Limnephilus rhombicus. The sequence continues at coordinate 34,476,465 of OV815297.1, forward strand.
TTCCTGGGAGGGGGGGGGGGGTGGCTAGAAAAAATTCAGGAATCACATTGAATGAAATGAAAAAACAATGATGACACCCAGTGTACACCAACAGGAGGGTAGCTAGAGAATTTCAGGTTGTGAATTTTTCAGGGCAATTTCGCCTGTATAATAATGTTTTGGCATTCTATTTGATTCTGCCAGGAAATCCGTGAAATGCCCACAACATTCTATACATTTTTTTCTATTATTTTTCAAAATTCCTGACAATTTCCAATTTCTCTGACAGACCGCTAAATTTTCGAGCTATCGCCCATTCGTACAACGTACAGGCCGGGCCGATTCCGACTCAAGATTGAGGCGAGCGAGGCCGCGCCGTGCCGACGAATGTGGTTGAGTTAAAGAGCGAGACACAATGAGCGTTGCGGGGTTGTCGAAGGGTACAGGGGTACAGGGCGACGCGGGCTATGACGGACGTCGGACGGCGGGAAAATAACGTGACCCTGCCAATCGGCGATTTGGTGTCATATGCTAACTTAAAGAAAAGGCTAACTTACTAGGTAAAATGTTTGCGAATAACTCAACCCTCGGTGACCAAGGTGCTGTCCCGACGTCGGTTCCTTACTGCGGTTTTCGTATGAAAAAGCTGAGGATCCGGCATCGGGAAGTACTCCATGTTTTACGAGGGCTTGATGTTAATAAAGCTAGTGGGCCTGACGGAATACCTGCCCTGGTACTGCAAAGGTGCGCTGCAGAAATAGCTCCAATTTTGACGAAGCTTTTTAAACTGTCCCTGAAGACTGGCTCTGTGCCCTCTGGTTGGAAAAAAGCGGTTATCCATCCTTTTCCAAAGAAGGGTGACCGCTCCAACCCGGCCAACTACCGCCCCATAGCGATCACATCAGTTCTGTCTAAGGTGATGGAATGTGTGATCAACGACAAACTGCTTACATACCTCGGGAAGAACAAAATTATTAACGACCGTCAATACGGATTCCGGCGGAACCGCTCGTGCGGTGATCTTCTCGCGTATGTGACGCATGTTTGGGGGCGATGCCTGGAACGTTTCGGTGAGACCCAAACGGTTGCACTGGACATATCCAAGGCCTTTGACCGGGTTTTGGCACCGAGGACTTGTCAACAAACTGCATTCTTACGGACTTCCCGCATCCTTGTGTATGTGGATTGCCGACTTCTTGAGGGAGAGGTCGATTCAGACGGTAGTCGATGGTTTCACCTCTTCCTCTCACTCGATAAATGCTGGCGTCCCGCAGGGATCGGTTCTGTCTCCAACTCTGTTTTTGTTGCACATCAACGACCTTTTGTCATGTGCACCAATTCACTGTTACGCGGATGACAGTACAGTTCATGATAGCTTTTTGTTTGACAAGCCCCCAAAGGGCTCACAAACTCCAACAGCTCGTAAGGCTTTGAAGCAAAGAATGGACGGTTACCTCGAGAGTGTTTTCTCTTGGGGTAAAAATAATCTCGTTGAATTTAATGTTTCACAGACCCAATCTTGAAAGATTACGTCTAAAAGGGATCGCAATGAAAATCTAGTCTCTTTCAATGGAAGCAATCTTCCGAACAGGCCCTCCATTGATATGCTTGGTGTAACCCTAAGTGACCAGCTCAGGTATGGGGGCTCCATCGAAGCCAGAGTAAAGTTAGCCTCCCAAAAACTGGGCGTACTGTACAGGGCCCGCAGATACTTTAATAGTACACAACTGCTAACCCTGTACAAATCGCAAGTGCGCCCCACGGTTGAATTTGGCAGCCACCTCTAGTCTGGAGCTCCAAAATACCTGAAAAATACCCTCGACTCTGTGCAGAAACGGGCGGTCCGTTTGATAGATTCTCCCATCTTAACAGACGGATTGCAATCTTTAGAGCACAGGCGTCGGGTGGGAATGCTATCCTTGTTCTACCGGTATTACAATGGAAGATTCTCCGAGGAACTAGCATCATTGATCCCTTCGGCACCGGTGCATAGTCGGGAAACACGCCAAACGCGTGCCCAACATTTGTACACAGTTGACATTTGTCACATGAGAACGGGTCGTTTCTTTGACTCGTTCTTGTGTTCAACAGCTCGGCTGTGGAATGATTTGCCGGCCTCTGTGTTTCCTCCTTCCTACAACATGGGTCTCTTCAAGACCAATGTTCATTCCTTCCTCTCCTCAAAAAGACCCTCCACACAGCATCCCAGATGACATAGGCCCTGAGGGAAATTATTTTCCTCAGGGCCTCCTGTGTGGAGTTAATGTAAAAAAAAAAAAATATATGCCCGCGTTTGTTTTGTGTTGAACTCACGTATTTGAATTTATTTAAGTGACTTGTAGTGATAATAAAAAAATGGATAAATTCATAAAAAGATCAACACAACCGTCAACTTCTAGTTGTAGTGAGAGTACTGAAACGAAACCAAAGAAAAAACGCTTGTATGACGACAACTATTTAAAATTCGGATTTACTAATATTTTACTTTGGACCCCCTGCGACCCCCTTGTAGAGGCTTCGCGACCCCCCATATATTATATGTTACCAGGTTAATTCGGTAAATCCGATTATAATATAGGTATGCTACCAGATTACTTTTTCTACTTTGTCCCAAAAAAATGTATGTGTACTTATATTTATATATATTATATACATTTTCTTTATTACACAACTTAGTTTCAGAAAAATATGTTTTTTTTTTGTTTTTGTTATGTAATTATGTACATTTCAGGAATAATATGAACTAAACATGTCAATTTGTCTGTCCTGGAACGGGAAACTTTCCTAGTTGGACGGGCAAATTTTATTTTAATTAAAGGAAAACAATCACTTTGTTTGTAACCACGATTTATTGATTTAATTTTTATTTACCGACCGGTTTCGCTTAATACAAGCATCATCAGGGTATAAATTAAAACTGATGAAAAAATACATTGTGTGAGCTTATATATACATACAGACAGAGACAAAACATAATATAAAGTAAGAGTGAGAGATTGTAATTAACATCCTACATAGTGATAGAGAGAAAGAGACGGGTATATCTAATGAATAATTACATTATATCTACCGGGACAAAACGTCATTTAAACAGGTGATTAAGGAATAAAGTGGCTACGGGTTTTTTTAGTTTATGGGAAATATTCCTAATATCGGACTGTTGGACACATTTAACTGATTATTAAGGATTTGGGTTTTTGTTTTAACGGCTTTCTTTATTTCGAGTGCTTCTAAATTATTAAGCCTGTTACCATGACTATTTCTGTGTAAAATCTTAACACCGGTGTTTTGATTGAAGGTATGATCTTTATCAATAAGGTGATTAGCGAATTCCGAAAATCCATTATTATTTAAGCATCTAAGATGCTCTTTGATTCTAATATTGACATTACGCGTCGTTTTACCTACATAAAATGATGAACAATCATTACAATCTAATTTATATATTCCGGAATGACTTAGTTTTTCGTCCTTATCTTTCGAATTAATTAAAAACTTTCCTAAATTATTGTTTGTGTAAAATGCCGGTCTTATTTCGGGAATCCTCCCGAAATAAGACCGGCATTTTACACAAACAATAATTTAGGAAAGTTTTTAATTAATTCGAAAGATAAGGACGAAAAACTAAGTCATTCCGGAATATATAAATTAGATTGTAATGATTGTTCATCATTTTATGTAGGTAAAACGACGCGTAATGTCAATATTAGAATCAAAGAGCATCTTAGATGCTTAAATAATAATGGATTTTCGGAATTCGCTAATCACCTTATTGATAAAGATCATACCTTCAATCAAAACACCGGTGTTAAGATTTTACACAGAAATAGTCATGGTAACAGGCTTAATAATTTAGAAGCACTCGAAATAAAGAAAGCCGTTAAAACAAAAACCCAAATCCTTAATAATCAGTTAAATGTGTCCAACAGTCCGATATTAGGAATATTTCCCATAAACTAAAAAAACCCGTAGCCACTTTATTCCTTAATCACCTGTTTAAATGACGTTTTGTCCCGGTAGATATAATGTAATTATTCATTAGATATACCCGTCTCTTTCTCTCTATCACTATGTAGGATGTTAATTACAATCTCTCACTCTTACTTTATATTATGTTTTGTCTCTGTCTGTATGTATATATAAGCTCACACAATGTATTTTTTCATCAGTTTTAATTTATACCCTGATGATGCTTGTATTAAGCGAAACCGGTCGGTAAATAAAAATTAAATCAATAAATCGTGGTTACAAACAAAGTGATTGTTTTCCTTTAATTAATATGTCAAACCACAAAGTGACTGCTTTCTACCAAAATTTTATTTTATTTATTTATTTAAGTTTTTATTCCAGCAGGACTGGGAGGGTAGTGCAATCCCAGTCTGCCATATTACATAGACAACTATTAACTATAAAAGAAAAAAAAAGTTAAAAAAAAGACATATTAGGTAGGTACCTAATTAAAACATAAAATGAAAACAAAATTCATCACACAAATGACAAAAAATAAGCATAAAATTAAAATAAATAATAATTGAACAGAATTAAAAACAAAAAATATATTTTAGGATTGTCCATCAGGGAGGTCGCCTCATCATCTGCATCCATCGCTCATTTATTGGGGAACTGAGCCACTCGGATGCAGTCACGACAATGATATTGGTTGAAGTCCGTGTCCTGCTCCAGAAGCTGGCTAGTCGGTGGCGAAGTAAGGCTGGGAATGAGTGCACCCTCCCCTCGGTGAACATCGTGGAGGCACTGCAGAACCTCGGTAGTTGCATAAGTTGCCTGTTTGCATTGTTGTAGCACACCCTCAGTTTGTCCCATTGCGCTGCTGGGTATTGTGTCCACAGTTCAGATGTGTACAGGGCAGTGCAGTATGTCTTGAAGATTAATTTTCTGACATCGTTGCTACAGTGGTAGAACCGCCTTGAGAGCATTCCGGCCCGTATGTTAATTGCTCTTCTTTGTCGTTCCATATCTTCTATATCCTTCATGTCTTCGGTTAGGATATGTCCCAGATACTTAATCTCAAAGCTTCCTAATATGTAATTTGTACTTTCTTTTGCATCTATCTATAATAAATAAATAAAATAAATAAATAAATAAATCCTGCCTGTCGGGTTGCAGCTCGTTAACCAAGTGACATGCCCTGAATTTAAAAAAATTAACAAGAAAATTTTATTTTATCCGTTTTCCCTTTTTCAATTTCGCGGTTAGTTGAATTTAAAGAAAACATGTTGTAAATAAAATGTAACCCTTTTTACGCTTTACTTCTTTAGCGAAAAACCTTTGAAGTAACGTTGATTATTTTTTGCATGTGTGTTTTTTTACAAAGTATTTTTTTTTTGTTAGGTTGGGCAGTAGGTAGCTGTAATGAATAGATTTACTCATCCTTTAAATAATTTATAAACGTAAACAAGTCACACGGATACTTCTCAGTGACGTTTCGCAAGAATATCACTGTTGGCAGTGCATATGTATACAACAATACACACAATCTGAAGTATGTGTTGTTTGAGTCAACTCTAATAGCTCGACACTTTTTTTTAAGGAATGACAAACATTCCCTGGTTACGAATAACCCAACAAAATCTCCTACTACCATTACAGTAAGCCGAAAACGTTGCTTGAGTCGTGATAGCTAGCCGAGGATCGAACACGGAACGCCTGGGTGGGGCCCAAACGCGATGCCCACTCAAGCACAGACCGGTCATGGCTAGTAGTGGCCTACTGCGTTATGAAACTTGAAAAGATTTTTTCGTTCGGATTAAAAATACACACGGTAGAACAGATGTTCTAGCACAGCATAATAAGAAAAGATGAATGGTGCTGATGAATACATTTCAAAAAAGGAAATTATAATTAATTAAATGGGGTGAGGTTTGTCCATATGTTTAGATCTTGGTGGTGGGTGTGTCTGTCCATCGTATGCGTGGCAGGCCGGATCGGTTGAGGACGGTTAAAGGCTTTAGACCTCTACAGCCGGAACTTTCAACCCATCATGTCGCCTTGCACCGCAGTTGGATAGATGGATTCATGCGTTCGTAACTCCTTAAGAGGAAATACCAGCGGGGTTTTTTCCATACAAAAGTATTCCCCATTTATCTCTCTGGATTTTGACCCTAGAGCAAATTTTTTTTTTAACAAAATATAGATATTGACCATTAGCGTGTCGGTACGTTTTGTTTTTTTTTGATAATTTACTTCTTATAGAAGTTAGGACCTTCCAAAAATGAATAAAATTGCCTAGTTTTAACCCTGTCAAAAGACGTTCAGTATAAAAACTAAACAATGTATTTTGAAAAAAGGCAAAACGTACCGACATAGAATATTTTCTTCTAATACAGTTAATGAAAAAAAAAAAAAAATCGGTTCAGTTTTAGAGAAGAAAAATGGGGAATACAAAACATCGATTTTGACGATTTTATTTAGGTATTTTCAGCCCGATATGCAGTTGTCCCTTTCGCTCAGTTCCCCTGAGGGGAGCGCGGAGTGGAACAGAAGACATTGGTTACAATACCTATCGACGATATTTTTAAATGACCGGCATAGCTCTTAAGGCTCTGCAACCGGGCCCGAAAAGAAGAAGATGGAAAGATACGAAATAACGAATGTTAAAAGAGAGCGCTATCATTTTTAGCGACAAAATCGATGCGAAAATAGCGAAAATGTTTAATAAAACAGGACTCTTTAAAATAGAGCAAAAATTGCAATTGCAATTGTAAGCTGGTGAATGCGTGACGAGAGCGTTATGAAAAGTGTGATCAGGCAAGGCGAACGATCGGGCCTTTACGCACGCTTGACTTGGGGAGTAAGCTGGTGAATGCGTGACGAGAGCGTTACGAAAAGTGTGATCGGGTGAGGTGAACGATCGGGCCTTTACGCACGCTTGATTTGGGGAGTAAGCTGGTGAATGCGTGACGGGAGCGTTATGAAAAGTGTGATCGGGCGAGGCGAACGGAAGTTGAGAGGGAGATATAAGTTAGTGAAGTTTTACTTCAGACGTGTGGTCTAAACCACACTCGTTTTTTTTTTTATACTAAACTTGTCTATCTTCCCAATGTTAAGAATTATAAAACAAGAAATTCTGTACTCTAAATGGATGATTAGTCTGTCTTTTAATTATTTAAATAATAATATTCAAAAAATTGATAGGAATTACAAGAAAGTGAAAGGCCATGAAAGAAAAAGGTCATGCAGGTACTTCCGAGGAAAATATGGCCCGATTAAGTAAATCAAATCATTGGTTATAGTCATATGCACTGACAGTGCTGATTAGCATTCTGTTGACATATTTTTGTCCGATTCATCAATCAAATAATTTTTAGGGTATTATGCCCAGCGATTTTGGGGTTATTCACACACCCCATATTATGTTTCACAGTGATTGATAATATGAACCCAAATCCTTCTAAGAAAGCCAAGGGCAACGCGAAAGATGCAAGGATAGCTGATAAAGAGCCAACTAAGACGATGAAAGTCCGGGAATTGAAAGGTCAACAAAAGTGTACATTCGCGAGCATTACGAGAGCTGCTTCCTAGAAAGAAGACAATCAGCCTTCCAACTCTCAAAGAAATTAATGTCTGGAATAGTATAAACAAACTTACCCTTTGGCCCTGTTAACATTGGGAGTCAAAAAGCTCCCGGCGTCTTTTTCTACCCAAAAAGGATATATGTTACCGTGTTGTAAGGGTTGAGTTATGCTTGGAGCATTTTTGCTCTTGCTTTGAACTTGTGAATATGCACGCCGTAACTGAATGGTCCATTTGATGAAATGAAGTATGAACTCACCTGTGAAGAAAGAAAACATTATTTTAATTAAAATAAAACCAAATTTCTAACGAAAAGCAAGATAGATGGTATATAGCAGGGATTGAGCCTTATGCATTAAGTTTGATTCCTTATTGAATTAGCGCTTTTGTTATTACCTTGACGATCCACGATTACGGTACCTTGACGGCATAAAAAAGCATAAAACGTACGTTCTTTATTCTATAATGCTGCAGCTAGCTCTCGTTCTCGCGAGATCTCGGCCTTTTTTAGCGAGATTGATCTCGGACGAAAAAAGGGCGAGATCTCGCGAGTTTAACGAGATTGCACTCGAGCATAAAACGTCCTATTCGCAGCGCGGACTGACACGGATGGAGTTGCGATCTGTCGGTTTCGTTCGGTGCGCGTGGTGCTGTAATTTGTAATAGTCTGACTAATTGGTATATTTTGTTCATTAATCTGTAACATCTAATGGATCTACTGAGTAGATATAGTTTTATTTAATTGATAATAATATCTCAGTTTAATAGTCAACTCAACTTAGATAATAAATTAAATTTTTTTTTACTTCTCGTTGTTTTTATTGTTATAAAAAAACTGCTTTATTACAAAAACATTTTTTGATATTAGAAGAGAAGACTGGTTGTTTCTTTCATTTGTTATTTGATAGATACGTACGTCAAAGTTTACTACTTAGAAGTATATTAAAAAATTGAAGACAAATACGTCAAACAATGTTTGATGCATAAAAGTCTATTGAAAAATTCGTGAAAATAAATGTTTTTTTTTTTTTTACATGAAAACCGCACAAGAGTCCCAACTGCTCCCGTCTGGAGCCAGTGGGACTATGGCATCCCCAATTGGGCTATGTTGTGAGGCTGAAGGTAGTGGGGAGGGGAAGGAGATAGGGAAGGGGAAGGTGGGGAAGTACCTGGCTATTCAGATCTGGTCACCAAACACGGCAGAAGCCATTCATTTTATCTTATAATACTTGATTTTTTATTATTTTTTTCATAATTTATTCAATTATTGTGATTATTTGCAAAAAAACACACAAAACTGCCAATCTCGCGAGATCTCGAAATTGGCGAGATCTCGCAGTATTGTTATTCATAAACTCGCGGGATATCGCCTGAGCCCCAATCTCGCGAGATTTGCATTCCTTAGCTGCAGCTCTTTCAAAAGATGAGATACACAATAACACAATGTACGCAGGTCTGTTTCCTTCAAAAGAAAACAGTAATCATTTTCTTGCATCTCTCTCACCTACCGCATCATGACGTCTCCGCAGATCCCTACAATATTACTAGCCGTGATGATAATTTTGAAAGTATGGAATATAGTTACAAGGATCATTTTGAAGCGTGAGTGAATTCCAAAAATTCAAAAACATTGTAGCGTGCCCCGGGCGGGAGCACCCACATTCTGCACAAGGCCAGCTCAGTAAGGTCGGCAGAACAGGTGAAACGCTCTGCAACAGGGTCGTAGGTAGCTAAAAAGGGGATACATGGTACTGGGCCAACACTCTTCCTTATGTCTCGTCAAATGAAAGATTGTCTGGGTTGGAACAACACTGTATTGACGGAAATACACAATTACAACAAGGGACAGTAATATTCACATCGGTTAACAAACACAGGAAAAACAAGTATGCCTAGCTGAGTAAAACATCCTAAGCAAATCTCTCTCGTCGCCGCCCTCCCGGGGGGTGTTTACGGATCGCGAGGTAAGAGGGGACACATTACAAAATGGAGGCGGCTTTGTTACTCACGGCCGCGCGGGGAAGGCGCCCAGGAGGTGGTGGCGTAGTGGCTGAGCATGTCCATGCTCACCAGGAAAGTACAGTGGACCATCGCCAGCAGGTGGCAACAGCAGCTCCTTGCTGTCCAGCTGGTGCCCACAAAGCAGGCGGTCGCGTCCCTTTTCCGTTGGCGTCGGTGTTCTAGAACAACTCGACTTGACGCGCGGGAACAGGTTGGGTATTGCCCCCGACACGGGTTGCTATGCTGGGAGCTAGCGTGCGACTGGCGGCTGCCGGCGGGGCAACCGCGGTGCTTGCGGCGAGGGGAAGGGAGCGGTATGTAAGGGGGGACGGCGTGGTGATTTGTTACTCTCGTAGGGTGGCCGGCAAACAAACGTGTGCGACTTTAGGTAGCGTAGGGTGGCGACGTAACAACATCAAACGTCAATGCACTAATGATTTTGCTTTTGTTCTTAAATATATATTACTGCAGCTTTTACTTACACATTAAATAATGGTGAGACAAAATATGAGAATCAAGTAAAACGTACGTTTTATGCCTTCATGGTACTGTAATCATGGATCTTCACATAACTATGTAATATAATAATCATGTTGCACTGTATTTTCTTTTAATACGCTTTAGTTCACTAAAAAAATAACGTCCAATTATTACAAACAGAATTACGCTCGAAAAAATTGGAAATAAAATATTACCCGATTACCATCTTCTATTTTAGTTTGGAATTTCGGGGTCGTAAATTTATTCGCACCAAATTTCCTTTGGTGAAAATAAAGAATTTCGTTTGTTTAACAACCTGTGCGTAATGCGGGGAGAGGAAGGAGACGGGGAGTTGCAAAGTCAGTCGCCCGTTACCACTAACTTCAGGAGAAAGGGATATTTACTCCCACCAGAGTTCTATTGCCTCTGTAATGGACGTTAATATCTGAAATTTTTAAATGCTTTAAAATTCTTAGCAATACTTTTTTACATTGGCATATTAATTTGCTGAACTTTTTTTAGGTCAAATTTATTTTACATTTGAAAACCATTTTTTTTTTCAATAAATGATAAAAAAACATAGTCTGCATGTCACACGCAGTAGAAGTGAAACCTTCAGAAAACTAAAGTAGATAAGAGTGGGGTATATAGTATAGGTATACTATCTCATTCTCTCGCAGACTAAATCCTATAGATGTACGTGTTTATCTCTTTTTGTGTCGCTATTTTTCGTTTCGTCGAGTTTCAAATCACAACGGTGCTCAAGAAGTTTTCATCCAATTATAGTGATTTATTTTTGAGGTATCGTGCCGCGTTACCACATCCGTAACGCTGTCAGAAACGTTGGCTAAAGAAGGAGGTAGCGCAATACGGCATAATATCACCAAAATAAATTCCTATAAGCTGGTGAAAATATAAACACATATCTGTTTCAAAAATGTTTTGGTAATAATATTTTCTATCCGGTTTTATCGGTATTTCAATGGAAGGTGCTCGCAAGGGTTAGCGTCATTGATCCTCTTGGCACCAGAGAGAACGGAGGAATAGAGGAACACTCATTTAAATTGTTTGTCACATGAGAACGGGTCGTTTCTACGACTCGTTCTTGAGTTTGACAGCTCGATCTACGTTGATCTACCTTCATCTATGTTACCTTACTCTTTACTCCTTAAGACCAATGTTTACTTCTTCGATGAGTCGATGGGTAAAGCTCTTGTCTAGCAATCCGAAGGTCGTTGGTTCAAATACCTACCGTCGTCCGCGAGTAAATTTGATTTTATTTTTATTTATCTTTTTATTTGAATACCTCGCAAGAGTCCCGGCTGCTCCCGTCTGGAGCCAGTGAGTCTATTGCATCACCAATTGGGATATGTTGTGAGGCTGAAGGTATTGGTAAAGGGAAGGAGATGGGGAGGAGGAAGGTAGGAAAGTACCTGGCTATTCAGATCTGGTCACCAAACACGGCTAAAGCCATTTCAAGCAACGTTTCAATTCTGAATGGCGGTCTTATATTTACGATACTAAGAGTATCTTCCACTTTGGAACATGCCGCAAATATACTATATATTATTTTAAATGTATTAATCGTAAAATAACACAAATTAATCTTATAAAATTTACTTTTTCACTCCGGGATTTGATCCCGCGATCTTCGGATTGCGAGTCAAAAGCCTTACCGCTAAGCCACGCCGGCCGTCTTTCGTTATTTCACAATTTAATCATTAAAAATGATATCTTAATGTATAAAACAAAATCGGGTTAGTTACACTATTTATAACTCGAGAACGGATGGACTGATTTTTATAATCTTTGATTTGTTGGATTTGTCTCGGCCCCGATTAGCAAAATAGATATTAACGAATTCTCATCTTTTGAAAGAGCTGCAGGAATATTGTGATAAGTATAATATTGAGTAGTGAGTGAATTCCAAAAATTCAAAATAGTCGAATGTCAATGCGCTGATTGTTTTGCTTTTGTACTTAAACCTATTAAAATGCTGCCCCTCTTTCTTACACACTAAATGTTAACAGTCGAAAATGAGACAAACGGTGAACGTATGTCTGCACCCCTCCAAAGGAAACATATAATAATTATAATAATCCCTCTCACGTATACAGAAAATAAAACGCATTTCCCGTAAGCAAGTGGAAAAGTAAGAAAATTACAAAAAAATATAAATCCGTACACAATTCCACCTCAGATACGGACAAAAAAAACACGGACAGTTGTGCATCGATAATTGCTTCATTGTGTAATTTTTAACAATAAAAAAACTGAATTTAATTCAGCTAATAAGTTCTGACGCGGTACGAAGTTCCCCGGGTCAGATAATAAGGTATATTTGCGGCACGTTCTGGGTTGGAACATACTCTCAGTATCGCCCTGGTGTAATACTAACAATCAGAATTGGAACGTTGCTTGAAGTGGCTTTAGCCGTGTTTTGCGACCATACTTGAATACCCAGGAACTTCCCCACATTCCTCTTTCCCGTCTCCTTCCACAACTACCGTCAGCCTCTAAAAATACCCCAAATGGGGATGCAATAATCTCACTGGATCCAGACGATTGGGAGCAGATGGGACTCTTGTGCGAATTCACATTAAAAAATAATATCTACTCATATGCGCAAAGTTTCATGTAAACAGATCTTTTTTCGCTTTTTAGTTTAAATATTATAGCAATATTACTTATCTTTTCTCGAATGGGAATTCTTTTTGAATAAAAATAAAGTGTAATGTAATCAAGAAAAAGTAGTAAAAACCAACAAAAATGGCCTTAATATAAAAACGTCTTCAAAAAGTCGTATCGAAATTTGTAGATTTTAAATGGGAAAATATTTATTTTAGCCTATGGAAATAAAAAGAAAATCCGATACAAATTTTGGTAAAGCGTCGATGACACAGGGCTAGTTTACAAGCTACTATCTGGGAAATTCACTATCTGTTACTTGCTAACTAGCAGCAACTAGCAGGTTGTTGACAATCTACGAAAAAAAGTCGAAAGGTCGTCAACTTTACTCGCCTACACGCTTGCTCCGCTTGCTCGTGATTGGTTTATTTACGTTTCCAACATGGCTTCCGATAAACAGCTGATTTAAACTGTCAAAAATCTGAAGAATTAGTTCACGCAGGCATCGTTATTCTTGTTACTGGCGCTAAAAGCGACCTCAGTTTCCTACGCTTCAGAGCGAGTGGACAGTTTTGTGTGTCATCATGACAATCTCACTCGCCGATTTACCCGCTTTTAAAACTTAGTAGATAGTAGCTTGTAACTCGCCGTATGTCATCGAGGCTTAAGTAACGAGAATTTTATTCTCTACTAACATCAAAGCACTGAAGAGATTTTTCTTAGAAGTGAAATGTCCTGAAGAGGAAAACTGATAAACGTTGCATGAAAAACGCTAATTTAAATAAAACCTTTCAACTTGTAGGAACGCGACAGGACGATGAAAATGGTAACACGGCTTTTTATCTCGTGAAAAAATAACCGCGACAAAATATTCTCCAATAAAATATCTTATGGACAAAACATCCCTCAGATACGATTTTAGATTTTCACGGCCAAAAATTATTTTGTTATTAGTTTTTGGGGTATTATGCCGTGTTGCGCTACCTCCTTCTTTAGCCAACGTTTCGGACAGCGTTGCAGTGTCCATCATCACAGGCACAGCAACACAGGCACAGCAACACGGCATAATACCCCAAAAAATAATAAAAAAAAAAATAAAAAAAAAAAAAACATCCCTCAACGAAATTTTAAGCAACCCCCGACACAAAAAAGTGCAGATGACCTTGAAACGCCTGAACAGATTTTCACGAATTGTACATAAGAACCATTTTGATCACGTCAGCTTTTAAACAACAAAAAAACCTCATCATAATCGGTCCATTCGGAGCTACGATGCCACAGACATACACAGACAGACAGATACAGAAAGTCAAACTTATAACACCGCTCCTTGCGTCGGGGGTTAAAAATATCTATTAAAACTTAACCTAACCTAATCCAATAAAAAATGGGACAAAATAATACAGACATCCTGTAAAGAATAAAGACAAAAAAAATAAAGACCTTAAATTATTATCTTAATAAAGACAATAAATTATTGTTATCTGCAGATTTTTTTTCCATTTTTTAGGTTAGGTTAGGTTAGGTTAGGTTAGGTTTGGCAAGGTTAGGTTAGGTTAGGTTAGGCAAGGTTAGGTTAGGTTTAGTTTAAGCTAGGTTAGGTTAGCTTTTAGTAGATATTTTGTTGGAAGATGTTTTGTCGCGGGGTGAAAAGTCGCGGAACCTGATTAAATTGATTATTATCTGTTCAATAAAGAATTTCGGTTACGTAATACGGGGCGACTTTTAAATTGTGGGATGTCTTTGATCATCGCGGATACCTGCACAATTCTCCTTACCACTTAAAAATTACTTGCTTCATTTAACTTTTTTTTCGTGTCTTGAAAACATTGATTTCGAAAATAGGATTCAAATTATTCGGTTTTTAGTTACACACATTCAAACATATTGATGGTTGAACTGTGAAGCTGTTTTTTTTTTATAGATATTTTGGTAGAGAAAGAAATATAAATACGTTTACGTTGACTTTTAGGAAAACCTGCATGATGTAAGTGTAAAAACGTAGCCCAGCTTTGCTTAAACGTGTATAAGTTTAAAAAAAAATATATTTTTTATGTGAATACCGCGCAAGAGTCCCAACTACTCCCGCCTGGAGACAGTGAGTCTACGGCATCCTTAATTGAGGTATGTTGTGAGGCTGAAGGAGATGTTGGAGAGGTAGGTGGGGAAGTTCCTGGCAAATCAGACCTGGTCACCAAACACGGCTAAAGCCATTTTAAGCAATGTTTAATCAAAAACCTGATAGATGCCGCAATTATACTGTATATTATTCTAAATTAAATAATCGTGATGTGACAAAAATTAAACATTTTTTTAAGGAAAATGGTATACGTGTTAAGGCCCGACTTCTCGCATTTCTACCGATTTATTACATACTTTCCTTAAATAGTATTACAGCTCTGAAAAAAAAAATTTTGAAAATAATATCTATACATTCCCCACACTGAAACAGCAATTACGTATATGAAATTCCCTCGATCGAAAAAAAAGGCAAACTATGCTCCCAAAATTATTTTAAACGCGTTTTCTTCAGTTATTTTGCAAATTGTGAAAAAATTCACAGTGTGTCTTTTAACGCTATTTTAGACATTGTTTACGAGATTTTTGCTCTATTTTAAAAGAATCGAGTTTTATTAAACATTTTCACAGATAACGCTTAAATATTGTCGTTTTTAATAAAAGCGCGTTCGATCTAACATTTATATTTTCATATATCTCTTTCTACTTATTTTTGAGCAGGTACTACCGGGCCTTAAAGTCGCCCCACTTAATGGTTTGTATCACCATGTTTTAAATTACAGTTTTTTCAACATATATTTAGATATTTTAAACGTGTGCAATAAATATGAAAAAATATCTTCCACCAAAGATTTAAAAAAAAAGATATCTGGTTTAAGAGTTGAAAATTGATCAAAGTCACCCCATTTAACGGTATTTAAAAATGAATAAAAAGTAAGAAACAAATTCCTTTCTTTGGGAACACAGACACGCTCACAACACATTTCTATCGGATTATCCATTCAGCGTATCAAAAATGAAAGTCCACTTCAAACAAACTTGTTTGAAATTTAATAATATTACATCAAAAACACTATTATAACATCCTTTGTAAGTTCACCTTCATTTCGAAATTGACCCCAGTTGTTCGCTTTGACCCCTATTTTACCTTTCGAAATTCCCCCAGACCCGACATTATACCATTACCTTAATTATCTATAATACCTGTAGTTTACCCCATTTTGCAATAGGACCTGCAAATCCCCAGAAGTGGGGTAACTTTAGTTTGGAACAAGGTGGTTAAACCTAGACAAAGTGAACTTAACTACAATAATTGGTTCAAAGTTGTGTAGTATT
This sequence comes from Limnephilus rhombicus, assembly GCA_929108145.2. Classification (NCBI taxonomy): domain Eukaryota; kingdom Metazoa; phylum Arthropoda; class Insecta; order Trichoptera; family Limnephilidae; genus Limnephilus; species Limnephilus rhombicus. The sequence continues at coordinate 34,492,440 of OV815297.1, forward strand.
TTGATTTACACCTGGAATTTGATTACGTGCCTCAGGATTTTGTAGAGGAAATCAGTAATTTCATCAGGAGACGAAATAAATTCAAACTAACTAAGTAACCATCATGCCGTTTCCCCGCAGGGGTAAGCAGAGAGGACGGATCTCCAAACAACTCTACATTTGCACACACTCTTTGCCTCGTTCACATTCATACATCGTCTCACACATGCTCTTCTATTATTCTGACTCTTGACAGGACCCGAATCAAATATCTGATTCACTTGGTCGTGCCATGTCTTCTTCGTGCATTCCCGACTTTTTCTATCTTTCACATTTGTGTCATATATTCTCATTACACTCCTTTCCTCGTTCATTCGTTCTACATGCCTAAACCATCTCAGCGTCCCTTTCTTTATTTTATTATTTTTTTTTTTTACATGAGCTCCACACAGGAGGCCCTGAGGAAAAAAAATTCCCTCAGGGCCTATGTCATCTTTTGGGATGCTGTGTGGAGGGTTTTTTTAAGGAAAGGAGGGAGAGGAGAGTTCTGGGAAGGAAAAGGGTTTAAGGGGTGGGTAGGAATCTGGGGTTCAGTGTGTCCTGGTCATCCGCCTCCAAGACCTAGAAAAACCTCGCCCCATGAACCCGGGCACCCCTGCTAAGACACCAAACGTAGCGAACCACTTGGGGTGACCTATGGTAGAGGTGTTGGTTATGTTATATTACTAATTCATCAACCTTGTATTTTCTCACACTATGGTGCATGGTTTTACCACACAAACGCCTCAGAGATCTCTTTTCTACAGAATTCAGTATACTTTAATATTTCCTCTGCCAGTTCCATGTCTCACTGCCATACTTCGGGGTAGGTACCAGCCCTCCATTATGGACGGCTAGCTCCACTTTGGGCAGTTTTTTGTTGGCGCCAACGGCGTTCAGTCCTCCATTAAGGGGTAATTTACCAAAACCGAAATAATATTTCGGGGTGGGGAAGTATGAAGTATGCTCGAACGGGGAACCGCTGCGCGCTACGGACGAAGTCAGAGCAGCGAAGAATCTAGACTAGATGGTACACTTGAGTAAGATTTGAACATGAAACGTTAAATATTGGGCATCTTTCAAATCATGTTTATTAAATTGAATGCGCATGTTTTAGGTAAATTTAGATAGAAACATTACCTATTGGAGGAGGAGCTCATGATTTTATGACTCTTTATCAGATTTTGATCAAACTTGTTTGATAAATTATTCGATACAACCAACTACACTGCTGGACGGTAGGCATTAGTTCTTCATTGACAGATGTCAAAACAATACGGTATTCAATATCGCATTATTTTCGTAATATGTGATCATAATTATATCTGAATATATTGGAAAGATAAATAAAATATCGGTCATTTTCAATATTTATTATTATTGTTTACAAAAAGTTATATACACGGTGTCCGGAAACTCGTAGTACAAGCGGAAAACTGGTGAACCTACATCACATAGAGAACCCAAATAAACATAAAGATTTTCAATTTAAGCATTTTTAAATTTAAAATTAAGAAAAAAAAATTATTTTAAAAACATTTCGGCTTTTTAGGGTTAAAATTTTTGAAAAGCGGAAATGTCATGACAGATGGAAGATGTTATTCTAAAATTATTTATAAGTTGCTAAATCTCTTTTCGTGTCCATAGTTTATTTATTTTCATCTTAATAATTTATTCTCCCACCTCTTCTAGGCATTACAATATGGTTAATTAGCGGGTAAATATGCAGTTAGTCCACCTCACGGATAACACGAAACGTTCGTGTTGTCGCAGTTTGATGCACGGATAATACGGAATGTTCCTTTTTTAACTAATAAGACAATCAAATATGACATTTGTCGGAAGTACCAATCTTATAAAATAAATTCTTTAAAATAAACTCGCTTTTCATCATACTTTTAAAAAACATCCCAGGTTTTGAATGGTTTGTTTGGCTACGCAGGGTTTGTCTAGCGGGTTTGTGTAATTATTTTAATACATTTCTTTCAATTTTCGTTACTTGTTTTTGGGGTGTGATCTACCGGATCTGCCGGATCTGCCCTGATGATGGACACTGCAACGATGTCCGAAACGTTGGCTAAAGAAGGAGGTAGCGCAACACGGCATAACACCCCAAAAACAAATAACGAAAATGCTTTTGGCCGTGAAAATCTTAAAACTTATCATTTCTTTCAATGTTCTACTGTTATAAATACAGGTACAAACTTGTCAATGATGCATTCACTTTGTTTTACGCAAAAATATTTTTTCTATGATTGGCAGCATTGATGAAATTTTAAAATAAAAACAATGAATAAACATGGCGTTACCGCGCAAGTGAAATTTTAACAAAATTAAAATGTTAAATGCATATTTTTTGCATGTTTTTTGGTCTCCCCCGACATAAATACTCACTTTTCGTAATAATAAAGCTAAATCTAACTGTTTGGATAAAAAGTTTTCCATATTAACGAGTAAGCGGTTTAATGCATAAATAATAATAAGCGTACCTATTTATTTTGTTGTGTGGCGTTCCGTATTAACGAGTTAGCGGTTTATTTTGATAGGGTCCCGCACTTGTGGCTAATCAAAATATATAAAGTTAAACCAATTATAATTAGATTTTTGAAAAATATTATGTCCTTTTGGAATACAGTTTTACTAGTAAATTTAAAAGGTAAGAAAATAGTAGTACCGGGCATTTCAATAAAAAGAGGGATTTTTCAAGGAGACTCATTGAGTCCTCTTTGATTTTGCTTAGCATTGAATCCTCTGTCTAAAATGTTAATTAAAAGCAAGTTTGGAATAAAAATTAACGGTAATACAAGAGAGATTAGTATAGTTTCACATCTATTATATATGGATGATATAAAATTATTTTCAAATTCTGAATCAAATTTAGAGAAAATGATTAAGGTAGTTAAAATTTTTAAGATGATATTAAAATGACTTTTGGTTTAGATAAATGTAAAACGATCCACATAGAGAAAGGCAAAATTGTAGATGGAGACGAGGGTATATTTAGAAATTTCAAAATTAAAAGTATGAAAGGGGGTGAGGTTTATTAATATTTAGGATACCCGCAATCGAATAGATTAGATCACACTAGTATTAAAAATGATATTAGGATTAAATTTCAAACTAGGATCAGAAAATTTTTAAAATGCAATCTATCTGCTAAAAATTTTGTAATAGCAATAAATACTTGGGCAATACCTCTACTAACGTACTCATTTAGCATAATTAAATGGTCCAATACAGATTTAGATTAGAACAAAGTTAACAAATTTTAATTGCCATCATCCAAATTCAGCTATAGAACGAATTAATTTACCCAGAAATTTAGGAGGTAGGTGTAATCAAAATAACATCTTTGAAACACAATCAGGTAGAAATGCTTAGAAATTTTTTCCATAGGAAAGCCAATAGCTCAGAAATGCACAAAATAATTTGCAAGGCAGATATAAACATTACACCTTTAAATTTATATGACGAGAATGCCAAAATTCTTATAAATACTAACCAGGAATAATTAGATTCCTGGTCAAATAAAATTTTTCATGCAAATCACTTCAATTATCTCAACCAAACGTATGTTGATAAACTTTCGTCAAACAAATGGTTGAGTATTGTAGAGTTGAGCGCAGAAATAGAAGGATTTATGCTTGCCATTCAAGATAGAGTCATTAATACAAAAATTATAGGAAGCATATAATCAAAGATATAAATCAAATTGATGATTTATGTAGAAAAACTATAGAACATATTATATCGGGATGTTCTATATTAGCGCCGTCCGAGTATACATTTAGGCACAATCAGGTTTTAAAAATAATCCACCAAAGTTTGGTAATTAAACATAACTTGATTGACTTCCGTAATACTTGACCGTACGATTGACTACCATATTATGAATATGAACCAAATTCATTTTAGAAAATGAATTTTATAAAATATATTATGATAAAACTATACTAACAGACAGAACAATTAGTCATAATAGATCTGATATAGTTTTACACGACAAAATTAAAAAAATAACTTATATCATTGATGTAGCTATTCCAAATTCCTGTAATATTAGAAAAAAAACAGTTTCTGAAAAATTAGAAAATACATAGATTTAGGAAATGAGATTAAAAGAATTTGTCACTCTCAGACTATAAAAATATTACCATTTGTTATTTCGGCTACTGGCATTATACCTAGGTCTCTGAAAATATTCATATTATATCCCATAGTTCTCATTAAAAACTTGCGGCAGGAATGTGAACTAACATTTTTCAATATGAAATAGCACAATTTGTTGGTTATTCACATTTGGTAGTTTTAATTATTGCTACAAGGTTTGTTAGATTCGTACTGGGAGATATATATGGTGAGGATCGTTTCGTGTTATTATGAAACTTTTTCCCTGCTATTCTCAATTATTATCTTTTGTTCACTAAAAAATACTAATAATATGTTTGCAAAGTGAACAATACTATATATATCTTTATCTTTACCTAATTTATGTAAAAGCACAGTAGGACGTAAATAAATAAAACTAGGAATACGAAAATACGGGTAAAGGGGCACTCTAAACCATTCTATGCCGCTGGTTGCAAACAGGCTGCCGCTAAATGGAAGTTCTAGTAAAAAAGTCAACTTGGTTCTGAAATAAAACACAATAACATAACTACTAGCCTTTAGTGTGACCCCTTTTCTTATGTGCCTACACATTTACGTATTTATTTTTTGTAAAATTTGACGTGCTTTCACTCTGAAATCATCTCGCATACTGACTGGAAATAACTCGTGTCTTGGTTTATATAATGGCGTGAGACAAAATAACAATATCGTGATATTGATAAACTGTTTTTATTTATTTAAGCATTGTTTTAATGCTTTTTAAAATAATTTTATTATTCAGTCGTTTAGACAACATTGATGTGGTGATAATGTATATTTTTTATAATTCTCCTGTATTTAGAATTAAAAGATATAATCGAACTTTAAGCTATTTTTAGAGGTTTTGTAAATATTTTTTCACGCAATTGTTTTAAACATTTTAACACGTTTTTTTAACGCACCATTTAGAAGAATAGTTTATATTTTCAAAACATAATATTTTTTTCTAATAAAAAATATAGAAATGTTCTTAAAACTGCATCAAAAATCCCTAAATATGCTGCGCTTGCGGTAATATACCCTTAATGGAGTTAGGTGAGTTTACCCTTCTTTCAATATCACTATCAGCCTTCCCATCTCTCGTATTCCCAAGTACAAAAACTCATCCACCTGCTCCAAGAATTCATCACTCACAACTATGTTGTGTTTAGTTATATATTTAATATGAAAAACACTAAACACTGTTATTTTATAAAAGACTTTTTATTAAAGACGTGTTTACACCATTGACATGATTGACATTAATTTGCAATAGATAGACCACAGATGACAAACATTATAGAAGTAGTTCCTCACTAGTGATGTGCGACATACAATAGTGATGTGACATGTTGCACATTGTTTTCGTACTCCCTCTTTCAAATACCATGACTTTAGACTTTCTTTAATTCAATTAACTATAATATCGTTATGTACTCGTTCAGTAATTCTTCGATATTAGTTTTTTTTTTTAATTTTCATCATATTTTTATCTTTTTTAAGTGACACCTCACGAGAGCGCCCTTATCTGTACAGATGTAAAGACAAGGAAACTATGTTGCCAACCGGCCGAGCAGCGTCGTGAGGCGGGTTAAGATAGGGACTGTGGAAAGGGGGTCTTGAAGAGGCAGTATTAAGAGGGGTCATCGAGAAATTAGAACAATAGGTATTTTACCAAACTGTTGCTTTCACTGTCGCTTTTACTCCTCCGAATACTGAGCGAAAGGAATAACTGCACACTGCACGTCAGGCTTAGAATACATAAATAAGCTCATCAAAGTCGAGGTTTTGCATTCACCATTTTTCTCCTCCAAAACTGAATATCCTTGATATTTATATTATACTAGCTGACCCGACGAACTTCGTACCGCCTCAGAATCAATAACTGTTGAAATAAAATAAGTTTTTTTATTAAGTTAAAAATTACACAATGAAGCAATTATCGATGCCCAACTGTCCGTATTTTTTTTGTCAGTATCAGAGATGGCGTTGTGATTCACTCCCGGATACACTGACCTCCAGATTCCTACCCACCCCTCATGCCTTTTTCCTTCGCAGAACTTCCTATCCTATCCTTCCTTAAAAAGACCCTCCACACAGCATCCCCTAAGATGACATAGGTCCTGAGTGGAGCTTACGTAAAAAAATGCGTTTCATTTCAGAGATTTATTATTATTGTGTTTTTCTTTTGAATGGGTGCAGAGAAATACATTAACCGTTTGTCTCATTTTCGACTATTGACATTTAGTGTGCAAGAAAGAGAGCATTATATGATTAAGAACAAAAGCAAAAAAATCAGCGCATTGACATTTGACGTTTTTGAATTTTTGGAATTCACGCACAGTTAAATATTATACCTATCACGATATTGCTGCAGTTCTTTCAAAATACTAGAATTCGTTCTTTACAAAATGTATGAAATTTTTTTTTTCTTCATAACTTTCTTTTTCGTGGTTTTTTGCGATGTTTTAATAGTTATTCTGTTATCCGGGGCGGAGACAAATCTAACAAATCAAAGATCATCAAAATTGGTCCAGCCGATCTCGAGTTACAAATAGTGTAACCAACCCGACTTTGTTTTATGTATTAAGATTTAAAAATATTGGCAGTAGTTTCAAAATCCAACAAGGAAATCAAGGAAGACGTTTGAATGGGCAAAACGCCGCTCGGTTTCATCTTAAAGCGGGTCTTGAAGAGGCGATTACACGAAGGAACTCAAATGTGATGTAATATAAAATAAAAAAAGATTTAAAAAAAGCGACGGAGTTAAATTTAATTTACAAACGACTTTAATTTACAATGGAACACAAATTTTTCGCATAAGAATTAAAATTAGACCCAAAAACCGCCTTTTTATGATGTTTATTATTTTTGGGGTATTTTGGCCTCAAATACAAAATTTATTTTTTTATGAAAAAGGTTCTGCAACTGTTCTTCTTGAAGTCTCTCGGTTATTTGTTCTGCTCTTTCTTCTAATAATTATAAAATAATCAATTCTTTCTATCAATAACTTCATTTCATCGGGGTAGTGGACTTTTTTTATATTGTAAAACACTTTTTAATATGGAGTCGTTTTTATTTACAATCACTTTGACTTTACAACAATGAAATCAACACTTTATAAATACTTTTGGCCCGGACCCCGCCTGGGGAAAATAAGGGAACTGTACCCTAGGTATCGATTAATGCGAGAGAGAAAAATATTTTGAACAACACCCTTTTTATACTATTAAAAAATATAAAATACCCGTCTCCAGGCTTACGACAACAGACAATAATAATAAAGATGGCGGTCGGCACCAACTGAGTCACGTGGCCTATTCTAGTTAGTTAGTAACACTAGCTTCAATAAAAATCACCCAGATGTCGCTAGTATTCATTATTTCTTAACAACCTGATCAAGATTAAATCAATGATTATCTACAGCAATCATCCCATAGATGTCACTATTCTTAACACTTTCTTTCAATTCATGTTTATACATATATTTAAAAAAAAAAGGTGTTTGCGGTCCCAAATTAAGTGCAAAGTAAATTCTGATTGCGCAATGCTTATTGCCAAGAAACTGACAGATATGTAAGTTTTTACTTCTAGAACATCATGATGTTTCTCTTGACACATTGTCTGATTGTCTAATTGTCTAGTATATTTTCTAATTGTCTATAAATGTCGCTAATTGTCTAATAACGTTGCTAAGTTAGTAACGTTGCTAATTAAATAGTAACTTTGCTAATTGTCTCGTAATGTTAGTAATTGTCTGCTATTTTTTTTTTTGATAAAACTTTTTACATTTCATAGTACAATCTAATAATGTTGGCCTGGGTGGGTGGATTACCCGTTCTGAGGCCCCTATTTATAATAATTTATAGATAATTGTCTAGTAACGTTGCCAATAGACTTGCATCTACGCTAATTGTCTAATTAGGCTGCTAATTGTTTAGTAACGTTGCGAATTGTCTAGTAACGTTGCTAATTGTCTAGTAATATTTCGAATTGTTTAGTAGAGTCACTAATTGTTTAGTAAAGTCACTAATTGTCTAGTAACATTTCGAATTGTCTAGTAAAATTCCTAATTATAATTATCAAGTAACGTAGCTAATTTCCTAGTAACGTTGCTGATTGTCTAGTAACGCAGCCAATTGTGTAGTAACGTTGCCAATAGCCTTACACCTACGCTAATTATCTAATTAGGCTGCTAATGGTTTAGTAACGTTGCGAATTGTCTAGTAACGTTGCTAATTGTCTAGTAATGTTTCGAATTGTTTAGTAGAGTAACTAATTGTTTAGTAATGTCACTAATTGTCTAGTAATATTCCTAATTATAATTATCAAGTGACGTAGCTAATTGCCTAGTATTGTTGCTAATTGCCTAATAACGTTGCTAATTGTCTGGTAACGCAGCTAATTGTCTAGTAACGTTGTCAATAGCCTTGCATCTACGCTAATTGTCTAATTAGGCTGCTAATTGTTTATTAACGTTGGGAATTGTCTAGTAACGCGGCTAATTTGTCTAGTAATGTTTCGAATTGTTCAATAGAGTCACTAATTATTTAGTAATGTCACTAATTGTCTAGTAACATTCCTAATTATAATTATCAAGTAACGTAGCTAATTGCCTAGTATCGTTGCTTATTGTCTAGTAACGCAGCTAATTGTCTAGTAACGTTGCTACTTTTCTAGTAACGTTGCTAATCATTGTGTAGTAACGTTGCTAATTGTCTAGTAACGTTGCTACTTTTCTAGTAACGTTGCTAATCATTGTGTAGTAACGTTGCTAATTGTCTAGTAACGTTGCTACTTTTCTAGTAAAGTTGCTAATCATTGTGTAGTAACGTTGCTAATTATCTAGTAACGTTGCTAATTGTCTAGTAACGTTGCTACTTTTCTAGTAACGTTGTTAATCATTGTCTAGTAACGTTGCGAATTGTCTAGTAACGTTGCTACTTTTCTAGTAACGTTGCTAATCATTGTCTAGTAACGTTGCTACTTTTCTAGTAACGTTGCTAATCATTGTCTATTAACGTTGCTAATTGTCTAGTAATGTCGCTAATTATCTATTATTGTGTAGTAACGCATTGTCTCACGTATGCATGATTGAGAAGGTTATACGCTGTACTATATAAGTTATAACGATGAATGTAACTAAGACATGGTGTTCGAAAGTGACAACACACGTAAACAAAGTTGTATACATACTTGTGAGCGTTGAATCTTTGCAGCAAGTCGGTGAGTTTGTGTACTTGGCAAGTTTGTTCGCGAGCGACGGGAAGGCTGATAAAGACATTGACAGACGGAACACGAATGCAATGCAATTATCAGCTGAGACTGAATGCAATACTCACTTATAATAAGTTATCAAAGGAAGCGAGGCTGTCAGTCTGAGCAGATACTGATCTGCAGTGAGGCGTGGGATTGACAGAGAAAAGGATGAAACGGCTGGATGCAGTTCATGCACTTCATTAAATGCATTCCCCAAAGCGTTTGGATAAAACCGTATGTGATTAATTTGTGATTGAATACATTTAAAATGTAAAACATAAACGTAAACTACGTACAATTTCCTAGAAAGCAGTTATTTTGCACCTTGCCGTAAATAGATACGTATTTAATAATTTATGATAATATCTATTTCGTATATATCACTAGCTGGTTCCCGGCATGCGTTGCAATGCCTTTTAATAAAAAAATTGTTTCTCCCTGTGTGTCCTTTCCCATACGTCCTGTTCCCCTTCCGCCTCTCCTTTCTCTCCCGCGTTCCCTTCCCCTCTCGCGTTCCTATTCCAATTCCTTCACCTGCCCTCTACCCACTCCACTCCCTCTCTTCCCCCTTCCCCCGTCCCGCGAACACTCCTCTCGAATCCCCCTTCCAGGTTCTTCTTCCCCTCCTTGGTTCCCCTTCCCCCCTCTCGCGAACCATCTATCCGAGTTCCCCTCCCCCATATAAAATCATTTTTCAAACAACTCACGTGCCACCTACTGCAATTTTTTATACAGATTTCATAATGCCAGAGCTCAATAGTAGTTTTATATAAACCTTGTCCTGAAAATAAAGAACACAAAAACAAAACAATTATCCAAATTTTTGCAGTCGTTCGGAAGTTATGCGTGTACATACATTATGGCGATTCATTTTTATTTACATAAATATATAGAAGATAGAAGAAGAAGAAGATATTAACTACGACGCCTGAATTCCCACACATATAACAACATCGTATCCACGACAACGATTTGTTTTGCTTTTCGTCCGACGTTAGGAATAACTCGCTTTCGTCGGGAAATTTATTTGACAGTACAAGTATTAATATTTATAATTTCATAACGCCATTATATACAGCCTATATGTTATTCTGATGTATGAGCTATATTATTATTAATATCTATTCAGTAGTTTTTGCGTGAAAGAGTAACAAAGATACATCCATACAAACTTTCGCGTTTATAATATTAGTATGATTTAGGCAAAGGTATGTTCTGTTTGGTTTTAAAATGAGAATATGCGTATTTCTTACCAGGATGTCATTTATACAGTTTCTACATCGCTCTAACTATCACTTTGCCGGAAAAGTATTTGAAATTTTTTGCTTTAAAAACAGAAGAAGAGCTGGAACTACCTTGGAAGCAAGTTGTTGGTGTTTTTGTGTACATAATCTCGTTTTTAAGAGCGTTTAACCAGCCAGCCGCCGAAAATCCACATTTCGTCGAAAGTTGTTCTTACGATCGTGCAGGGAGGTTATAATGAGAAGGATTAATTATTCTCCGTACCAGCTTTTTAAAATTATTAGTCAACATCGATTTTATTTCATTCCAAATTTGATTTATTTGTACCTACACCCAAAAAGGCTGAAAGGCGTGATGATAAAACTATTAAAATAATGTCCTTTTTGTAATTATTTTTTGATTATAAGTATTTATCATTTTTCAATAATGTCTAATATAAATAAAAATGTTAAAAAATCTGAAATACTTTAGTTTGTATGTTTGTAAGTGCGCAAATAAATACACAAACGGACCATTTTTCGCAAGAAACACATGTACGTTTAATGATTTTATTTAAGCTAAAATTAAAATTCTAAAACATGCTATACCCAGATAATATATTGATTTATTTTACTGCATAATTAAACTAACTAACTAACTAACCATCACGCCGTTTCCCTGCAGGGGTAGGCAGAGAGGCCCGCCCGCCTAACAATTCGATCTTGGCACACATTCCTTGCCTCGTTTACCGCCTGCATAATTATATGATTTAAAATGGGTGTGGTATAATACAAAATCTTTTTTGAAAATTTAACAAATCTGCCAACGACCTATGGTATAACCTTATTACGCTAAAAATAAACTTTTTTTTTTTCAAAATTTAAAACTTGCGAAAGCTAGATAAAAGAATAGTGTTAAAAATCCATTTATATTTTTCGTGGAAAAGAGTCAATACGTCTAAAATCTGATTTAAAAATAACATATTTCTGGTTTTCTCTGGTAATACCCTCTTAAGTGAAAATAAGATTTGGTGATAATAATTTGGCGATCTCAGAAGTACATAATATCGTTTTGTACTCAATTGTTTTGTCGTGGCGACAATTACTTCAGGGTATCAGGGTGGAACTCTATAACTTTATTTATTTGTTATTTTTGCAGAAACAAACATTACCTACATAATTACATAGAAGAAAGTAGTTACAAAGTTATAGAAGTTAATAAAATAATTGGTACCAATGACATGTCGCTGTTTTATATATGTACTAGCAGACCCGGCCACACGTTGCTTTGGCTAACGAAACAACGCCATTACCCAATCTTTATAAAATCCACACCACCCGCTTGCCAGCTGCTGCCCGCTGCCTGAATTGAATATTTGAATTTATCGGCTTTTCTCTACTATAATAAGCATGCATTATACATATAAACTAATTAACTCGCCACTAATTATACAATGCTTGCAATGCAACACTGGATATTTGAAAAGGGAAAATCAAATACCTACTTACTCCAGGACATCTATTTTCCAATTTTTTCCGTAGAACGAATTTCAAAAGTGACTATAGTACGGCCCGCCAGCCGTTTTAAATCGCACAAAAATATGTTTTCTTTGAATTTCTCGGCTTTTCTCTAATATAATTTACATGTATTATACATATAAACATTTCTCTTCAATCACTCTATCTATTGGTGAAAACCGTGTGAAAATCCGTTGCGTAGTTTAAAAGATTAACGCGCACATACATTTTGAGCGACTTCATTTTATACTATGTAATGTAATGATGATGATATATTTTTGTGTGATATATTATGCATTTCAATCAAATTAAGTTAGTTAGTACCTATATTATGAAAGGAGAGAGGTATGTGGCTTTTCTCTAATATAATTTACATGTATTATACATATAAACATTCCTCAATCACTCTATCTATTGGTGAAAACCGTGTGAAAATCCGTTGCGTAGTTTAAAAGATTAACGCCCACATACATTTTGAGCGACTTCATTTTATACCATGTAATGTAATGATGATGATATATTTTTGTGTGATATATTATGCATTTCAATCAAATTAAGTTAGTTAGTACCTATATTATGAAAGGAGAGAGGTATGTGAGTGTTTGTGTGTATGTGTGAGGGTGTGTGTGTGTGTGTGTGTGTGTGTGTGTGTGTGTGTGTGTGTGTGTGTGTGTGTGTGTGTGTGTGTGTGTGTGTGTGTGTGTTATGTGTGCGAATTAAGTGTGCTAGAAAAGTTTTTCTTAAATATAAATATATTGTGATTGTATTGTGTGCTCCTTCGAAGAGATACAGTGGTAAGTGATTGGTTATTCTTTTTGTTTGTTTTTGTTTATTTTTAAGGTTTCTCAGCCGCACAAATTAAAATATGTACTAATATTATAATGTTTAAATTTAGTTTTTTTCTTTATAACTGCGGTTTGTACCGGAGACTTTTAAACCCATAGATGAAGTTCTAACCTCTATTCGAACTTGGCTAAATGTGGTCAATAAATATAAACTGCTCCCCTGTTTTCTATCCTAACAGTGGTCCAAAATTCATTGCTCCACATTAATATCCCAATAAACACGGCCTTAAATCACCCCGAGCCAAACCCTCCCTGGGAAGATGGCTGCATTAAAAAAAGTTTTGAAATATGGCGTTAATAAAATGAAAGAAGGCATAATTTGAAAGTTCGGAGGATTTTTATTCCAACAAATGTGAATGGTATTTTTTGTTGTGAGAGTGGATTTATGTGTTTGTGTCAAAGAATGACTGGCGAAGGACCTTGATTTGGTATTACTATCACTGCTTAAAAATGATAAAAACATATATTGCATAGAAAGGAGAGGACTCACCGGAAAATGATAAAACTTGTAGGCTGGCAATGCACTTGTATGATTTCTTTCCCATCCAAGAGGCACAATCACAATAGGCGTGAATGTTCGTTATTTTTATAGTACACAGCGGAGTTATTTATAGCGGATTAACCGAGAGCGGAAGCATAAAATGGCTATATGCGGCGGGAGTATATTGCAGACTGAATAATATTGGCGGGTTGGCCAAAAGGGATGGGTAGGAAAAGGAACTTGCAACAATAGTAATACCAATTCCAAACAGTGACAGTATGTATGCGTGCTATGTAAGTGTGTGTATGTGTAGGTATGTGTATGGGCGTAACCAAAATGAAACAATGTTACTTTATTTGAACCACTTATATATTTGAGTAAAGCCGACCGGTTTCAAAACGACCGTTCCATCTTCAGGGCAAACGTATACTGATTTGACAGTTACAAATTAGTGGATGGGAACAATGTATTATTATGGAAGGGGCGGAGCCGTTGCTAGATATCAATGAAAAGTGGGTGGGTAGGGGAATATATCCATGATTGGGCTGTAAGACAATATTTTTTGTTTGTTGATAATAAATTCATTATTTTTAAGGGATTTTTTTTTATTTCCAAGGCTTCTAAGTTATCTAAGCGTTTTTCTTTATGATTAATATGAAGAATATTTATCCCCGTATTTTTTCAAAACTCTGGTTATTTTCAATGATATGGTTAGCAAACTCAGAAAAAATATTATTATAAAGACACCTTAAATTTATTTTGCTATAGATAGAATGTGTTCTTTGATTCTGATTTCAAAATTACGAGTTGTTTTTCCAATATAAAATGAGGGACAATCATTACATTTGAGTTAATATATTCCGGAATTAGTCAATTTATGGTGGTTATCTTTAGCGTTTCTCAAAAAATTACCGATATTATTTCTTGTATAAAAAGCTGGTTTAATATTAGAGGGGAAATTTTTGCAACATTGAACTGAAAAATTATTAATTCACAAAATTTTACGCCATTCTTTGATTTTTATTCCATTTATATTCACAAATTTGGAGGCGGGAGAGGGAAGTTATGTTTGGTGACTTTGAATGGGTACCATGTTTCATGGGGTGAGATGCATACTGACATAATGAGTTCACCGTTTGTGTCACTTTCGACTGCTGTTATCAAAACCTCGATTATATTGAGCGAGTTTACAAGCTACTAGCCGGTATGTTTAAAAGCGGGTGAATCGGCGAGTGAGATTGTCATGATGACACACAAAACTGTCTACTCGCTCAGTAGTGAGAGTAGCAGCTAAAATAACGACTCCATCGCGAACCAATTCTCTAGCGCCACACGCTAGCCAGTAGCGAGTGTAACGGCTCCCGCGCGAACTAATTCTGACAATTATGAAATCAGCTGTTGGTAGGCCGCCATCTTGAGCGTGTAGCGAGTAAAGTTGACCACCTTTCTACTTTTTTCGTAGATTGTCCACAATCTGCTAGTTAGATAGTAATACGATTACACTGAGCGAGTTTACTAACAGATAGTGAATTTCCCAGCTAGTAGCCTCAATTTCATCGAGTCTTTAGTGTGTAAGGAAAAATGCAGCATGAACAAAAGCAAAACCATCAGCGCATTGACATTGGACTATTTAAAATTTTTGCAATTCACTCACACAGCATTATTATTCTTGTAAACCATATTCCATCCTTTCAAAATTATCGTCATGAAGACGTCACGGTGTGGTGTATGAGAGAAATGCAAGAAAATGATCACTTTTACTTTGGATGAAACAGACCTACGTACATTGTGTATCTCAACTTTTAAAAGAGCCGCAGCATTATAGCGATAAGGAACGTATGTTTATAGCCTTTTTATGCCGTCACGGTACTATAACCGTGAATCGTCATGGTAATAATGGGTTCTTTGGAAAATAAATTAAATATTTATCTTCATTAATGCAGATACTTACCTCAATCCTCTTATAATAAATCACAAAACAATAATTAGAATCATGTTTAAAAAACCTTACCAACATCCGACAGAACAGCTAATGATAAAAACAAATTACTAGACTAACATAAACTATTAGTAAAAAAGATCACAAATAAAAACTGTATCAAAACATCACCTCAACACATACCTCACTCGCAAAACACAAGAGCAAAAATAAATAAACACTTTCAGGTTCCCTATTTCAAATCAACTTTCTCAAAAAAACTGGATTCGTACCTAGCTCCACACATTTTCAAAATCTTCCTAACACAAACAAAAACTTACGTCCCCCTAAATAATCTGAACTGGCTGTTCAAAAGTTTTGTAATATGGTTGACTGAAAAGGAAAGAACAGACATTTGAACTATTCCGAAGAACTAACAGGAGTACATTTTAAAGACTTTCACTTTTCATATAACTACTCACTAAATTATATAAGATTCAAATATAATAAAATACGCAGGGTACTGCTTGCTAGCAATATTAATTATATAATCACGTACCTACTGTATTGACATTTTCTTATCTCCATGTGTGATCTTATATTACGTTTACGTATGCAATCTTTTTATGGAAATTTATCAAATAATAAAAACAACATGTAAATATTTAATATAACAACAATGCATGTATGTTTACATATTTGCATATATTTTTCTATTTTTATATACATACATATCTTTGTTGATAAATATATTTTTAATAAATATAATATGTTATTTACCCGCCTCAGAACAGACTCTGTCTAGTGAGGTGGGTAAAAGAAAACTCTAAATAAATGTAAATAAAATAAACGCACAGGTTGCCGGTACTGAGATTGATTGAATTAAATGTGCTTGATCTTGAATTGAATTTCACCCAAAAGTGAGATAATATTGATCTTACTTCAGGCACACAGACACGCCTACAATGTACTTCTATCGATTCATCTAAATTCAGTGTCTTGACCCATATTTATAAATGCGAAATGACGCTCAAGCAGATATTAAATATCTAGATTTTTATGACTTCACCATAAAAAATTCTAACTCTCGCAAAATCCATAAAGTATTTTTCAATAAGAGTAAAATCTAGCTCTATTGGACTATTCTTTTACAAAAAACATGTTTATTGATTATGGCTCCCTATAGAGAAAAAAAATCATTTCAAAACTGTTTTTTCCCTTCTTCAAGTCCGTTTCTTAGCCCTTCTTTACATATTTTCACCCTTAGAATTCAAGCTGACCCAGTGGAATTCCCCAAGGGTTGGTCGGTCGGCTGAGGGCCGAAGAATGGTAATAAAAAGGGGTAAGGGATGCCTTCCTATAACTTTAGCACTAATTCAGCATCCCTTGTTTTATATCCTCGTCCATCCGGAAACAAAAAGGCTTCCTTTGCATTTGCACAAAAGTGAAAAAAACATTTCAATTTTTACAAAAAAATTCTAGCTTATTACTTTTCTTAAATATGTTTTCTGTTCGTGTGTATTATGTGTATATTTATATATGCATGTACCTCCAATTGACCACCATAACACGTAAATGTACCTGGTATAGTAGTTGAAAAATCCTCAAATTATGTAACCACCAAACATGGCGGAGACAAATACATCAGAACGTTTTCCGACACTTGAGCAGGCCACACTTAGGTGTCCGTGTGAGAAACATGAGTATTACTAATTTACCCACTGCTATTCACTACCGTTACAATGTTTCCTTTGCAATCCCTCTCTCTGCTCCTCCCTTGTCCCTCACCTTTCTGTCATCCGTCCTTTCCTAAGCATCCCGTTCTCCTCTCGCGTTCCCCGTCCACCTTCTTTCATAACCTTAGAGTTCATTATTATACGTAGAAACTTTCGTGGGCATGTACACGACAAATCACTAAAGTTTCATCGCAATCGGTTGAATAGTTTAGGAACGCATTAGGTACAAACAAAGAAACATTAATTTTCACTCATCCATCTCGCGAACCCCTCTCTCGAGTTCCCTTCCCCCCTTTCGAGTTCACCCTCCTTACTCCCGCATTCCATACATTCAGTCCCGGTACATTCAGATTTCAAAAAACTCGCGTGCCACCTATTGCAATTGTTTTATACAAATTTCATAATGCCAGAGCTCGCCAGTACCCATATATAGAAACCTTCACGACGTGCTCACAACAACTCACCAAAGTTTCCTCGATTAAGTTAAAAAGTACACGATGAAGCAATTATCGATGCACAATTGTCCGTGTTTTATTTTTGTCAGTTTATTTTTTGTGATTTTCTTACTTTTCCACATGAGGGAATTGCGTTTCATTTTCTTTATAAGTGTGAGGGAGATTTATTTATTATTTATTATAATAATTATTCGTATAATAGTTATTCGTGACTCAGGCATTTGACAACTCTGTGCAACTATTGGCTTACGCTGATGATATCGACATAATCGCGAAAACTCCAGATGCTTTACGTAACGCCTTCATAAATCTTGAAAGTTCTGCCAAAAATATGGGTCTCGTAGTAAACCAGTAAAAGACCAAATACATGGCCGTAGGATGCATTCAACAAATCCCAACTCTCTCATGTGGAAACTAAAATTTCGAAACGGTACCAAGATTCACATACCTAGGCTCCCTGATAACAAACGACAATAATACCACAGAGGAGATCCAGAAGCGCATAGTGAACGCAAATCGCTGTTATTTCCGCCTACAGAACCAATTAAAATCCAGACTGCTGTCCAGAAACACGAAGATATTAGTGTACAAAACACTTATCAGACCAGTACTTACGTACGCAGCTGAGACTTGGGTACTAACTAATAGGAATGAGCGAGCACTGGACGTTTTTGAAAGAAAAATTTTGAGACGCATCTTCGGACCGGTTCTAGAAAATGGATTTTGGCGCAGACGTTATAACAATGAGCTCTATACTTTGTTTAAGGAGCTAAACGTAGTGAAATTTATAAAACTGGGAAGACTTCGGTGGCTGGGTCATGTGGAGAGAATGACCGAGCATCAAGCACCAAAGTCCCTGCTGAACTCAAGACCAACAGGGCGAAGGAGCCTGGGAAGACCAAGACTAAGATGGAGCGACAACGTCCTCAAAGACATATCTATCTTGGAGCTTCTGAACTGGAGAGAACTGGCACAAAACCGAGATGAGTGGAGGTAGATTCTTGAGGAGACCAAGACCCACCAGGGGTTGTAGAGCCAATAATGATGATGATGATAATAATCGCATTTTTTCTTTAGAGGGGTGCAGACATACATTCACCATTTGTCTCATTTTCGTTTATTGACATTTAGTGTGTAAGAAAGAGAGGCAGCGTTAAATGTTTAAGAACAAAAGACATTTGACGTATTTGAATTTTTGGCATTCACTCACTATTCAATATTATATTTATCACAATGTTGCTGCAGCTCTTTCAAAATATGAGAATTTGTTCCACACAAAATGAAAGAAGAAAAGAATTATCTTCATAATTTTTTTTATTGAATTTTTCCGATGTTTTAATAGCTATTCTGCTATTTGGGGCGGAGAAAAATCCAACAATTTAAAGATCATATAAATCGGTCCAGTACTTCCCAATGTAATGTTGTTGTCATCTATATGAATAAAAATGAATTGCCGAAATGTATGTACGCGCGTAACTTCCGAGGGACTGCACCAAATTGAAAAATTTTTTTTTTTGTGTGTTCGTTATTGTCAGGAAAATATTTGTATAAAACTACTGGTGAGTCTGGCATTATGAAATTTGTATAAAAAAACTTGCAATAGGTGGCACGCAAGCTGTTTGAAAACTGAATGTACCGGAAATGAACGTATGGAATGCGGGGGAAGGGAGAGGGGAACTCGAGTAGGGGGTTCGCCGGAGGGGGTAGGGGAACCCGGGAGGGGGGAAGAGAACTCGGGAGGGGGTTCGAGGGACGGGGGAAAGGGGAAAGGGAGGGGTGGAGTAGGGAGAGAGAAGGTAGAGGTGGCGGAGTGGGAACGCGAGATGGGAAGGAGGCGCGGGAGAGGAAGGGGAGGCGGAAGGGGAACGGGACGAATAGGAAAGGACGCACAGGGAGAAAGAATTTCTTTATTAAATGGCATAGCAACGCATGCCGGGTACCAGCTAATACGAAATTAAAATAACGAAAAAAGAGTTAAATGAAGATTTCCTCCCTTTAAGAGGGTGTTAGGAGCGGGCCCCCAAACATGTCCCAAGCTAGCTCTCAGGGGAGGCATGATTTACCCTCTATTCAGGTGGTGGGTCGCTCGGGGCTTCAGAAATTCCTTCGCATCTCAGTCGTCTGGCAGGATACTCCCTCTCTAGGAAACCCTCCTGCCGTAGCAGAATAATAACAGGATTGAGTTAAATAGATTCATGTATTGCAAATTTAAAACACAGTACATAGGTCATTACAGTACAATTCAACACAAGAAATACATACTACACAATCCTAGCTATCGTGTTTACAACCTCAAGATCCCTAAACGAAACTCTCTGAGTGATGGCTTTGCGCGGGAGTTTACAGTCTATCGTTAAAGGACACAATCAAATGAGGAAACAATTGTACAGCTTACATGATGTTGGGGGGTCTTCGTCTTCCGGCTTCCAGGGGCACCTCCCGAGTTTAGGACAGAACCGAAGTTTACACAGGCATGGTGAAATATCAGCGCTAAACCCGTAGGTTATTGAATTAACATTGCAGGTTATATTTGAGTACAATTCGAGCGATAGTACGCCGGGCGCGAACAGTGGGAATCCACGCGCGGGCTTAACGTGTGCCCGAGGCGGCTCGCAATTCTCAACTGGTGGAAGGGATCGCGTGCGGGTGGGCGGATGGGATAGGAAGTAGGAAGCAGGGAACAGGGGGGAGAGCAGGGTGTTGTGTAGTTTGCGGCGAATTAGGAGTTTGAATTCTTTGTCGTTTGGGCGTACCATAACACTTCCCCCCGCGCTTGGAAAAAAAGCGACGTGGCAATGGAGCTGTAGGGAAAAAAAATCCTCTTATGCTTCCATCGGGGTTTTGAGAGATTCGTTGCTTGAGAGATTTCCTAGCTAGAACATACAGTTTTATGCTATAGTTTGGGTCACAATGTTTGTAGGGAATGGGTGGGGGTACATACAATGTTTGGACAAGACAAATTTGGGAAAAGTACATGGTGTAAAACAACATACAAGGTTATGCAATTGAAAATAACAATACACATGGTTAAGCAATTGAAAGAATGACAATACACATGGTTATGCAATTGAAAGAATGACAATACACATGGTTATGCAATTGAAAGAATGACAATACATTTGTACAAGAGAAGAGAAAAGGTGTGTGATTCTAAGGTTTCATTGGTCTTGGAGCTAAGTTTGTGAAGCGTGGATTTGTTTGGTTTCGGAGAATTTCGAAGAAAAGGACGTGACTTCACGGATTCTAAGGATTACATTATCACTGTAATCAGACCCATTTGAGACAACGCTCAGGAGTACACTTGGGCCTTAGAAAACACTTGGTTTTGTCGAAGACGTCGAAGTTCACGAAGTGGAGACTGTGGTTGCTGTGCCGCGACTATGGTTACAGAGGTCATTGAAGAGAAGAATCCAGTATCTGCAGACATGCCAGTGCGAATCCTAAGTGTTATTATGGTAAACACGGATCGTATATAATGGTTATTGAAGCATAATGTAGCTCAAGATAACTTGTATTGGTGCGCATTCAGCGAATACTGGTGGGTCAAGGTAATGATGGTTTACACATGACGATATATGTGTCACTGCATGACAGAGCAAGAGACGACAAGGTTGGCATTGATAGCAAGAGTAAGAACAAACCTAAGAGCTAGCGTGCCCAAAAGGTAGTTTAGAGTGTCATAAAGTATAGTGGGACAACTCAGCTTGCTGTGGCACGACAAGACAACATACGTATGGGCGGTATGGTCTGTGCTTTCAGGAACAAATGCGTAGAAAATGGCAGCAGGAGAGACCTTGTAACCACAGCGCGTGCTGTCAGGAAGTGAAGCTCAGCTTGGCTGTTGGTGATGACATCCGCCTGGGCTTCTTTTTAAATCCGGGAGGAATTATTATTAGAGCAAAATTCTTGAAGTTTACCTGCCTAGGGACCAATGAAGAAAAGGTTTGGAGAGAAACAAAATGTGTCCAGATAATGAAATAACGAAATTTTAACCACCGACCCAGAGAGTGACGAAGAGAGATTCCTAACTAAATTGTGATTACATGAACATTTTCCTTTGCCAGGATGACTTGGCGTTTGCCTAGTGACAATATGTCTTGGTTAAAAAACAACCGGCCCTCTATGGCCTATGCTAACATGAGATGGTAACATTTTCGTAGAATTTCAAAGAACGAGACAAAGAATCGTGAACTAGTCACGGCAAAGGGAAACCAATTCATGAATAAAGGTTGTCAAAAGGAGACAGACGGTACGCCAAGTGCATATCGTACATATCCAACATTCATGAATGTGTTTCGTGGAATTGAGAAAAGAGAGAAAAAAACTGGTGAGACATATGCAGAGATTGAGGGGGAAAACCTGTAGATAACCGGACAGTTACCTATTCGAACTCCAAGTGAGGGCGAGATATGGTCAACGACAGATTTTTCACTTCATAACATAAGTCTGAAACATGGGGAATGGGAGGAGGAGGGGAGAAGGGAGACGAGTTGCGAAACTTGCTAGAGACTGGACTAATTTCCGATTCAAACTCTATGTGAAAATGAAACATAATCAACCAGCAGATTTCCTGACTCTTTACATTTATCAAAAAGGATGAGGAGACATTTGAATACACATTATATCAAAGAGGCTAATCTTTCGCGTGTATTGGGCAAAAGATTAGGGGTCATTTTAAAAACTTCTACATGATTGTGAGAAAAGACAGACCCTTGCTCCAATTTCACAAACCTGGGGGTTTTCTTGTTCGTTCTCCAGACAACGAGTTAGGTGGTTTTTTGTGCTCAATCGATTAACTCCCACAGCACTATGCCCCATAATTGACAGTGAAGCTGAAAACTAGTCCTTTTGGGATAGTAGATATTCCTGGGCTTCTTTCCTTTTTGCAAAGAAGTAAAAAAACAGGAAGTCCACGGGCATTGGCGTTGAATGACAACAAAGGGTTGTGGACTACATTTCGTAGATTGCACACAAAGGGTTTGATATTATTTCGTTCGCACGACTCATGGTAAGTGTTTTAACGTCTCCACGTATAGTGTACAAAATATGTAAGTACATACAAGATATAACTCAATTATAGACAGAAGTCAAAGAGTTTATACAATGCATCCTAAAGAAGATAGCAAAGCCGATATTATGTCGTTCACACGAATCACGGTAAGTATTGTTATTACGTCTCCACGTCTCGTGTACAAAATATGTAAGTACATACAAGATATAACTCAATTATAGACAGAAGTCAAAGAGTTTATACAATGCATCCTAAAGAAGATAGCAAAGCCGATATTATGTCGTTCACACGAATCACGGTAAGTATTGTTATTACGTCTCCACGTCTCGTGTACAGAGTTTATACACAGTTATACATAAAAGCGGTACTCATGACAAATAAATGACACACGACCGGAACAGGTTATACGAAAAGGGTGGTACTCATGGCAAATGAATGGCACACGACCAAAATAGAACGTACAAAATGGTTCTCATGACAAATGAATGGCACACGACCAAAATAGAATGTACAAAATGGTTCTCATGACAAATGAATGGCACACGACCAAAATAGAATGTACAAAATGGTTCTCATGACAAATGAATGGCACACGACCAAAATAGAATGTACAAAATGGTTCTCATGACAAATGAATGGCACACGACCAAAATAGAATGTACAAAATGGTTCTCATGACAAATATGTCACACGACCAGCTCAATAACATTTAGCTATGAGAAAAAAGTGATTATGACGAACTTCTCGTATCGCGGCAGGTATTTTAAGGATCCCTCCTATAATGGTGGATGTTCTAAGGATCTCTCCTATAATGTAACAGGGTTACGTTTAAATACAACACAATAAACGTTAACTATGCTTGTTTTAACACAGTTTATAAAGATTTGTTAGATTAACTAACTCCGTAGCCCAGGAGCGTACGATAGGATAACAAGGAGGTAAACAATTTAATGTCACTTCGTATGTTATAAAGGCGGGGTGATGACAGAGTACATTTCTGTTTACACCATGTGACAAACAAAGACAGACCTACATGGTTTTACATACTGTCTATTGCAGCAAACTTCAGTGGGGACAAATAAAAGGGACCAATTGTGGTTTTACATACCCTTTGTGCGGTTACAACATACCAGGTTATGTGCAATTTAGGTTGCAAATACTTGGTAAAATGGCGAAACAGGAGTTGAATGCCTATGTTTGTAAAACGATGATCAAACAAAACATTGATGATTTACGTTAAACTGCGGTTATTTATGTACGGAAATCAGGGCTGCCGTTAGGTTTTATTAACCTTTTCCGTAAGGGTTGAAGCATGTAATACAAGACATACATGTTGTGAAGAGGGACAAATCGAGGACTTCTTATAACAACAAAAGACCGAGTATTTGGTTTTACGTACTTTAGTTGAAACGAGTCTATGAGGATTTGTACAAGGATGGAAAGACCAATTTAAAGGCTTTTCCTTTATTTATATACATATGATTTCAAAATGGATGTGTCAAAATCCAATTTGTTAGCAAAGAGCTCGGGTAGGACGCCATCAATTTTTGACATTTGAGAAAAAATTGAAAACTACTATACACAAGGAATGTGATTATGTGAGTAACCACTTATCTTTACCATGATGGGTAGAATATGGAGCATGTTGAGATGGTTTACTAGTCCTGGGTCGTGATTTAACGCTTTGGAGTTTACCAAATCGATTTTAGAACGACGCTCCAGTATTTACAGAACATAAAAAGGAAAAAATTGAAGAGATTCCTTCCGATATGATGAAAAAAAACAACAAACAAAAATGGTGAAAATTACAATATTGCATTACATGGCAAAGCGTGCCATGGCATGAACGTTGCGTAGTGTGAGGGGTTGAGAGGCAATGATTGGGTTCATGACTTCCCGAACACTGTCACTCGAGGGGTGTCTCTGCTCTAAAGTGATCAATTTTGGAACAGGTGAGAAAAAAGAAAGAAAAAAAATAAAAAACGTGTGAGACAAAAATTACGGTGGTTGCCAATTCACGAACATGAACGGGGCAAACTACACCGTGGATTGTACATAAATTTACAAAAATGATTTTTTAACAATATTCGTTTTATCAACGAAAGGGTGGGCATGTAATTGACACTTTACACGCCAGCCATTGTAAGACTTGGTGTGCTTACAAAAAGGTTGTGGTGATACACACTGGATCATTTTAAGTTTGCTGAGATAGTGGGGGCAGTTTTACTTGACTCCTCACTTCCAGATTTTGCGATATCCTTAATATGGTAATTACCAATGTGTTTTCCAGAGCAGTCAGACAAGGAGTACACTAGATCTGATATCTTTCTTAGAACTTTGGCCTTCACGAAACGTGGTGCCAGCTTGGCAGAGAAATACATGGCTCCTTGGGAAAGTGTGTTGTTCTTTCTCCAAACTATGTCTCCTGTATTGAAGGTGACATGTTTCCTACGTAGGTTGTATCTGTCCGCACTCTTTTGATGAGCCAGGAGCAAAGCATCAGTGACTTCACTGTAGATGGCCGACAGTTCTTCCAGACGATGGGCATAGTCCGCGGTAGGGTTGCTTGTGGTGGCAATTGACGTAGGAAAGTTTGTGTTCCTATGTAGAGAACCATGAACAACTTGTTCCATACCGTGTTTTAAGAAGAAAGGTGTGTAACCAGTGGCCAGATTAACAGTGTTGTTCATTGCAGCCTGAATTTTATCTAGGTTTTTACACCAAGTACGTTGATCTTTATCAACTAGAATAGCCAGAGCTGTGTTGATTGTTTGGTTATAACGTTCGACGGTGTTATTTTGTGGAGTATACAAGGTATTATAGTAAATATCCTTGATTCCGTATTTGGCAAGAAAATCTTTGAATTCTTGGGCAATAAATTGTTTTCCGTTATCAACAATTACGGTTCTGGGTGTTCCGTAAGGTATAAAAATGTGTTTTTCCAGAAGTTTGATGATGGCGGACGCGTTGGCTCTTTTTAAAGGAAAGATCCAACAGAATTTAGTGAAAACATCCACTACACTAAGTATGTGCATGTGTCCGGCATAACTTCGGGGAAAGGGTCCGACGAGGTCCATTGACAATGATTGTAGGGGTCTGTCGGCACGTTTGGGATTACCCATTAGGCCGGCAGGTGCTGCCGTGCTATGTTTATAGGCTTTACAAGTTTCACATTTAGAGATGTAATTGCGAATTTGCTTGAAGAGACCAGGCCAGTAATACTTCAAGGAGATCTTTTTATACGTCTTGAAATTTCCTGGGTGTATGGAGTCGGGAGCACTATGATTGTCAATAATTATTTGTTCTCTACCTTCGAGGGGAACGACAAGTTTCCACGAGTAATCTTCGAGGATGGATAGTGGTACCTTGCAATTACGGTATAGTTGTCCTTCTTTTATGATAAAATTAGGAAACTTTTGTTGGTTATTTTTACAACCTTCGAAGATTTTCAAGTACCATTCATCTTTTGTAGATGGAGGGGGGGCAATTGTGTCAACATTTAATGAAGCCAGTTCAATTCTTGAAAGGGCGTCGGGAACAATATTGTCCGCGCCTTTACGGTGAACAACATCAAAATTGTATTGAGACAAACGGGAGGACCAACGAGCGAGCCTACCGGAGGGATTACTTAAAGAGATCAACCATTTCAAACTACTATGGTCTGTAACTACAGTAAATTTGCTACCGTCTATGTAACCGCGGAAATGGTGAACAGAATCCAATACAGCCAATAACTCTTTCTCGGTAATTCCGTAGTTTTTCTCGTGTTTGTTTAATGTACGGGAAAAATACGCTACAGGGTGTTCGCCATCTGGGAATTCTTGAGTAAGGACTCCACCGATTCCTACATTGGAGGCATCCGTGTGGAGGGTAAAAGAGAGTGCAAAATCCGGGCAATTCAGAACGGGAGCTTTTTGAAGGGCATTTTTTAGAGTTGTAAACGCTTCTTCAGCTTCGACAGACCATCGGAAATTGCTGACACCTTTACGGATGCCGGTAATTTTATTTAAGGGGGCTGCGATAGTGGAAAAGTCTTTGATGAATCTCCTGTAGTAACCTGCAAGTCCAAGGAAACCTTTGACTTCCTTCGCGTTTTTGGGTCGGGGAAAATTTGCCATGGCTTCCACCTTAGCGGGGTCTGTTCTTAGACCTTTTTCGTCGATAATGAATCCCAAATAACGTAGACGGGACTTACAGAATTCAGACTTCTTCAAGTTGATGGTTAAACCAGCGAACTTGAGTTGTTGAAAAACTTTTTCCAGCATTAATAGGTGTTTTTCAAAGGTATCGCTGACGATGATGAGGTCGTCAAGGTAACAAAACAGGCTGTTATCGACTTCAGGACCGAAAAGTTTGTCC
Source organism: Limnephilus rhombicus (assembly GCA_929108145.2). Classification (NCBI taxonomy): domain Eukaryota; kingdom Metazoa; phylum Arthropoda; class Insecta; order Trichoptera; family Limnephilidae; genus Limnephilus; species Limnephilus rhombicus. Next base: position 34,519,388 of record OV815297.1, read on the forward strand.
ATCAGTCTTTGTAACTCGGCGGGGCTATTTTTTAGACCAAAGGGTAATCTTTTAAAATGGAACATTCCCCTACCAGGTACAACGAAAGCAGTTTTTTCGCACGATTCTGCGTCCAAGGGTATTTGCCAAAACGCTTTGCTGAGATCGACAGAAGAGATGAACTTGGCGTTACGCAGCTTGTCTAAGGTTGCGTGAACGTGAGGTAAGGGATACGCATCAGCTTCCGTGCAAGAGTTTAAACGTCTACTGTCGAGACAGAAACGTGCAGAGCCGTCTTTTTTAGAAACCAAAAGAGTTGGGTTGGTCCATGCACTTCTGCTGGGAACCACCACACCCATTTTTAACATTTCATCAAGTTCGTTTTCTAAAAGTTTAAGTTTTTGGGGGGCTAAGTTGTAATAACGTTGCTTGATGGGTGGGCCATTGGTTTTGATATGGTGTTCAACCAAATTTGTCAAACCTAATCCACATTTTTCGAAAGATATTGACTCGAATTTATTGACCATTTCTTTCAGTTGGAGAGCCTGGTCCGTGCTTAAATTTTCGTGAGGTATTATTGTGCGGATCTCACTAATTTGAGCAGCAGTGGAGGTTTCGCCAAGAGTATTAAATACTTGGGGAGCAACATTGAATGCCTTCCAGAAGTCAACGCCAAGGATGAAATTCTGGGATATAGAGGGCACTATTAGAAAATTGATTGTAACTATTTTATTGTTACAATTAATTGGCAGGGCAAGGGCACCGATGACCGGTTGGGAAACATTATCCGCAGTCGTCAGGTGTGTTGATTGGGGCGAAATTCTAAAATCACTGTTAACAAAAGGCAGGTGAGCATTGTTGCCAAGACAGCTGACAGATGCACCACTATCAAGTAATCCGGAAAAGGGCACATTGTTAACAGAGAAAAAACCGTAGGGTCTCCCATCTTTAGCTTGTTTGCAACAAACCGAAGAAACATTTAAGGTCTGGTTAAAATACTTAATGTGTGCTAACCAATCAGTCCATTCTTTAGACCTTGGTTCAGAATGGGTGCCTGAGAGGTTATTATTTAGTTTTTTGGCCTCTTCATGTAGAAATTTGGTGGGGGCTTGGAGAAATCCACCTGAGGTCTGACATCGCTTGGGTTTTGTAACCTTTCCATGTTGTGCCTTGATTTCTTGAAAATGTTGCGCAGTTCGTCGCTTGGAGGAGAGCGGTCCCTAGAGTGATGCCTCTTGAAAGTTCGGGGTTCCTTAGATTCCAGAAACCTTGCTTGCTTGAAACAAGTAGTGGCCAGATGGCCTACTTTTTTGCAAAAAGAGCACAGTTTTTTGTTGTTGAATTCTGGTTTTAAACCAGACGAACGGCTTGGCACAACTACATTATTTGACACATTCTTTATGTTTTTCCTATCCTGGTACGATTCCAGAAGGAGACAGACTTCGTTTAGCTGGGCTAGGGATGCAATTTTCTGTGAGGTAATGATGTTCTCGTATTTGCTTAAAAGGCCATCAGTTATGACTGGTAATAGTTCAGCTTCCGAAACGGGATGTGAAAGCTTGATGTTAATGGATTCAGCCCTTTCTATGAATGTTGCTACAGGTTCATTTACTAGCTGTTTAATAGATAGTAAAGATAATTTGATCCGGTGCTGGGCTTCCGTTTTTCCGAAGCTCGAGATTAGGGCAGATCTGAGTTTATTCCAATCTTTGCATTTAGTTTTTTGAATGCGGTGCCAGGGTATCAATTCTGGGGAGATGAGTTCTATGAAGTTTTTTCGTAGAATCTCGAATGGGATATTTTTGATTGTAGCCGTTTCTTCAATACGGTCAATGAAATCCAGTACATCGGAGACGCCATTATATTTGATTTTCCACGAGGATAAATCGTAGGTTTTATCTTGTGTCAAGGTGGGTGCGATGTCCTGTTTTATCATTACTTGTGGCATAGGTTCTTCGTTAGGAACAAGATTATTCAAAACTTGCGTAGCCGAGCGTGAATTATTTTTGCTTGAGGGGGCGAGGTTTATTCTCTTAATGTACTTTTTGTTGAATAAAAGTGCATAAGCCTTTAATGTAGGTTTAGATTTGCTTGATGGCGAGAGTCCTCTATCCCTTAAAGCAGTTTGTAAGTGAGTTTTGGATAAGTTGTGCACGTTGGGAATGATGCCCAAATTGGATGATGCCATAGCTTGATTGTTTTCCATTGTGAGTTTCCCAGGTGGTGAAAAAAATTGCCAGGGGTCTTCTTTAGCAAACGCAAAATTAATTTTGTGAGGCACTTTTCACTTGGTAATCACTGGTTGGTATTTCTAAAATAGTTATAGAAAACTGTATTCCATACTACAATTTGGTATATATGACACCAGAATCTTTGTCAAAGGAAGGCACAAGAAAAAATTTTTGCGTGGAAAGACCTAAGTAGTAAAGGTTTTTGTGTTTCACTGACCACTTTTGAGAAAACTTGTGAAATTCACAAGTATTTATTTTTTTTCCAAAAAAAAATTTTGCCAGGACTGACCTTTAGAAAACGGGTTTTTTTATTTTTCACAAACCACTTTTGAGAAAACTGTGAAATTCACAAGTATTTATTTATTTCCAAAAAATTTTGCCAGGACTGACCTTTAGAAAACGGGTTTTTTATTTTTCACAAACCACTTTGCACTGAGAAAGGCACTAAAATTCACAAAAGGCACTCTTCTGGCAAATAAGGACAAACTTCCGGATGAAAATAACTGAATATGGGATTTGTTACGAAACCACATTAAAATTATTTTATTTTTTCATGGAACCAATCATTGGTTTTATTATTATTTCACTTTTTTTATGTAAGGAAAAAAAACACAATTCACTTTACACTTATGCTGAAAAAAAAAAATGCGGTACCTATAACGTAGGATGTGGAAAGAAAGTCATTATTTTGTCCATTTGGTGAAATATACGTGGTACTAATTTGACAGACACAACAAGTGGGCCGATCGGTATATTGTGCAAGAAAAACGTGAATGTGAGATTTTTTAATTAAAGAATCCACAAGGTAATTGGAATTCCAAAACCAAATTTACAATAGCGATCTCTATTGCTTCCGACCTTAGTGACAGAAAGGCGATTTTATTATTCAAAACACTGCATAGTGACAGGGAATTGTTCTGCCTGATTCAAACGGATTTTTGCCGTTGGAGTTTGGCGCGATAAACGCACTTTTATGCTTCGATGCGCGTGGGTGCGCGCGCAACTCAGAGATTAGGTATGTATTTACCGCGTGAAACATCGGGCCGTTGATTTGGCGCGAATTACTGTTGCTCGTCCGCTGCTTTGTGAACAAAGGGGTCGGCGCGTGCGCAGTCAGATTCGCGGTTTAAATGCTGCCGTCTTTCTGGTTAATACAAAATGGCCATGTTTTCAACTTTGACGCAATTTTTTTTATAATTGCAATCAAATCTGCGTTATGGACTTAACTTGCACATGGATTTCTGTGGTTTCCCACAGAATTCATTATTCACTGGGTATAAAACACCAAGACACAGTACAATCAATGTTTACAAACAGTTCCTATGCGGGGAAGATTTCGACAGGGAGCACTCCGTAAGGCGACTGAGACAATGGCAAAAATGAAAAAAAAATTCTGGGCCCCACTATGGACGCCAGTGTTAGGAGCGGGCCCCCAAACATGTCCCAAGCTAGCTCTCAGGGGAGGCATGATTTACCCTCTATTCAGGTGGTGGGTCGCTCGGGGCTTCAGAAATTCCTTCGCATCTCAGTCGTCTGGCAGGATACTCCCTCTCTAGGAAACCCTCCTGCCGTAGCAGAATAATAACAGGATTGAGTTAAATAGATTCATGTATTGCAAATTTAAAACACAGTACATAGGTCATTACAGTACAATTCAACACAAGAAATACATACTACACAATCCTAGCTATCGTGTTTACAACCTCAAGATCCCTAAACGAAACTCTCTGAGTGATGGCTTTGCGCGGGAGTTTACAGTCTATCGTTAAAGGACACAATCAAATGAGGAAACAATTGTACAGCTTACATGATGTTGGGGGGTCTTCGTCTTCCGGCTTCCAGGGGCACCTCCCGAGTTTAGGACAGAACCGAAGTTTACACAGGCATGGTGAAATATCAGCGCTAAACCCGTAGGTTATTGAATTAACATTGCAGGTTATATTTGAGTACAATTCGAGCGATAGTACGCCGGGCGCGAACAGTGGGAATCCACGCGCGGGCTTAACGTGTGCCCGAGGCGGCTCGCAATTCTCAACTGGTGGAAGGGATCGCGTGCGGGTGGGCGGATGGGATAGGAAGTAGGAAGCAGGGAACAGGGGGGAGAGCAGGGTGTTGTGTAGTTTGCGGCGAATTAGGAGTTTGAATTCTTTGTCGTTTGGGCGTACCATAACAAGGGCATTACCAGAGAAAACCAGAAATATGTCATTTTCAATTCAGATTTTAGACGTATTGACTCTTTTCCACAAAAAATTATAAATAGATTTCGAAAGATTGTTTTTTTATCTAGCATTCGCATGTAATAAATTTTGAGATTTTTTTAAAATTTTTAGTATAATAAGGTTATTCCATGGGTCGTTAGCAGATTTGTTAAATTTTCAAAAAAGATTTTGTATTATACCACACAAATTTCAAATAATATAATTACCTAGTAAAATAAATCAATACATTATCTAGCAAACGCATGTTTTAGAATTTTAATTTTAGTTTCAATAAAATCATTAAAAAATATGTACGTACATGTGTTTCTTGACTAAAATTGGTCCATTTGTGTATTTATTTGCGCACTTACAAACTAATATGTTTCAGATTTTTTTAACATTCTTATTAAATTTAGACATTATTGAAATATGATAAATACCTATAATCAAAAAATAATTACAAAAAGTACACTATTTTAATAGTTTTATCATCACGCCTTTCAGCATTTTTGGATGAAGGTAAAAATTAAAGCTAATTTGGATTGAAATAAATTCGATATTGAGTTATAATTTAAAAAAGCTGGTACGAAGAATAATTAATCTTTCTCATTGTAACCGCCCTGCACGATCGTAAGAACAACTTTCAACGAAATGTGGATTTTCTTCCGCTGGCTGGTTAAACGCTCTTAAAAGAGTCTTCTTCCCAAAATGAAAATATCCCGAGGATGAAAGCATGAATTACCCAATTTTGTGAATATTACTTCCAACAGGACATAATGAAATTTGACTTAGTTACAGAGATAGCCGAAATGCCGGAATTCTGCGTAAATTTAAAATAAACCATCTTTAATTGAATCAAACGGTCGCACAGTGGTTTGGTATTGGCTGAATTTAATTCGAAGGGTTTTATTTATTGTCTGCGATTTACAAAGATTTTAATCAACAGTATTTTTAAGGTTATTAAAAATACTGTATTCTTTTTTAAACTTCCCCTTCTCTCCCAAGTACATTTCTTCGAGGCAAAATCGGGGAACCGGCTAAAGGACGCGGACTTCGAGCATTGTCTGCGGTTGGGCTGATAGCTATACGCATTCTCATTGGGACTGCCCGGTGGTCTATGGAATACTTTCTCTGGCTTTTTTTATATATTTTATTTTATTTCCGCTACTATAGTAATTACTTACATTATAACATAATCATATAACTGTTTTTTCCTCATTACTTATTTTATTTACAGAAGGTTTCTTCGACTGGTCATAGCCGTTATTTTTATTTTTCTTTTTCTTTTACTAACACTATTATCTTTTTTTGATTTTACCTATTTCAGAAGAATTATTCCATGGGCTGTACTTCTATTTATCTTTTGTATAATGTTAATGTAAGTACTTGCATACTGCTTACTAACCCTGTATGCATGGACATTGGAGGATCTATAGTCGTTCAAATAAATGTAGCTTCGTTAAAAAAAAAGTAGAGTCTTGACGTGTGCGGTGAAGGAGGAAACCATATGTTTCCTTAGAACGCCGCTGGGAAAGTGGTGGGTCCCCTCCAATGTATTCTTTTTTGAAAACGACAACTTTGTGAATTGAAATTTTAAATCAATGAAAAGTTATTTAATATGAATCTTTATTTTATTTATTTATCTATATAAAGCTTACTTACATGCGATTCTACGATGCCTGTCTTATTAGAATATATACCTACCTGTGTCGAGATATATTGTAGTGTACTGACGTTTCCTCTGATGCTCGGGAGCTTTAATAATATTTCGGTTTGTCTAGATTACGAGTGGCGTCGTCTTATTTGCAATGAATATCTATTGTGACTAAAGGTCCGTTCTTAATGATGCTCCGTAATAACCTTAAACAGGAGAAATGCTCACTAAAGGTGCCCATCTGCAGATCGAATATCTTTGTATATCTATTATAGACTAAACCATTTTTTTCATTTGTAAGCGTGCAGAACCAACCTTAGAAAAAATTCTCCAATCCCCCGTATATGCGCGCAATATCACACGCAATTTAACAATATCGATATTCTTAATAATACTCTTGTGAAATACCAATTGTTATTACCAATTACAATAGTATATTATATCATAATAACCAACATTAGCATAAGAAACTGTTTTGGCTTACCTCATGTTTAACCTCTTGTATAACTCATCCTGTATATAAATTGCTGTTTGTTTCTTACAATAAATAAATAAATAAATAATTATTTTTTTACGTTGGCTCCACTCAGAAGGCCCTGAGGAAAATAATTTTTCTTAGGACCTATGTCATCTAAGGGTGTATGGAGGGTATTTTTAACGAAAAGAAGAAGTGAAATTTCTGGGAAGGAAAATATATGAGAAGTGGGTAGGAATATGGGGGTCAGTGCTCAGGAGTGACAAAAGTATGAATTTTTCCCTCCAATTGCAAGGCGATGGGTTGGGAAGGTCCGGCTGGAGAAGTCAAAAGGCTTCCCTCAACCAGTCTCTCTCGATCCAGCCCGCCACGCAGTAAGTGGACAGACGCATCTACATCCAAGACAAGATAATCAATTAGGCCTTCCATGTTGACCCGACAGAGCAAAATTCACAATAATGAATCGTACGTGATTTCTTTATTCTTCACAAAATATTTGAAAATTCAAATCTATATAATATAAATGAACCCCTGTTTCCATTGGTCAAGCCATAAATTCAGAACAACATTCATATTTTTTTAAGTTTTCTAATACTTTGTAGAAGGTTTTGACGGAAACTTAACGACTATTTTAACTTCGCACGTTTGAGAGTTCGCGCGTTTGATGAATGTGCATTTAGCGGGCAGTTTTTTTTTGTAACAAAAAAGAAATGTCTATGGATTTGAAAAATTATAAATATTTTAAATAGGTACATTAGGTACCAAATTAGATTGATTGTTTTTATAATATACTAAAATGAATATTTGTAATGCATGAAAAATGAAAATTTGAATCAAATAATTGTAATAGGTGGCACGCGAGCTGTTTGAAAACTGAATGAACTGGGACTGAATATATGGAACGCGGGAAAGGGGTTTGCGGGACGGGGGAGCGGGAGAGGGGAGAAGGTTGGCGGGGAAGGTGGAAGGGGAACGCGGGAGGGGAAGGGGATGCGCGAGAGGAACGGGAAAGCACGGGAAAGGACATGAAGAGAGAAACAATTAATTTCTTTGAATATGGCATTGCAACACTTCGAGACCAAAAAAAGTCTACAATATGCTACTTGACCGCGTCCTTTGTATTTAATTCGTAACTGTTTGTATATTTTATATTTCACTGAACTATTTGAAAATTAACATTAAGCGAAAAAAGTATGGATTCACTGCATCCATTCCTCTCTTAACTGGTTCGGTAAGAAAATAACAAATATATTATATATTCAAACGGGTACAATACATTTTAGTATCCCTGAAAGCACATAGAGACCACCAAACAACCATTTTGTGAAATAAATATTTTTTATTTGTAATCGAGATTAAAAAAAACCATATTGTATTATGACGGCTAACCAGATCCACTGCACCCATTCCTGCCTGTCTTCACTGGTTCGATAAGAAAATAACAAATACTAGCAGAAGTCCCCGGCGATGCCCGGTCTTTGCAGAGTTTTTTAAATCAAATATTGACAGTGAACTTCCTCTTGTTTTGAAGGTCAGAGGTGCAAAATTTCACCAACCTCGGCATAAAACTGAAGATTTGCATACAAATCAAATCCACACCGCCCGTTTGCCAGCCAGCTCGTCCACCACATAAAGACATTCTCCTTTTTATATTGCATATTTCAATCAATTGACACAAAACCTTGACAAATTTTATACCTAAACCTTCCTCTGAATCACTCTATCTATTGGTGAAAACCGCATGAAAATCCGTTTAGTAGTTTTTGAGTTTATCGCGAAAATACAGACAGACAGATGCGGCGGAGGACCTTAATTTATAATAATACTAGCAGACCTGGCCACACGTTGCTGTGGCTAACGAAACCTTTATAACCAATGCCATCTGTTAGATCAAGTCCACACCACGCTGCCCGCTGCCGCTTGGCCAGATATATTATGTATTTTAACCAATATACTCAAAACCTTGGCAAATTATATATCTAAACACCTTCCTCATGAATCACTCTATATGTTGGTGAAAACCGCATGAAAATCCGTTGAGTAGTTTTTGAGTTCATCGCGAACAGACAGACAGACATACACGGCGGAGGACTTAAATTTATATATAATATGTAGAGATATATTTCGACCAATTTACACGAAACCTTGACAAATTATATATCCGAACCTTCCTCATGAAACACTCTTATCTATTGGTGAAAATCGCATGAAAATCCGTTCAGTAGTTTTTGAGTTTATAGCGAACAGACAGACAGACGTGGCGGGGGACTTTGTAGAGATGTAGAGATATTATCAGAAATTTCTAAAATTTGTATAAATTTATACAGAACGTAGATTAATTCAATTTATTTAAAACCTATTATCGCGGGACCTCAAAAAAAGTCTGAGAAAAGAAAAATAATGAAATAAATCTGACATTTGGAACCACCTCTCATAATGTAATAATAATATTCCCGCATTTTCCTACAGCCATTTTCAACGTATCTCCATATTATCTCTAAATACATTAAACTTTTCTTCCCAAAAAGTCAAACACATTTTGGAAAAAGAACGAACAAATTTGCAAAACATTTTCTTGGAAAAAAAATTCAAATGAATTTGTTAAGAGTTTCGCAAAGCATTGATACAAAATACACTAGACTGGGCCTATACCTCGATTCATTCCTTAACTGAACTTTTACTTGCACATACCTGATGATCTCCTCACTTAGAGCCACTTGTAAATTATTGTAACGTGTAGCTGCTTACGCACTGGCTCTATAATGTGTGTATAAATGTCGTAAACCGGTCAGTGACTGAGTTGGTATGACGTTTGGGTTCCACCCGGGAGTCGCATGTTCGATTCCTCGGCTGGCTAAAATCTTTATCATGGCACAAGCAATATTTTCCGTTTACTGTGGTGGTAGAAGGAGATTTTCAAATATTATCAGGTTATTCGTAACACGGGAATGCGTCTTTCTTTAAAAAAAATAATAAAACGTAAATGTATGTGCGTATGTAATCTATGTATGTGCGTATGTATACACGTGTACAGAACTAATAGTCATAATATTGGGTTTGGACTAGCGATTATTTAAAAGTAATATAAGGCATACAGGTGTCCGGAGGTAAATTTCACAAATTTCTGGGAGGTAATTCTAAATGACGGTGGAAGTAAAAAAGACGAAAAAAAATTCCAACTTTTTTCCCTTACAAAAATATTTTTCAATAGAATATTATTTTCCATTAAAAAAATTCAACTTTTTTATGCGAAAACTGTCTTAAAATGTTGAAATTTCGAAGAAGTCATTTATCTTTTTCACTTGAACTATCATGTAAAATCACCTCTCGAGTTTGTGCACTTTACCTTCGGATACCTTGTATTTGCGGCACGTTCCAGAGCGGAATTTTTTTTTTTTTTTACATTAACTCCACACAGGAGGCCCTGAGGAAAATAATTTCCCTCAGGGCCTATGTCATCTGGGATGCTGTGTGGAGGGTCTTTTTAAGGAGAGGAAGGAATGAACATTGGTCTTGAAGAGACCCATGTTGTAGGAAGGAGGAAACACAGAGGCCGGCAAATCATTCCACAGCCGAGCTGTTGAACACAAGAACGAGTCGAAGAAACGACCCGTTCTCATGTGACAAATGTCAACTGTGTTCAAATGTTGGGCACGCGTTTGGCGTGTTTCCCGACTATGCACCAGTGCCGAAGGGATCAATGATGCTAGTTCCTCGGAGCATCTTCCATTGTAATACTGGTAGAACAAGGATAGCATTCCCACCCGACGCCTGTGCTCTAATGATTGCAATCCGTCTGTTAAGATGGGAGAATCTATCAAACGGACCGCCCGTTTCTGCACAGAGTCGAGGGTATTTTTCAGGTATTTTGGAGCTCCAGACCAGAGGTGGCTGCCAAATTCAACCGTGGGGCGCACTTGCGATTTGTACAGGGTTAGCAGTTGTGTACTATTAAAGTATCTGCGGGCCCTGTACAGTACGCCCAGTTTGAGGCTGAAAATACTTTCAGTATCGCCCTGGTCTTACACCACCATTTACAATTTTTGTTTACATGCTCTACACAGAAGGCCTTGAGGAAAGTAATTACTCTCAGGACCTATGTCATCATTGGAGATGCTGTGTTGAGGGTCTTTTTAGGAAGGAAGTTCTGGGAAGGAAAAAAAGTGTGAGGAGTGGGTAGGAGTCGGTTGCAATTTGGGAGGCGGGAATGGGTACCGCCGCCCTGGGAACCTTTATTGGATAACCAACACCTCTGCCATAGGTCACCCCAAGTGGTTCGATACGTTTGGTGATTTAGCAAGGGTGCCCGGGTTCATGAGGTGAGGTTTGTCTTGGTCTTGGAGGCGGATGACCAAGACACACTGAACCCCAGATTCCTACCCACCTCTTAAACCCTTTTACTTCCCAGAACTCCTCTCTCCTTCCTTTCCTTAAAAAACCCTCCACACAGCATCCCCAAAGATGACATGAGGCCCTGAGGAAAATAACTCAGGGCCTCCTGTGTGGAGCTCATGTAAAAAAAAAAGTCTGGGAGTCAGTGTGTCCAAGAGGGACAAACGAATCTATCCCTTCCATTGCAGTGCAAAATGCATGCAGTCAGAAAGCTGACTGCATGCCCGCATGGCAGCAGGCAATTCTGGTCGCTTGCGGGCTCAATAGGTCGCAATTTCTGCAAATCCAGTCTGCCACCTCTTACCAGACCTGACGGCTCACTAGCAAACACCGCCACCGAAAAGGCTAACTTACTAGGTAAAATGTTTGCGGATAACTCAACCCTCGATGACCAAGGTGCTGTCCCGACGTCGGTTCCTCACTGCGGTTTTCGTATGAAAAAGCTGAGGATCCGGCATCGGGAAGTACTCCATGTTTTACGAGGGCTTGATGTTAATAAAGCTAGTGGGCCTGACGGAATACCTGCCCTGGTACTGCAAAGGTGCGCTGCAGAAATAGCTCCAATTTTGACGAAGCTTTTTAAACTGTCCCTGAAGACTGGCTCTGTGCCCTCTGGTTGGAAAAAAGCGGTTATCCATCCTATTCCAAAGAAGGGTGACCGCTCCAACCCGGCCAACTACCGCCCCATAGCGATCACATCAGTTCTGTCTAAGGTGATGGAACGTGTGATCAACGACAAACTGCTCACATACCTCGAGAAGAACAAAATTATTAACGACCGTCAATACGGATTCCGGCGGAACCGCTCGTGCGGTGATCTTCTCGCGTATGTGACGCATGTTTGGGGGCGATGCCTGGAACGTTTCGGTGAGACCCAAACGGTTGCACTGGACATATCCAAGGCCTTTGACCGGGTTTGGCACCGAGGACTTGTCAACAAACTGCATTCTTACGGACTTCCCGCATCCTTGTGTACGTGGATTGCCGACTTCTTGAGGGAGAGGTCGATTCAGACGGTAGTCGATGGTTTCACCTCTTCCTCTCACTCGATAAATGCCGGCGTCCCGCAGGGATCGGTTCTGTCTCCAACTCTGTTTTTGTTGCACATCAACGACCTTTTGTCATGTGCACCAATTCACTGTTACGCGGATGACAGTACAGTTCATGATAGCTTTTTGTTTGACAAGCCCCCAAAGGGCTCACAAACTCCAACAGCTCGTAAGGCTTTGAAGCAAAGAATGGACGGTTACCTCGAGAGTGTTTTCTCTTGGGGTAAAAATAATCTCGTTGAATTTAATGTTTCAAAGACCCAATCTTGTCTGATTACGTCTAAAAGGGATCGCAATGAAAATCTAGTCTCTTTCAACGGAAGCAATCTTCCGAACAGGCCCTCCATTGATATGCTTGGTGTAACCCTAAGTGACCAGCTCAGGTATGGGGGCTCCATCGAAGCCAGAGTAAAGTTAGCCTCCCAAAAACTGGGCGTACTGTACAGGGCCCGCAGATACTTTAAAAGTACACAACTGCTAACCCTGTACAAATCGCAAGTGCGCCCCACGGTTGAATTTGGCAGCCACCTCTGGTCTGGAGCTCCAAAATACCTGAAAAATACCCTCGACTCTGTGCAGAAACGGGCGGTCCGTTTGATAGATTCTCCCATCTTAACAGACGGATTGCAATCTTTAGAGCACAGGCGTCGGGTGGGAATGCTATCCTTGTTCTACCGGTATTACAATGGAAGATGCTCCGAGGAACTAGCATCATTGATCCCTTCGGCACCGGTGCATAGTCGGGAAACACGCCAAACGCGTGCCCAACATTTGTACACAGTTGACATTTGTCACATGAGAACGGGTCGTTTCTTCGACTCGTTCTTGTGTTCAACAGCTCGGCTGTGGAATGATTTGCCGGCCTCTGTGTTTCCTCCTTCCTACAACATGGGTCTCTTCAAGACCAATGTTCATTCCTTCCTCTCCTCAAAAAGACCCTCCACACAGCATCCCAGATGACATAGGCCCTGAGGGAAATTATTTTCCTCAGGGCCTCCTGTGTGGAGTTAATGTAAAAAAAAAAAAAAAAAAAAAATGCGATGTTCCGGGAGAGTCCTGCTGGAAAGGTCAAAAGGTCTCCCTTCACCAGTCTCTACCGATCCGGCCTGCCACGCATTTGGTGGACATATGCATCCGTAACCAAGATCTAAACAAACTTCACCCCATGAATCCGGGCACCCTTGCTAAGTCACCAAACGTAGCGTACCACTGAAACGTTGCTTGAAATGTTTTTTTAGCCGTGTTTGGTGGCTAGATCTGAATAGCCAGGTACTTTCCAACCTTCCTCTCCCTTATCTATTTCCTCTCCCCACTGCCTTCAGCCTCACAACATTCCCCAATTGGGGATGACATAATCTCACTGGCTTCCTGCGGTGCATGAAGTCCGGTTTACAAAAGTCCATAACCATGAACCGTGAACCTTTACACAATGCATTTGCGTGTAACGGGGGCCAATCTTGCGTGATATTTACCATCGGAACAACGGATAAAAGTTTTTGTATTTACGACTTTTCACTCAGGAGCTGCTCACTCCGACACAGGTCGCAATACATTCCGTCGGGAAATGGCCTAGGAAAGAGAAAGCATGTATTGCTTAATAAGAAAACTTCTCTCCGGTACGATAGCTTTTTTCACTTATAAGTATTGATGAGTCGAACACACATGAGAACAAACCTGCGAAAGATGAATATATACGTGAAATCCTATTTAGATACTATTTTGATTCATCTTTACGACAAATCGGCTTACACTATGAACATCAAAAAATATGCTACGGATAAATCGAAGCTTTTACTAGCTTTTCTATGTATTGGAATCACAATAAAATTATTATTTACGTAACAAAAAATATAAGCGTAAACCACCAAAAAAAATGTTTTTTCATGACTTAACTATGAAGTAATACAAGAAACCATTTTTTTTAAATACCCCTTTATGGCTAAGACTATTTTTGAGGTTTTCCATGTTCTAACCTTTTTTCGTTCTTATAAAATTATGCACAAAATAAATAAAAACCACTTTTTAGCTTCCTAGCCTCGTGCAAAAAGACGCTCGATTTTAAAGTTTTGCAGGCATGAGATTCGAAATATTTCTAGCGTTTATATTCCTCTTAAGAAGCTTTAAAAAAAATTCCGGCTTTTTGACAAACTTATCAAATTAAGGATAAAATTATTAAATATTGCCGAGTACCCGGATTGCGTTGCAATACTTCTCAAAGGAAGAAGAGGTTTGTGTTTTAATTCTGTTTATTGAATTACACACAATATTTTTTAAGTGAAAATATTTTTAGCACCGTTGTGATTTGATACTCGAAGAAACGATAAATAGCAACGCTAAAAACAGACAAACACATGTATCTACAGGATTTAGCCTGCGTGAGAATGAGATAATGTAATCGGTCCGCTTTTTTTATTTGAATACCCCACAAGAGTCCCAGCTGTTTCCGTCTGGAGCCAGTGAGTGTATAGTTGCATCCCCAATTAGGGTATGTTGTGAGGCTGAAAGTAGTGAGGAAGAGGAAGAGATGGGAAAGAGCAGAAGATGGGGGAGAGGAAGGTAGGGAAGTAGGGAAGTACTTGGCTATTCAGATCTGGTCACCAAATACGGCTAAAGCCATTTCAAGCAATGTTTAAATTCTGAATGGTCTTACAACAGGGCGATACTAAGTGTAGCTTTCACTCTGGAACGTACTACAAAGATACTTTATATTATTTTGAAAGAATTAATCGTGAAATAACCCAAATTAATTAAATAAAATTTATTTGCCCACGACGGGATTCGATTCCGCGACCTTCGGATTGCGAGTCAAGAGTCTTTCCACTGTACCACGCCGGCCGTCACTCTTTGTGCGGTGCTTCGTAGCCTCCCCAGTGTTGTCTACTTTAGTTTTCTGAAGGTTTCACTTCTACCGCGTGTGAATTGCACACTATGATTTTTTGTTTTTCCGTCTGGCGCGTACACAAATACATCATAATGTTTTCGGACATGTGAGCAAGCCACATACATGTGTCCGTGGGGGAAGCATGGATTTTACAAATTTACCCACTGCTATCCCCTACCGTTACTATGTATCCTTTGCAATAACTCTCTCAGCCCCTCCCTTGTCTCCCATCCTTCCATCACCCCTCCCCTGCGTGTCCTTCTCCTTCCAATTTCGTAACGCTAGAGCTCACTTTTATATATAGAAACCTTTGCGGGCATGTACACGACAAATCACGAAAGTATTATCGCAATCGAATGAATGGTTTGGGAACCCACAAGGGACTAACAAAGAAACATCCATTTTTATATATTAAGAAGATTACCAGCCTTACTAAAAATGTACTGAACATTGTATGCGTGTATTAGATACCTTACTAATATACTTACACACGAGTTTTTAACTAAAGGTAAATATTTCTACTTTATAATTTGAAATATATATTATCATGTTAATTTGTACCGTTATGATTGTAATGAATAAATAAAAATATATACATATTGCTTACCCAGTCAAAGAGGGTTGTTTATCTGTTGTCAAATCGGTTTATATAAATAAATTCTCATTAGTTTCGGGGGCATTTTATTATTTAGGTATTTCTTCTTTTTGAAGACGTTACAAAAACAAATAGCACTTTAGAAACAAGATAAAATTACCATTTGGATTTTGTATTTGAAATATAATATAATATAAAATCAACCACCATAACACGGGCATGTGCCTACTAGCTAGCATGGTTGTCGAAAAATCCATAAATTCTATAACCTTCATAGTTATGAATAAAGAAAAATTAAAAAAAAAAATTAAAAATGGAAATATTTTACTTTCAAACATGAAAAAGTAAAAAAACCTTACCAAAAAAGGTTTTTAATCAAAAACAGTCCTTTTATTTAAGGAATTTGCGAAAAAACTGTCACTTCACTTTGTTAATAGAATTCTGATTCATAGAATTATAAATTATGATATAACTAGCTGACAAACGTTGTTCTGCCTTATAAATTATTTGTAGTGAATATTTTGGTTGTTAAATAAAATATAACGAATGTATTGTAAGTGTGTGGGAATGGGATCTATGACAGAAAGAGAAATGGAGCGCTGTAGACGATGACCGCTTACAAAAACAAACAAAAAACAGCAACTAAAGTAGGAAAATGAAATAAAGAAAATCAATATGAATTTCGAAGAGCAATTGAGTGTACGATATTTTTTATCAGTCCGTCTTTAGCCAACACAAATAAGCTCGCTGGTTTGCCCACGCGAGAACATGATGCTGCATGACGCGATGCTTCTCGTGAATGTCTTGCGCATGTATGGATGAAAGTTCGATGAGGCGGACGTAGCGCCATCTGTCATTCAACAATATAAATAATTTAGTTGTGTTTAAAATACGAAAGACGGTTAAATTTGTTCATACAAAAAAACTATGATCGCGATTAAATTGGGATGGTGGAGGTAGGCGGGTTAAAATTTGAGATTAAAGGTATTTTTTGATGCCAAATAAAATGAAATTAAAAAAAAAATTGTCAGAAAAATTGATTTTTTTTTTCTGGATAGGGACACCTTCATCACCTAGTGGTATGAAATATACTTTAAAACCTATTCTCATACCTACCAAATATACATAAAAATCGGTCAAGCCGTTTTGGAGGAGTGCGACCACAAACACCGTGGCACGAGATCTATCTCTACATATATTATGAATTAAAGTCCCCCGCGTCGTCTGTCTGTCTGTCTGTCTGTTCGCGATACACTCGAAAACTACTAAACGGATTTTCATGCAGTTTTCACCAATAGATAGTGTTTCGTGAGGAAGGTTTAGGTATGTTATTTGTCAAGGATTTGTGTAAATTGGTTGAAACATAACGATAATTGTTAGAAGTGTTGGAAACAGTCAAGCCGCCTGGGAACTTTCATCGAAAATGCTGCCTAATTCTTTTGGGATATAACAAAACAATGTATGGTGGGATATTCCTCTTTTATAGATCTACAAAAAAGTCCGCGAAGGCAAATATCTACCTTTTACGGATAGCTTACTATAACCATTCTATCTTCCAAAAAAATGGTCACGTACATTGCGGTAATTGAAAAGTTATTTAGATAGATACAGTATTAATCCTTATTAATTTAAATACGTTTTTATTTACCTCAAGCATTTCATGCACATTATTATAATCTTTCACACCTTTTATGTTATAAATAAAAGTCCTCCGCCGCATCTGTCTGTCTCTTCGCGATAAACTCAAAGGTTGTAAAGGTTATAAAGTTTGGATAACCATCCAGTAGATGACGTTATGTTTGTTAGCCACATCAACGCGTGGCCGGGTCAGCTAGTATATATTATATAAAGTTTCTTAAACCAAAAAAATCGAACGTTTTGAATTCATTGTTGGGCAATATTAACATTGATTTCTTTGATTTGTATTTACCTACACAGTATTTAATAATTGTTAATTCACGCGGTAAGAGTCAATAGTGAATTTCCGCATTGAATTGTGAATTTCGTCATCAGGAAAGAAATTACGAACTTGTCATTAATGGAAGATTGACTTTTAGATTCCAACCCGCCCCTCATTTCCTTATTTTTCCTTCATTAAAAAAATCTCCACACAGCAACCCTACAGATGAGATAGGACGTTTTTTTCTTCTTCAGGGCCTCCTATGTAGAGCTATGGAAAATAAAACAACGAAAAAAAATTGTATCAAGTCAAATTTTCTGAAAAACTTTTTTGCAAGGATTTCGCACGCAAAATAAGAAAGATTTTTCGTGGAAAACCTTCAAGAGAAAGAAAAGTCAAGCGTGCTATTCATTACGCTTGAAAATCTTCAAAACGAAATTAAATCATTCCTCCCTTCCAAGTACTTACCTACTTACAAACAAAGCCATAAATTCTGCCAAGCACCTCACTCCCTATCTTACAAAACTCCCAAATTTAACATTTCTTCCAAAATTAATATTATAAAACTTATAATTTTTGATGTTGGTAAATATTTACTTATCTCTTTGAATTGAATCCTTCAAAACTTTGTTTATCTCGTAAAGTTTAAGACTTTATTTCATTTCATTTTACAATTTGTCTTCTTTTTCCGGACACCCGTTTGCTTTTAAGTATCCATGCGAAATTGTAAGAAAAATAAAAACTACATTACCCTTGTACCAGTGGCGGTCCTTCCTTCAGGTCAATTGGTCAAAAACCTTCCAAAATTATAAGATGACGGCAAAACATTGCGAAATATTACGCTAATCAAAATAACTGATATTATTCTAATGTATTTGAAATTCACCGCAAGATAGCCGGCAGCGGCAAGCAGTGACATCTAACGCCTTAAATGGAAGCTTTCTTTCCCATGCACCATGATTGGCTCGGTCAATTTTTCAAATGTCCCAATATCATGTCTTCTGTCTCTTTACGCGCCATACAATAAACGAGATGGTACTATACCGCCTAGAAGAAATGTTTTCGGATTCTGAAGACAGTTTGGGTCATGGCCGTGAACGAGAGAAAGCATGATGAATATTGGATAGGTTTAAAGATTTTCACGGCCAAAAGTATTTTCGTTATTTGTTTTTGGGGTGTTATGCAATGTTGCGCTACCTCCTTCTTTAGCCAACGTTTCGGACAGTGTCCATCATCAGGGCAGATCTGGCAACACGGCACAACACCCCAAAAACAAATAATGATGAATTTTTTTTGTCTGACAGAGATGGTTTGATAAACGTACGTTGATTTTGCATATTGCAGGCTTGTCGCATGAAATAATTTACCATATTAAATGTAATTTGACTCTCAAGCTCGTAAGATAACTACAAATGAATATAACTAATTAACTAACCATCACGCGCCGCGCCGTTTCTCCACAGGGGTAGGCAGAGAGGACGGATCGCCAAACAACTCGGTCTTGGCACACACTTACATTCATACATCGTCTCATACATTCTCTTCTATTATTCTGACTTTTGACATGGCCCGACTCAAGTATCTGATTCACTTGATCGTGCCATGTTTTCCTCGGGCGTCCCCGACTTCTTCTACCATTCACATTCGCGTCGTATATTCTTCTAACACTACCTTCTTCGTCCATTCGCTTTACATGCCCAAACCATCTGAGGGTCCCTTTCTTAATCTTACTCATTATGCTTACATCAGCCTTATATTCTTTGCGGATATCCACATTTCTCACACGATCGTAATAATAATAATAATTGGCTAATTTATATAGCGCCGTTTTCGTGGAAAATCACCTCAAGGGCGCTGTACAAATAATATATAAAAGAATTAATATTACTGGCTTAAAACTAAGACTTAAATTACAACTAGTGACTTATATCTAAGACTTATAGCTACTTATATTACTGGCTTACTACTAAGATTTACAATTATAATTAGTGACTTACATCTAAGACTTATAGCTAGTGACTTATGACTAAGACATATAGATTCTAACCTAAAACTGGTGACTTATTAACACACATATTTACAATTAAGATTAGCGCCAGAAGAAGTAGGAAGTTTTTACATAATATTACAATTCGAGAATACGGGTGCAAAAAGTATAATGAAGGTTAACTGGATTTACAGGAAGGTATAGATATTTGAAATAAATTAATAAATTTAATAGTCGATCTTTACTGCATTAAGGTGATTCATCGCCCACCAGTAAACAGATTGAGGTATCACAATTAACAGATTATATTAAACAGATTGAGTTAACTATAAACAAAGAGAAAAGGGGAAAAAAAACCATTAAAAATTGCAAAGTTTAAATAGAATGATGAATTTATGGAAAGGAGTATCGGAAAAAGTGAGTTTTCAGTTTGGATCTAAATTCCGCTGAGTTGGTTATGCATCTCAATTCCATAGGAAGTTTATTCCAAGCTTC
Source organism: Limnephilus rhombicus (assembly GCA_929108145.2). Lineage (NCBI taxonomy): Eukaryota > Metazoa > Arthropoda > Insecta > Trichoptera > Limnephilidae > Limnephilus > Limnephilus rhombicus. The sequence continues at coordinate 34,539,224 of OV815297.1, forward strand.
GGGGCCGGATACTGCGAATGCACGATCACCAAACTTAGTGTTCGGATTTCGCTTAGGTTCTTTCAACCTTCCAATTTCAGAAGATGTCGCTGATCTAAGAGTTGACTGCCTTAGACCAATATTTTCCGGAATGCATAGTTCAGAGATATAGGGAGGAGCCATTTCATTGATAGATTTAAACACCATCCAGCATAACTTGTATTGGATCCTTTCAGGACACTTCAGCCAGTGAAGATTTAGGAGGTGTTCCGAAATGTGCGAAAATTTGGGTACTCCAGTGATAAGTCGTGCTGCGGCGTTGAAAACTGATTGTAGTTTGTCAGTTTGACATTTCGGAAGACTTGCATAGATGCCATTGCAGTAATCAAGACGTGATACTATATACGAGTTCACATTGTTTTACTACATAGACGTCTCAGGGATCTCATTTCATTTCATGAATATTATCGTATTTAATTTGATATTGTATCATAATATCGTTTTTATTAAATGACCGTCCATTTCTGGACCCCTGGAGCCGCCTCTGCCTTGTACAGAAACTTTCATAATATAAAAAAGTACAGGGTCCGTAAAAAAAACTTTACGTAATCCCTGTAAAATCTTTTATTTTTCTGATCAGTCGGATTTCGCGTAAGAATAAAGGAAATATACTTTTTGTCGCGAAAATCCTCATATAGATTTTATTATTTTCCATAAAAAAATTACGGCCCTAAAAACAGAAAGAGAATATTCATTCCTTCACGAATTTCAATGTTTTTTTTTTGTTTTACTCGGTAAAGAGAAATTACATTTCCATCTTTTGATAAGTTTGTTTTAGTTTGGGCGTAGATTCAAAAAAAAGTTTTGTTTGACTTGTTGGAGATTGTGTGTTTTACTACCTTCAATTTTTTGTCGGTAGTTTGAAATAAAATATCTGAAAAACCAAATACCTTTTTTTTTTTTTATTTAAAAAAATACATACGTATACAGATTCATAGTAAAACATTTGATTCTTAAAACTAATAACAATATGTAAATTTATTTTTAATGAAACTACCCAATTCAAAAGAGAAAACATTTCTCGTGCTTGAATTTTGGAGTGCCATTGTAAAATGCATAGTTACACAGAGTATGTTATTACAAGTACTTATATTAATAAAATATATATTCATGAAGACAAGTGGACATAATAACTGACAGTATTGTCAGAGTAGGTACATATAATAGAGTTGTAACAATTTGGTGCCTGCAAATAATGCGTATGTACTTTGCTTTCAATTTGATATGGTGATGAAATATTTTTAGAGATTATGTTCTAGTTTATTTTTTGTTGTTGTTATTATTGTGATGATGAATTTAAAACTTATAATTAGTGTCGGGTTGGTCTATTAGTGTTTTTATTTGGGATTTAAAAACTTAATAATTTTTTTCAGACTTGATTTTATATATATATATATATATATATATATATATATATATATATATTTTTTTTTTTTTTTTTTACATGAGCTCCACACAGGAGGTGAGGACGCTGAGGAAAATAATTTTCCTCAGAGCCTATGTCATCTTTGGGGATGCTGTGTGGAGGGTTTTTTTAGGAAAAGGAAGGAGAGGAGAGTTCTGGGAAGGAAAAGGGTTTAAGGGGTGGGTAGGAATCTGGGGTTCAGTGTGTCTTGGTCATCCACCTCCAAGACCTAGACAAACCTCACCCCATGAACCCGGGCACCCCTGCTAAATCACCAAACGTAGCGAACCACTTGGGGTGACCTATGGCAGAGGTGTTGGCTATCCAATTAAGGTTCCCGGGGCGGCGGTACCCATTCCCGCCTCCCAAATTGAGAGAGCATTGAAAAATTTTATACCTTGATAAGCATAATGGTGTTGGGAAGCACTCGTTTTAAATTTTGGAATTTCTAAATTGCCCCGTGATCGTGGTCCTATTTCCAATCTTCTTCTTTCTTATATTCCGTTCCTCCCTTCGGCTTCACGACTTATTAAAATTGGTGATGCTGTAGTTTCACTGGTTCCAGGCATGTGGTAATATATATATATATATATATATAAAAAAAAAAAATTATATTGACTCCACCCAGGAGGCCCTGAGGAAAATAACTTCTCTCAAGGCCTATGTCATCCGAGATGCTGTGTGGAAGGTCTTTTTAAGGAGAGGAAGGGATGAACATTGGTCTTGAAGAGACCCATATTATAGGTCGTTCAAATCGTTCCACAGCCGAGCTGTTGAACACAAGAACGAGTCAAAGAAGCGACCCGTTCTCATGTGACCAATGTCAACCGTGTATATATATTGGGCACGCGTTTGACATGTTTCCCGACTATGCACCAGTGCCGAAGGGATCAATGAGGCTAGTTCCTCGGAACATCTTCCATTGAAATACCGGTAGAACAAGGATAGCATTCCCACCCGACGCCTGTGATCTAAAGATTGCATTTTGTCTGTTAAGATGGGAGAATCTGTCGAACGCACCGCCTGTTTCTGCACAGAGTCAAGGGTATTTTTAATGAATTTTGGAATTCCAGACCAAACCAGAGGTGGCTGCCAAATTCAATCGTAGGGCGCACTTGTTATTTGTACAGGGTTAGCAGTTATGTACTATTAAAGTATCTGCGGGCCCTGTACAGTATGCCCAGTTTTTAGGAGGCTAACTTATTCTGGCTTCGATGGAGCCGCCATACCTGAGCTGGTCACTTAGGGTTACACCAAACATATCAATAGAGGGCCTGTTCGAAAGATTGCTTCCGTCGAAAGAGACTAGATATTCATTTCGATCCCTTTTAGACGTAATCAGACAAGATTGGGTCTTTGAAAAATTAAATTCAACGAGATTATTTTTACCCCAAGTGAAAACACTCTCGAGTGAACCGTCCATTCTTTGCTTCAAAGCCCTACGAGCTGTTGGAGTTTGTGTGCCCTTTGGGGGCTTGTCAAACAAAAAGCTATCATGAACTGTACTGTCATCCGCGTAACAATGAATTGGTGCACATGACATGATACAACAAAATATAACAATCTCACGTACAGCACCATTGGAATAATGATTTTTTCATAAAAATAAAACACTAATTTTATGTAAAACAACGAATTTTAATTAATTTATTTATCGACTGGTTTCGTTTTGCTCAAACATAAATATAGGGTACAAATTGATACTAAACAAGAAATACATAGCAAAACCTATATTATTCCCGAACATTTCACAGCATTTGAGAGTGTTCTGGATTGTTCCACAATGATGTTGGATTTTCCGGAACGTTTTGGAATGTTGTGAAATGCTCTTCAATACTCCCGAATATTTTGGACTGTTCTAGATATTTCTAGAGGGCGAAACTTCCAGCACTTACATCTTCAAAAGCACGCCCTTCAGGTAAAAACGGAAACCTTCTTTATGGATGGGGGATAGAGGGCTACCACACTATATAACTCCCTTGATCGTACCGGGACTCGATTCTGAGTTTTAGCGGCACTGTACACTTTCTTTTATAATATACATTGATTACAACAACAATATCAAAACTGAGTCATTTAGATACTCGCTTTATCTAGATTGGTAATACTTTCTGAAAAGTAGTAGATATTAGTGATGTGCCTGATCGTTAAAAATATATATCCGCGGATACGGATCCGAATACGGATATTTGGTGTCAAGATCCGCGGATACGGATCTTTATTTTCTTATTCAATCGGTGTCGGCGCGCGAGACCTTGAAACGATAGTTGACGTTACGCCCGCCGCCCGCATACGATAAAATATTTGATATTAAGAAATAAAAAATACTCTGAATGGAATTTAAAAGTTTTTTTTTAATTCTACCTAATCACCTATATATCGCATTTCATCCTATCAATTGAATGAATGATCAATTGAATATCAATCACCACATGAATGTCACACTAAAAATTATACCTATTTTACTTATTACTGAATACATGTGGATGATTTTATCATTTAGTTAAAGGATCCTGATTGCGATATGATTAAACTGTGTTTTAACGGTGTATGTATATTAACTGTGAATCTGTGCATATATTATGTGAAACACCTGACTATAAATTGTAAATATTTAAAATGTATTCACAAGCTCCTCCATCCACAAGCAAATGCTTTTAATGGAGGAAAAGTAACACTGTAAAATGTTCTATTTTTTAAGATAAATAAAATTATATAAAAAAAAAAATATATATAAAGTAACGGATACGGGTACGGATCTTACTTCTCCCTCGGATATCCGCGGATACGGATATCCGGAACATCACTAGTAGATATATTCAACTGCATGAAATATAGCCATAAAAAGGCTATAATAACAAATCTCAATAATTCCCCTGATTTATTATATGTAATTTCTTTTCATACTCCAGGCAGGTCAGTCACAAGACAGTACCTACCATATTATTGTAGCAATTCTAAGTCAACAAGTCAATATTATACTCCTATGCGACGGATTCAACAGCTTGGAAACAAATACTCCGATGTTGTTGATATATTTAGTACATCAATTTTATTATATGTATAAGCATACCTTTTTGAAGTTTTTTTCATCAAATAGGGGAATATTTTGCTAAAGCTATTAAAATTGACTAACACATTGACAGTATTTTGTTGGCTGAAAGAAAAAAAACTATTTCGGATTTTTTGTATTTTGTACCTACATCCTGTGTGGTTCAAATTCAATACCTAATATTTTTACTTTGTATTTATTTTTGTGCAAGTGTTTTAAACAGTAGTTTCCTACACTATTTACTAGTATAATTTCGTTAATATTGTTATATATATGTATGTAAAAGCCTAAAGAGGCGTAAATAAATAAATAAATAAATATTTTAATTTTTTTAATTTTAACTTTATGAGTAAAACCTCAAATTGTAATATTTAAATAAATGAAAACAATATAAGCGAAACTCAACCGAAAATCTGGAAACAGAAAAATCAGAAAAACATTTTGACACCTCTGGGACTCGAGGTCCAAGAGGTCCTGGGTTCGAGTCAATATGTTTTTCTGATTTTTCTGTTTCCAGATTTTCGGTTGAGTTTCGCTTATATTGTTTTAATTTTTTTTTTTTTTACAGTGAATACCGCACAAGAATCTCAACTGCTCCCGTCTGGAGCCAGTGAGACTATGGCATCCCCAATTGGGGTATGTTGTGAGGCTTAAGGTAGTGGGGAGGGGAAGGAGGTTGGGAAGTACCTGGCTATTCAGATCTGGTCACTAAACACGGCTAAAGCCATTTTCAAGCAACGTTTCAATTCTGAATGGTGGTATTACACCAGGGCGATACTGATAGTATCTTTTACTCTGGAACATGCCGCAAATATACCATATATTATTTTAAATGAATTAATTGTGAAATAACACAAATTAATCAAATAAAATTTATTTGCGCATGCCGGGTTCGAACCCGCGACCTCCGGATTGTGAGTCAAGAGTCTTACCCACTGGACTATGGAGGTCGTTCGGAGGTTTATTTAAATAAATAAATAAATAATCAATGTTAGCATAATACTGTAATAGGAACTATACAATTTAATTAGCATATTTTTTACTTCATGACTTACTGTTCTACAAAATTATTATGAACAAAAATAAATTAAATAAATTATATTGATTAAATTTTCTTTTCCAATGAAACAAATCAGCAATAATCTTCAGAAATATTATTTATTCGAATGTCGCCTCTCAGAACAATTCCTCATCCTGAATTACGGCTAAATTGATATTTCCTTGGATGTGAATCCTTTGATGTTGAATCCCGATGAAAGAATAATAAATTGTTCATTTAAACCACCTGGTAGCATTGGGCATTGTTGCCAGGAGGCATATTATATATAAGACCTGGACAAATCTCACCCCATGAACCCGGGCACCCCAAAAATCACCAAACGTGGCGAACACTTGGGGTGACCTATGGCAGAGGTGTTGGTTATCCAATAAATAGTTCCCGGGGTGGCGGTGATTTTTTGCACTATAATGTGCAATTTTTTGCATAATTTTAAAAATAAGTTAATATAACGATTATTTCACTACAATTTTTATTAAAATAATTTCGGTAATTAAAAATGTATATCAAAAAAGAATACATTATATATTAGGATTTTTTTTCTAACATTATCATGAATAACCTCCCCCCAAAGTTTCGCGGCATGAGCGTTGAACCGTCACACACGGTGGAGTCTAGGAGGTTTCGGTTGAACACGGTCTACAGCAAGTAACATAACAGAAAGTATGTTGTACTGTATTTATAACTAGCTGACCCGACGAACTTCGTACCGTCTGAGAATCAATAACTGTTGAATTAAATTAAGTTTATTTAATTAAATGAAGACAATATAAGCGAAACTCAATCGAAAATCTGAAAACAGAAAAATCAGAAAAAGATATTGACACATCTCAGCAGCGGATTACCATGGGAGCACATTATTTCTGCTGGATTAAAAACCACATCCAGCATCTGCAGACGCAGTCATGACAAGACCTTCCGACTATACCTGGAGCCAGAGGTGCTCGCAGGGATGCGGCCGAAGATCGCCCACCTTGGCCGTCATCGACATAGTCGGCTGGCTGGCAACCGCCCTTGGACGGGACGTCGCTGGGAAACCGCGGGACTGGAGGCCTGTTCGTCGCTCCAGCCTGCCGTTCAGCACATGTCAGCAGCGGAGGGAACTAACCGCCCATCTCCGAAGGCAGCAAGCAGCAGCATGGATCGCCTACATATGGCATTCACCCATTCATCAACTCCTCAAGATTAAACGGTACTAACGCTCCATAATATGCCCATTCAGAATTTAGTCTAGCCCTGATTATTATTTGTAATAATTAATAAATTAATTTAACTGTGTCAAAGCACTATACTATTTCATTTAAATAACCTATCCTCATACAAAGTATTACACAGCCGCCTACTTAAGGTCCACGCCTGAGAAATTCTAGTAATAATCACACTTGTCTCATGCTCTCCATGTATTATATTCCTAACATTTTAGCTTCCAATGTGAAAGTTAAATATCTTCATAACATTTTGGCGTCCAACGCAAATATTTTCATAACATTTTATTTTCTGATCTTTTGACAGAATATACTCGAGGCCGCATAGCAGGTTACAGGTAGCATTTCCAAGTTATCACCATATTTTACAAAGTTGACATGGATTCCTTATTGTTGAATGAGCACGAATTTACTTCTCATTAAAACATTTCCTTCCTCAGAGATTCCTCGCAAATTCCTCGATTTTCTCATAAATTTATTTAATCTGTCCGTAATATAATTCTGAATTACCAAGCCATTAAGATAGCAAACTCTTTTTATCACAATGTCTGCGCGTTATTTCAGAAACACGAGAGAGTAAACTTGAAGCAATAAATCACAAAGGATGTTTGAAGTAACTACGCACTAAGTTTGAAACAAACTTAACAAGTTGAAATGCAAAACCAAACGAAGCACAGGAACTTCTAATTTGTTAATAGATTGTTAACTTTGTTGAGTAAAGTTGGGACGACATTCGCGATGGAGTTAACTGCATAAATTTTTTTGACATAATAGGCCATTTGCATTGAATTCATAACGACTTGGAAAAAAATGTCATCTTTTTATCAAGATTGCGAAAATGTTAGTAAAATTTTTTCGAAATGTACAGTTTTTTTATTATTTTTAAATAAATAAATCCATTTTTTGGGCTCGTGACGTCACTACATGAAAATGTCCCGTTTCCGAAAATGTTCCTGTTAATTTTGTAAAATTCCACACTGATTTTTTTTTTTTTTATATGGCATCACTTTGATTTCAGGCGAATTTTTAAATTCGTTCACTAGATTTATTGTTTGTTCTCTGCGAACTTATCATTTGGTTTGACTTTTTGACAGATGTTATGAAGAGAACCCCGTACATTTTAGAAGTCGGTACGTGTTTTAGAGGTATAATGGTTATGGTGCTGATTTTAATAAAATAAATATCTCAGTGGCGATATTTATTATTTATTATTATTATTATTATTTTATGTGCATCTATATAAAAAGGTTTACATATATTTTTTTGGCCTTGCCTGTCTCACTAGGAAATCCTGTGTCGAGACAGACTAGTTTACAAATATTTTATAAATATTAAATAAAGTACACTTTTCAATACAGCAAAAATATTTGACAAAAATTTTCAGGTTGGTTAGTGGTAACAATAATGAGATAGAGGATTATATTTGGGTGAGGTGACTAATTATTGCACGACCTTTTTCGATGATCCATTGTTTGATCAGTATTTTGTATTTGTTAATATTATTCGATTGTCTTGTTTTGTCAGGTAGGTTATTGTATATTTTAGGCGCAATGTATTTGAAATTTCTTTGACCAAATGTTGTGTTTGTTTTAGGTGTTTGTATGAGTTCTTTGGTTTTGTGCCGTGTGTTTACAATATTTTGGGTATTTTCATAAAATGTACATGTTTTATTTTTAAACAGATGAGTTAAGATTGTTTTTGTGTAAATTTGTCGAATATCTAATACAGGGAATTTTTTGAATATATCTACAGTACTTGTTATTATGGGAACTTTAAGAATGACTTTCATAATTAATTTTTGTGCCTTCGATAATGAATCTATAGCTGATAGTGTTGCACCTCCCCATGCGATTATTCCATATTCAATGATTGATTGACAAAGAGAGTAATAAACAATTTTCATAGATTTGGAATCTAGTATGTTTCTAATGTTTTTGAAGAAATAAATATGTTTTCTTAGTTTATTCGTGACAAGTAGGCAATGTGTATTCCACTTAAGATATTGATCAAATGTTAGACCAAGGTATTTGATATGGTCCGTTCGATCTAGGCAAGGACATTGACAGAATGTATCATGAATGCAAGAACATTCATGTACTTTTATTTCAACATCTTGATTAGGTTGGCCAACAATATTTATACTAGAAGTAATGTATTTTGTTTTGGTAGTATTTAGTGCAAGAGAATTAATGTCTAGCCATTTTTTAACAGAGTTAATTGATTTCTCAGCCATTTTGTATGCATCTAACCAAGTGTCAGATTGAATGAGTAGCACAGTATCATCAGCAAAACTTACAATTTTTCCATCTAACATTAGATTACAAAGATCGTTTATGTATATGAGAAACAAAGTAGGGCCTAAGACGCTTCCTTGGGGAACTCCATAGGTTATAGGGAGGGGTTGGCTGAATTTGTTTTCGATTTTGACACTTTGAGTTCGATTAGTTAAGTAACTTTGAAGAAATTCGAGATCTTTCCCTCTTATACCAATGGTATTTAGTTTATTAATAAGGATGTCAAGGGAGATAGTATCAAAAGCTTTTGAGAGGTCTAGGAAGATAGAAATGCATTTTTTACCCTTATCTAAATTTGAAACAAGAAAGTCTGTAACAGCAATAATAGCATCGGCAGTGCTCTTATTTGACCGAAAACCATATTGATTTTCGGAGAGTAGCTGCTTGCTTTCCAAAAATGTTTTCAGTTGTTTGTTAATTATTTTTTCAACTACTTTCGAGAGTGAGTTAAGTATTGTTATGGGCCTATAATTATTAATGTCCACTTTTAGACCACTTTTGTATATGGGTATGACGAGCCCTTGCTTTAATTGTTTAGGGAAAATTCCCTGTGATATGCTAAGGTTAATTATGTAAGTGAGAGGTTCCAATAGATCATGAACAAGTGTCTTGAGTAAATTTACTGTGATGCCATCCATACCGGCGGACTTTGTGTCTTTTAATGAGTTAATTGTATTCTTAATATCGTCATGTGTAACCGTTTGAAATTTAAATTGTTTAGAATGGGGTATATGTGTTTTTTCCTGTAATTTTGTATTAGAATTCAAGGAGGACATTTTGTTTGCTAATTTTTTCCCGACATTAGTGAAAAAGTCATTGGCATGGTTTAGGATTTTTTCCGGATTCTTTGAGAAGTCGATGGTCAGTCCATCAATATTGAGCTGTTTTAGGTCAGTGTTTAAGTTAGGCTTAGTATGAGTAGCTTCGCGTAAAATGTTCCACATTTCTTTTGGATTACCTTTGCTTTCTTCTATTTTATGTCTATAATATAATTCCTTAGCATTCCTTAGCATTCCTTATGACTTTTGTACATATGTTTCTGTATCTTTTGTAAAAGTTGTTAAGTATAGTGTCAGAAGGATTCAATGAAGTTTTTTATGGAGTAAGTTTCTTTTTCTTATACAATTTATAATGGTGTGATTTATCCAGGGAGTTAGAGGTTTAAATTTGTGAGGGATTGTTTTTACTATAGAATTAGTGTTATTATTTATTTCAGTTTGTAGTTTGTCTATGAAGTAAGTCCATGCATCATCAGCGTTGGGTATGTGTAGTAAGTTGTGCCAATAATTACAGGAAAAAGATTTTTTTAGATTCTCATAATCAACTCGTTTTATGCAATAAAAGTGTTTCATTTTTACATTTTTTGATGGTGTGTTTAATGAAATCATAGTTGCATAGTGGTCAGTAATAGTAGATTCAAAAACAAGTGTTTTGTATGGTTTATTCGTTTTTATCATAATGTGGTCAACACAAGAGCTGGATTCTTTGGTGACCCTAGTCGGGTGATTTATTGTAGATATCAATCCATGGTAACTAAGTAGGTTTAAGTAATCTTGGCATTGCGGATGTGAATTATTTGGTAAAGTGTTAATATTAATGTCTCCAACTAAAATTAAGTTTTTTTTATGCGCAAGTTGTGATAATTTTTCATTTAGGCTTTGTATGAATGGAATTATATTGTGGTAGGAGGGAGATCTATACATTGCTAGTATGCATGTGTCACCGTACGATATTTGTAGACAATTTGCACCCGGGATTATTATTTCCAAAGTTTGAACATTCAGTATATTATTCACATATATAATAATGCCGTCATTCTGATTGTGATGGGTTTTTGTGGAGAAGTGAGTATAATCAGGAAGGTGTTTTGGTACATATAGTTCATTAATCCAACATTCTGATAGAATAATTATATCAAATTTAACCTTTAGATTATTCAGTAAAGTAAGTATTTCTTCCCAATTTTTATTTATGGATCGAACATTATGGTGAAAAATTTTTAGGTTGGTGTAGTCTTTCATTAGTAAATTACAAAACTTTATATCTGAAGATACATAATTATTAATTTTATCAGAAGATTCTGTTTCATTATCAAAAATCAGTCTAGCCATTTTTAGAAACAATTTACAATGGAACTTTAATATTTTGTATTGGGAGCCCTGTCACAGTAGCTAAAACTGGGAGTTCGCCCTATATCCGATAGTAGTACATAGGTAAGATACATGATTTCTGACAGTATGGAAACAATCACTGTAAAATGATTTCACAACAACAATTTAAAATAGTCAGGATCAGGTTTTGTACGGTAAGAGCGATCGGGCCAATGTTCAACATGTGACAGAGCTCATCAACATCCTAAATAATTTTACATAAGTCATCAGAATGTTTAATATATATTATTTTATCCGTGGCTGATTTCTTTACCAAAATTTTTTCGTCTTTATACCAAACGTAGGAAAACTTTTTTTCCTTGCATATTTGTTTGGTTTTCCATAGAAGTTCTTTGAAATAAGGATTAAGAATAACACTTATAAAAATCTTTTCGCAGTTAAAGTATTTTAAGATATCATGGGGAATTTTTTTTCGGTTTACTAGTAGTAGGTTTCTTTTGCGAATGTCCGTGAATCTGATACAAATTTTCGGGGGAGCTCCGGGTCGCCTGTCGGGAATCCTTTTGGCTTCCAGGATATCGCGGGGAAGAAGCTCTACACCTACAGCTGCTGCTAGCTTCTTGACGGTCTCCGAGGGTTGTTCACCTTCACGCGGTGGTATTCCTGCGACCTCTAATGCATCCTCCTTTGAAGTCTGTTCGAGGCTGGCCAGACGAATTTCGAAATTTTTTATAATAAGGTTTTTTTCATTTAATTCTTTTCTTAAGTTTTCTACCTCCGATACTAAATTTGCAATAGTATTCATTTTTGTATTGAGGTCATCATATTGGCTGCTGATAAAATCTCTAGAAGTTCGTGCATCTTTATTTTCGTTGTCTATTTTTTGAAACATTTCTTTTTTCATGGTCTCAAATTTATTCTCCATCTGCTTCATGAAGATTCCAATGTTGGTCTCGTAACCAATGAGGTTTATCCGAGGTGCGATTATTGCTAGTTGAAAACTTTTTTTTTTATTATATTCTTATTATTATAAAATTTATGTATAAAAATGCAAAAATCGGTAATTTTAAATACATGTAGGATTACAAAAGATTTTTTAAATATTTATATTGAGGGATCAGTAGGATTTATAGGTTCAATTAGGAATTCCACAGAGCCGAACCCTCTGATATGAAAATATCTGGAGTCGGTGAATTATTTTCCCATCTGGTCTCTGGTAGGTTGACATGTTGTTCTTGTATTGTTTTGTAATTATAATACTTATATAGTGCAATTGCATAACGTGGATTGACCAGATGATCATTTGGGAAGTGTGTGAAAGGGTTTAGTTTTTCCTGTGGGGAAAATTAAACCCGGACATTTAAATCTGGTGCGTATAATTTACGAGTACAAGTATATTACATTGGATTTATATATATATATATATATATATATATATATATATATATATATATATATATATGTTGTAGAATGTCTTAGAATATTTGTCTAAACCGGAAAAAAACTTTAAAAAATGTAATGCAAGTGGCCTATTGGCGTAAGATTCAATATAACAACGCGTACTAATTAATTGTTTAGTGTTCAATTCGTAGAACTCCGTTTATTTTTTTTAAATTTAATTTATTTAGTTTTATTTATTCATTGAACTATTTGTTAACATGAATTGAAGATTTTTCGACCACCATGTTTAGCTATATGCCCGTGTTGCGGTGGTCATGAAATTTATTTATGTTATTATTAAGTTCTGTAATTATTTTAATTTTTATTTTTGAGATAGCTGTTTCGGCTTATAAGGCCATTTTCAAACTACGGCTAAACAACCTTGAGACGATTTATTTATACGATTATTTTTTTTAATTTGTCTAAATTGATTTATTACCCGTTAAACCAATTTGCTGAGAAAATAATTGAGACAGTTGATAATCTACTATGTGCGCTACTTCGAGATCTGTTTTCCCCACACTGAATGTTAATGTTTTCTTAATTGTAATGAATTTTCTTAGTTGTATGATTTTTTTTGTAAAAAATCACTAATATGAAATAGTAGAATTATTGTGAGCCTCTCATTACTGCCCAAGAGTTCAACAGCCCTCTTCTGTGCGGCTCTAACATCACAGATAGCAGTTGAAACATTTTTTTAAAGTAAATACCGCACAAAAGTTCCAACTGCTCCCGTCTAGAGCCAGCAAATATGGCATCCTTAATTGGGATATATTGTGAGGCTGAAGGTAGTGGGTAGTGGAAGGAGATGTGAAAGAGGAAGGTGGGGAAGAACACTAAACACGGGCAAAGTAATTTAAAGTAACGTTTCAATTCTGAATGGTTGTCTTACGTGCCATAAATATATTTTAAATAAATAAATCTTGACATAAAACAAATTTACCTAAATAACACACATAAACAGCTGTCATTACCAAACCGTTAAGTACAAACAAAATAATAAAAGTTAGAGATGAAACGGATAGTTGTTTAGCCGGATACCGGATATCCGGCGAGCTGCGAGGCCGGATGGCCGGATATTAATTCAAAATATTATCTTTGATAAGACTAAGAACAAGAGGTATATTATAGTGCTTCAATGCCAGTATTTAATCATTTCAATAATCTCTGTTTTTTTTACCATGTTTTAGTTGACTTTAATGGTGATTGTGATTAGTTAATCATTTTAACTTAAGTTTTCGCTACTCTGCGAGGTTTTTGTAAGTTTTTACTAAAAGTTTTTAGTTTAGATATATATTTATACTATTTATATATTTATCATTAGAGTGAATATCTCAGAAGAAAATTTTTGTTTTTTGGAAGGCCTTATGGCTTTTTGTAAGTTTTCCGAGTTATAAGCCATTTTATTGATATTTACCTCACAAAGATTAATTTATTGCATTTTATTATAGGAAATTGTTGTAGTTTTTTAATATCCGGTATCCGGCCGGATATTAAGTTACTATCCGGTATCTTTTTTATTTAGGCCGGATAGGCTGGATACCGGATAGTTACCGGATATCCGTTTCATCTCTAATAAAAATTTTAAAATGACAATGAAAAAAGGAGGAAATTTAAAGAAAAATTAATATATGAATTAACAACTATTTTCCACAATAGAGAAAAATAAAAAATATACTCACGTATCGTTATGGTTTATAAAAATATAAGCAAAACATAACAAATTGAAAAAAAAAACAAAGATTTTTAAGCTATTAGATATTAAAAAACCATATAAAAGTGAGTAAGTATCAAATAATTTTTTAAACACATAAATTATAAATTCAAATTACTCTTTGCAAATAATACCAAATCCTTAAAATTTCACAACTTTACTCCACTTCAAACACGAAGATTAATATCTGATCAAATATTTTTATACAAAATTCTGAATAACGGCCTGGACTCTCCTGAACTCGTAAATTATTTAAGAATTCACATACCTACAAGGCCAACCAGATTAAACCATTTTTTTCATTTGCCAGCGTGCAGAACCAACCTTAGAAAAAATTCTCCAATCCCCCGTATATGCGCGCAATATAACACGCAATTTAACAGTATCGATATTCTTAATAATACTCTTGTGAAATCCCGAAACGAAGTCAAACGTACGACCACAAATGTTAATTAAATTAATGCACAACTATAGAAAAGGTACAGCATGAGCATCTCCTGTCCCCATCCCACCTTCCTCTGCCTCTTGCCCTTTCCTATTCCTTCTTCCTTCTAATATACTTATATATTTTTTTGTTGTTGTTGTTATTTTCATTTTCATTTAATGGTTATTACCAATTACAATTGTATATTATATCATAATAACCAGCATTAGCATAAGAAACTGTTTTGGCTTACCTCATGTTTAACCTCTTGTATAACTCATCCTGTATATAAATTGCTGTTTGTTTCTTACAATAAATAAATAATTTTGAAATAAATATGAAAGAAACCATTTTGATCAGAATTGAGAGAGTGCAGCATAAATTATCATAAGTACAGCATAATATAGTTTCCAATCCATTGAAGTGCCATTTAGGTGTCATTATTTAAATTAAAATATTACACCAACTTATTAATTAACAGTTATTCAAATTAATTAACAATAAATTTACCAAAGCCACAAATTATGTTAACACATGTATCTACCTATGTAGTTGTCATAACACAAATTTATGCCTGGTCAGGTGAAGGTGAGGTACAGCTAGGTTAGATAAGGTTAGGATAGATTCTGTTCCACACCACTCGTATAATTCTAATACTCGACAAAAATAATACCATTGAACGGAGACTTAAATTGATAAAATGTCTGAAATTAATATTCCCTGAGCCTCCCTGATAATAAGCAATTAAAGTTCCCATCAAACCTCCCCCGCAGAACAAAGCGTAATGACGTCGTAAAATATTTAATATGGGTCCGGCTCGAAGGACCAAATGCTCGAATTTCCGAAGAACACTTAAAGCTCAAAAAGAACTTCAAAAGGATTTACTTCGCACACAACGTGTTTGGAAAATGGCCTTATTGAAATAGGGTGAAATCCGAGGATTTTTATGGCATTTTGTATGGAAAAGCTTCCGGCTGGGTCGGATTTATTGTCATAAACTTATTTTCATACATAATTTTATATGTTAGATAATATTAGCGCAGAGCCGTAAAAGTAACAAGATGTAATTATTATTACAAGCAATAATTGTCAGCCTGAAACACTCATTTACATTGAAAAATCTTCCGAGAAAAGATACTTGCCGCCAACGGGACTTGAACCCGTGTCCTTCCGATTGCCGGTCGAATGCTCTGACCACTGAGCTATGGGGGCTTATCAAATACCCGCCAAATAATTCAATATATACTAGTGTTTCATTCAACAATTACTGCTTGTTATATTTTTTCCCACCTGAAAACAACCAACTTTATTTTTGCGAGAAAGACATTGTTAGTGTTAAATCCCTCGCTAGGTGGCGTCGAGACAAATTATGTCTGCATTTATTGGGGAAATACTTAAACTTGTTAAATATTAATTATTATTTTTTAATTTATAAACTAACGTTTAGACAAGATTTTTATGCATAGCACAAAGGGTAACAATTATTATAAGCAATAATTGTCAGCCTGAAAGATGTAATTACAATAAAAAAAATGCAAATAATATATATATTTTTTAAAATTTTATTTATGAAACATTTGATTTACAGAGAATAAATATGCTGAAAATTGGAAAAACTATTAAACAAATTAGAACTTTTAAAATGCAAAAGATATCCGTGAGGATTAGATTTTATGTGTAGGTATACGTATTGTTTTAAAATATCCTTCCAATATTAAAAAGGCGAAAGTTTGCATGGATGTACGAATGTATGGATGTTTGTATGTTTGTTACTCTTTCACGCCAAAAATACTGAATGAAATTTAAAAATTCTTTCACTAATAGAAAGCTACATTATTTGCGAGAAATACAGGCTGTATATATTGGTAAGCTTATGAATAAGCTCTGGCGTTATGAAATTATTTATCATACGTTTTCTGACCCTAACAAAATCGAGTTTTTGCAAATGTCGGAAGAAAGGCAATACAAACGGTTGCCGTGGAAACGATGTTGGCGTCGCACCGTAGTTAATATATATCTCTATAAATGAATCGCCGAAATGTATGTACGCGCATAATTATTATTATTTTTTTTGTATAAAACTACTGGTGAGCTTTGGTATTATAAAATTTGTATAAAAAAATGCACTGGGACTGAATATATGAAATGCGGGTGTTGGAAGGGTGTGTTGTGGTTGGAGGAGGGGGGTGGGAGGGAGGGGGGGAGTGGCCAGGTTGGAGGGGGAGGGTTAGGGAAGGGGCAAGGGGGGTATGAGGGGCGGGAGGTGGAGGAGGTGGAGTGGGAACCCCCTAATTCCATGCGAGCGTTGACGCGGGAAAAAGCTAGCATGCATTAATGAAAATATTCTTGGATTTTACTAATATTGTATTTTCCACAAAGCCAAATAAGTGATCTTAAAAAAAGAATATTCGAGATTCCTGCTAAATCTCTATATATTATAAATTAAAGTCCCCCGCGTCGTCTGTCCGTCTGTCTGTTCGCGATAAACTTGAAAACTATTGAACGGATTTTCATGTGGTTTTCACCAATAGATAGAGTGTTTCGTGAGGAAGGTTTAGATATGTTATTTGTCAAGGATTTGTGTAAATTGGTTGAAACATAACGATAATTGTTAGAAGTGTCGGAAACAGTCAAGCCGCCTGGAAACTTTCATCGAAAACGCTGCCTAATTCTTTTGGGATATAACAAAACAATGCAATGTGGGATATTCCTATTTTATAGATCTACAAAAAAGTCCACGAAGGCATATATCTATATTTTATGGATAGCTTACTTTACCTATTCTATCTTCTACAAAAATGGTCACGTACATTGCGGTAATTGAAAAGTTATTTAGACGGATACAGTATTAATCCTTATTAACTTAAATACGTTAATTTCCCTAAGAATTTAATGCACATTATTATAATCTTTCACAACATCTCTACGTATTATAAATTAAAGTCCTCCGTGGCATCTGTCTGTCTCTTCGCGATAAACTCAAAGACGGCGGTGGTTATAAAGGTTGGATAACCATCCAGAAGTTGACGTTGTGTTTTATTAGCCGCAGCAACGCGTGGCCGGTTTAGCTAGTACAATACAAAACAATTTGAAAATTGAAAATATTTTTCTCTTTCGCAAATATAAAATTTCAAAGTAAAATTAACATTAATTTTTATTTACAACTTAATCTATCCCCTCTATCACCAAAATTGTTCTCGGCTGCTCTGGAAAGTATCTTCCGCAAACTAGATTGGGAAAAATATGGTATCAACGTACAAGGTGTAAAACTTAACCACCTAAGATTTGCAGACGATATAGTCCTATTCGAGGAAAACTCAATGCACCTAATTAGAATTATAGAATCACTAAACGAGGAAAGTGTGAAAGTCGGCCTATGCATGAACAAAGACAAAACAAAATTGCTTACAAACTCTGAACCAGTAACTATAAAAATTGACAACCAACCACTCGAATATGTGTCAGATTACATCTATTTAGGACAGATAATATCTCACAAAGATCAAACCACTAAAGAAATCAAGAGAAGAGTAGCAAATGGATGGAAGAAATACTGGTCTTTGAAAGAAGTCTTGAAATCTAAGGAGCTAAGTATGCAAATAAAAAGGAAAGTCTTCAACACGTGTATACTTCCAGTCATCACCTATGGATGTGAAACTTGGGCACTCACCAAACGCCACAGAGAAAAGTTGGAACGCTGCCAGAGAGCCATGGAGAGAAGTTTAACAGGAACAAGGAAACAGGACAGAGTGAGAGGTAGCACAATAAAGGAGAAAACTAAAGTTGCCGATGTAGTTACCCGAATAGACCAACAAAAGTGGAGATGGACAGGACACATGATACGCGATCCACAAGAGAAATGGTGCAAAAATGTCACTGACTGGTATCCCAGAGATGGCGAGAGAAATAGAGGACGTCAACACATAAGATGACCTAAAACTCACTGCTGGACATCAATGGAGAAGAGTAGCGCGTGACAGGTCCCAATGGAAAATGTTAGAGGAGGCCTATGCCAAGAGGCAAACTGAGCTTCGGGATATACTATAACAAATAAGATCATGTCTAATACATACCTAACAGAAGTCCAGAATAAAAAGGCTTATTATTATTATTATTATTAATGAGTAAAACCTCAAATTGAAAACAATATTATTGAAACTCAATCGAAAATCTGATAATGAAAAACCAGAAAAAATATACGGTCACATCTAGGACTCGAACCCAGGACCTTAAGCGTTATTTAATTAAATATTACAATTTGAGATTTTACTCATTAAGTTAAAAATAAAAAGAAACGTTTATTGTAGAAGAAGATTATATATGATTGCAAAATAAATATTCATCATAGCCGTGCACAAAAAGTCAATAAATGTCTCATATTAAAAATAAAAATGGATAAAATTTATCAAAGACACTATCTATATAGCATTTAGTTCGGGTTTGAATCTTGCAATCATTCATATAGATTGCAGACAGTAAAAATATGCGTTAAGAAAATTAAGATTATGTTGGTAGTTCTTAGTCAAAGTATGATACCGAATCAGATAGGAACACATAATCTCAGTTGTTAGAGCTGTGCCCCGGCAGGCGAAAGTCCTGGGTTCGAGTCCCAGATCGTAACTTTTTCGATTGAGTTTCGCTAATATTGTCTTCATTTAATTAATTATTTTATTTATTTGATATAATATCTCACATTTCAAATACAATAGGTCACTTGCATGGACTTCATAACTCATAACCTATTTAATTTAATTTATGTGTTGTTATTTACTTTTTTTACCTTAACTTATCATTTATCTCTTTTTGTTATTTTAAAATATGGAATGTATTGCATTGCACTCCCCTGCATACATTCTGGAATAAACTTATATTATTATTATTATTATTATTATAACGACTTGGAAAAAATCGTGTGGATAGATTTTTTACCAAGATTACGAAAATGTTTGTAAAAATTTTTAGAAATGAACAGTTTTATTTTTATTTTTTTATATATAAATAAATCCATTATTTGGGCTCGTGACGTCACGACATGAAAATGTCCCGGTCTGTCTCCGAAAATGTTCCTATTAATTTTATAAAACTCCACACTGATTTATTTTTTTTATATAGCATCACTTTGATTTCAGGCGAATTTTTGAATTTGACATTTAATGTTCACTACATTTAATGTTTGTTCTCTGCGCACGTATCATTTGGTTTGATTTTTTGACAGATGTTATGAAGAGAACCCCGTACATTTTACGTTGTCCGTACGTGTTTTAGAAGTATAATGATAATGGTGAGGATTTTGACAAAATCTATTTTTATAATATTCTTATTATTATTATAATTTACAAGTACAAGTATATTACATTTATATTGATTTAGTAATATAGACGTTGAACATTATAAAGATTTATGATCAATAAGATGGATCAAGGAAAAAATATTTATGAGATTCAATATTTTTGGTATGCCTCGTTATTATCCTGTGTCATTCGTGTGGAAAACGTTCTTTTTTTAAATGAATTTCGGCTATGTAATTATCGTTATTTCGCACCTATAAAACTATGTCCCGTCTTTACGGTTTATAAAAAATGGTCTGATTTTTAGGATTGAAATTTTCAAAAAATCGCCAGGGTTTCAAAAATACGATTAAAAAAAAAATACAGAATGTCTTTGAATATTTGCCTAAACCGGAATTTTTTTTTAAAAATGTGATGCAAGTGGCCTATTCAGCAATGTCGCCCTCACTGGGTAGCTCACCTGTGCTGAGGCCTCCATTTTACAAAACAAAATTTATACATAATTCATTAAAAATAATGCTGCATAAAAAAGTAAGCTAAAATAATTTTTTTTTTTAATGTTAAATTATAGGTCAAATGAATTACTTTATGATGTGTTTTATATTGGTTTTGTGTTACGTGTATGTGTTTTATTCTTATTATGTTATGAGATTTTGGTAATATTCTCTATTTTGTTCTTTAATCCATTTTGCAATTTTGAGTATGAATTTATTTTTGTTTGTTCCATTTTATTTTCAAGAGTAAGACTTGAATGCTTTTACAGCACGATATTTATAGTGCCTTTGTCCAAAGCTTGTATTCACTGTCGGAGTTTTTATGTAATTTTAGTACGATTGTCTAACTGGTCTGTTAGTGATATTTTGAGATTCTTGAAATTTGTTTTTTTTGGTCAAAAATGTTGTTTAGTAGTGTTTTAACGTATAATTGGCGTATATCTAGTACGTCACAACTGTTAAATATTTGGTCAGTATCAGTTAGTCTATGTTTTTTAAGTATTACCTTTAAGATTTTTTTCTTCGCGATTTCTAAGTGATCGATAGCTGAGTTGGTTGCTCCTCCCCAGATAATTATTTCATATTCTATTATTGATTGACAAAGTGCAAAATATATTGTTTCATTTGTTATATTTTAATATGTTTCTTATGTTTAGGAAAATGTGTATTGTTTTGAGGAGTTTATTTGTGATTTGTTTGATATGATGTGACCATCTAAGGTTATGTTCAATTACGATTCCTAGATACTTTATTTGTTCTGTTTTTTCTAGAGAAGGGCAATTGCAGATGTTAGTATTTAAACATTCGTGCATTTTTATGGTGTTTGTGTTGTTTTTTGGTTGTCCCGAAAATTAAATTAACACTAGCGTACACGTGTGGGCTACATATGTAGCCCAGGGTATTGTTTTTGTTCGTAACTTTGTGAAATCGCGTGATTTAACTTCGAGTCTCTAGCTAAGCTTCCATTGGTTGTTGCTCGACGCATTCAGTGTGTTGTGAGCGATCGACGCTGGCGCACGTGTGAAAAATAATGATTTAAACTTGTTGGGCTACGTATGTAGCCCATGCGTGCATTGGCGGAACACAAGGAAACACAAGGAAAACTATATAAGCCGTATATGTAATGATCACCAAATTTTAATTTGTCCTTATGAATGATCACCAAATTTTTATTTGTCCTTCGTATAATTAAAATTTAAAAAAAGTTTTTAAGAAAATGTAAGAATTAAACCAAAAGTTGATTTATTTTTATTTTTTTATTTAATTATTTTCATATTACATTTGGTTATAAAATGACGTATTGCCCATCTCACTAGGTGTGAAACGCCTGTGTTGAGATGGCAATTTACAGAGTGGTTATCTAAGATTTTGTAGTTATATTATGAAAATGGCAGGTTAATATACATTTTTTTTCTTTAAATATAATAAATCTTTAAATATAATATATATATATATATAAAGAAGATTGCAGTAGGCACATGGTTACATATATACACACAGTAGGTATAAAGGTAAGTCTGTTATTAAATACTTGTGATGGATATGTTTATTTGAGGTGATCAATGATTTTACTTTTAAATGTACTTTTGGTTTGCGTGTTTCTAATTTCAGGAGGTAGAGAATTGAACAGCTTTGTTGCATTATATTTAAAACTTCTTTGCCCATAAGAAGTTTGACAAACTGGGATGTTGAAAGATTTTACATTTGACTCTCTTAAGGCTCTTGTGTTCATTCGTTCTTCAAACATGTGTGTATTTTTAAATTGATGAAGCAGGATATTTTTTGAATACAATTTTTGCAGGTTCGGAACATTTAGTGTCTTAAAAAATAAAATAAGTGCTCGTTCTCAACGGGACTTTAAGAATAACCTTCAAAATTAGTTTTTGAATCTTTATTAAAGGCTCTAGGCAAGGATTGATCTCAAATAAGTAAAAATTAGGTGATTTTTTGAGAAGTCAGAAGTTTTGTTAATATTTTAAGTTTAAGAAAGAGAAGATGTATTTTTTATTTATTTCGGTTTACTTATTAAATGTCATTTATCATAATAAATGTGTTTTATTTAAACATTAAACGATTATCTTTAAGTACATTTCAATTTAAAATGGGCTACAAGTGAAGCCCACGCGAGCACTCATGAACGTTTTAGAGGCGCGTGTACCGTAGTGTTAAATAAAATGAATATGTTTGCACTTGACGAAACGAGAGTCTAGAATATTACAGTGATGTATTATTTCGTCGCTAGGCGAAGAACAATACAGGTTTCCTCTATACGTTAAGGCTTAATTAACATACCTATTATCTAATGAATTTATTTTCAGTGGAAACTTAAAAAAAATAACAATATATAAAGTAGACAGAACAAAACTTTCTCGTAGGAATGTTAACATGCCAGCGGGGAGCATGTAAACTCACCTCTCACTCCTCAAAGTTTCCCCGCTTTGATTTGGTTAACTTGTCCTCTGAGCTATCTCACGAGGCCAAGTAACACGGGCTCCACGGCCGAGGGAAGTAAGTCACTTAGTAGTTCCGAGTCACCGTGTCACGGCGTCGGGCGTTCCGGCGTTCCGGAACGACGCATTCAGGAACGGCGTTATCCCCAACATTAATTTTAACCCGTTTCAGTTTTATGGGGTTGTTCTTTATCACGGCTTCCAGTGACGGATGTGGTGTCCGGTTTTATGTTCGCACACGATTGGTACAAGATTCAATATTACAAAATAAATTTTAGTAATTTTTTTTCAGTTATTTTCTAGCATAGACGCGCTTGAGTTGATATTTTTACCAATATTATATATATTTTTTTAAAAAGGCATATTTTCGCATTTTTTTCGCATTTGATCCGCAATCTTTTTATGTATATGTCAAGTTCCACAAGAGCCCCAAAAAAAGTTGAACAATGTCATCCTCATTTAAGGATGGTCGACAAACTTAGCTAAAGCCATTTTAGAGAATTTTGTCACACTTGTCTTCTTTGTGTGCCCTATCAGGTCCCCCCGACGTTGGCGACCACTCTTGAAAATGTCTCTGTCTTGCGCTACCCGGAATAGCTCCTCCACACTTCTAATGCCGGTCCACTCTCGTATATTTCGCAGCCAAGACATTTGTCTCCTACCAGGTCCTCGGCGACCCTCTATCTTGCCGTTCAATATTAAATGGAGCAAGTAATATTCTGTCACACTGGAAATAGATAAACATAATGTATTACATTAGCTTGTGTGAAGGCCCTGAAGAAAATTATTTCCATTAGGGCCTATGTCATCTTAGGGGATCATGTGTGGACGGTCTTTTTAAGGAATAGAAGGACAGGAAGTTCTGGGAAGGAAAATGGTACGAGGGGTTGGTAGGAATCTGGGGGGTGAGTGTGTTCAAGAGTGACGTACGCATGGATCCATTCGTCCCACTGCGGTGCGAGGTGATGAGTCGAGACAGTCCTATTGGAGTACCTCAACAAGTCTCTCCCGATCCGGCCCGCCACGCAGTATTTGGGCAAACGCATACGCCGCCAAGCCCCAGACAAGCCTCACCGTAAACCCGGGCACCTCTGTTAAGTCACCAAACGTAGCGAACCACTTAGGGTTACCTGTGGTAGAGATGTTGGTAATATAATATATGGTTCCCTGGGTGGCGGTACCCATGCCTGCCTTTCAAATTGAAACTACTATTTCATTGGATTGTGGGAATAAGTGTGATGACCGTGGCCGGTTATCTACATTACTTCCTGGACTCCGTTGTATGAATCCATATTCCTTGTGATGGTGATCTCAGTACAGGGTGAGGTTGACAATAATAAGTCGTGGGTAGACTATTGTGGTTTATTACGAGATTGGTACAGTAGTGCTTCGTAGGAAGTCTGATGCAAAGAAAACGAATGGACAACATTCACAACCTTTTATACGTTAACTCATGCTATCTCACTCATACACGCCTGTCTCTTTTATACCGCGAGACATACGTTCACCACAATAAGTACTGATAGAATTAATTTACGCGGATTTTTATCACTGGCATCCCAAAGTGGATTGCAACACTGGTTGTCACGACAACAGCGTCAAACAACTTATTCCGGTTTCTGCGATTCTCGCTGTTGGTTGTATAAAACTTATTCTCGTAAACCTTCTTGATTATTTAACGTTGATCGTGTGTGTAATTAATTGTTGTATTAAAAATAAACATTAAAGTTTTCTCCAAACCATTCGGAGTTATTATTATTATTTAGAACCAGATCAACATAGGCATCGTATTCGTTAAAGTAAGCTAACGGCTATGATACTATTAAGTCATAGGATTTTGTAATGTGGGAATAAATCTTAAATCCTATGCCGTGTTTGAACCCCTTTACCATAAAGAAGAAACTTACGGCTCAGCCGTCTGATGTTAGTCAAAAAAAGAAAACAGTGTCATTAAAATGCTAATTACAAAAAAAATACACGCAATGAGGTATTTGGTTATCTTTATTTTGAGCAAACATTTATACTATAGAAGATTCATTTGGGTAAGATTATATATGTATAATTGTTGTGGTTTCAAGATTGCTTATTAAATTTACGATGCTTTATTTTCATTGTTCTCTCAATCTAAAGTAAATGAATGTCTTCATCATCAAAAATCTTATTACATAAACGCTGTCGATCTATTGTCTGTTAATTATAAACGTTGCAAAGCGTCACTCCCTAATTCGCTTCTGCGCATAATTTCGACATTCATCTCAAACTCGTCGCTTTCGCTTGAATCCATTGTGAGGCGGTTACTGATGCAATCACACCATTTATTATTTAAAACTCGAGGCAGAAGGGAATTCACGCGTAGGCGTTGGAACAATAGACGAGTACGCAGAAGGAGTGGGTAGAGGGAGGAGGAAAGGGTTTTGCTGTGTATACAGATCTATACAGACCCAAGCTTTGGGCCCTGTGGGACTCCTATACTTGTTTAAGAAGGTTCTTATTAAAGCGAAATTGGAACGTAGAAAGCCCCCGGCCTGAAAGAAACACAGAAAAGTACTTATAGATGATATTGGAATGTTCTGAATAAATAACTAAGCTAGACTGATCAGTCTCAATATAAAAAAATGTTTTTAAATTGAATTTGTAATAAAAGTTTCATAAAGTCAAATTAAACTTTATATTGGTATAAAGAAATTGTATCGGTTTAATTATTATTTAAATTATTAAAAAGAGCTTCTCCGTATTGAGTGCTTTTGAGACAGTAAGATAAATGTAAATTTAACAATACCGAATATTGGTTTTATACGTGGATACCGCAAAAGAGTCCCAACTGCTCTCTAATAATTGAAGCCAGCAAGATATTGGGGTATGTTGTTAGGCAGGGGTGAGAGGAAGGAAACAGGATGAAAAAAGGCGGGGAAGTTAACAAACACAGCTAAAGCCATTTAATGCAACATTTTGATTCTGAATAATGGGTTTTTTAACAGAGCGATACTGAGGAAACGAATTATTAATAAATAATTAATGATAATCTTCATTGAAAATATGATGCAGAAAAAATATGATAGGAGAAACGTCTCTGCCAATTGAGCTAACGAGACCTTTTGTATTTCGTAATTTTTATCAATCTTATGTCTTACGGATAAATTAAATTTCACAATCCATTAATGTGACTGGGAATAAATTTGTTATCATAATGTAAATTTTAATACAATAATGTAATTACAGTACAAGGTAAAACTTGGGAAGATACAATCAGTAAAGCCAACAAATGCATTGCAATAGTCAAAGATTGGCTAGATAGAAATCTTCTTAGCCTAAATTATGATAAAACTATTTTTATTCCCTTTTATAATTCCCAAAAGTCATCCCCTAAAAATAATCTTAACTTGAAGTTCCATAATGTTAATTGTAACTTTGCGGCATGCACAAACTGCGAAGATGTAAAATTAGGAAAATATATCAAGTACTAAGGTGTAACTATAGACAGCCAACTCAAATGGACTTACCATGTAGAAAAAACTGTAAATAAACTGAGATACTTAAATTACATATTCAAACGTATGAGCAATATCGTCAATACAAGAACCATGAAACTTGTTTATGATGCATTGGTGCTTTCGTCCATTTCCTATGGAATAATCGGCTGGGGAGGAACATACAATAACCATATAAAACCATTGGAAATTGTTCAGAAGTCCATCATTAAGATAATGTACCAGAAGTCCAAGATGTATCCTACCAATCAGTTATTTCAAGAAACTGAAATACTAGAACTAAGGCGGATCTACTGTATCCAATGTCTCAAATATATTTTTACACGTCCAAACAATTTCAGTAAAAACACATATCGTTCTAGCCAGAGACATAACACGTGCGTGTACACAGTGCCTCACTGCAAAACCAGACTGGCCCAAAGACACATTACCTACATTGCCCCAAAACTATTCAATTCCATACCCCACTCCATCAGCAAGGATCAAAATCTGAACGTACTTAAAAAAATGTTAAAATCTGGGTAAAAAATAATTTGGAACTGAATAAGTTTTTTCTGTAATTCAATCAGCTTCTAAAATGTGAAGTCTTTCTGAATATTTAGAATAAAAACAGGAAATATATATATGTATATATATTTATACTCGTATGTACATGTGTATTTAAGTATGGGTGTAAATGTGTGTTTATCTTAGATATATTTTTAAATTTTTATACTCCTATGAAGTCAATCATGTTGATCACTGTTGACATTATGCATATATATATATATATATATATATAGAACAATTTTCTCGGTTTACCCGCGTAACGTAGTCCTTAAAAGGACTTTTTAACTCCTGACGTTTCGGACAGATCACACTGTCCATCTTCAGAGGCCTTATGTCTTGAGTTTTTGTCTCAAACTGATAGCTTTCGCATGTCTGTTCGGTCCAAAAGCTAAAACTTAAGTGAGTGCAAGTCACTTCTTATGTCTAGAACGAAGTACCCGGGTTGCAGGTGATTGATGGTGGAGGGGGTGGGGGGCGGGGCTGACAGTAGATACCTGATTGGTAAAGCTAATTGGAGACACTACTGGTAATTTTGGAAATGCCGTTTTTGGGGTATTTTCATCGATTAAGACTTTCCAGGTGTTGGGAATTCTGATTGCGTCATTTCTAGTATTCATATTATTTTTATGTTTATAAAGCGAAGCAATAGAAATTTATAAACATAAAAATAATATGAATACTAGAAATGACGCAATCAGAATTCCCAACACCTGGAAAGTCTTAATCGATGAAAATACCCCAAAAACGGCATTTCCAAAATTACCAGTAGTGTCTCCAATTAGCTTTACCAATCAGGTATCTACTGTCAGCCCCGCCCCCCACCCCCTCCACCATCAATCACCTGCAACCCGGGTACTTCGTTCTAGACATAAGAAGTGACTTGCACTCACTTAAGTTTTAGCTTTTGGACCGAACAGACATGCGAAAGCTATCAGTTTGAGACAAAAACTCAAGACATAAGGCCTCTGAAGATGGACAGTGTGATCTGTCCGAAACGTCAGGAGTTAAAAAGTCCTTTTAAGGACTACGATACGCGGGTAAACCGAGAAAATTGTTCTACATCTTACACCCGTGAAAACCTTAATCATAACATATATATATATATATATATATATATATATATATATATATATATATATATATATTTTAATTTGTGTGTTTATCTTACATATATTTTTTAATTTTTAAACTCCTACGAAGTCATTCATGTTGATCACTGTAGACTCTATGCTTATATATATATATTTTTTTATTTTTTTATAATTTTATTTTAACTACCACTGTTATCCACATAATATAATACCCACACACAGGCTTCGCCTTTGTGGGATTTTTTTTGTTACTTACTTTTTTGTTATTATGTATTTACCCATATGTAAATGTACCAAAAAAAACTTTGCTAATAAAAAAAAAAATAAAAAAAATTCTTCTTTTGTGCAAAAGCCACAAGGGAGTAAATGAATAATTTTGATACATTGCCAGTAGCAGCCATTTTTATAATAAACTCTATGCTATAATATCTTTTAAAAGTATGAATACGCAATTTTTGTATTTCCCTTTTTTTTTTTTTTTACATTAACTCCACACAGGAGGCCCTGAGGAAAATAATTTCCCTCAGGGCCTATGTCATCTGGAATGCTGTGTGGAGGGTCTTTTTGAGGAGAAGAAGGAATGAACATTGTTCTTGAAGAGACCCATGTTGTAGGAAGGAGGAAACACAGAGGCCGGCAAATCATTCCACAGCCGAGCTGTTGAACACAAGAACGAGTCGAAGAAACGACCCGTTCTCATGTGACAAATGTCAACTGTGTACAAATGTTGGGCACGCGTTTGGCGAGTTTCCCGACTATGCACCGGTGCCGAAGGGATCAATGATGCTAGTTCCTCGGAGCATCTTCCATTGTAATACCGGTAGAACAAGGATAGCATTCCCACCCGACGCCTGTGCTCTAAAGATTGCAATCCGTCTGTTAAGATAGGAGAATCTATCAAACAGACAGCCAGTTTCTGCACAGAGTCGAGGGTATTTTTCAGGTATTTTGGAGCTCCAGACCAGAGGTGGCTGCCAAATTCAACCGTGGGGCGCACTTGCGATTTGTACAGGGTTAGCAGTTGTGTACTATTAAAGTATCTGCGGGTCCTGTACAGTACGCCCAGTTTTTGGGAGGCTAACTTTACTCTGGCTTCGATGGAGCCCCCATACCTGAGCTGGTCACTTAGGGTTACACCGAGCATATCAATGGAGGGCCTGTTTGGAAGATTGCTTCCGTTGAAAGAGACTAGATTTTCATTGCGATCCCTTTTAGACGTAATCAGACAAGATTGGGTCTTTGAAACATTAAATTCAACGAGATTATTTTCACCCCAAGAGAAAACACTCTCGAGGTAACCGTCCATTCTTTGCTTCAAAGCCTTACGAGCTGTTGGAGTTTGTGAGCCCTTTGGGGGCTTGTCAAACAAAAAGCTATCATGAACTGTACTGTCATCCGCGTAACAGTGAATTGGTGCACATGATAAAAGGTCGTTGATGTGCAACAAAAACAGAGTTGGAGACAGAACCGATCCCTGCGGGATGCCAGCATTTATCGAGTGAGAGGAAGAGGTGAAACCATCGACTACCGTCTGAATCGACCTCTCCCTCAAGAAGTCGGCAATCCACGTACACAAGGATGCGGGAAGTCCGTAAGAATGCAGTTTGTTGACAAGTCCTCGGTGCCAAACCCGGTCAAAGGCCTTGGATATGTCCAGTGCAACCGTTTGGGTCTCACCGAAATGTTTCAGGAATCGCCCCAAACATGCGTCACATACGCGAGAAGATCACCGCACGAGCGGTTCCGCCGGAATCCGTATTGACGGTCGTTAATAATTTTGTTCTTCTCGAGGTATGTGAGCAGTTTGTCGTTGATCACACGTTCCATCACCTTAGACAGAACTGATGTGATCGCTATGGGGCGGTAGTTGGCCGGGTTGGAGCGGTCACCCTTCTTTGGAATAGGATGGATAACCGCTTTTTTCCAACCAGAGGGCACAGAGCCAGTCTTCAGGGACAGTTTAAAAAGCTTCGTCAAAATTGGAGCTAGTTCTGCAGCGCACCTTTGCAGTACCAGGGCAGGTATTCCGTCAGGCCCACTAGCTTTATTAACATCAAGCCCTCGTAAAACATGGAGTACTTCCCGATGCCGGATCCTCAGCTTTTTCATACGAAAACCGCATTGAGGAACCGACGTCGGGACAGCACCTTGGTCATCGAGGGTTGAGTTATCCGCAAACATTTTACCTAGTAATTATTACTTCGAAAAAGAGTTTTTTTAATTAACTTTTTATTTGAACACCGCAGAAGTATCCCAATTGCTCCCAACTACACGGAGCCAATGATACTATCGCATTCCCGATTGGGGATGAGACGAGAAAGAGGAAGGTGCAGAAGAACCTTACTATTCAAATCTAGTTACCAAAGAAGGCTAAGCCATTTCAAGAAACAATTTAATTTTGATCGGTAGTCTTACACCAAGGCGATACAAGATACCAAGAGTATTTTCCATTCTGGAATGCGCCGCAAATATATTACCCGATAGATATGAACCCGCCACCTCTGGATCGCAGTCGATTTTTTTTTTAAGTAAAACTTTTTTAGCCCCGTTAGTGATTTAAAATTTAGATGAAACAGAAGTGCCAGTAAAATTTATCATATGACGGATCCTCGGTTCCAATACAATCACATAAAAAAATAATAATGCGGTAAATTCACAACTCCGCGCGAGCCACCGGTAGCGCAGCGGTACAGTACGTCGCAAATCTCAGCGGAGAAATCCAGCGAACGGAGGTTCGAATCCTACGAAATCCAAAAAAAAAACAATTTTATGTTTGTAAATCAATATCCAATCTTCAAACCACTTTAAAATAAATAGGCAAAAGAAAAAAAAGCGACATCTAGAGACTTTCTAGTTTCATTTCTACCGTGTGTGAAATGAACACTCTAATTTTTTTTATATATACCTCACTGAGTGTAGATCTTAGAGTGTTTTTGTTCTTACGTGTGATGCGTTTACGGTTTGTGTATATGTTATTCTTCATTTTAAAGTTATTTTTTCTTCTTCTCTAAAGTTAGTTAGTTAATCTATATTTTTTTTCAATCTTAACTATTTTTCAATTTTAACTGCACCATTACGACTATGCCATTGGAGAGAATGAAGGTTTTTGACTTCCGAAAAATATTTATCAAGAATCAAAAATGACTGTAACGCTCAGGATTTCTTGAACAACCAGACGCACAAAGGTGTCCATTCTGGATGTTAATATTTATATATTATATTTATTTATATCTATATATTATAGTTTACACCTTATTGTTAACATTTTTACATATGTAATATATTTTGAAAACATTTTTACATATTAATATTACATTTCATTATGTTGTGTGTTAGGTAGGTTTGAGAAGGTGAAACTATTGGTTGGTAATATTGTATGTTTCGTGAACACCTCACTAGGAGAACCTGTGCTGAGGTGTTTACGTGTTTATGATTAAGTGTGACAGGTACTGGTATTTATGTGTTGTAGTAGAAAGTTAGTTTTTTTTCTTTTTTTTTACATTTTAATGGTAATTGTACATAGATTACTTAGAAGAAAAAAAATATATAAGGTATATATGTATATTATATGTACATATGAATAGTTGGTAAATTCTTGATAGACATGTTTATTTATTTTACACTTGTTATAGTTTGGTTATGTTTGGTTAGAGATTAAAGTATTTTGAATAAAGTGAATATCTTGATTTTTGATCCAGGCTGTGATATGTTTTTTGTGGATGTTTGTAGATGTATTTGCAATTAGTTGTTGTTTCAGAGTAATGGGCATATAATTAAAAAGTTTGGTTGCATAATACTGAAAATGTCTTTGTCCGTGTGTGGTGTGTGTTATTGGTATATTCAGGGTTATATTTGTTAATGACCTGGTTTTTATTATTATTTTGGGTTGAATTGGAATATGGAGTTTGTTTTGGAGGAAGTATAGCAGAGCAGATTTGGCATAAAGTTGTTTTATTGACATGACTTCTAATGTTTTGTATATTTCGGTTGAATCTGTGTAGAAAAGCACTTGCAGAATTAGTTTAATTATCGCCTTTTGTATCTTTTGAATTGGGTCAATTGCTACATTTGTAGCACTTCCCCAAGCCAGTATTCCATATGTCGCAATGGATTGAAAAAGTGCAAAATATATGGATCTGAGTATTGTTAGTGGGAAAATGTTTTTAATGGATTTTATTAGGTGCATGACTCCTTTTAGTTTATTTGTGATGAAAGTTATATGTTCAGTTCATCCACAGTAAGTTTCAATTTTCTGCCTACAACGTATCTTGAGATAATCTAGATATGTACTTTGGATACGTTGCTCACCAAACTGATGATTTGGAGGAACACATAGTCACTGGCAAACAGGAAGGTAGAAGCAGTAGAGGAAGGTCACCAATGCGCTGGAATGACCAAGTATCACTGGCATCCGGTACTAGGGTTGTCTCTCCACGCAGCACAGAACCGCGAGGAGTGGAGGAGTCTGTTCCACTATGGAAATTGAAGTAGCGGTCACGATCCTCAGCAATGAGGAACCAACTTATGAAGAAGGTATAAAAATTTCTTGTTTGTGCCAATATTAATACATAAAAATGAGTGTTTTTTAAGTTACGAGTAACCCAACAATGTTTGAAAATCTCCTACTACCACCACATAAAGCCAAAAATATTGACTTAGCCAGCCGAGGAATCGAACACGCGACGCGACGCCCGGATGGGACCCAAGCGCGATGCCCACTCAACCACTGACCGGTCAAAACCGGAGTTTTTTTTTTTTTTTTTTACAGTGAATACCGCACAAGAATCTCAACTGCTCCCGTCTGGAGCCAGTGAGACTATGGCATCCCCAAATGGGGTATGTTGTGAGGCTGAAGGTAGTAGGGAGGGGAAGGAGGTGGGGAAGAGGAAGGTTGGGAAGTACCTGGCTATTCAGATCTGGTCACCAAACACGGCTAAAGCCATTTTCAAGCAACTTTTCAATTCTGAATGGTGGTCTTACACCAGGGCGATACTGATAGTATCTTTCACTCTGGAACATGCCGCAAATATACTATATATTATTTTAAATGAATTAATTGTGAAATAACACAAATTAATCAAATAAAATTTATTTGCGCATTGTTTCTTGCTTTGTCTCTAATGCTCCTAAACCATTCATCCAATTGTGAAAAAACTTTGGTGAGTTGTTGTGCGCATGCCCGCGGGGGTTTCTATATATACTGGTGAGCTCTGACATAAGAAATTTGTATAAACAGGGATAGTCGGAGGGGGGACGAAGGAGAGGCAGGCGTGCGGTGTAGGAGGGCTGCAGGGGAGGTGATGAGGAATGCGGGAGGGGAAAAGGGACTGGAACGCGGACGAATGGGAAGGGAAACGCAGGAAGATAGATTTATTTATTTAAGCAGCTTGGCAACTCTTGCCGGTAACTTGCTAGTATATTATACCGATTTGTATAAGGGTACCTACATTTTACACGATTCTGCTGTAAAATTTTATTGAACGAGATTCAACATGAATAAATCAAACAAATTTATATTTGCTTGTAAAATATCAAAACATTTTGAACAGGACGTGGAGAGGATTTATAGCTTGCAGTACCTATAATCAAACCCGAAGAACCTCTCTTCATAACATCAATATGATTTTAAATTCCACATACATAACTAATCTCTTCGTGTTCCTCTAAATTTAACACGGCGCCTTCAGTATTCAGTAATAATAATAACTTCAGCAGCTTTCTCTCGTCTCTAGCAGAGTGTACATACTTAATAATCAGAGCCTACTTCCGCCCTTACAACTTCCTATATTTAACTTCCTGCGCAACGTCGCGCTGGAGCCTTACGGGACTCTATCGACGCGAGACGGAGCTAATTTGCCGCACTAAATAAATCCATCTCGTTTCGCTGTTGTTTAACCCCTCAACCTTTCCTTGTCTACAGTCTTTATGGTGCGGTAATGAAGGGTTAAAAACAGTGACGTGCCGTGCGAAATGAAAATGCACAAACAGATCTAGAAAAAATCAATAGTTGGCTCCAATCAAATGTTTTAAGAATAAATGTTAAAAAAACAGGATACATGATCTTAAGCTCAACCCGTAAAATAATTCCTCCTCATGTACCCTTAAAAATTGAAAACAACGAATTGCAAAACCTGATCCAGGAAAAATATCTTGGGTTGTGCATTGATCAGCATTTGACATTTAAACAACACATACAAGGTATTAAAGATAAAATCATCCCCTTAATTAGCGTATTTAGCCGGCTATCATATCTGTTGCCAAATAAATTAAAAATAGGTTTATATTATAGTCTCGTACAATCACATTTAAATTATTTGATTGAAATCTGGGGAAACGCATGTGAAACACACATAAATGAATTACAGGTAATACAAAACAAGGTAATCAAAAAACTATTTAATTACAAGCCCAGAACATCCACAAAAAAATTATATATGGAAACAAAACTATTAACATTAAGAAAACTATATGAATACAATACATGTCTCCTTATATACAAAATACAAAATAATCACGTACACACAAACACAGAATTCATTAAAACGTCCCAAATACACAAACACTTTACACGACAACGCGATAACATACATTTAAATACCATCCACACTAACTATGGTAAACAATCCATTGGTTACGAGGGGGGCAACTTATATAATTGCCTCCCAAATGACATTAAAAACGAAAAGAAGCTGGGTAAATTTAAAAAACAATTATTTATAATTATTCTTGATAAACAAAACAATGAAATAGAATAGCGCTGTATTGAAATATTTATTTTATCTTAATGTGTATAATTATTTCTAGTTAAATGAGTGAAAATGTAATTTTCTTTTAACTGGAATAAAAAAAAAAAAAAAATAGTATTGAAAGAAAAGGTTTAAATGATTTGAGATTTTCACCGCCAAATGTATCAACGTTTTTTTCTTCATTGTTTGATTACCTGTAAATCTTGTTATATTGCATCTTGCTCAAGTTAATGTGGTGAGGTTTATCCAGATCTTGGCGGCGGAAGCGTCTGTCCACTTATTGCGTGACAGGATGGATCAAGAGAGACTTGTTGAGAGAGATCTAACCTAGACCTCTCTCATCCCATTGCATTGCAATGCTGTTGGAGGAAAGGGTTCATACATCCATCGCTCCTGGAGACACTGACCTCAGATTCCTACCCACCTCTCATACCATAGGCCAGTTTGTGGAAACCTTGTGACCTCTGTAGCTGGTCTTACACCGCAGCGGGAGGAATGGATTCGTACATCCGTCAATCCTGAACACACTGATCCCTAGATTCCTACCCACCCCTCATATCCTTTTTCTTCCCAGAACTTCCTCGCCTTCCATTTTTAGCCACCTCCACAGAGCATCTCCAAAGATGGCATAGGCCTTGAGGGAAATTAATTTCCTCAGGGCCTCCTGTGTGGGGTTAATGTAAAAAAAAACATTTTTTCTTTCTTCTCCTTCCTTTCCTCAAAAGACCCTCTACACAGCATCCCCAAAAATCACATAGGCTCTGAGGGGAATTATTTTTTCTCAGGGCCTCCTGTGTGCTAATGTAAAAAAAATTATGATTTGAGATTTTCACCACCAAAAGCGTCATCGTAATTATTTTTCGAATTGTTGCGCAGCGTTGAGCTTCCCCCTTCTTTAACTGACGTTTCGGAAAGCGTTACTACAGGGTCCATCAGCAGAGCAGATTATTTCCTTTTTATAAAATGTGATAGTAAAAGGCAGATAATATAATTTGATTTTAAACAATATATTTTTTTACATTAGATCCATACAGGAGGCCTTGAGGAAAACTGGGAAAAATGATATTTTTGGGATGCTCTGTGGAGGGTTTTTTTAAACTTTTTTCTGATTTTTTTACAATAGCTTTACAAGAAAGACCCATAGGAAAATAATTTCCCTCAGGGCTTATGTCATCTTCGGGGATGTTTTTTTAGGTAAAGAAAGGCCACGAAGTTCTGGGAAGGAAAAAGGCATGAGGGGTAGGTAAGAATCTGAGAAGAGTGACGGACGTAATCCATCCCTCTAGCAGCAGTGCAAGGCGATTGGTCGAGAGAGTCTTGCTGGAGAGGAAAAAATTTCTCCGTCAACCAATCTCTACCGATCCGGTCTGCCACGCTGTAAGAGGGTAGACGCATCACTCACTGAGCAAAGCTCACTCCATGAACCCGGGCACCCCTGCTAAGTCATGAAACATAGCGAATCCTTTGGGGTGACCTTGTAGAGGTGTTGGTAATCCAATAAGTGAATCCCAGGGCGGCGGTAACCATACCCGCATCCCAAATTGAAAATTTGTTTAAATATTAATTTTTTTTACAAGAACAAGTTTTGAAGGTTATTCCCATCGATATAATATATAATTGAAGAAGAAGATAATAATAATCTAAACAAAAATATGAAAGAGAATAAGACACGTAGAAAAAGAAAAAGATAATGGTCGCAACTGGAAAAAAATGTTGAAGTTAATATTGTTGAATCTAAAAAATAATTAATATGAGATTGACAAAAATGACGGTTTGAAAGAAGGTGGCAATGGCAGAATTGGTAAACGCGCACGTCCTGGTTAGACAAGAGGTTCTAGGTTCGAGTCCCATTTTTCTCGACTACTATTCTCTTGTTCTCTTTCATATCTTTTTTTAGATTTTTCTTCTTCAATGATTTAAAAATATTCAATTAAAAGTTTTACATGAGGGACGCCACTGTTTGTAAATCCGCCTGGGGTGGTTTATCTGTTGGGCGGAGTACACCTTTCTACCAGATTAATATACTAACTCCACTGAAGTCCACATATATTACTAAGCCTGAGATTTCTTCACTCAGGGAGGAGGGACTTGGTAAATTAGGGAAATAAGCAGTGTATCAATTATGCAGGCTGTTCTATATTATTTTAACATCCTTCCTAATTAGCTAGAAACAGCAAAACCCATAGCCAAGGGCATAGTACAATTCTAGATGGAATTTACTATGTCTTAATATTCCTGGTAACATTGTTAGTTTTGCAGATGACACTGCCTTAATATTTGAGGGTAAAACTTGGCATGAAACTTTTGACAAATGCAATATAGGTTTAAGAGTGGAAAGTAGTTAGTTGAATAATAATATTTTAACTTTGAACTCACAAAATACCAAATATATCACTTTTAGCATTTCATGTAAAAGTCAGCCTTCTGCAACTCATAATTTAATTATACACAATTGCTTGCAAACAATGCAAAACTGTAACCCCTTAGAAAGAAAAGCCAACATCAAATATCTAGGTGTAAAAAAAAAGATAAATTTTTGAGATGGAATGATCATGTCAATATGTTGGTTAATAATACCAGGAGACTTACCTATATCTTTAAAGAACTCAGATATATACTAGACAAAGAAAAATTGAAAATGGTTTATTTTGAAATAATCCAGTCTACGCTTTCTTATAATATAGTGTGCTGGGGATCCTGCCCAAAGATATAGAACCACTTAATATTACACAAAAACTGATTGTTAAAGTAATGCTCAGGAAAAATTTAGATATTTAACTCATTTACTAAATAAGGAATGTAATGTCATGAATGTTAAAAAGCTGTACATTACACAAACGCTTTGTAGATTTTTTAAAAATATTTGTGGCAGGGTATTTATAAGAAAATAGTCTTGTAATAGCGTTGGTCAGTTTATTTCTCTTATATACAGGGTTCACAGCGTATAATAAAAAACAGAGTACAGGAAAGTTGTAGCACAAAGAAAAACAATGTTCACTAACGTTCTAGCTAAACACTATAACCTCAACAGAGGGCCCGTGGTCTCTTAGTTGGATTAAGGTCCCGGCAAAACGATTAACTACTAATATATTGCTGTTATTATGTTGCTCAACTTTTTCACGATATTAAAAAAAATATATATGTATATACAATTCCACATCACAATGTTGGTAGGTATGTTATATGTGTATTTGTATTTGGGAATGTTGTTGCTACGCTAATGCGTCTATGATTATTTAATTTGTGGTTGTTACTAATCTGCAAACTAATCTCCTGCTTACAAGCTATTTTCAGTAGCTTAGCGGGTAATAAATTACAATTGTATGCAATTTTTATACAATAATAAAAAATAAAATAAAAACAAATGTATATTCGTCGCGGTATAAGGCACTCTAAGATACAAACTATTTCGGCTGTTTTTTATGTGAATACCTTGCAAGAGTCCCAGCTGCCTCGTCTGGAGCCAGTGAGACTATGGCATACCCAATTGAGGTATGTTGCGAAGCTGTATGTAGGGGAAGGAGGTAGGAAAGAGGTGAGGAAGTACCTGGCTATTCATATCTCGTCACCAAACACGGCTAAAGCCATTTTGTGCAACGTTTCAATTCTGGATGGTGGTCTTACACCAGGGCGATACTGAGAGTATCTTCCACTCTGAAAATGTGCCGCAAATATACTGTTCGTATATTATACTGTATATTGAGCCCTCAGCACGGGTAAGCCACCCAGTGAAGCCAATATTAATGTATTGTACTATGAAATGTAAAATATTGTATCAAAATTAAAATATTATTTTAACCAACCAACTAACTAACCATCACGCCGTTTCCCAGCATGGGTAGGCAGAGAGGACGGACCGCCAAACAAATCGGTCTTGGCACACACTCTTTGCCTCATTCACATTCATACATCGTCTCATACACACTTTTCTATTATTCTGACTCTTGACATGGCCCGACTTAAGTGTCTGATTCACTTGATCGTGCCATGTCTTCCTCGGGCGTCCCCGACCTCTCCGATCATTCACATTTGCGTCAAATATTCTTCTTACACTACTTTCTTTGGTCATTCGCTCTACATGCCCAAACCATCTGAGGGTCCCTTTCTTAATCTTACTCATTACGCTTACACCTGTTTTGCATTCTTTGCGGATCTCCACATTTTAAATATGATCATGCATGGTTTTACTACACATTCGTCTCAGGAATCTCATTTCAACAGCATTCAGTCTACTTTCATCCTTCCTCTGCCAGTTAAATGCCTCACTCCCATACATTAGGGAAGGTACCAGGACTCCATTGTGGACTGTTAGCTTCGCTTCTTTTGGCAGTTTTTTTATTAGAGCCAACGGCATTCAGTCCTCTGTTAATGGAATTACCTGCATTAACCCTTCTTTCAATATCTCTATCAGCCTTCCCATTTCTCGTAAACATACTACCCAGATACTAACTCATTCACCTGCTCCAAGTCTTCATCATTCACAACTATCTTGCACACTGTTTTCGTACTCTCTCTTTCAAACATCGTGACTTTAGACTTACTTACATTCATCATTAACTCATTCTTCATACATACTTCGTCAATCCTAGACGAGAGACACTGTAAATCTTCCATACTGTTAGCATACAGCAGGTAACATACTTTTAGATTACTCAATTTCGCGCCCATTCCCACCTTTTTCAATTCTTGCATACAATTTATCCATGTATAGATTGAATAACCATGGTGACATTTTGCAGCCTTGCTTAACACCTTTTGTGATGTCAAACCACCCCGCAAAACCACCGTTCACCTTAAGACAATATTATTTTAAGTGAATAAATTGAGAAGTAACGAAATTAATAAAATAAAATTCTGATATGAAAATATCTTGAGTCGGTGAATTATTTTTCCATCTGGTCTCTGGTAGGTTGACATGTTGTTCTGGTATTGTTTTTTATTTTTTATTATTTCTTTTTATTGAGGAAACAAACAGTCATACAGAAAGATGATTATAACAATAAAATTCATATGTTGTAGACCAATTAAGTTACATTATGTTAAAAAATATTGGTTTACTATTTTTACCTACTCAACTTATTAAATGACAAAGAAAAAAATAAACATAATAAAGGAAAGAAGAACATAAAAAAGAACGTAAAACATAATATAGAAAAACGTAAAATTATTAACAAACATAGTTATATGGTTATAATATTTACTATGGTTGATAATAATATAATTTTCACAAAAAATAGAAAAAAAAGTATTTAAAGTTATTAATTTATTAAGCTGCATTTTATATGATTTCAAGTCATGGTTGAGAATGTCTACATCTCGTAAGGCATTGTAAGTTTCACAGATACGTACTATTACAGAGTTTTGCGCATATTTAGATTTACTGTGTGGTATTCTAAATAAGTCGTTCGATCTGGTGTTTTGTTTGGAGCAACGAAATGCAATATTTTCTAACATATATGATGAATCAACAAGGCAGTTCACGATTTTGTGTAAGAATAATGCATCAGAGATTTTTCTGCGTTTATATAAAGCTATAGGGTTAAATCGATGATCACTAAAACGATAGGATAGGTGTTTTATAAATTTGTTCTGGATATTTTCGATGCGATGAATATATATTTGATATTGAGGATTCCAAATTACTGAGGCGAACTCGAGTTGTGAACGTACATATGACATATATAACAGAATTAGGGTGTGTGCTATATTAAAAGGCTTTGTAATGCGAATAATGAAACCCAATTGCTTATAAGCTTTTTCTAGAATATTTTCAATATGATCCCTAAATAACATTTTAGAATCCAATATTACTCCAAGATCTCTTATTGTTTTATTGTAATTATAATACTTATATAGTGCAATTGCATAACGTGGATTGACCAGATGATCATTTTGGAAGTGTGTGAAAGGGTTTAGTTTTTCCTGTGGGGAAAATTAAACCCGGACATTTAAATCTGGTAATATTTATTTACCTTAGAGAACAGTTGTGTAATTTAATTATGTAATTTTCTAATCTGACTATTTTTTGTCCTTTGTTGCAAACGTGAAGAATTTTGACATCTCTATCTTTGTAGAAATTATTTTTGTTTTCTGGTAAATGCAGGATTGTGTTCAATAGATCATAACCCCCCCGCCCCCTTTTTGATTTGCCCAACTAGTGAGGTGTTCTTTTGTGCAGTTTGATTCTTCTCTTCCGGTTTGTCCTACGTGATATGCAGGACAATTCATTATTTTTAATAAATTATCATTTTTTGAATTTTTGAATTTTTTTATTAAATTATCGATTATTCTGCTATAGTGACCATTGTTATATTATTATTTCATTTGATATTTTTTCCCAATGTAAACAATATTATTTCTTATTCGTGACATATTTACCTTAAAGAACAATTGTAACGTAATAACCCAAACACATGTACCTACTTTAAAATTGTGTACCTACCTACCAAATTTTGTATAAATTCTGTAACAAAAGAATGTCAATTGCCAGCCTGAAGATGTCCATAATAGGATGAAACCGGTACTGATGAAATAAATAAGTGGAAATAAGTTAAAAAGTGTTTTAATTTCAATTTAAAAAAAAATTGTATTAAAAAAAATCGGTTTTCCATATCATAAAGGGCAGTATTACTGTACATTGTATTCCCAGACCCTTTTCAATGTAATACAAATGTTCGTTATGCTTAAACAATGGGTATACGTCATATATGTATACAACTCCCGAACCCTTGTTAAGGAACATCTTTCAATCCGCGTACATAACTAATTACTGTATTCAACTAATAAGCCTCCGGTTAATCTCCGAAACGATCCCTTCATTGTTTCTAACATAAATCTGATTCAATTTATTTTTCCCCACTTTCGGGGATTTTTCGACCCTCGTTTTCAGATTTTATTTTGTCCCACGTACTAAATTAGAAATAAATGGGTTATTTTTAAATGAAAAGGGGATAAACTGCGTAATGTATTTTAGGAGTTTAACATTATTTTTAATGGTGTTGATACGTAATGCATAAACTCAAATAATGCGTATAATTACAAAAAAATGTAGGGTCTTGTCAAGAGTCAGAATAATAATATTTGGCTAATTTATATAGCGCCATTTTTGTGAAAAATCACCTCAAGGGCACTATAATAGAAGGGTATTTATGAGACGATGTACGAATGTGGATGAAGCAAGGGGCATGTTGTGCCAACACCGCCGCCCCGCGAAACAATTAATGGATAACCAACACCTCTGCCATAGGTCACCTAAGGTGGGTCGCCAAGTTTGGTGACTTAGCATGCCCGGGCTCATAGAGTGAGGTTTGTCTAGGTATTGGTGCTGAATGCGTCTGCCCACTGCATGAAGGAAACCTAAACTAGACCTCTTCAACCAGACTCTCTCGATCCATCGCCTTGCACCGTAGTGGGAGGAATGGATTCATACGTTGACCGCCTGATTCCTACCCACGCCTCTTACCTTTTTTCTTCCCACAAATTCCTCTTTCTTTCCCTGCTAAATCACCAAACATAGCTAACCACTTGGAGTGATCAATGGCAGGTTTGTTGGTTATTCAATAAATTGTTTCCAGAACGGCGGTACACATCCCTGCCTCCCAAATTGGGATATGTATGTTTATATATGCAGATATTTAATATAACTTAAATGGTTAATCGCGCATTCAAATAAAAATTTAATTTAAATATATAACATTGAATCCCTGTTTCCCTTGGTCACGCCATAACTTCAGAACGACCTTACCTAATTCACTCATCTTCTTTTCTTTTCTAATTCTTTGTAGAAGGTTAACACGGAAAGAAAAACTAAGAAAATTGGATAATTTCAGAAAACTTAACGACTATTTTAATTTCGCACGTTTGGCAGTTCGCGCGTTTCATGAATGTGAATTTAACAGACAGCTGTTTTTTGTGACAAAAGAATTGTCTACGGATTTTATCAATTTAAGATATTTTAAATAGGTATCAAATTTAAATGATTGTTCTTATAATATACAAAAATAAATATTTGTAATAAATGAAAATTATACTAAAAAAAATTCTAATAGGTGGCACGCGAGCTGTTTGAAAACTGAATGTACTGGGACTGAATATACGGAACGCGTGAGGGGGGTTGGCGGAACGGGATAGCGGGAGAGGGGTGAGGGTAGGCGGGGAAGGTGGAAGGGGAACGTGGGATGGGAAGAGGATGCGGGAGGGGAACGGGGACGCTCGGGAAAGGCCATGCAGGGAGAAACAATTTATTTCTTTTTATATGCCATTGCAACGCACGCCGGGAACCAGTTAGTAAAATAATAAAAATGTCCACCCCAGGGACAAGTATCAAATTTCAAAAAGCTTCCAAAGCAATCAATTTAGTCTTATTTGCGACAGGGAAGCTTTTTAATTTAAAATTGTTTTTATTATCCTAAAATGTTTTTATTTAGAACGAATTTGAATAATTTTATTCTGAATTAATCATCCAAGATCTAAATTAGTTTACAGAATTACTGTATCTTTGAGGACGATGAATTTAGTTTCGTTTGATTTGAATGAAATTAAATACCTTTTCGACACGTTTTAAAAAATGTCTTAGAACCCGTAATCCCCGAATCTGAAGTAAAGGCCCTTAACTTCTCAGTCAGGAAGGTCGACAATAATTATTTAAAATTTTTAATGATATTTGGGACACTGATTGCGATTTTTTCGGCAATTTGCAGTATAATTTAAAAACATGTTTTATGTTCATGACTTTTCACTCACTTCCAAAACATAATAAGTTATTGGTTATTACATGAACAAGGCATTTCGTACAAATTTACACTAACTTATTATACAGTGTGCGGAAACTCGCAGTTCATGCGGGAAACTGGTTAAGGCGTGCGTAATATCCCCGCTCAAAAAGAAGAAGATGGAGAGATATGTAGTTACGAATGTTGGAGAGAGCGCGCTGATATTTAAAACGATAAAATTGAAGCGATAATTGTGAAAATGTTTAATAAAACACGACTCGTTTAAAATAGAGCAAAAATCTCTTGGGGGGTTGTCTAAAACAGCATTTAAAGAAAAACTGTGAAATTTTTCATACATACTCGTATAACTTGTAAAATAACAGAAACAAACGTGTTTATAATAATTTTCGTGTTTATAATACTTTGCGATTTTTTTCTATCGAGGGAATTTCACATAATTTGCGTCCCGACGTGGGGAATGCAAAAAATAATATCTTCAAAAATAACATATATTTCTTTAAGAGTTTAAAAACTTCAAATGTTTAAGGAAGATATGTAAGAAATCGATAGAAACTCGGGTAAGGGCGGCTGTAGAATTAATGAAAACAAAAGAGTGTTTCTTTGCCACATTGTATATTGAGTTTGGGAGACTTTTTGGGTTTTACATGTGGGATGAATTTTGTGCTATAACTATTTTGAATAACGAAATAGTTTAGACGGCCCAAGGTGTTCGAGGGGTAAGGCTCTCGACTAGTGCACCGAAGGTCGTAAGTTCAAAT
This sequence comes from Limnephilus rhombicus, assembly GCA_929108145.2. Taxonomy (NCBI): domain Eukaryota; kingdom Metazoa; phylum Arthropoda; class Insecta; order Trichoptera; family Limnephilidae; genus Limnephilus; species Limnephilus rhombicus. The sequence continues at coordinate 34,583,561 of OV815297.1, forward strand.
CCCGTTGTGCTAAAGTAACTTTTAATTGATTTGTGTTATTTCACAATTTAATCTTTTAAAAATGTTTATATGCAACAGGTTCTAGGGTGGAAGATTCTCTCAGCATTGTCCCGGTGTAAGACCATCGTTCAGAATTTAAAAAGTTGCTCAAAAAGGTTTCATCCGTGATGGGTGACTAGATCTGAATAGCCAAATAATCCCCCATCTTCCTCTTCTCCATCTTCTTCACTTACCACTACCTTCAGCCTCATAACATACCCTAATTGGGGATGCCATAGTCTCACCGGCTGCTGGCGGTTGGGTGCAGTTGGGAATCCTTGTGAGGTATTCAAAAGTAACTTTTGGGTTATCTGTGAGACACCCACTCACACCTAACAATGCAGGACCTCATAAACCGAAGTCACTGAAGACCGATCCTGTTTCAAGTTGACAGTCGGCCGCCTCTTCCCGGATGAGGATTTTTCATGGGTTCCCTTATTCCCGAAGGCGAATGCAGAATAATTCCAAACAAAAGGACATGACCGACTCGTTCCTTCTCCCAACATAACACAAACACGAAGGAATATATATCCGCCAGTTGCTGATGCTGATTAAAATTTTAAAGGTAGAAAAATTCTAAGAATTTTGGGTAACAATATTTTCCTGTCGAAAATACAAGACATCTAAGTCGATAATAGCCAGGTAACATTTTGAATACCCACATGAGGTAAAAATTGCGAGGCGCAATGACGCCGCTCTATTTGTATGAATAACAGTAGAATTAAATGATTCAACCACTTCATGGTACATGAGAATCTAGTAAACGAAAATATAAGTAGTTTAACCAACTTCCGGACACCATGTATTACCGAAAGCTTTACTCCAAAAACATTGTTGGTTTTATCTTGCTTTAGCGATAATACCCTTAAAACATAAAATATGTAACAACTAAACCATTTAACCGCTCATTATTCCTGTAAAACTACTAAACTCCCATCGATTCTAATCTCCATCTAAAAAGTCGTATATTTAGCTGAACATTACCAGTACCGTGTCGCCGGCGCGCTATCTGCATCCCCTTCTGACTCGCACTACATTATGGCAGATACTTAAGTGCTATCTCCCTCGACCGACGCTTCCTGCTTCAGAGGCATCCGGTTTATACAACCTTTGTAAGTCCGTGATATCGGATTTATAAGGGTGGCGGGATGCATTATGGATATTTGAGATTTGAAATATTGAAGGTGCTAAAAGAAGCGATGGAGTTTTCGATTAGGGAGAAAGATTCTTTTAAAATGACTTCTAAAGAAAATTGGTAACTCAATAAAATTACATAATAATATCAGATCTTTTCTTGTTCATCACCATTCGATTACTGCGAAATCAACGAGGAGAGGTTGGATGAAAGTAATCTGCAGAAGTAGGTTCCCTGAAGGCGTCTTATCGAAACAATGGGTTGAATTTTTCTGCAATTTTAAGAAACTTCTATTAGTCGTGGCTTTTCAACTTGATTTGTTCCTTGTTTTTAATTAAAATTTTCTGCAATTTTGAAACTTCTAATATTCGTTACTTTTCAGCTTGATTTATTTGTTGGTTTAAATTGAAATTTTCTGCAATTTTAAGAAATTTGTAATACTCGTAGCCTTACAGCTTGATTTTTTTTGTTGTTTTTCACAAAACTGTTAAGTATTTAATTTACTAATTGTAACCAAAGTGGACGCGTATCTTATAAGCAAAATTTTAAGTAACTCCCGATACAAAAACGAGCTGATGACCTTGAAACGCCTGAACAGATTTTCATGAATTGTAGCTAAGAACCATCTTGATCACGTAAGTTTTCAAATAAAAACTGCATCCTAATAGGTCCATTCGTTTTAGGAGCTACGATGCTACAGACTGACACACAGACAGACAGCCCATTGCTTGCATCGGGGGTTAAAAATAGTAATAATGTCGGTAAAGGAGAGCGCGCAAGGTTGTCCAGTATCTCTTGATTATTACGTCAATAGAGCTTGAAAATCTAAGTAAAAGGCCATAACTCATAACGCAAAGACCACATACAATTATTGTAAACCATCATTTAAATAATTTGGACCAAAAGAGCGCAATCATCAAAAATACTAATATCTGTTGTCTGTGATGTGCGTTAGTTATTTTAGCACGAAATCTGGTTAAAATAAATTAACATAATTTTCTTTAAATTTAAGTGTCATTTTGAACATTAAAATTGCTTGTATTAAAGAATTTAGACAAGCAGTAAAGTAAGTATCTACCCCTAATATAATATTTTAACCACCACACACAATACAACATATTAATTTCAGTTGTCTGTGCAGAGCGTTGGTTAGTCCTGCATAAAATCTGGATTAGGTGAACGCAAATTTGATTTGAAATTAAGTGTCATTTTAAAAATTGGTATCATTTGTGTGAAGAATTCAGAGAAGCGATTAAGTACCTAACTACAATATATATTATTTTTATTTAAAAAAAAATAGTAATGAAGACTATCCCATGATTTTTCACGGGTCTGCGTCAGTATACTAAAACTAATACTATTGATATTCCCTTACTCGGCCATTTTATTCGATTATATTCAAAAACGTTTCTTCCTCCCACCCAAAGCCTACAAAAAAGTTAGTTTTTCCTCGTCTTTACCATGTTATGATTTCAAAAAGCTATTTTTTGGTAATTTATAGTTTACGGCGTGATTTCGCCAGTAAATTATCCGGTATCTCCACCCCGGCCCATAACCGGGGACCTTATCCACCCAAACTCGAGACAGCCTACAACCAAATATCCTTTGGAAGAGGCAGTCGTAAAGATAATCACGGGACCACTGCCCAAAAGCTGTCAGATATGACGGGAATGAGTGCTAAATTATAGGACGAATTTAAAGGATGTTTTTAAACCAGTTAAGAAATATTTTTTAAATTTTTTTATAAGAACCACTCTCTTTTTATAACTTTTGAAGGTTATTCTCATCAATGTAATATATCATTGAAGAAGAAGATAATATTAATGATCTAAACATCCTCACTGAAATCCTGAAACTGGGCGTGCTGTACAGGGCCCGCAGATACTTTAATAGTAGGATATGAAAAAGGTCTACTTTGCGTTATGCCATTCTCGAATTGAATATGGAATCATAGGATGGGGATCTGCTGCAAATACGTACCTACACAGCCTGAATACGATTCAAAAAGGAATCATAAAGACCATATTGAAAGTTCCAATTAGAACGCCTTCAATTGAAATTTTCAATAACTTTGACGTACCAAATGTACAACAAATATATGCCAAAAATATATTATTGAAGCTCTTCAAAAATAATGAAACCTCTACTAGACCATGTATGCATAACACTAGATCGAATAAAAATGATATAAAAAATATTTCAAGTTATAAAACCACATTTGGACAAAGAAACTATACATACTTTGCAACAAAACTCCATAACATCCTTCCCAAGACATAAAACTAATAAAAAATCCAATTGAACACAAATCAAGAATAAAAATATGGCTTAAAGAGGTCAATGAGAAAACCCTAGCGAAGACGCTAAAAACGACATAGAAGACAAATGAACTATATTTAAATAACTTTAGTCCGCCTCGGCACAGGACCCCCTAGTGAGGAGGACTAAGAAATACAATATTTTGTACTTAATTTCACATTGCATTTTGTATGTAAAATTTTTTTTATATAGTCGCTATAATAAAAAAAAATAAAAAAACTGCCAACCCTTCACAAATCAGAAGTGCGGCCCACGGTTGAATTTGGTATCCCTGGAGCCCCGAAATACCTAAAAAAATCCCTTGAACCTGTGCATAAACGGGCGGTCCGTTTGATAGATTCTCCCATCTTAACAGACGGATTGCAATCTTTAGAGCACAGGCGTCAGGTGGGAATGCTGTCCTTGTTCTACCGGTATTACAATGGAAGATACTCAGAGGAACTAGCTCATTGATCCCCTCGGCACGGGTGCATAGTCGGGAAACACGCCAAATACGCGCCCTACATTTGTACACGGTTGACATTAGTCACATGAGAACGGGTCGTTTCTGCGACTCGTTCTTGAGTTCAACAGCTCGGCTGTGAAACGATTTGCCGGCCTCTGTGTTTCTCTCCCTCCTACAAGATGGGTCTCTTCAAGAGTTGAGAAAAAAAATATCTAGGGAAACTGTCACAAATAAACTTGACTGTAAATTTTTTTTTAAGTTGTTTTTTATCTTAAAGATACATTTTATCTGTTAAAACAATTTTTTTAGCTGTTTACGATTATATTTTTTATAAAATAATTAATAATTTTTTTATAATTCTACTTAAGCGAAACGATAGAAAAAGCTTCAGTTTATCGAAATAATATTTTTTGGTATTCATGATGTAAACCAATTTATGGTAAAGATTAATCGAATATAGTGATTTCACATTAAGTTTAGCCCCACAAGCGAGTAGCACTGCGCGGGGACAGGCAGTTTTCGGTCGTTCATCGTTACAGCCAGCGTTGGGGGTGAAATTTGACTAATTTGAGGTGAAAAAAATGGAACAAATTTCTTCGCCTCGTGTTCAGGGCCGTATCGGGTACGTTGGGACACTTGTGCATTATTTTTCACGTAGATCGTAGATCAATAAAGAATCTTACCAAATTACATAATTTTCAGAAATAAATGTTAATCTGAAGGCACGCTGGAATTATTTTTAAACACGCTGTATAATGGTTGTTTCTAAGGTCGCACAGTAAACGAGTTATCTAAAATAATAAAAAAAAATACTGCAAAGTCACTTGTACGACACGTGTTGTACACACACTTCCTGGTGATTTTCATGTACCAAGGCATAAACATGTCACAATCGTAAATATAAGATCGAAATAGCTAAAGTAAATCGAATTCAAAGGAAAACTACAGGATTAGGTGGCAGTAATGCAAAAAGGGTTGAAAGGGATAAGATTCGATTAAGGCTTTACGGGAAATTAGTTTTAGTATCGCTTTCGCACGAGTTTTGGAATCTTGTATTCATTCATTTTAACGATCAAGGAAATTTGAAATGCTGTAATTTACAACATGTTAAAAATTTATTTTAGAACAACTCTCTTTTTCATCTTCCCATCAATATTATATATAATTGAAGAGAAGAAGATAACACAAATAATTTAAACGAAAATATGAAAGAGAAAAAGACACAGAAAAATAAAAAGATAACGGCCGCATTTGGGACTCGATCCCAGAACTTCTCGTCTTACCGGGATGAGCGCCTTATCCACCTCTTATCAAACCATCATATTTGTCCAAATAAAAAATTATTTTGTGGTACCATTTTAATTCAAAATTTGAAGAATTTCTTTGCTTTCACCACTTTTAATGTCTATAAAACCGACATGTTTCGAGAGCGATGCTCTCTTCGTCAGGGTTCACTGAAAATTAATTATAATTTAACTTACTGGTGTCAATGGAAAATTAGGAGTGGAAAGAGGGGAAGGGGGTAAATGAAGGTACAATTTACAAAGGCAACAGGTTCAATAGTGGGTCATATAAAAATATTTTTTGATTATTTATAATATTTAGATTAGAATTTACGCTCTTTTTAATTTCTAATATTTGCAATTTATCCAACTGAAAGCCATTAAAATGACATTTAATTACTTTAATATAGTTTTAAAAGAAAATTGTTTTCAATTCAACGACAATATCTAAACAAAAATTTGTTTAAAAAATAGAAAAAAAAATTCTTGATAGGGACATCCTAATCACCTAGCTGTATAAAATATACTTTACAGCGCCCTTGAGGTGATTTTTCACAAAAACGGCGCTCTACAAATTATTCAATTATTATTATTTATTCTCATAACTACCAAACACACATAAAAAAAATCATAAAAATCAGTGCGACCACACGAGTTTTTTATATATACTCCGTGGCACGAGTTTTTTAGATATACTCCGTGACACGAGTTTTTTTAGATATATACATAGATATTATTGTGATAGGTTTATAGGTTGCAGTAATTGAACTCTAGACGTCTGAAGGTGGGAGACTTAGACATAATGCAAATCCCCCTACACCGCTCGCTCACCGAGCCAATCGTTTATAAACTCATTAATCTTGGTCAAACTTTTAAGTGTTTTGTTGGTACGAAGCCAACTTTTGGACAATGGAGTAGAATTAATGGGATTATTCGATGTGGCTCAGAACATGACACTATAATGATATTATTTAAGACAATACTAGGCCATCGAAAGTATCATCAAAACAATATGATGTTATATTGAAACTAGCACAGGCCCACGAAAAATCAAGCAAACTGACTTTACCCTAAAGGAATACACATTTTAAATTTAATACAGAATTAACAAAAATGATATAAAAAATATTCCAAGTTATAAAACCACATTTGGACAAAGAAACAATACATACTTTGCAACAAAACTCCATAACATCCTTCCCCAAGACATAAAACTAATAAAAAATCCAATTGAATACAAATCAAGAATAAAAATATGGCTTAAAGAGGTCAATGAGAAAACCCTAGCGAAGACGCTAAAAACGACATAGAAGACAAATGAACTATATTTAAATAACCTTAGTCCGCCTCGGCACAGGAGTTAAGTTAAATTTAGTGAGGAGGACTAAGAAATACAATATTTTATACTTAATTTCACATTGCATTTTGTATGTAAAAAAAATTTATATAGTCGCTATATTAAAAAAAAAAAAAAAAAAACATAATCTGCTGGTAACCGCATTACTAATTGAAAAATGAGTCGAGCGAACTGAGTGTCCGATTTGAAAAATTCCTGCCAAATTTTAATATGTAGACAAGTAAACTGATTTTAGTGTAAACTAACCAATGAATTCACTTATTTTACCGTTGTTCCCTGTTATTGATTTTATTTTTAACCCGGCGTCATAGGGGATGGGTCAAAATGACCCGCCATGTTTAAAATTGTTTGTGGTTTTATAACTACGCGCGTGACGTTGCCGTTGTTATTTTAAAACGAAGCTTTTGAAATGATTTATCTATTATGACCATAGATGTCGCAAATCTGAACTTCGTATTCTGTTTTAGAACGATGTTAAATTTTTTTTTTCGTAGATTTTTGATCAAATGTTTATGGTTAAAATTAAGTCTTTTTTCCATAGATATGCACCTTTCGTTATCAAGTATACCACAGAAAATATACAAAAATCGAAAATATTCTATGTTGACTCGAATAAGTACCTCTTACGGCAGTTTCAAAGTAACAACCACGCAGGATTCGCGCGGTTATAAACTTAACGATTTTTTAAATATTTTTTTTGTTATAAATCCTACAAATATGAGATAAACGGTAAAATACAGATTAATTCATTGGCTAAAGAGAACTATAATAAGTTTTTTTGTTTCCATGTTAAAATTCGAAGGAATAATTTTTTTAATGTTGTCGAAAAATTAAAAAAATTATCTTCTGAAAATATCGAGCAAACGGAGAAAAAAGTTTTAAAATGCGCTGTCGCTCCAGTGGTGAAAAAAATTTAATTTGATCGATATCATGTTTTATTTCATTAAAAAGGTGCAATACAGCTATAAGCAAAATTTTCTAATTTTTACACCAATGTAATGAAATACGTGTGTTGAATAAGTGGGTTGTGTTGACCCAACCTCCTCGTCCGTATAACAAATTTCCACCCCCATGACGCCGGGTTAAGATTTATTTAAATACTAAACTCTAAAAATTGTGTATTTGTATTTGAAATTAAAAAAAAACTAGTGATGCTATGCAAATAGGTATAAATAAGATCTCCGAGCTAAAAGTTTGTTATTTAAGATACATTTTAACACAATTTATGTACAACTTGTTTATCGAGTTTGTTTTTCTCGGTGATACCAGCAAATTAAATTATGGACCATTTAATAATTTTCACATTATCTTTACGCAAAGGTGAAAAAAACTGAAAAGAAATATTCAGATTGCTTCGGGCCGATCCGTCTCCAAATTAATTGAATTTTTTACGATGTTTTCTCGTAGCAAAATGTTAAGGCCCGTTGTTTATGGTTTATGAAAAATGGCAAAGTAATTTACACGGCTTTATGTCTATTTAAACAGCTTGTTCATTTCGATTTAATGGCCTGGAATCCTGAACGGTTCACCTCGTTCCGTTTCGAAATACTCGAGGGGAGCTTTTTGTTTTCGAATAAAGTTGGTGTTTTGGAATATATGCCGATGACGAGGGAGTAAAAATAAGTAAAAATCATTAGAACTAAGAAAATAATGTAAAGATGATAAAATATTTGGTCGGAGGTAATTTTTTTTAATAATAAACTGTATTACGTCGTTCGATTTTTTGGTGTATTCAGGTTTTTCGTTTCCTTCTTTTTGAGACAACGTTTTGGTCTGCTTTACGTACAGTATTCACCATACCTTCCATTCATGTGATGTTTACTTTTTCAATTTCATCTTTTTTACTTAAAACTGTGTCTCTGTATTTTAAACTTATCATGTAAAAGCCCATCAGGGCGTTGAAATATTAATCAATAAATAAATAAATAATATCTGCTCTGATAATGCTCTACAATACATTATAAGGCCATCCGAAACGTTGGTTCAAGAATAATGAATTTGTCCTGTAAAATCTGTTTACAAAAAAGTTGTTATTTAAAAGTCGGGTCCATTGGGCGCGAAAACGCCAGACTTTTGCTTTGATAGTCAAGGTCAAAACATTGAAGGTCATAAATGTTTGACAATTTTTGTAGTGTTTGAGCTTCCCGTGTTCTGCGGAAAACAAAACAAAAACACAACTTAAACATCCCATCTCGGGTGAAGCGGGAAGGCAGGCGGGTGCTGGCGGGGGGGAGAATTCATTTTTTGACAGAAGATACGCGATGCGGTCGTGTGTGGGGAAAACGGAATGGCCTTTTATGGTTATGTGCCATGAGCGAGCATAATCACGAGTTTAAAATATTATTATACCTAAATATAATATAATAATCAAAATATTTGATAATAAAATTATAATATAATATCAAATATTTATAATTATTCTGTTTTTGACGTAAATGTTTACGCACTCTAAATTATAGTAACTTTAGGTCGTGCAATACAATGACGTTATTATATAATGTTATTGGTGCAATACCTAATCGATATTTGTCGGAAATCTTTCCTGATAAATAAATGTCTGTGTTTTCTTCCTGGTGTAGCATCTTTTCCACATCGAGCGCATTTTAACATTTACGTAAACGATAAACGTCAAACGTCAAGTTTTTTGGTTATCAACTGCGCGGACCTAAAATTATTAGTTATGATTTTAAATAAACACACTGTCGTAATGGATGATTATTTCTTTCGTGAACTCACTAGTAAATAAAGTCTATTAATTTATAAATCGGTTTCAGAGACACGAAAGAAATTGACCAATTTAAATTTATTCTATTTTTGATGCTACGTAATTATTCACGCACTCTAAATTCAATAGTAATCGATATTAGTTGGAAATATTTCCTAATAAATAAATATCTATTAAAATATCTGTGCATCTCAAATTCAATAGTAACTTAGGACATGCAATAAACGCCAAACGTCAAGTATTGCGTACGCGTGGACGTCCGTATTCCAGACCAGTTGTCAAATTGTGTGAACTGCGCGAACTTCACCCTAATTAATTGTTTGAAAGTCCTCCAAGCGCCGAAATGACCTTCAAACGCCGAACACTGGAAACTCAAACACTACAAAAAATTATGACATTGAATGTGTGTTATGGGACTGTCAAAGCAAACGTCTGGCCATAGTCTGGAGTTTGCCCGCGCAATGGACCCGTCTTTACAACGGCACGCCAATTATAGGCTGCATTAAAACCTTAATAGAAAATCGGGTAAAGAAAAATTCGAGATTGTTTCCTAAATCTTTGGATTATTTAGTTAGATAGACATTTTTGGATTATTTAGATAAATATTTAGTTCTGCGCAGGGTCTGGTTATTTCAACGCACGAGTGACGTCTTAAGGTGGATTTATATTTGTCTGTCGTGGCTAGCTTTAACATCTATACATATGTCATGTTCTAACGCCTTCACCTTGATTTGCTGAAGTACTCGAAGGGAACTTTAAGTTTCCGAATAAAGTTGGTGTTTAGGAATATATATTCAAAATCAATGCTTGCTCTCGGAGAACGTTCTCAATGTTTTCCATTAATCAGGTCGTACATATCTTTAAATCGAATTAAATTTTATATCTATACAAATATCTCGGCTCTGACGGGTCACAACACAGCATTGGAACGTGCAGATTTGTCTGATCTGTCGTGATGCAGCCGCTCTACTGATGCACAAGTGAAGGGATTGTATAGTATATAGTACTATATTTTTGGTCCTAGGTACGCCTCTTACGTCATACGTATGTCTAGTAATGTTACATTATCGTGTAAATAGGCTTACAGGTCCAAGTGGTTAATAATGTAAAACATAACAGCAATACTTATTGTCAATCATTTAAATTTCAATAGATAAGTTGGTAGTCAATCAAATTTTGATGCAGTCAAGATTTGTCAAAAATTTGATTATTGTTTGTTGTTCCTACCTTGGGATGATCTCTGACCGGTACCACCACCCTGACGGCCACCTTGATGGGCTTGTCCCTCGTGATGTCCACCATCCTCCTCTCACAGGACCCGCCGCCTCCTCCACCGCCCCCGGCGCTGCCACCGCCCCCGTTACCGCCCCCGCGACCATTGTCTGTAACAAGAACACACAGGAATGTTAGGGTTATCGGTGGTTTGGGGAGTTGTGTATTTAAATTAACATGATGTGATAATGATACCGAAGAACATATGTGTAAATAATAACAAGTATAACATTGCAGAACATAGAAATAAGTTTAACTTAAATCCATGTATTTAAAAATGAAACCATGTTTCCCTTGGTCACGCCATAACTTCAGAACGACTTCATTCATCTTTTTTTAAAGTTTTCTAATACTTTGAAAAGATCTTACGGAAAGAAAAATTAAGAAAATTGTGCAGAAAATTGGATTATTTGAGAAATTTAAAGCTAGCCAATTGGAGATGCCTTAGTCTCACTGGCTCCAGACGGGAGCAGTTGAGACTCTTGTGAGAATTATTTAATGAACTTATTGAACTATCGAAGCTCTTAGAATTGAAAGAAGTCGTATGCGCGATCCATAGACTTAAATAATGCATCCAATTTATTCCGTTCGATCTTTGAGAAACGAAAATGGTTGAAGTATGACTAAAGACCTCATTGACTAATTTACTCCAGTTTAGTATCAAAAAGTAAATGCGGACTGACCATGCATATTTAGGTTAGTGTTTCAATTCAACATTGCACATTTTATTAACATTTTTACGTAATTGCTTGGCGTTTATTTATATTTCGTAGTTTCAATTCATAGAAAATAAATTTATAGATATCCTATTTATTCTCTGTCAATATCGGTTTAATCATTGAAAGTTACACCTATTTAACCTTAATATAGCATTGTTCGACAAAATATGACAACGTCAAAAGTCAAAGTTGTTCGAACTTCTATCAAATCAAATTTGAGAGCTTTTATCTGAAAACCCTGCCACATAAAATATAAAACAACTCATACTCTGTCAGTTTGGTACAGCGTTCCATCAAATCTCCCTCATATATTTCCGAGTACAAAATAAAACCAACAAAAAACTTCACATTCTCGAATATTCGATACACATTTTGTCACGTGAATTGCGTAGTTTGCTTCGTTCGCTCATTCTACCGATCGTAAAGCACGATCCCTTTGTCCAGAAGCGATTTCTGAAAATGTGAGAAGTTTTCGTATTTATTATACGGATTGAACGGTCTGGAGTCCGGATCGAAGGACCAAGTCGGGAGAGAACGAGGAAAACTACTTAGAATTGAGTAGGTTACTTCAAGTTAGTTTCACGTGATAAAGGCCCTGGAACGACGTTATGAATTCATTACTTTCATTGTTTGTTTAAGTTTATACACGAGTAAACATCCTGGTATGTGCCGAGTGTAGGGTTACCATAATTTGTAGTGAAAAGGTAAATAACCAAATAATCTACATTTATACAGCATATCTACATAACTGTTCAATTCAATTTGAAAAGCGGGTATGGGTACCGCCGCCCCGGGAACCATTCGTTGGATAACCAACAATTCTGCTTTTAAGATTTTCACGGCCAAAAGTTTTTTCGTTATTTGTCTTTAGCCAATGTTTCGGACAGCGTTGCGTTGCAGTGCAACGCTGTCCGAAACGTTGCCTAAAGAAGGAGGTTGCCCAACACAGCATAACACCCCAAAAACAAATAACGAAAATTCTGTTTCAGGTCATCCCAAATGGTTCGCTACGTTTAGTGACTTAGCAGGGGTGCCCGGGTTCATGAGGTGAGGTTCGTGTAATCTACGTACATATACATATGTATCCAGATATAATGACCCCCAAGGGACCGGCGATACTTAGTCGTACTAACCGGACAACGCGCAAAACGTCCGGATGATTAAAGCTTATTTTTATTATGACACATTAATGTTAGGAAGAATTATCATTAAAATTGGTCGCTTTAAGCAGTTGGTTGCTTAAAACGGAGTCATACTAAACGGATACGTTTTTCTACTAAAAGCTATGAAACTTAAATTTACATTACATTGTCATCGCTAAAAACGGTAGGCCGTTATATGCGAGGTTGTTATAACTGAATTCTACCTATGCAAGGTGTCCATGGGTAAAGTGCATTATCTTCGGGAGGTGATTCTACATGATGGTAGGAGTAAAAAAGATTAACAACTTTTTCCGAAATTCCAACATGATCTAGGAGATAACTAACTCAGAGAGTACAAACTGGGGAGTCAAGCAAATGAATTTTAAAATGGTGAGAAAGAATGGAGCAGTACCCAATTCTCACAAAGAAAATGGGAGCAACTTTTTTTGTAAGGTATACATGCATAAGCTTTGTACTGTGTTATTATTGCATTTATAATCTACTGGCTAACCCGTCAAACTTTGTACCGCCTCAGAATCAATAACTGTTATGTTAACTTATTAGCTGAATTAAATTCAGTTTTGTATTAAGTTCCTTTCCATAACCTCCTCTCCTTCCTTTCCTAAAAAGATCCTCCACACAGCATCCCCAAAAATGACATAGACCCCGAGGGAAATTATTTTCCTCAGGACCTCCTGTGTGGAGCTAATGTAAAAAAAGTTAAATTTACACAATGCAGCAATTTATCAAAGCGCAACTGTCCGTGTTTTGTTTTTGTCAGTATCAGGGATGGCGTTGTGTACGGATTTATATTTTTTGTGATTTTCTTACTTTTCCACTTACTTACGGGAATTGCGTTTCATTTTATTTATACGTGTGAGGGAGATTTATTATAATCATTGTTTTATATGCATTTTTCCTTTGGAGGGATGTAGACATACGTTCACCGTTTGTCTCAATTTCAACTGTTGACATTTGGTGTGTAAGAAAGAGGGGGCAGCATTATTATAGGTTTGAACAAAAGCAAAACAATCAGAGCACTGACATTTCATGTTTTTTAATTTTTGGAATTCACGCACTATTCAATATTATATTTATCACAATATTGCTGCAGCTCGAAATTTGTATAAAAAAATTGCAATAGGCGGCACGCGAGCTGTTTGAAAACTGAATGTAACGGGACTGAATGTATGACATGTGGAAGGGGGAATGGGGGAGTGGAGTGGGAACGCAAGATGGGAAGGGGAGGCGGAAGGGGAACGGGTCGAATGGTAAAGGACATGTAGGGAGAAACAATTTATTTATTAAATCGCATAGCAACTCATGCCGAAAACCAGTTAGTATTACACAGATAGTAACTAGATAAACTGTCTTAACATAATCTAGATATACTGTCTAATATATAAAAGATTTTGACAACATAAGATAAAGAAAATAAGGAAAAATAGAAAAAATAAGTATATAATAATAATAATGAAAACTGGAAAACACCGTACGTAATGTCGAGTAAGTAATATATCATCTTCTTTTTCTTATGCTTAACATAATTATGGTTACCCTAAACCCGGGGCAGGCAAACAGTAGGTGATTCTTGAATATCAAAGAAAAACATTTGGTATCGTTTTTATTACATTCATGGGCACTTTCCATAACAATACAAACTACTGAAGTTATCTTCTAAGAACTACATTTATGATATGGCGTCACACCAGAGTAAAGTAATTGCTTTAATAATCTAATCAAGGTTTGTTGGTAAATTTGTTATTGTGGTTTTAGAACGTTACGATGCTGAACTAAATATATTAAGAACATATGAAGCACTTGTTAGCAGCATCCTAGAATACAGTTCCATTATTTGGGCCCCCTCTGAACAAAACCGTATCCTAGAAATAGAAAGAGTACAAAAAAGGTTTATGCGTTACCTGTATATGAGGGAATATACATACTACCCATTCCTGTATCAATCGTTGTTCTTAACAGGAATGCTCGATCTTAATACCTTAGATATTTTTGAGGAAACATTTTTTTAAACGGATCTCCGGTATTTTATAGTACCGAATCTACCTACGTTAAAGGAGATTAACCTATATGTCCCTAACGCGTATACTCGTGGGAGATCCCACGCACTTTTTATGCTCCGAAAGCGAGAATTTCTTCCTATCAGAGTGCGCCATTAAATTGAGCATCGACATCTTCAATGTTACCTATAGAGAGTTCAGAAACTATCTTTTGACATATGTCACAACATATGTAGTGAAGCTGCCCCCACGGACTTTTTTTTCAAATTTTGTAATCTTCTCTGTAATAATTTGGTGTATAACTGTTTTATGGAGAACCTGAATAAAATAAATAAATATTCATAAAAATAAATAATGAATCTGCCCTGATCACAGTTGATAGAATATATACTCGTAGATTAACTGTGTTTCATGATTGGTGTATTATAAAGGACTTACTAATAAAAGTGTTATGAATCTTACACATTGATAAACAACCATTGGTGTTGGGTAATAATGGTTGTTAAACAGTTGTTTTAATTTTCTTTTGAGTTTTTCTTTTATAACCTATCCAATAATATTATTATTAAATTAAAGAAAAAAACAAGTTTTACCATGAAATTGTAAATTGACAGTTTGATAAGGCGAAAAAGCTGTCACGCGTAATAATAAATTAATTTTTTTTTTAGAAATTGTTTTTTTTTATATCAGCTGAGGAAAAAAAATACTTCAGGGCCTATGTCATCTTTGGAGATGCTGTGTGGGGGGTGTTTATGGGAAAATTAACTTTTGGTAAGAAATTAGGTATAAGGTGTGGGTAAGGGGGTAGCTGGGGGTCAATGTGTCCAGGGGTGACGGGCGTATGAATCCATTCCTTCCACCGCGGTGGAAAGAGTCCCGCTGGAGAGTTCAAAAGGTCTCCTTCAGCCAGTATCTTCCGATCCGGCCCACCACCGGCAGTAGGTGGGCAAACGCATCCACCGCCAAAACCTAGATAAACCTCACCCCATGAACCCGGCACCCCCTGCTCAGTCACCAAACGTATCGGACTACTGGTGGCGACGTATGGCAGGGGCGTTGGTTATCCAATAAATGGTTTCAGGGGCGGCGTTACCCGTGCCCACCCCTCAAACTGAATAGATAAATTATTGAACGTATAAAATAAAAACTACCCCAAATTAAACTTGATAAAATAAAATAATTTAAAATTGGAGAAGATAAAAATAATAATCAAATCCAAAATTTATCTGTGACGCTATTAAGGTTACAAACCAATTCTTAGAATGATTGTTTCCAATAAAAAGGGCAGTTGCCTATAATATGGAAAAAATTATTTGAAGATAATATTGTTAATTCTAAAATTTGAAATATTAGATTTACTATTATTTCAAATTTTAGAATTTATTAGGTTGAGATCACGACTGCAGAACATTTTTTTCATGCGGATAAAGGTTGCACGAGCTTGCTCAATGCGGCATTTGATTTCAACTGAACTATCCGATCTATCATTTACATTGCAGCCCAAGTATACAATACTCTGTACCTTCTCTAGTTTTGTTCCTGCAATATGAAGATTTTCATCCAATGCGTTATTTTTGCTTTGAGCATGTATTTTGTTTTATTTATATTCAGTTCTAACCCAAAATTCTCAAAAGTCTTCACAACTTGATTCAGCAAAAGTTGTAAACCCTCAATCTTACTTGTTAGAAGTACTGGATCATCTGCATTTATAAAAAAATGTAAAAATCAAATTTCATCTACCGAAATGTATTAAATAAATTTCCACAAAATGCATAATATTAAAAAAAAAAATCACTTATAATAAATCTCCAATAATACCTAAAAATAAATCGGAAAAAAAATGCGATAAATAACACGATAACAAAAGCAGCGTTCAAATAAAATTACACAATCATACTTTCATTCGGGGACGATTTTTTTGTTGACTTAATCCGCTTTCATTTTAAACTTCTTCACGTTCCACAATACATAAAAAAGTAGTGGAAATTCCGTAGTAAATTCCGAAATATTATGAGCGTCCGTTGCACTGACGGAGCATTGTTTCACTGCAGCGTTTCCACAAAACGAGCATTCCTAAGATTATAAACCTGTGTAAAACAAAGAAAAGCAATGACTTTGAAGCTGTCGTAAAAATATACATTTTAATTACTGTATTTTTTTTCAGTTACCAAGAAATCAGAAACTTCCTTAATATATGAGGCATGTTCAGAAAGTAAGTGTACTGATTTTTTATTTATTTTTGAAACAGTGTATTTGAAAAAAAAAAACAGGATATTGGTGATACACCTGTTGCCTATTTTTTCAAATAATCGCCATCCCATTAAATGCATGTGGTGAGCTGTGGCACAAGTTTCTTTGTGCCCTCCTCGAAGAATCCTCCCGCCATCTCCTTCCCCACTTCAGAACCACTTCCTGCACCTACTCGTCGGTTGAAAATTTATTTTCTTTCAAATATGCCTTCAGAAAGGTGAAAAGGTGACAATCTGAAGATGCTAAGTCAGGGGAATACGGGGGAAGGTTCAAAACATCCCAACCAAATGAGTCCAAAAGCGTATTGGTGGCTAAGGCTGTGTGAGGACGGACATTTTCGTGAAAAAAGAATGCTTCTCTGGTCAGCATTACCCTCGTTTTTTTTAATGCTCCTTTTGAGTTTTTTTAGGGTATCACAATATTGTTATGCATTGATGGTCTCAACTTGAGGCAGAAATTTTACCAAAATGATGCCTTTTCGGTCCCAAAACACTGACGCCATGATTTTTTTGACCGAAATTGTGGTTTTCAATTTTTGGCAGATGGGGAATTGGTGTGACGCCACTTTGACAACTGTTTTTTCCCAGGCGTGTAATGAGTCACCCACTATCATCTCCAGTTACAATAGAGGTCAAAAATCCTTACCTTTTTTTCATGTACGTGTTATTCCTTTCGTGAGTAAAAAGCGGTTCATAGTACTTGGAGGGCATTTTTGCCGACGTCTTTCACGCAACTGGACACTACAACGAGAGTTTACGTACTACAATGTTCCTGCGATGCTCGCTCTGGTAAGGAGATGCCCCTCTATCACTAAGTTTTGCCAACTCTCAAAAAAAAAAAAAACCACTGCCTGTTATGGTCACAGTAGACGCTAAGTAATTGACTTTATCTTGATTAAACCTTACGTAAACCCTCTAATTTACATAAAATATTCATTTTTATTGGACAAATCTAAACAAAAATAGGAATTAGAACTACGACGCTGAAAAATAAAAAAGGTACCAAATGGGACTCGAACCTAGGATCTCTTGTCTTACCGCGGGAGACAGCGCCTTAACCATCGGAACCTCTGATTTTGAAGTAATTTTTGTCAATCTCGTATTTTAAATTCAGAAATAACAATATTATCTTTGTCCAATTTGTCCCATTTTTGGCTACCACCTTTTTAAATGATCACAAAGTTCTAAGGAATTGGTTTGTAACCTATTAATAAGCGTCTCGGATAAAAAAATCTGATATTAAGATAAAATGCATCACAGACGTTAAATGAAAGTAAAAGAGTTCATAGACTGAAATAAATCGAGATGAATTTAAAATGTCAGGTAGAAAATGATGTTAAATATTTTAAAATAGGACGACACAACACTAAGCAACTAAAACAAACAATTTATACACAATTCCTACACTTTCCTATCCAAGGTTGGCTTTCATCAAGGCATGCTTCGACCTGCAGGCTGTACCTTCCTTGGATCTACTGACTTGTACCAACTACCAGAATTCCACAAAATATAATATATTACTCTATTACTATTTCATCAAAGTTGTATCCAGGTCCACAAAAGAGTGGGAAGTGTGGAATTTTTCCATGGAACAGGTTTCCCGCAAATAGCCCTGTCAACTATGTACCAGTAGAACTGTAGAACTTTAGGTACGAGCTGCCATCGCAAATAAAACGCGGAATTGAAAACACTTTTTTTTTGTGGAAATTTGATCATTTTGCTATATTTCATCTTTTGGCATTTATTGGAAAAAAATATTGTGGAAAGGTATTTTTAAATAAGCAATAAATTGCATCAATTTAATTTGTGTCATAAGGTTTTTGAGGTGGAAACTTCTTTAACACCGTTATTTGAAACTCGATGAAAGAAAAAAAACGTCACTAAAAAGAGACAAACACATTCATCTACAGGATTTTGCCTGCGAGAAAATGATATATAATCGATCTCCTCTTTGTGCGGTGCTTCGTTGCCTCACCATTCTTGCCTTCTTTCGCTTTCTGAAGGTTAACTTCTACCGCGTGTGAACTACATATTTGTAACTTTTTTATGTATATTTCACCCCACAAGAATGCCCCTATCTGCAAGGTGTAACGGCAGGGCAACTATGTCGCCACCCGGTTAGGCAGCGATGTGAATCGGATAAAGGGACGGGCTGTAGAAAGGATTTGTTAACGCAGGTCTTAAAAAGGTCCAGAGCGGGAAAAAAGCTTGTTCGTGCTTAAAAACTCCAGTCGTAGTCATCGTCACGACTTGTTTAAGATACCACTCGACAGAACAGATGTTCTAGCACAGTATAGCTTGACAAGAGGAATGGTGCTGTTGAATTAAATTTCTAAAAGAGTGGATATATTTAAATACTCCTTAAATAACAATGAAACTTTTTTCCCAAATCTTAGTGATTTTAATATTCGCAATCTTGTACTGTAAATGAATAAAATAAAAATGCACTTAAAATATGTACTTCCTTTCAAAAAGTCACTGACGAACAGCTTTTTGTCTTAATTACTTATTTTTACTAGAGATAAAGGGACAATGCAAAGTTTTAAAAAAGGTAATCTTTCGAAATCGCTGGACATGCTTCTTAAGAATATTTTTTCATAAAAAACTTTTGATACACCTTAATTACTATAAAAGTCAACTATCTGAATTCGAGCGATGGAAAATACTGCATTATAAACTTTAAAAAATATACGTATGTAAAAAACTAGCCTAGAAATCTTTTATTAAATTTATTTTATTTTCTGAATTCCGCTAAACCGCTAAACTAATGCTTACCTAAAATGCATAGATTACATGTAGTAACATCTCTTCTAGCCCTTTGTTATTGTTAAGAATAGTGACATATATGGGATGATTGCTGTAGATAATCATTGATTTAATCCTGTTCAGGTTATTAAGATGTAATGAATACTAGAGACATCTAGGTGATTTTTATTGAAGCTAGTGTTACCAACTAACTAAAATAGGCCACGTGACTCAGTAGGTGCCGACCGCCATGGTTGTTATTATTATTGTATGTTCATAAACCTGAAGACGGTATTTTATATTTTTTAGCAGTATAAAATACTTTCTCTCTCGCATTAATCGATACCTAGGGTACAGTCCTCTTATTTCCCCAGGCGGGGTCCGGGCCAAATTTAGTTATAAAAGTGTTGATTTCATTGTTGTAAATTCAAAGTGATTGTAAATAAAAACGAATCCATATTAAAAAGTGTTTTACAATAAAAAAGTCCACTACCCCGATGAAATGAAGTTATTGACAGTTATGTTAAAGTATTAAAAAATCCAATTAATTTTATTTACAAATTAAACCATGTACCTCTATAACGAGTAGAAACAATGAGATCTTGGAGTAATACTAGACCCTAAAATGTTATTTAGGGATCATATTGAAAATATTCTAGAAAAAGCTTATAAGCAATTGGGTTCATTATTCGCATTACAAAGCCTTTTATTATAGCACACACCCTAATTCTGTTATATATATATCATATGTACGGTCACAACTCGAGTTCGCCTCAGTAATTTGGAATCCTCAACATCAAACATATATTCATCGCATTGAAAATATCTAGAACAAATTTATAAAACACCTATCTTATTGTTTTAGTTATCATCGATTTGATCCTATCGCTTTATATAAACGCAGAAAAATCTCTGATGCATTATTCTTACACAAAATCGCGAACTGCCTTGTTGATTCATCATATCTGTTAGAAAATATTGCATTTCGTTGCCCCAAACAAAACACCAGATCGAATGACTTATTTAGAATACCACACAGTAAATCTAAATACGCGCAAAACTCTGTAATAGTACGTAACTATGAAACTTACAATGCCTTACGAGATGTGGACATTTTCAAGCATGACTTGAAATCATATAAAATGCAGCTTAATAAATTAATAAATTAATTACTTAAAATGCTTTTTTTTCTTATCATTTTTGTGAAAATTATATTAATATCAACCATAGTAAATAGTATAACCATGTTTGTTAATAATATTACGTTTTTCTTTATTATGTTTTATGTTCTTCTTTTTTATGTTTTTCTTTATTATGTTTATATATTTTTTTGTCATTTAATAAGTTGAGTAGGTAAAAAGACTAAACCAATATTTAACATAATGGAACTTAATTGGTCTACAACATTAGAATTTTATTGTTATAAAATTATTTTACTGTGTGACTGTTTCCTCAATAAAAATAAATAAAAATAACCAAATTACAGTAACTATTGTAAATAGCCGCCATCCCATACGACGATGGCAAGTTTCCATTTTACGTCATTTTAAATTTTGAATGCAATATTTTCCATCTCCCAATTTCGTCCAAAATATTATAATCCGTGAATTTTTGCCGATCTGCGCTAGGAATATTATTATTATAACGAAAAATAGAAATCATCGTAAAACAACTTGTAATAAACGTCACAAATGGTAGAAGTAGCAAGTGCCAGAAAAAGGTCAAAAGTTGATCTCTTTCATGAAAAGAGACTCAATGAAAAGTGATTTAATAATAGATGGAGAATAAATTTTGGAGACGGATTCGTTCTTGTCTGTGACCGATTGATCTATGATCCCTTCAGGCTCTATGGCTGGGGGGTGATGGGTGATGGGTGATGGGTTCACTTGGAGAAATCGACAAAGAAGTTTGTGAAGATGGATTAGGTACTATTCGTGTTTTTTTGTGATTCAACCGTTTCATTTTAGCATATATTAATAAGTTTTTCTGGTCATCTATCTATCTTCTATATTTATAAAAAAAGATGGTCGGTTTGTTTGATGGACAAATTTATAGTTTTATTGTGAAATAGATAAAATTTTGCAAAGTTTTTTAAATTTTATTTTAGAAGTGAAAATTTCTTTGGCACCGTTGTGATTTGAAACTAGATAAAATGAAAAAGGGACACTAAAAAGACATAGACACATACATATATATATAATTGTAACACATTTCTTCAGACTTATTCGTGGAAGGTTCGAAAACTCGGCTATCGTATAAAATATTTTCTCTGATAGCTGAGTTTTCGAACCTTCCACGATACATTAAATATTTTCTTTTTTAAAAACGATTTGAAATTGTAATTTTGTAATGTTTTTAAAATGAATTAATATAATTGAATTGAATACATCGGATTTAGCTAGCGAGAGAATGAGATAGAATAATCGGTCTCCTCTTTGTGCGGTGCTTCAAATAAAATCAACTCTCCACTCTTGTCTGCTTTAGTTTTCTGAACCTGTACCACGTGTAAACTGCACATTTGTATTTTTTTGAAGAGTTCCAACTGCTCCCGTCTAGAGACGACGAGATTGTGGCATTCCCAATTGGAGAATGTTGTGAAGATGAAGGCAGTGGCGAGGGAAAGGAGATGGGGAGGGGAAGGTAGGAAAGTACCTGGCTTTTCTGTTCTTTTCTACAGATCTGGTCACCAAACACGGCTAAAACCATTTTAAGCAACGTTTCAATTTTGAATGGTGGTCTTATACCAGGCGATACAGAGAGTATCTTCAACGCTTTGTAGAACATCTGACACGTTCTTACAATACTCATGGTATTTCCTTTTCTATTATGTGCAGACGTATATAATATATACAGATTTAGAAAGAAGAGAGCACACTAAGATTTCTTTGCATTTAAAAATTTACCATAATATAAGCTCCAGTACATTTTGACATATTTTTTTAAAACAAAAGCGCCAAACATTTCATCCGGTCAAGGTTTGTCAATTTTTAAAAATAATTATATTTCATACAAAACGATAAAAAATGAGATAAAGATATCCTTTATAGTACGTCTGTCTTAATAAAGGTCCTTTTTTAATTAGGTATAAAATGGCAAATAAATATTTCAAGAAAAAACCATTGGTAAGCGATTTTTAAAACATAAGCTTTATTTGCTTTCAAAGTTATAATTGCTTTTTAAGTCCTTTTGCCGTATTAAAACCTGAAAAAGTCGTTCATATTATCGTCGCATTAATTCGTAGACTGCGTAACTCAAAATTTTTCAAAAATACGTTTTTAATGCCATCTGGTGTTAAAATTAGTCCCGCATCGACTAGTAAAAGTCGCAAATTCAAAAAAAAAATCTTTTTAGATAAACACAAATTAGGAAACTGCGTAAACACCATGGTGCCATTTTTACCCGCGAATACTTCGAAACTCCTAACTCCACATACTTTATTTTATTTACCATTTCAGGTCTTATTATTTAACTTCAAAATTATTTGTAGTGTAATGTGCTGTTATGCTTAAGTACTATTATATTTATCCTGTTATTCTTTCATACTGAGACTATATATAAAAGTCAATTAGGATGTTACCGAGTAATTCCTAAAATAAATATCGCAGTTCTGTATTGTTGTGTTTTATTTTTTTTTTATGTAAAATTCCTATCTCCCAAGTCTTCAGCTAGTTGTTCATAAAACTGTTTGCAGAAAAGTACGTATCTATCTTTGTAAAATACGTATCTCCATTCTCGGTTTTTATGTAAACTTCCTAACTCCGATTTGAAATAGAAAGCCTTAACTTACAAAATTTAAATGATTGAAAATAAATTTCGAAATATATTATATGTTCGGAACATAAATAAAAACCCGTCTTTAATTTTTTTTCACTAGGAGGTTTTTTGTGCCCCCTGTAAAATTTGACATTTGGTGGTTAAGCATTCTACGAATTAATGCGACGTTATGCTTTCGAAAATAGTATTTCACTTTGGGATACATTCAAAATCAGCATCCGTTTGAAATTGAATGCCAAGCTGAATATTTTATGAAATGATATTTTTTTGTCTAGACCCGACGGTTTTAATAATTACACGATTTATATTTTTTCTCGTGTCTACTGTGTGGATATATGTTTTAGTATATGGGAACTGTAAGGTTTGGGCATTGAATAGAAAATCCCTAGAAGTCTAATCTAGACCAACTTTAAAGAACAACGATATCGCTTATTGCAGTGAAAAATATTATGGCAAAACAAACAAGGTGTCCGGGGGTAAAGTGCACAAACTTCGATAGGTGATTCTCCATGATAGTTCAGGTAAAAACGATAAAATATTTTTTTGAAAATTCCAACGTTTTAAGAGGGTAAAAAAACCAGATAAAACCGGAAATATGTCATTTTTAAATCAAATTTTAGACGTATTGACTCATTTCCACAAAAAATTATAAATTGATTTCGAAAGACTTTTCTTTTATCTAGTAAAGCTTTGTTTTAAATTTTGAGAAAATATGTTTATTTTTAGTAAAATAAGGTTTTACCGTAGGTCGTTGGCAAATTTCTTGAATTTTCAAAGAAAATTTTGTTTTATATAACACACATTTCAAATCAAATAATCATGCAGTAAAATAAATCAATAAATCATCTGGGAAAGCTATGTTTCAGATTTTTAATTTTAGTTTAAATAAAATCATTTAAAAGAGATCCGAACGCGTGTTTTGTGACGAAAATACTTCAGTTTATCTATTTATTTATTTACTAGCTGAACCCGACCACGCTTCGCTGTGCTTTGTCTGATTTTAATTATTAACAAAAATTGTCTAGCAACTGTGAATTTTCCAAGAAAACACATTGCTTAATTAAATATCTGCTGTGACTATGCTGTAGTGTAGAATATAAGGGAAGAAAAAAAAAACGTTCGTAAATTTTTTAAATTTTTTAATTTATTCAGACCTTAAATGCTTTTACAATATCACTTTATTATAGATAAGCACCTATTAGTGTCAGCAATTCTTTGTATTTGACCATTTCTGCGTTGCAAAACGATATCGCGAGGATGAAATTCTTCTCCAACCATGACAATTCCCACCTCATTAATTGTTGGCGCATTATATCGTCTGACATGCTCACTTGCTGGTGTTTGATCAGCACTAATGATAATTTTATGGCTGTCTGATGGCGTGAGATCAATTGCATTTTTGAACATTCGAATTAAATTATTTTTATCATCCAACATTTTTTTCAACTAGTCAACAATATTTCTTTTGACTTTATTAGAGATTTGACAACTGATCATTTTGATCTCCCATGAAATATATTTGTAGAAATTTATGTTGATTGCTGTGAAAAGGAAGCAAAGAGCCAGCTTTATGGTAAATTTGTCCCCGAATTTTAAACGTCGGCATAAAATTTTATGTTATAACGTTAGCGCCTAATGAAGTCATCTGAAAACATAAATTGTATTTTCTAATATTTTTGAGGAAATTTTTTGAATCATCAGTAATTCTTTGCAAC
This sequence comes from Limnephilus rhombicus, assembly GCA_929108145.2. Lineage (NCBI taxonomy): Eukaryota > Metazoa > Arthropoda > Insecta > Trichoptera > Limnephilidae > Limnephilus > Limnephilus rhombicus. The sequence goes on from OV815297.1 coordinate 34,608,498, forward strand.
AAATTTATCAGTGGTGCTATTGGCTGATCAATTCCAGGTAGCTTCACTTTGCCGCTCGCACAACACATTCCTTGAGTTTCTCCTTTAAATTTCATCGCTTTTCAGTGTGGACAAACTTTATCCAGATAAGTTTTAAGATTTTCATGGCCAAAAGCATTTTCGTTATTTTTGTTTTTGGAGTGTTTTGCCGTATTGCGCTACCTCCTTCTTTAGCCAACGTTTCGGACATAGTTGCAGTGTCCATCATCAGGGCATATCTACCGGATCTGCAACGATGTCCGAAACGTTGGCTAAAGAAAGAGGTAGCGCAACACGGTATAACACCCCAAAAACAAATTAAGAAAAAAACTTTATCCATTTTACCGATTCGAACAAATTTACATGAGGTATTTTATTGAATATCTGGTTCGTATGAAAAAGCAATTCGATGATACGAAGCATGGTTATTCAAAAGTTGCACTTGCATTCGTCTTCGGCGTTGATCTATTTCTTCTTGACGTTGTTGAGATGAATGTGCTGCTCGTCTTCTTCGCACTTCTACTCGTAAGCTTTTAAGTCTTTGTTTAAAAAGTGAAGGCTACTGCCATCTAGTGGCGTATTTTTGTAGCTTCCTGTTTTGATTACAGATTACAGAGTAGCAACGTAGGGCGACACTGAATTAAATACTAGACGATAAAGCAGATTTCTTGATTTCTGCCTCGTATTTACAATGACTGACACTTTGGCGTTTTCTGTTAGTGTGAAAATGTGTGGTTATAAATAGGACAATTTTTAGTTAAAAACGCTCTCTTAATTCGTGGATCTCCTGTAAACAGCTAGCATTATCGAGTGACCAAAGTCAGTGTTTTGTCGGGTCGGGAACAAAAAAGTATTGTAACATGTGCTGTGAATAAACGAGAAGAATTCCGCCATTGAAGGAACATGGTTTTATTTGAAGTCCTTCTTCCAAATACCAATTTATAACAGTCTTTCTTCCCGACGATTCACCAGTTCTTCTGCTCGCCTCTGAATAATTATAACTCGAACATGTTCATTATCGTCTAAACTCTAAACGTTCTTGATCAGTGCGGTTTGATCTTCTCTGACGATCTGCGTTTGCGTGTCGAGTACGACAGCCTATGTTTGAACGCCTATGTTTGAATGGTGATCAACTTTGAAAAAACTTACACATAAATCAACTGGTCACAGTTACACTTTTTTGACCCTTTTAAAATTTGTCATATATAATTTGATTTGTTAATCTGATTTTTTGTAGATTTTGCGAAGTTACGAACTGACATTCAGTACAATTATGAGTAAATTTAAAACGCACAGAGAAAACAAATGAGTGAAAATAGTAATATAATTTGTTAGATATAGTTCTACTTTTAAATCCGATTAAATTCTTTTAATTCGTTATTGTAGGTATCATAAATTTTTGTAACTTTTAATAAAATTAATAAAATGGCAACACTGTATAGAACAGTCATTCCGTTTTTTACTATTACAAATTATGAGTCAATTTAAAACGCATAAAATTATCCTTTTCCTTTGGAACTTCCAAATAAAAAGTATGTATAAACGCTCTTCTGCTAAAATGCAATGTTCTGTAAAAATTTTGAGTCAATCCATCGATTACTTTCCGAGATTAGCGAACGCAAACATACGAAACCTAAGTTTTTATATAGGTATATAGATTACGGTCTTAAAAACAAATATATTTAAGACTGGGACTCTAACCCAGGACCTCTCGTCTTACTAGAACAAACACCTTACCGATTCGAATACTGTCACCTCTTACTCGAATATCATATTTCAAATTTCTGAATTAACAATATTATCTTTTATTTTTTCCATATTATTGGCAAAAACTACCCTTTTCATTGGAAATAATTGTTCGAAGAACTGGTTTGTAGTTATCCGTAGAAATTAAAAAATTTATATGTCGTAATTAGAAATTTGTGAATCTAATACAAGGTCATCGAAAAATAAGGACAACATTTAAAAAAAAAAATTAAATAACAAAACTATTAGAGGAAATTCTATGGTTTTGATCTTAAAATGTGCGGAAAAGGATACATTTTTTTTGTACCTTAGTATGTTTTGACGTGTGCACCGTTCGTCGCACCTTCTTGGAGGCCAGAAAATGGGGGCTCCTCTACTACCATTCCAGCCATTGGGAAAGCGAGCTTGATAACATTTAAAAAAAATTATAGCACCGTAATCCTTTATGTTAAACGTGTAATTCTATCACTGAACGCTAGCTAGTGAATGTAAGTTTTGTTTTGGAGGTAGCGTGACCTTGCTATGCGTACACTAAATGCGCAGTAGCCAAATTCGGCCGCGGGCGCGCCTATGTCTGCCGTTCAGTATCGTTGGTAGACGAGCCCCCATTTCCTGGCCTCCAAGAAATCCTGACCTTACCCCTTTGGATTTCTTTTTCTGGGGGTACATAAAAAACGGTGACCAGACAACTCAGAATGAAACCAACTCAGAAGCACCTCAGAAAGGTCATTAAGAGTGATGATAAAAAAATATAAAAAATTGTTTAAATCGGTTAAGTTAGGTTAGGGTTACCAGCTATTTTAAAATTATTTTTTCGTAGCTTTTAATGACCTTTCTGAGGTGTTTCTGAGTTGGTTTCATTCTGAGTTGCCATGGAACCATAAAAAACATTGTGTACGCAGAAAAGATTCGGGATTTGGATGTGCGTGGCGAATTTTTGCCGCTATCTTGAGAGTTACTCCTGAAATGATTGCACGTACGTGGCAAAAAATCGACTACAGACTAGACATCTGCAGAGCAACAAACGGTGCACACATCAAAACACTAAGATACGAAAAAAATTATCTATTTCCGCACATTTTGAGATCAAAACCATGGAATTATTATTAAAAGCAATAATTATCAGCCTGAAACACTCATCAACATTGAAAAATCTTCCGAGAAAAGATACTTGCCGCCAACGGGACTTGAACCCGTGTCCTTCTGATTGCCGGTCACCTGCTCTTGACCACTGAGCTATGGGGGCTTATCAAATAACCGCCAAATAATTCAATATTTACTAGTGTTTCATTTAATACTAGGTTTTCAGGTGGAAAAAATATAATAAGCAGTAATTGTTGAATGAAACACTAGTATATATTGAATTATTTGGCGGGTATTTGATAAGCCCCCATAGCTCAGTGGTCAAGAGCAGCTGACCGGCAATCAGAAGGACACGGGTTCAAGTCCCGTTGGCGGCAAGTATCTTTTCTCGGAAGATTTTTCAATGTTGATGAGTGTTTCAGGCTGATAATTATTGCTTATAATAATTGTTACCCTTTGTGCTATGCATAAAAATCTTATCTAAACGTTAGTTTATAAATTAAAAAATAATAATTCATGGAATTATCTTTAGTAGTTTTTTTATAACAGTTGTTTTAAATGTTGTCATAATTTTTCGATGATCCTGTAAATTCGTTGTTTTTTAATGCATACCAAAATAAATTGCTGTTTTTAAAAGCAACTGAAAAACTCTTGAAATATTCGTATTACAAATTAACATATGCAATTAATAATATAAAATATATGATTTCAAAATAGAGGAATTTTTTTTAGATTGTTTTGTCGCTTAATTAATATTTTTTCTTCTAAACTGTAGAACTACAACTATGTGTTATATCTGAAGTCTAAAGCTAAAAAAACATATAATTACAAAGTCGTATTATAAGTCATAAGACATTTTGACTCTAGATCCAAGACAGATAAATGAAAATGATTCTGATCAAGATAAAAATCGATAGTATTTGAAAAAGTTTTACCAATTTCCTGTTAGTAATGGAAAATTGACTTTTCTTTGGGCAAACGAAAAGGCACACCACACACAATTCGATTGGTTTTTCTCTTCAATGGATCTGAAATGGATAATAGACGCTTTTATAATTACCGTGACGGCAAAAAGGTAATAAACATACGTTTCTTATCGTTATAATGCGGCAGTTCTTTCTTACACTTTAAATAATGAGGAGACGACCTCCGTAGTCCAGTGGGTAAGACTCTTGTCTCACAATCCGGAGGTCGCGGGTTCGAACCCGGCATGCGCAAATAAATTTTATTTGATTAATTTGTGTTATTTCACAATTAATTCATTTAAAATAATATATAGTATATTTGCGGCATGTTCCAGAGTGGAAGATACTATCAGTATCGCCCTGGTGTAAGACCACCATTCAGAATTGAAACGTTGCTTGAAAATGGCTTTAGCCGTGTTTAGTGACCAGATCTGAATAGCCAGGTACTTCCCAACCTTCCTCTTCCCCACCTCCTTCCCCTCCCCACTACCTTAAGCCTCACAATATACCCCAATTGGGGATGCCATAGTCTCACTGGCTCCAGACGGGAGCAGTTGAGATTCTTGTGCGGTATTCACTGTAAAAAAAAAAAAAAAGTTCTTTCTTACACATTAAATAATGGGCAGACAAAAGATGAGATACGCAAAATACGTGTGTCTTTTTCTTCCAAAGTACTACTTTTTTCCTTTGGACAAAACAGATAATATCTTATTACTGCTCGGCTACGGCGACGAGAATTGCGCTTAATTTTCTTTATATGTGTGAGGGAGATGTATGATAAAGCTTATATATTTTCTTAGGGGGGTGCAGACATACGTTTATTGTTTGTTTCATTTTAGACTGTTGTTATTTATTGCGTAAGAAAGAGCTGCAGTACTTTATGTTTGAAGAAAAGTAAAACCGTCAACGCATTGACATTTAACATTTTAGAATTTATGGAAATTAATCACACTTCAATATTATCGTTGTAACCATATTCCATACTTTCAAAATTATCGTCACGGTTAGTAGTATTGTGGGATCTACTGAGACGATACGGTGCGTTGTGTGATTATGTCTGTTTTTTTCTTTGGAGGAAACAGACTTACGTATATTGTGTATCTCATCTTTTGATAGAGCTGCAGCTTTACATATTGTATTAAGGAACGTATGTTTATTGCCTCTCTTATGCCGTCACGGTACCATTACCGTGAATCTTAACGGTAATTATGAAAGCGTCTAATGCCTGGTTTGGTAAATCTTATAACAAATAATATATAAAAGTCGATCAACAGCTGTCACAAAGGAAAAGCGTTGAATAAATAAACCGTAATTTTGATATGTTTATAATACACAGGTTTTCATGTCGAACACAAGTGACAGAAACATGACACAGGTTCAACCCTCGACGGTCACTCCTACGGAATAGATTTCCGCGTTTGATCATACATGCTATAATATACACGGTGTCCGGAAACTCAAAGTACAAGCGGAAAACTGGTGAATCTTCACCGACATCACAATCTATGTTTGGAGTCGAATTACGGTCAATTTTTTGTGATTTGTACTTTCGTTTTCGAATCTGAAAATGGATTTATTTTTCAAATTTCAAAAAAAATCGTTAGCCAATGTTTAATGCATTTTTATATGCGTCGCGAAGGATAGTCTCGGCTCCAAAACTATTAAAAAACCTCAAGTTGTAATATAATTTAATAAACACAATATTAGCGAAACTCAATCGAAAATCTGGAGGTAGAAAAAGATATTGGCACCTCTGGGTCACGAACTCAGGATCTTTTGCTTTCATGGCAACAGCTCTACCAACTGAGCTTAGGTGTCTACATCCAATTTGGTCACTTTTAACTGTATTATACTTCGACTAAGAACTACTAACATTATCTTCATTTTCTTAACTCACATATTATCCTATGCGACAGATTCAACAGCTTGGAAACAAATACTCCGATGTTGTTGATATATTTAGAACATCAATTTTATTATATAAGCATACCTTATTGAAGTTTTTTTCATCAAATAGGGGAATATTTTGCTAAAGCTATTAAAATTGACTAACACATTGACAGTATTATGTTGGCTGAAAGAAAAAAAACTATTTCGGATTTTTTGTATTTTGTACCTACATCCTGTGTGGTTCAAATTCAATACCTAATATTTTTACTTTGTATTTATTTTTGTGCAAGTGTTTTAAACAGTAGTTTACTGCTCTATTTATTGGTATAATTTCGTTAATATTGTTATATATATCTATGTAAAAGCCTAAATAGGCGTAAATAAATAAGTAAATATTATTGGCTGCTATCTTTATATATATGATTGCAAGATTCATAACGGAATTTAATGCTATCTAGATAGTGTCTGGGTTTCTGGTGTCATACATAAAGATAGCAGCCAGTAATATGCGCGTTAAGAAAATGAAGATATTGTTGGTAGTTCTTAGTCGAAGTATACAGTTAAAAGTGACCGAATTAGATATAGACTCAGTTGCAGAGCTGTTGTTCACCTAGAGGTGCCAATATCTATTTCTGACTTTTCTGTCTCAAGATTTTCGATTGAGTTTCGCTAATATTGTCTTCATTTAATTAAATATTATAATTTGAGGTTTTACTCATAAAGTTAAAAATAATAATGAATATTAAAAAAACCTTTTGTTGCCGAAAAAAATGGAAGAAAAGTCAAAATGAAAAATAAGTCGAGTTTTTTTAGGTTCTCTATGTTATGCAAATTCACCTTTATTCACACTTGTACGGGACACCGTGCATACATATATCGTGCAAAGGTTGAAATTTAAGGATTTTGGTCGGATATAGGATTTCAGAAACTGCTTCCAAGTAGGAAATCGTTTAATAAAATTATGGAACAGCCACATAGTTAATTTTTCAAAGCCAGTATTCATTTTTTTGTGTTGAATTCGTAGAAAACATTTTTAAAAAATTTAAAAGTAATTTGAATTAAATTTGATAATGTTACTATTAAATTCTGCAAAATAAAAATTACTTAAATAATTTTTTTATTTAAATTAAAAAGTACTGTCTTATGGAAAATAACGACTTTTTTGTGTAGATATAATTCTTCTTCTTCTTTCGTATGGTGGGGGGTCAGAGGGGGACATCTAGGTCTGCGAGCCAGTCTAGGGCCTTAATCGAGCGGGCATTCGTAGACCACGCAGATATAATAATAATCCTTTACAGGTCCCCCACAATATCAAGTAAAGATCGCTTCTCTCGTACTTAAGGAGTGTAGTCTTGGACAGAGTTTTGTGCATAGATTCTTTTCTGCCAAAAATGCTTTTCTGCTGCGAAAATTGTAACTTTTAAAATAGTAGATTTAAGATGAAGCCATAGTAAATAATGCAAAATCATACAAAATCATATGTTTTTGTTTTGAAAATTTGATCGCTTAGAAGTAATATAGATGCTTCAATTAAATACTGCGTGTAGAACATACCTTGGCCCTGAAAAATATCGGTCATTTTTTTTATAAGTCTTTTAATAAGCCTATAAAAAAATAAAGTATAAGGTCTAAAAAACACACTTTCAAGTCCAAACTCTCCTATTTATAAACCCCTTTTCGGATATGGTTTTATTGTATAATGTGGAAAATTCAGTTTATTTTATAATAATCGCAAAAAAAGTTGATATTTACACCCGATATTCCCAAAATAAAATAAAATATGCATTTTCGAATTGTTATTTTACAATACGGCCGCTAGTCCACGAATTCTGTTTTTCAAAGTGAACCCTATGGCGTCCACCGAAGAACTACTGTCCACGCCACAGTCGCCACACCCTCAGTCACGCCCCGAACAGAGCGGGAGATGGACGCGTGACTCTGCGTCGCTTGATTTCGTGAAATCAATTTTAAATTTCCATTTTATTACAATAAACAATGCGTCAAAAGGGAGTTAATGTTTTTTACAGGTTTTTACGAAAACAACCTGTAAAAAAAATTTCTCAAATACCTTTTCCAACCTTTCCAAAAGCCCTTTCTTAAGTATTTTCAAACTCCTCCCATAAAGGGGCGTGAATTCCGATTTTGATTTTTTCCTAGACTATTGGATCGCCTTAACGTTTGTATCTGTCCAAAAAGCACTGTTGGCCTCCGTGGTCAAGAGATAAGGCCATCGACCAGATCTGGCATCTGGAATCTGGAATCAGTTCATACGCCGATGACTAAGCGAGAAGTAGGTATTCCTAACTTCTAGACCCCTCACCCTATAACTGATGTTTATATATTTATTTAGATAATATTGTATAATATATGTATGTTTGTACTAAAATCCCATAAAATATGCATCTCATATAAAAACAGACACACACACCCCACACCACACAATGCAGGACTTCATATACTAAGGCCGTTCAGTTTCATGATGACTGTGGGCCGAATATTCCTGGATAAGTTTTTCATGATTTCCTTATTCCCGAAGGCAAATGCGAAAGAACTCCAAATAAAAAGGAAGTGACCGCCTCCTTCCCACTCCCAACATAACACAAACAGACATGTGTGTATATATGGACCCCAGCTGCTGATGCTGATGGTTGCTGATGTTAATGCTAAACAAAAAATGCAATTTTAGTAGGGATTTTAGATAACAATTTTCCATACCGATGAAATACAAGACCTAAGTCTATAACAGCCAGGTAAAATTTTAAAATACCCACTTTAGGTAAAAATTGCAAGGCGCAAATAACGCCGTTCTATTTATATAAAGAATTTTAACTTTAAAATCAGTAAATTTAAATGATTCACCTTTTCAAGGCACATAAGAATCTAGTAAATGAAAAAAATATATAAACCATTTAATATAGAATTAGTTAAGCAATCAATCAAGAAAGCCTTGAAATTTGTAAGGGTTTGTTTAACACTCTCTACGTCCCCAGTATTTATATTGTCCACGGTTTCGAATTACCCAAATATACATTGATCCATTTTAACACACCTTGGGTAAATAATTGTTAGGGTCCCTCCCAGAGTGAAATTTTGCGGCGGTAGTAATTCCTCCGACCTTCGTCTTGTGAATTGTTTGTACTGAAGTGAGGTTCAATGTTTTTTTTCAAGTACGAGGCGAACTATTTTACGATTCTTTACACTTTTACACCTTTACACAGGTAATCTTGACTAAACCCCTAAATAAGGCTTTGGGAGAATAGCCATAAAATTATATATTTATTCTTTTTCAAATGTGCTGAAGTAGTGTCCTTATAACAAAGTATTACAATGTGCAGCACCGGCACACATGGGCACCTTGATTTCTGAATTGTTCAGGTAGAGTAACCGCGGTGCAAGGGGGTGGGTAGAGATAGTCCGACTGGAGAGATCAAAAGGTCTCCCTCAACACGCCACTTGGTCCGGCCCGCCACGCAGAAGGTGGGCAGACACTTCCATCGCCAAGACCTAGACAAACCTCACCTCATGAACTCAGACACCCTTGCTCAGTCAACGAACGTTGCGAACCACTTGGGGTGACCTTTGTCAGAGGCGTTGGTTATCTAATAAATAGTTCCCGGAGCGGTGATTCCCAAATTGAAAATTGTATTTCAATTTTAAATAATTTAGTATTAATATTGCAGCTTTTTCCATCTTCCCCGACGACAATAGATATTCTTGAAGTAATTACATTGAAACGAAGTGTTATATAAATAGTTTGGTCGTATTTAGAAGGAAGCTAAGTACGGAAACTTTACTTCAAGTAATAGTGTATACTGTACAGGGTGTAATGAAAGTAATACATCCTCCACACGCCTGGATATAAGTGTCAAAGCCTCTCTGGACCCGGCAGAATCATGCGTCCGAGAGGTGTTATGTACCCATCCAATTATCCCGTAGATCAATTGCGTTCCACTTAAACATCTCCAGGGTACGGGTTGAAACCTATTAACCACTACAGAAGGGATGATAATTATCAACCCCTGAATTCTCAACCTACAATTGCTGTACACACGTTCTAGCATAACTACCCTTAGGATCTTTTCACTCAGGTGGGAAAGCTTGACTAATTGGAAGGCTTTTACTGTGTTACTTTTACGAACGAACAGCCTCATTCCTACAAAATAATCGAATTTTATCATAAGTGCGAAGCTCGATGCTAAATCACTATTTTCGATTTATATTTATTACAGATTGATACAAGTTATGAATATTAAACAATATATTTCTAATAAAGTCATTTAAAGACGTTAAACATTATAATGATTAATAATCAAAAAGATGGATTAAGGAAAAAATGTGAGATGTAATATTTTGGAATGTCTCGGTATTCTCCTGTGCCGTTTGTGTGGAATACGTAGGTTTTTTTTAAATGATTTTCGGCTATGTAATTATCGTTTTTTCGCACCAAATTTTGTCCCGTCTTTCCGGTTTATAAAATTTAATATGGTCCGATTTTTTGGATAGAAAATTTCAAAAATATGATTAAAAAAAAAATTACGAAATGTCTTAGTTTGCCTAAACCGGAAAAAAAAGGTGATGCGAGTGGCCTATTATAAGTCTACAAAAACAGGAGGTATGAGTTTTTGAATAAAAAAAGGAAAAAATCTTTTCGCTCTCCTGTACTATTAATGTTTTTTCCTTTCAGCATTTCAAATTTCCGCTATCCAATACAATATTCGTAGATATGCCACCTCATATGTGGAAAACTTTTATGGATAATGTAAAATATTTTTACATCCTACCCAGTTTCACCAAATACAAATTTCTTCCTCGTTTCTTCCATCATTATTTTCTGCAATAGTAATTAATCATTTTCCTTATTCTTTCATCCTTCATTCGCTTCATCTGTCCAGCGGTCACACTCCATCATTTCAATCAGATCAAGAAAATAAGGAAAGAAATGTATCAATAAAAATAAGAAATAAGGAACAATGGCTTTGTAAGCGGCCTACATTGATGAATGAGGATTGTTTTAGTGAACGATTGATTGCAAAACATTAGTAATAATTTAATACCAATCATGTTTACAATAAATAATGATTTATGATGCAGCAACTTGGTTTGTTTGGGAAAATTCATGGATAAATTCTAATTAAATAATTGATGAGATCTGCTTGCTAAGTGGCTAAGTACTTCATCACTGCTCGAGCAATTATTGACACTTCAATTGATGGAATACGTGGATGGGTGGTTACGAAGCTTGCTTATGTATTCGGAGGCAGCCAGTTAGATCCCAGCTATTGGTTCGTGTTATTTCACAGATTATTCATTTAAAATAATATACCAACTTTTTTTTAAGAAAGACCAAAGTTACCGGGTTTCGAATAACCTGACAATATTTTAAAATCTCCTACTACCACCACGGTAAGAGGAAAATGTTGCTTGTGTTGTGATGGAGGACTTGGCCAGCCGAGGAATTGAACACACAACGCCTGGAAGGGATCCAAATGCGATGCCAACTAACCGGTCAAAACCTCCTCTTGCCTATTTCTTTTCCCTTCCCTCTACCTTCAGCCTCACAGGGGATGCCATAGTCTCACTGGCACCTGATGGTTGGTGTGAATGAGTTGGGACTCTTGTGCAGTAAGGAAACCTAAATTTAAGACACTTAGAAAAGTGTCTTAAATTTAGGTTTCTTTGTTTTACGTTAACTCCACACATGAGGCAATAAAAAAAGAATTCCATCATCCGGCCCACCATACATAAGGTATAATTCTCAACCTCACATAAATCCACAATAATTGACACCTTAGTCCAACTAGTTCCGTCAAATCGGGCTTTTGTGCCGTATTCGCAAGAAAATATAAGCGTATTAGGAAAGTTTTTCGATCCAGAATACTTAATATGTTTATTTTATTAAATCTTCCATCGACCCTCCGAGACCCTCCACACATCATCCCAAAATTTGACATGGGCCCTAAAGGGAATTATTTTCGTCAGGGCCTCCTGTCTGGAGGAGGTAATGTTGAAAAAAACGACATAACGAAGAAAGTTAATAATTTTCGTTATTTGTTTTTGGGGTGTTATGCAGTGTTGCGCTACTCCTTCTTTAGCCAACGTTTCGGACAGCGTTGCAGTGTCCATCATCATTAGTGCAAATCTGCCAGATCTGCCCTAAAGGCTTGGCTAAAGAAGGAGGTAGCACAACACGGCGTAACACCCCAAAAACAAATAACGAAAATACTTTTGGGCGTGAAAATCTTAAAACGTAACCAAAGTTAATAATATATATAATAATATATTCACAACTTAATCCTTAAAAAAAAAAAAACTTTATTTTATTTTATTTTAAATCAGATCTCAAAACTGTGATCACCTTAAAAGTCTACATTAATGTAGTACCTAGTGCCATCAGTTTAGTAGGTACCAGTAGGTACCCATAATCTAATCTCAATCTGTAAGAAATACAACAATATTGTTCTTTCAAAATCTGTATAATTTCGTGTTATTTTGTTAACTTGTATAATTATTGTTAACCTCAACACAGGCTTGTCCTAGTGAGGTAACAAATTGTATTGTAAACATTTTTACCTACAGTGTAAAGAAACAATAAATAAATAAATAAAAATATATATTTTTTATTCTGAAAATGCAATACTCAAATGAACTAATCAATCAAATCGGTTTCAATTAAATTTTATTGACCTTTAAAAAACACTATTTCCGTGATTTATGAACCTTATTGGTTCACAATACGTCGAAATTGAATTTTTACTTATTCAGAACCTAGGTACTTGGAGTTCTGACAGTAGACAATTTTTTTTTTCATATGCGGGTACCAAAAATATATGAATTTTTCATTTTTGGACTTTTTAGGTAAACTTATGTAATCGCTTTTTTTTCATAAAAAAGAATATTCAGAAAAAAATGCGGCACATTCCAGAGTGGAAGATACATTCAGCATGGTTCTGGTAAAAGATTACAATTCAAAATTTAGCCAGATAGCCAGTTACTCCCACACCTTCTTCTTCCCCTCCTTATATGCTTCCCCTCCCCACTACCTTCAGCCTCACAACGTACTCCAGTTGGATATATATATCGATCCTTCAGTTGATTAGGCGGACATCTCAAAATACTAAGTTTTGAGATAATGATGAAAGGAATTTTAGAATGCTCGCCATTAATCAAATATTATTTACCTCTGAAATATCAAAATTATCAAATATTATATGTCTCTGGTTTACTGCGAAGTTTTGTCTATGGTTGTTTCAATCGAGTCTTTGGTACTACCATCACCCGCCTCACAACGTTGCCCAACGTGGTGGCGATTAAAAAACTTCCATGTAAAAATATTCCCGGTACTATACAAGCAGCATTTTATACAAATAATAAATTTAAAAATTCATCCTTAACAATGACAATAACAATGAAATGTGGCTTCACCGGAGAATACTCAGGGTCCCATGAACCGAGATGATCACCAACACAGAAATTCTCAGGTGGGCTAGAGCAGATAGAGAACTGCTTACATTAATAAAAATCAGGAAAATTTCATATCTGGGTCATATACTTCGAGGGGAGAAGTATCACTTGCTCCATTTGATATTGAAAGGCAAGATAGAGGGTCGCTGAGGGCCTGGTAGGAGACAAATGTCTTGGCTGCGTAATATACGAGAGTGGACCGGCATTAGAAGTGTGGAGGAGCTATTCCGGGCAGCGCAAGACAGAGAGACATTCTCAAGAGTGATCGCCAACGTCGGGGGGACCTGATACGGCACGCAAAGAAGAAGAATCCTTAACAACAAAGATAGCGACATTAAAACTCAATTGTAAAGACTGTAATTGCTTTTATATGGGTAGAACAAATAGAAACTTTGAAGTAAGGGTAAAAGAACATCTCAGGGCACTAAATGGCAATAATAGCGAATCTGAGTTTGCAGATGATTTATTAAAAAATGACCATAATTTTGACAAAACCCATGGACTTAAAATATTACATACGGGTTATAAGGCATCACAGATAAATAATTTAGAGATTTTAGAAATTAGGAAAAACTAGTAAATAATAAAGCAGACATAATTATTAAGCCGCAAATTTTCATAAACCGTCGTTTGAACCTTTTCCCACTTAACCGGTCTTTTCCTGCTAAGGGTACGAACAAAAACAAAGCTGGTTTCGGTTTTCAGATTAACGGCGTTCAGTGCCCTGTTCCACCGGCGGCAGTTGACGCCGAGATGTAGACAAACAGAACGCGGATAAAACTTGCGCTACCTGCGCGGTAGCCTGACAGCAGCTGTCAGTTTTTACGAAATGTCGAGTTCGTAGACTACGATTATTTACTCTTGGAGAAGCCTTTCTTGAAATTAAGGAATAAAACAACGTTATTTGGTAATTGGTATCTTTAAATATGAAAAAAAAACCCCAGGAGAACATGATAATATGTTAAGTACGTGCCTGAAAGGAATTCACTTGTGACATTTGAGGTTATTTCAAAATTTTATCGTGTTGATTTCATTCCATCACTTGTCAACAACATTTCTGGTGCTGTGGAATGTATTTCTCTTATCCCAGATTGGCGATTGATTGAAAACAGCGGCAATTAACAGATCGCTCATTTTGATATCAGATTCTGACCGGCGTCATCGGCGAGCCGGAATTAAGAATTCATTCCGGTAAAGCTTATCGGTGCCGCCTCGCGCGGACACAAATCTGAACCTGCCTTCACTATGTTCGGTCTGATATGTTGACATACAAAAATTCTTGTCAGCACGCCTGCGCCAGTCGGCCGCCCATGCGCTGACTAATCAGAAAACCGAAACCCGCTTTGTTACATTAGTGTACGAACAAAAACAAAGCGGCCTTTGAAATACCTAATTTTAATAAACTTCCCCCACTCTTACCCTTTCCCCTCCCTTCTACCCTTTCCTCCCATATGTGATCTATATTTAATTTTTAAGTTTAGTACACATTTGAACCTGATGATGTGAACATCGTTCACGAAACATGTTGATTGCATGTAAATAAAAATAATGTAAACAAAGTTATTTGTCTTTTCATTGAAATTTCATTAAAATATTAAAAGAGCTTCTAAACTCGAGTAGTCGTGGCCGTTGAGATTATTTATAGCCAGCCTACCGCTCAGATTCAATTAGCCACTAGATCGACGGGTCGTGTGACTTGTAGCATAATTATTGTACTTAAATACGAAAACTCTCAATAAACCAGTTTGTTATCAAGAACCGAAAGTTATTGAGACTAATACCCACAATCGTGTTTGAATGTAAATAACACCTAACATTACATATAGTATAATATTAATACTACCAAAAATAATATCACAATGAAACGCTGAGAGTTTATTATAACTTTTAATGAATAAAACTATCTTGATTATAAGCACGGCCAATTAATTCAACGATTTTATTTGTACCCATTAAAATTCAACGATACCTCTTCAACAATTTCCCTCTCAAAAATATTCATCAGAACGCGTTTTGCCGGAAGCCCGATTGAAAACAAATAATGAATGTATTGAAATAAAATCGATTTGGAAGGTTGGTACAGTCGATACAAGCGTACCAACGATAAGAGAACCATTTACATTCAGATGAAACAACATTCCAGGTGTTTCTTTTATAAATGGACTTTTATTTGATCGGAAAAACACGCCTAAAATACGGTTGAATAATGATGGCAAATACATCATTCGAATGTAAAAACAACTCCAGGTGTTTGTTTTAAAAATAGAACGTTTCAACTGTATTCGAAAATAAACAATAGCTCTTTGGGGAATGTGGAGAGACTTAGGGAAAAGGACAGGAGGAAGTTTTGGTAAAGGAAAAAAATCGAGTGCAGTTTACACGCAATAGAAGCGAAACTTTACCAAAACAATCTCAAGCAATAGAGAACTCCAGTCCAATTTTTTTAATTTTTTTTAATGAATAGTGACCTTCTGACTGCATAAATGCATTTTTATTTTTAGAGTTAGTTTTAATAGTTAAAGTAATTGTCAAAGTTTTAATTTTTGAAGACCCCCGAAAAGCACCGTATGTATGGTGAATCGTGTGACGTCATCACTCCTGAAAAATTACTACAGGATTGGGCAATCAGCTGATCAAGTGCCGCCATTTTGAATAGCGTTATTCGAAGCATTCTCCCTAGAAGTAGCATTACTATTTTTTTTTGTGCAGTAGTTTTTCAATATTTTAAATAACCTCTATTTTTTAAACCGAATTATTTAGGCTTAAATATTGTTTCAGTAAACACAACGAATAAATCTCTATAAACAGTATGAAATAACGAATAACATGAAATGTTGTTAATACTGATAGCTTATGTCATACCTACATAATCAAAGATTTTAATACAATGACTGGTGACGCGTGACGTCAGCACTAACCATTCAGTAATACCAACTTTACAGTGTGTTTTGACGAGAGGTTTAAAAATGCACTTTTTAATATTTTTTTAAGAACTCTACGTTTAATATTATGAAATAAATCTTATATATTCAGAATCAGCGTTTATTGGTCTATATGAACATATTTTTTTAAAGCCATAATATTTTTCACTGGAGTTCCTTATACTTGAAAAGTGAGGTCCTAATCAAAGCGACCAACGAGCGCAGACCTAGCGTAATTTCGGTTTCATATCTCAACCTCAATTTGGGAGGCGGGTATGGGTACCGCCGCCCCAGCAACCATTTATTGGATAACCAACACCTCTGCCACAGGTCACCCCAAGTGGTTTGTTACGTTTGGTGACTTAGCAGGGGTGCCCGGGTTCATGGGGTTAGGTTTGTCCGGATCTTGGCGGCGAATTTGTCTGCCCACCAACTGCGTGGAAGGCTGGATCGGAGGAGACTGGTTGAGGGAGATATTTTGACCTCTTCAGCAGGACCCTCTCGAAACGTTGCCTCGCACGGCAGTGGGAGGGATAGATACATACGTCCATCACGTCTGGACACACTGACTCCCAGATTCTTACCCACCCTTCATACCTTTTTCCTACCCGGAACTTCCTCTCCTTCCTTTCCTCAAAAAGTTCCTCCACACAGCATCCCCATACATGACATAGGCCCTGAGGTGAATTATTTTCCTCAGGGCCTCCTGTGTGGAGCTAAAGTAAAAAAAACAAATAGGAAAAGTGACATCGTAATCAAAGCGGCCAATGAGCTCAGATGATGCGTCGCAGGTGTAGTAATCGTCATTTGCGTTTCATTAGAAATCCAAGTAACAGCGAGCTATAGAAGTTTCACTTCAAAAGGTATGAGAGGTGGGATCTGAGGGTCAATGTGTCCAGGAGTGACGGACGTATGTATCCATCCCTCCAACTGCGGTGCAAAGCAATGTGTCGAGATAGGTAAAATGGTCTCCCCCAACCAGTCCATCACGATCTCGCCCGCCACGCATAGTAGGTAGGTAAATGCATTCGCCGTTGAGACCTAGACATACTTCACCCCAAGAACCCGGGCAGCCCAACTAGGTCACAAAAACGTAGCGAACCACTTAAGGTGACCTATGGCAGAGGTGTTGGTTATCCGATAAATGGTTTCCGGGACAGCGATACCCATACCCGCCTCCGAGATTGGTTATGTATAACATTTATGCAAAATTTATTTTATTTGCCTTTTTCAATATTTACCCGCGATTTTCCACGGATCAGCGCGAATTGGTTCAAATTATACACGAAATAACGTTTTTTAATATTAACTCCAAGTAGGAGGCCCTGAGAGAATTTTGACTGGACACCCAGGTGGAAAGAGAAAAGTGGGAAGACCCAGACTGAGGTGGGAAGACGAAGTAAGAGGGGATGCAGCACAGCTTCTCCAGGTACCAAATTGGAAGTCAGCCGCTGAGGACAGGAGGAGTTGGAGGCGACTGTTGCAGGAGGCCAAAGCTCGATATGGGCTGTAGCGCCATCGAAGAAGAAGAAGAAGGAAGCCCTGAGGAAAATTATATCATCTGAGATGCTGTGTGGAGGGTCTATTTGAGGAGAGGAAGGAATGTTCAAATCGTTCCACAGCCGGTTGAACACAAGAACGAGTCGAATAAGCGACCCTTTATAATATGAAAAATGTCAACTCTGTACATATATTGTGCGCGCGTTTGGCATGTTTCCCGGGGTTCCATGCCAACTGAGAATAAAGTCAACTCAACACCCCCTTAAAAAGTCATTAAAAGCTTTGAAAAAAATAATTTTAAATTAGCCGATTATTAACGTAACCTATTTAACTAATTTTTGTATATATTTTTATCAATCTAAATGACTTATCTTAGATGGTTCTGAGTTGGTTTCATTCCGAGTTGTCCGGTCACTGTTTCCCGGCTATGCACCGGTGCCGCAAAGATCAATGACGCTAATTCCTCTGAGCATCTTCCATTTTTTATTTTTTTTATTTAAGCGACTGTATAAAATAATTCTATAAGTACACAAATATAATGGTAACCTTAAGTAAAGACATTGTATTTCTTAGTCCTCTCACTAGGGGTTCCTGTGCCGAAGTGGACTAAAATTGTTTAATTATAGTTTATTCGTCTTCTACGTCATTTTTAGTGTTTTCATTACAGTGTTTTCGTAAACCTATTTCAGCCATGTTTTTATTCTTGATTTGTGCTCATTATTTTTTATTATTAGTTTTACGTCTTGAAGAAGAATATTATGGAGTTTAATTGCAAAATAAGTGTAGTTTCTTTGCCCGAATGTGGTTTTATAACTGGGAATGTTTTTTTATGTCATTTTCATTCGATTTAGTGTGATGGATACGCGGTCTAGTACAGAATTCAGTATTTTTGAATAGCTTCAATAATATATTTTTGGCATATATTCGTTGTACATTTGGTACGTCAAAGCTATTGAAAATTTCAATCGAATGCGTTCTAATAGGTACATTGAGTATGGGCTTTATGATTCCTTTTTGAATTGTATTCAGATTGTGTATAGTAGATTTATATATAGTAGATCCTATGATTCTCTAAGATAGATTCTCTAGATACTATGATTCTCTATTACAAAAAATGCGACTCTTATCGTTAAAAGATAGAAGAATACTCAATGAAGTTATTTTATTTATTTAAAATAAACAATAACTGGTTTGACTCCCCTGAATTGGTATCGTTAATAAATTATCATGTACCTAGTAGAACAACTCGACTCAAAACACCTTATTATTGCAACAACACTCTCAGTAATGCAGAACAAAATTCAATAATACATCGTTTACACACTTTAGGTAATGAATTTGCTCATTTCGATCATGCCGAAAGTCTGTCATCATACAAAAGATGCATTAGACAAAATTTATCTGCTAGTACTACATAATAAATAATAAATATAATCATGTAACCATAATATTATGTCCTACCAGTATGCACTCTAATACCTATGGCTTAGAAACATATCATAGGTACCCATTTTTCATATCGCTTTGTATACTCCGTAATACCTTCCTTTTATTTATTATATGTATTTTTTTAATTTTTGGTTATCTTCAATATTTGGCTCCTAAGAGCATTTCTTACTGTTTACTTGTCATACTTTTTATATTTATAACTTTTGTACTTTATATTATTTACAAAGGTAACCTATAGTTTATATTATTTCCTGCCTTTCACCTTTTTATCTTAACTTTTTACTTTTATATTATACTTTATATTTTACAGTTTACACTTTTACTTTTTACTTTCATTTTATACATCATAATTCTATTTACTACTCATTACCTTAACTCCTTTCTTTTACCCTTTGTTTTTATATTTAACTTTACATTTATATGTCACTTTCTTATGTTATTGTATTATAATATATATAAATATAATTATGTCAATGGCACATATTGTGCCGTATGTTTTGAAATAAATAAAAAAAAATCCCCATCCTATAATTCCATATTCAATTCGAGAATGACATTACGCGTAGTAAACCTTTTTCAAATCCTTTTTATTTACCACATTTCTTAGATTTTTAAAGAAATATATAAGGCTTGTGAATTTTTCAGTAATACCTTTGATGTGTAGGTCCCATCTAAGATTTTCCTCAATTATTGCTCCGAGATATTTAATGTTTTGTGTTTTTTAACATTATTTCTAAGGCATTCGTGTAGTTTTAAACACCGGTAGAACACGGATAACATTCCCACCGACGCCTGTGCTCTAAACATTGCAAAAAGTTTGTTAAGTTAAGAGAATCCATCAAACGAACCGCTCGTTTCTGCACAGAGTTGAATTTGTACAGGGTTAGCAGTTGTGTACTGTTTTTGAGAAGCTAACGCGTATAAACACGTTAAGAGCGCTTATAAATAATTAAACATATTTTATTCGCGCACATCGTATCCAAGGACTGTTAATATACCGTTCATACCCATTTACCGTTCGGCCACAGGGGTCGTTTAAAAGCATCATCTACAACGAAGCATTAATAATATACAGGGTGTGTCATAAAATATTTCATATCATTCATAACAAAGCACCGTGGCTGCGGAGTAGTTAACAACACACCTCATTGTCCCAATATAAAGTGGGCGTCGAACTTACAAGCAGTTAAAAAGTTAACCGTTCGGTTAAAGCAACCCTCGGCCATATCCCAAACGGCAGTTAAAACTTTAAAAATGAACAACACCATTACTCTAGGAAACATGATGTTCGTCCCAAGGAGCTAACGTACCGTGGAGAGTGATATTTATTAGTTATTTACAGAATACGGTATAACTTAATTACAGATTTAAATTAAAATTGGATTGAATGGTACTAGAATATTGTTTGCTCTCCATACCTTTTTTTTAAAAGAGAGACAAACATTCCCGGGTTATAAATAATTACCTGGCTATGTTTGATAACTTAACTACTTCGAGATATACATAATTTTGTTAAAGAATAGAAATTTTGACCTTTTCTACGGGATGTGCGATATACATATAAAGCTTGGTGGCCGGCCAACTCCGAATGAAACCAATTCAGAACCACCTCAGAAATATCAATAAGGAGTGATGATTAAAAATATAATAAATTAGTTAAATAGGTAACGTTTGGTTAGGGTTAAGGGCAATTTTTTTATGGCTGTTAATGAATTTTCAAATATTTGTTGAGTTGACTTGATTCTGAGTTGGCATGGAACCGTATTGCTTATCCAGCCAAAGAGGGTAGTTTATCCGATGTAGGATGAACGAAGTATGTATGAAGAATGAGTTAATGATGAATGTAAGTAAGTCTAAAGTCATGGTGTTTGAAAGAGAGAGTACGAAAACAGTGTGCGATATAATAGTGAATGATGAATACTTGGAGCAGGTGGATGAGTTTGTTTATCTGGGTAGTATGTTTACGAGAGATGGGAAGGCTGATAGAGATATTGAAAGGAGTGTAAATGCGGGTAACTCCATTAATGGAGGACTGAATGCCGTTGGAGCTAATAAAAAACTTTCAATAAAAACGAAACTAGCAGTCCACAATGGAGTCCTGGTACCTACCCTGATGTATGGCAGTGAGGCATGGAACTGGCAGAGGAAGGATGAAAGTAAACTGAATGCTGTTGAAATGAGATCCTTGAGACGTATGTGTGATAAAACCATGTATGATCGTGTTAGAAATGTGGATATCTGCAAAGAATGTAAGGCTGATGTAAGTATAATGAGCAAAATTAAGAAAGGGACCCTCAGATGGTTTGGGCACGTGGAGCGAATGAACGAAGAAAGTAGTGTTAAAAGAATATATGATGCAAATGTGAATGGTAGAAGAAGTCGGGGACGCCCGAGGAAGACATGGCATGATCAAGTAAATCAGATACTTGAGACGGGCCATGTCAAAAGTCAGAATAATAGAAGAGTATGTATGAGACCGTGTATGAATGTGAGTGAGGCAAAGAGTGTGTGCCAAGACCGAGTTGTTTGGCGGTCCGTCCTCTCTGCCTACCCCGGCGCGATGGCTAGTTAGTTAGTTAGTTTTTACACGTGTATCTGCTGTTTTTTTTTTTTTTTTTTTTTTTTTTTTTTTTTTTTTTTTTTTTTTTTTTTTTTTTTTTTTTTTTTTTTTTTTACAGGAAATTGGCAAAACTTTTTCAAAAAATATCGATTTTTTTTTCTTGATCAGATATTATAATCAGTTTCGTGAAACTGTCTTAGATCTAGGAGTCCAAATGTCTTATGGTTTATAACACGTCACTTTTCGTTACATGGTTTTTCGACTAGCAAGCCCGTATTATGATTTTTTTTTTTTTTTTTTATACATAAGCTCCACACAGGAGGCCCTGAGGAAAATAATTTCCCTCAGGGCCTATGTCATCTTTGAGGATGCTGTGTGGAGGTTTTTTTTTAAGGAAAGGGAGGAGAGGAGAGTTCTGGGAAGGAAAAGGGTTTAAGGGGTGGGTAGGAATCTGGGGTTCAGTATGTCCTAGTCATGCACCTCCAAGACCTAGACAAACCTCACCCATGACTGTACGTACATTAATAATAATTTATCATCGAATTTCGGAATTTTTTCAAGGTATTTAAAATATATTTTATATTTATTTTTAATATTATGTTTTACATGGTATTTACATGATAATTATACATCTCAGGTTTTTTACTACCCCTCCATTGAAAGCATGTGCTTGTGTATGAAAGGGGAGTGTAAATTAATGTTATTAGTTAGTACTTAAATAATTCATTGTGCATAAATATATTTGAGCTCCAGTATTTATTTTGATACCAGTGTGTATTTAAAAAAGAAAGAATGTTATCGAAAACTAAGGATTTTTGTAAGATTAATTAAGTGACAGTAGTTTTTTTCTTAAGAATATTTTAAAAATGTCTCTTGACAGAGCAGTATTCGGGTTTTATCATTAATGCTTCTGATTTCTTCTGGTAGACGACTGAAAAAAGTTCTTCCCTGGTAAGTGTAATGATGCTGTGCAAATGACGTATTTAGTTTAAAACATGTTTAAGTGAGTTCTGTTTTCATTTAAAAATGGATATTTATCTTTTATAATTTGAATGAATAAATTTTTAATATATAAATCTTTAAATTCTTCAAACAGGCGTTCTGTTGGGTAGTCCAAGGATTTTTTAAATATAATTTTGATAATTGTTCTTTGTACAATTTCTATTGGAAGAAGGTTACATTTATACGCGGATCCCCAACTAATAATTGCGTTTTGTAAAGTGGATTAAAATAAGGTATAGTAGATTAAATATAGATTTTTTATCGACAGAAAATTTCTAATTCTTAAATATATATATATATTAATTTTCTGATTTTGTTTACTGCCTGACATATTTGTTCCTTCCATTTCAGATTGATCTCTTATTTTATGAAGATATCGTTAAAACAAATGTGATTTTAGAAAGAAGATTAAATTATCTATTAAAATCACGACTTACTCCAATATGAGATGCCATAGTCTCACTGGCTCTAGGCGGTTCAGAGCAGTTGGGAAAGGTGCGGTATTTACATAAAAAAATTATTAAAAAGAAACACTTTGGAAATCCATCCTTCTAACATCCGCGGTTAAATATGTCGCCAGCTTAAGTTAGAAAATGTGGAAATGTTGTGTAAAAAAATACGATAAAAGTTTGTTAATTAGTTACACGGGTTAGAACAACACCACAGCCAAAGGTTAAGGGATGAAAACTTTGTCCATCCCTAACGAAAAGGGGGTTGTTTGGTTTATTAGTATCGTTATACTTTTTTTGTTTGCTTAATATATGATTCACTGTACGTGTAACTCTTTTAAATTGTTTTATTAATAATTCAAAAAATGGCAACATATTTGAGGGAGCAGGCCGGATCGGTACAGACGGGAGATAAATGAAAGGCTTCAGTCGATGTATGCGAGTCAGTCGTGGTCTGGTGAAGGCCGTTGCGATGAGATGACCTATCTTCCAGGCCGTTGCTCGACGCTTTGAGTCGCGGAGATGAACGGTGAGTGGCTCTGTGAGCTGAGCCACCAGCAGGTAGTCCTGGCGAGGCGGAGCGTGTTTTCATGGCAGCGAAGCACGGTGGGCTTCGGGTTGCCATGAAATGGTGAGCTGATCCCTTGGCTGAGGGTGGCGTCGAACCTTGTTAGTCGCGGGATGTAGCTGTTCTCAGGAGCTGAAGACACGATGGGCCTTATAGCTGAGACGTGATGAAATCCTCAAGGAAGCTGCACTGGATGTGTGGAGATGCCATGCAGGAGCACTTGTGCGGAGATCTGTTACATGTTGAGATGTTGACCGACTGTTGAACTGAGACTGACTAAGCCAGCGCAGAGTTGAGTCGCTTTATATACTAGCGCGATCGGTGGAGTAATTTTCCATTTGCCGGCAATGTGTAAACTAGAAGGTACTCGAACATACCCAGTGCTGAATATTCAGGCGGCTTATAAATTGAGACCTTTCTAGGCGGTGGCGATATTTTTATTTATCGAGACGGCAGGCGGCCGAAGTCCATCGTAGCGACGGCAGGCATAGGTAGGTAGGTATGTACTCAGGTAAGTAGCTTGCCGGTATCGCGCAATAAGTATTATTAGATTTTTTTCGTGCGTTCTTTCTGATGGCGAAAAGATAATGATGTGTCGCCACATATTTTATTTTTTATAAGAAAAACTGTCTTTTTATAATTTTTTAAGGTTATCCCAATCAATGTGAAGAATAAGAAGATTCCCATCATCTTGAAGAAGAAGAAGATAAAAATAATAAAATCTAAACAAAAATATGAAAGAGAACAAGTCACAGAAAATGATAATGGTCGCAACTGGAACTCGAATACAGAACCTCTCGTCTATCCGGACCGTGCGTTTACCAATTTCGCTATTGGCACCTACTGTCTAACCGTCATACTAGTCAATTACATATTTCAAATTTAAGAATGAACAATATTGTCTTCAACTAATTTTTTCCATATTATAGACAACTACCCTTTTTATTGGAAACAATCATTCTAAGAGGTTTGAAACCTGGATAGCGTCACGGATAAATATATCCGATTTTATTTATATAGAACTATTGAAAACTATTGGAAAAATAGTAGAAGTTAATATTGATAATTCTGAAATTTGAAATATGAGATTGACTAATATGACTATTTGATTTTTTTTTTTTTTACAGTGAATACCGCACAAGAATCTCAACTGCTCCCGTCTGGAAACAGTGAGACTATGGCATCCCCAATTGGGGTATGTTGCGAGGCTGAAGGTAGTGGGGAGGGGAAGGAGGTGGGGAAGAGGAAGGTTGGGAAGTACCTGGCTATTCAGATCTGGTCACCAAACACGGCTAAAGCCATTTTCAAGCAACGTTTCAATTCTGAATGGTGGTCTTACACCAGGGCGATACTGATAGTATCTTCCACTCTGGAACATATATGTATTCTGCTCTGCCGGTTTCTGAAAATAAACAAATGGATAATTTCTATGGCACCATTTTTGTGAAATAATCATCTCAAGGGTCTAATGATGGTATTCATTCACATCGTTATGATGAAATAAATACGAGGCTTATCGTATATCTTTAGAAATAAGTATTATTTTTACCTTTCTTTTTAAATATATTAATCCCATACAAAACGTATAATACCCGAGGGGCCATTTTCCCACGCTACAAATTCGCCACTCCAGCTATATAATCTATTGTGCACATTCGAATAGATACGGGGGAATAGAGGCCTTATCTGCTTTTGAAGCGGTTCCAACCAAAGGAATCTACCCTAAGCTGCGAGAAATAGAAAACCACATTTTCATGGAGGTGTGCCTACAGGGTGGTTAGAAATATTGTAACGTTATTTTATGTACCTAGATGTAGTACAGGGGGGTTAAAGTGTTTTGTGTTATGAAGTTATTATCACAACAAGCTTTCCTTTTGTTCCCATTTTTATTGTGAGGCCACAAGCATGAGAGTTGAGTTTTTTTTTTAAAGAAAGACAAACATTCCCGGGTTACGAATAATCCTACAATATTTGAAACTCTCCTACTTTTTTTTACATTAGAGGCCCTGATGAAAATAATTCCCCTCAGGGCCTAAGTCGTCTTGGGGATGCTGTGTGGAGGGTCTCTTTAGGGAAAGTAACAATTGAGTTCTTCATTTTCTATCCATGAACCTGCCTCATTATGTTTTATATCTTTACTCCAAATGTTTGTCCAAAAATCGCGCGTATCTGATTCAGGTGGCAACGGAATATTATTATTCGAAATAATATTTTATCACCAAGTTTGGAATATAATATTTTCTCATTTTTTTGAAATAATCTATTATTATTTCTTTTATTATACGTATAATTATATCTTTTTAATCTACTAGCTTTTACACCTAATTTTTGTTTTAAAAAATACAATTTGGGAGGCGGGAATGGGTACCGCCGCCCCGGGAACCTTTATTGGATAACCAACACCTCTGTCATAGGTCACCCCAAGTGGTTCGCTACGTTTGGTGATTTAGCAGGGGTGCCCGGGTTCATGGGGTGAGGTTTGTCTAGGTCTTGGAGGCGGATGACCAGGACATACTGAACCCCAGATTCCTACCCACCCCTTCAACCCTTTTCCTTCCCAGAACTCTCCTCTCCTCCCTTTCTTTAAAAAAAACCCTCCACACAGCATCCTGAAAGATGACATAGGCCCTGAGGGAAATTATTTTCCTCAGGGCCTCCTGTGTGGAGTTCATGTAAAAAAAAAAAAAATCTAATAAATCATTGATTATATTTTCATTATTATTACTACCAATGTTATAACCAAATTTTCTCCCAATTTCATCTACATGTCTCAAAATATTTCTACTTCTATTCCCATTTTTATATTCAATTACTCTAGCTATACTACTTCTTAAAAATACTACATCATTTTCTAATCTAATCTGCCATTATGGTTTACTATAACTATATGATCTATCATCAGAGGATGTTAATTTAACTCCTAACCTAGTACATATAGTGATAGCACTAGCGTACACTATTGTATGAAGATCTAAGAAACTAATATCGTCAAATATTATTTTTGGTAAAATTAAAGTATTTAATTCAGAAATTAATTTAGATAATTTTTTTGACGTATGCAATTTTGGTAATTTTGGTCTAACTATGGGCTCTATATCTATATATCTATTTATATTATAATGAAGCAAGTTCGCTAATTCTATTACATTATCATCTAGTAAGTTTAAATTTGCAATGTTGATTTCCCTAAGATTATGAATAGCGTCTAAGTTATTTGAATCTACTGTAATATCATTGGATTCTTCTACTAGAATATTATCTAAACTATCTTCATTCAATGCAACTAATATAACATTACTACTCGTATAAATTTGTTATAAATTATTCTCCAATTGCAATCTATCTCCTATTTCCTTTTTTTATCTGATTTAATGTTACTACAGGGATTAATTTTTTTTTTTAAATTGCCCTTTTTTGGTCAGCTAATCTTTGTTCGCTTACTTGGGCAACCGGATAATTTTGTGAGAAAAGTAAATGTAATTTTTTCCTATACAATAACATATCTGTTTCTAATTTAGTCACATAAAAATATGAACGAACAATGAACATATTGACATCGTTCGTCCATTTCATTCGCTGCCTAGGAATACCTGCTTTTGTTTTTTGGGGTCTCAGATTATCAATGTTCATCTGTAAAGATGACATAATCAATCCATTTTCATTTCCGTTGGTTGAAAATGGCATTTTGTCACCGTTCAAAACAACTTGGAAATGATTATTATTATTATTCCTACATTCCAGTAACCAAGCAACTGTCGTCGTTACCTAGTACTGTCATTTGTCAACAAATAATTTTCAATATGGCCAAATTAAATATTTTAATGTAAACTACCTTTCAATACTAAAAATCTATATTAAATATTATATTTTAGGATAATGTTATCAAAATAAAATATATAATTAAATTTACCTGCAAAATAAATTTCAACGTAATCTCAAAATACTGTTGTTTACCTTGGTTACTGAAGCCCTCACAAAAGGAAAAATTTTATATGGTATTTATTTATCTAAATATCCTACGGTTCACTGGCAGTTTATTTATTAAGTTATTTAATATACTTATTTTCAAATATTTATATGTTTTGGGATCAAAGCTAATTCTTTTCTATCTGATACAATAAAAAAATCAGAGAGCCAAAATACAAGCAAACGTCGAGGCTAGCATTGCTAAGCAACATTCTTACGCACCAGATTTAAATGTCCGGGTTTAATTTTCCCCACAGGAAAAACTAAACCCTTTCACACACTTCCCAAATGATCATCTGGTCAATCCACGTTATGCAATTGCACTATATGTATTATAATTACAAAACAATACAAGAACAACATGTCAACCTACCAGAGACCAGATGGGAAAATAATTCACCGACTCCAGATATTTTCATATCAGAGGGTTCGGCTCTGTGGAATTCCTAATTGAACCTTTAAATCCTACTGATCCCTCAATATAAATATTTAAAAAATCTTTTGTAATCCTACATGTATTTAAAATTACCGATTTTTGCATTTTTATATATAAATTCTTTGACAAATCTAATACGCTTAAATTTTGAATCAGAGACCTGGGTATAATGCCAGTAGCCGAAATAACAAATGGTAATATTTTTATAGTCCGAGAATGCCAAATTATTTTAATCTCATTTCCTAAATCTGTGTATTTTCTAATTTTTTCAGAGACAGTTTTTTGAATATTACAGGAATTTGGAATAGCTACATCAATGATATAAGTTTTTTTTTTAAATTTTGTCATGTAAAACTATATCAGGTCTATTATGACTAA
Source organism: Limnephilus rhombicus (assembly GCA_929108145.2). Taxonomy (NCBI): domain Eukaryota; kingdom Metazoa; phylum Arthropoda; class Insecta; order Trichoptera; family Limnephilidae; genus Limnephilus; species Limnephilus rhombicus. The sequence continues at coordinate 34,636,890 of OV815297.1, forward strand.
TTGTTCTGTCTGTTAGTGTAGTTTTATCATAATATATTTTATAAAATTCATTTTCTAAAAATGAATTTGGTTCATATTTATAATATGGTACTATATTACGGCAGTCAATCAAGTTATGTTTAATTACCAAACTTTGGTGGAGTATTTTTAAAACCTGATTGTGCCTAAATGTATACTCGGACGGCGCTAATATAGAACATCCCGATATAATATGTTCTATAGTTTTCGGAAAAGCCAAACATTTTCTACATAAATCATCAATTTGATTTATATCTTTGATTATATGCTTCCTATAATTTTTAGTATTAATGATTCTATCTTGAATGGCAAGCATAAATCCTTCTATTTCTGCGCTCAACTCTCCAATACTCAACCATTTGTTTGACGAAAGTTTGTCAACATACATTTGGTTGAGATAATTGAAGTGTTTTGCATGAATAATTTTATTTGACCAGGAATCTAATAATTCCTGGTTAGTATTTATAAGAATGTTGGCATTCTCGTCATATAAATTTAAAGGTGTAATGTTTCTATCTGCCTTGCAAATTATTTTGTGCATTTCTGAGCTATTAGCTTTCCTAAGGAAAAAATTTCTAAGCATTTCTACCTGATTGTGTTTCAAAGATGTTATTTTGACTACACCTCTACCTCCTAAATTTCTAGGTAAATTAATTCGTTCTATAGCTGAATTTGGATGATGGCAATTAAACTTTGTTAACGTAGTTCTAATTAATCGTTCTAAACTATCTAAATCTGTATTGGACCATTTAATTATACCAAATGAGTACGTTAATAAAGGTATTGCCCAAGAATTTATTGCTTTTACTAAATTTTTAGCAGATAGATTGCATTTTAAAATTTTTCTTTTAAGAAAAATTTTAAAATTTTTCTTTTTCTTTTTTTTTTAAAGTTGTATTATTATTGTTCATATTATTATTATTCCTGTTGTGTAGTGAGAATAGATTTCTGACTCTGACTTCTTTATGTTTTTAAATTTAGTAAGCAGCTTATTAGTTTATATTCTGTTTATATATATATTGTTTTTACAATTTTCAAGGTTCTATTTTTGTTAACTTCTTACGGGTACGGGACCCTTAATTTTTTATTATAATTTTAATTATGTGAAAATCTATTATTGGATATTATGTGTTACATATGAACCAGATTTAAATGACCAGATTAAATTTTCCCCACAGGAAAAACCAAACCCTTTCACACACTTCCTCAACTGATCATCTAGTTAATTCACGCTATGCAATTGCACTATTATTAATATATAAAACAAAGTCGGGTTAGTTACACTATTTAGAACTCGAGAACGGCTGGGCTGATTTTGATGATCTTTGATTTGTTGAATTTGTCTCCGCCCCGGATAGGATAATAACTATTAAAACATCACAAAAGTTAACGAAATAAATAGTTATAAAGAAAATTATTTTCCCCATACATTTTGTATGGAACGAATTCTCCTATTTTGAAAGAACTGCAGCAATATTGTGAGGGGTATAATATTGAACTGTGCATGAATTCCAAACATTCAAAAACGTTAAATGTCAATGCGTTGATTGTTGTGCATTTGTTTTTAATCATATAATGCTGCCCTTCTTTCTTACACACTCAATGTCAATAGTCGAAAATGAGACAAATGGTAAACGTATGTCTGCACACCTCCAAAGGAAAAATACAATAATTATAATAAATCTCTGAAATGAAACGCATTTTTTTACATAAGCTCCACACAGGAGGCCCTGAGGAAAATAATTTCTCTCAGGACCTATGTCATCTTAGGGGATGCTGTGTGGAGGATCTTTTTAAGGAATGGGGAGGATAGAAAGTTCTGGGAAGGAAAAAGGTATGAGGGGTGGGTAGGAATCTGGGGGTCAGTGTGTCTGGGAGTGACGGACGTATGAATCCATCCCTCCAACTGTGGTGCAAGGCAATGGGTCGAGAGAGTCCGGCTGGAAAGGTCAAAAGGCCTCCAGGCCGTCAGGGCAGGCGCATCAACTGCCAAGACCTGGACATAAGTCACCTCATGAACCCGGGCACCCCTGCTAAATCACCAAAGTAGCGAACCACTTGGGGTGATCTATGGCAAAGTTGTTGGTTATTCAATAAATGGTTCCCGGGGCGGCGGCACCCGTATCCGCCTCCCGAATTCCCGTAAGTAATTGTAAAAATAAGAAAATCACAAAAATATAAATCCGTACACAACGCCATCTCTGATACTGACAAAAACAAAACACGGACAGTTGCGCATTGATAATTGCTTCATGGCGTAATTTTTAACTTAATAAAAAAACTGAATTTAATTCAACAGCTATTGATTCTGAGGCGGTACGAAGTTCGTCGGGTCAGCTAGTATAAGTATAATAAATACAAAACAATACAAGAACAACATGTCACCCTACCAGAGACCAAATGGGAAAATAATTCACAGACTCCAGATATTTTCATATCAGAGGGTTCGGCTCTGTGGAACTCCTAATTGGACCTATAAACCCTCCTGATCCCTCAATAAATAATATAATGTTTTATTATTTTAAATGTAAAATATATGTTGATTTTCCCTAATGAATAAAATAAAATAATAATAAAAATTTAATGTGGTCTACAACAAATTTATATGTTTTTATTGTAAATTATGGCGAGCCACAAAGTAAACGCTTTTTACAAATATGTAGACAATATTTGTTTCCCTGTTGATAAATAATCAAATGAGATTGCATCACTAACTCAAAATCGGCATTTTATGACTTACCTACATACGGAAGTAGGCCATCGTATTACGATATACATGTGTTCTGAAATCCGTTCAAATAACGTAGTTTTCAATGGTAGCTTGCTTAGGACATTTATATGGGGGGCGCAGAAGATATTCTCAGGAGGTGCATTTAACGGAACTTTGTTCAAAATTGAAAACCGGTTTTCAGGGATATTACCATTTTATGACCGATTTGAATGGCCGGTATGCTTGCTAGAACGACTGGTATTTGTAAAATTGTAAAGTTAACAATAAAACGTTAAATTAATGATAAAAAAAATGGAATGTACGGAATTATTAATGTATGTACTAAAATCCTTATATATAATCCGATAGATTGCAGGTATTTCACCTAAGCTATATTCCGGCATACACAAATATTAGGCATTATCTGTGTTTGGTTTCAATGAATATTCTTTGTTTATCCAGTTACTTCTAGGGCCTATGTCATCTGGGATGCTGTGTGGAGGGTCTTTTTGAGGAGAGGAAGGAATGAACATTGGTCTTGAAGAGACCTATGTTGTAGGAAGGAGGAAACACAGAGGCCGGCAAATCATTCCACAGCCGAGCTGTTGAACATAAGAACGAGTCGAAGAAACGACCCGTTCTCATGTGATAAATGTCAACCGTGTACAAATGTTGGGCACGCGTTTGGCGTGTTTCCCGACTATGCACCGGTGCCTTAGGGATCAATGGTGCTAGTTCCTCGGAGCTTCTTCCATTGTAATACCGGTAGAACAAGGATAGCATTCCCACCCGACGCCTGTGCTCTAAAGATTGCAATCCGTCTGTTAAGATGGGAAAATCTATCAAACGGACCGCCCGTTTCTGCACAGAGTCGAGGGTATTTTTCAGGTATTTTGGAGCTCCAGACTAGAGGTGGCTGCCAAATTCAACCGTGGGGCGCACTTGCGATTTGTACAGGGTTAGCAGTTGTGCACTATTAAAGTATCTGCGGGCCCTATACAGTACGCCCAGTTTCTGGGAGGCTAACTTTACTCTGGCTTCGATGGAGCCCCCATACCTGAGCTGGTCACTTAGGGTTACACCAAGCATATCAATATCTGTTCGGAAGATTGCTTCCGTTGAAAGAGACTAGATTTTCATTTCGATCCCTTTTAGACGTAATCAGACAAGATTGGGTCTTTGAAACATTAAATTCAACGAGATTATTTTTACCCCAAGAGAAAACACTCTCGAGGTAACCGTCCATTCTTTGCTTCAAAGCCCTACGAGCTGTTGGAGTTTGTGAGCCCTTTGGGGGCTAGTCAAACAAAAAGCTATCATGAACTGTACTGTCATCCGCATAACAGTGAGTTGGTGCACATGACAAAAGGTCGTTGATGTGCAATAAAAACAAAGTCGGAGACAAAACCGATCCCTGCGGGACGCCAGCATTTATCGAGTGTGAGGAAGAGGTGAAACCATCGACTACCGTCTGTCCAATTGGCAATCCAAGTACACAAGGATGCGGGAAGTCCGTAAGAATGCAGTTTGTTAAAAAGTATTTGAAATTTGGAACAATGGTAAGAAAAATAGTGCAAATTCGAGTGCATTTGATTTTGAAACAGAAGAAGATTTGAAACTACCTTGGATGCAAATTGTTGGTGTTAATCATGTAAACAATCTCGTTTTCAAGTAAAAAGAAGGAAAATGACCATCTCGGAAATCCATAAAATAGTTTAGTTGTGGCGGTAATTACCTGGAGGTATCGCGGTGTGGAATTATATAACTGTATTGCGGTTGTGTCGTGTGCTTCTTAGCAGAGATACAGTGGTAAGTGATTGGTCATTCCTATTTCCTTGCATACCTTGTTTTTCGTAAATAAATTATCACCAATTTCACCTACTTAACACCTTTTCGTCTCGTTTCGTTGTCAGTATTTGGTCCATTACAAGTGTCTTCTACAATTTTCTAAAGAGGAAAGATTTAGAGTTGTTCTATTTCATCATATGAGCCTCTTTTAAATCCTAACCTCTAAGCAATTAATAATAATAATAATAATATTTGGATGATTTATATAGCGCCGTTTTTGTGAAAAATCACCTCAAGGGCGCTGTACAAACTTATAATACATTTCTAAAATCTAAAAAACTACAAGCTAGGCAAACAATTATAAACAACTTATGGCTAAAAATTGCAAACATCGGTTCATTGATCACCGATACGAAAATATGTGTACAATATTTTGACCAATGAACGCGATGCTGCCTAAAATTTAATGAAAACAGGACCATACTTACCTGGGAGGTCGCTTGAAATTAACACTGTATATTGTCCATTTAAAGAAATTTAGATAGAGTTCGCACGCAGAGGACATTATTGTGAACACATGTTATTTAATCCTGAAAAATATTTTAGTATTAATATGTAATGTATTCTTTGACGAGTGTATTTTGGAAAGTAAAAGCAACATATAAAGGTGGGAGGTGCTGTAGTACCAATAAGGATTTGATCTTTCTAAATGTGATTCGTCAAGAGACAGATTGATGTGTAAGGAATCGAGTAATTTTAATTCAGTAAGAAAAGTGTGATTAAGACATATCATAGACAATACAAGTATGATACTCTCAAATAGGTATATTTAAATTACGGGTATGAGAGCCCAAAAAGGAAGGTTTTTAGTTTGGACCTAAACTCTGTTGGGCTTGTTATGCATCTTAATTCCGGAGGGAGTCTATTCCAAGCCTTAGGCCCAGATACTCCGAAAGCACGATCTCCAAACATAGTATTTGGCTTTCGTTTAGGTTCTATTAGTCTGTCTTTAGCAGATGAAGTTGCTGATCTAAGGGTTAATTGTCTCGGACCGGTATTTTCCGGGACGCATAATTCGGAGATGTAAGGTGGGGCCATTTCGTAGATTGATTTAAAAACCATCCAGCACAATTTGTACTGGATTCTCTCAGGGCACTTGAGCCAGTGAAGGTTACGAAGGTGTTCTGAAATATGCGAATATTTAGAAACCCCAGTTATGAGCCTTTCCGCTGCATTAATCACGGATTGAAGTTTGTCAATTTGATATTTGGGAAGACTAGCGTAGATGCCGTTACAGTAATCGAGCCGCGAGACTACGAAAGAGTTAATTAATAGTTTTGTCGCCTCTGTAGGAAGGTTTCTTCGAACTGACTTGAGTTGTCTTAGGTGAAAAAAACCGGTGCTTACTGTCCTATTAATTTGACTTTTTAACGAAAAGTCTGAATCTAAATTAACGCCAAGAAGAATTCCTCACAGGATTCAATGATGTACGGATCTAATATTATGCAGGAGATGGAAAGAGGAAGGTCGGAGGTAACTGGCTATTCTGATCGGTGTTACACCAATGTATTAATTACTAAGAGTATCTTCAACTTGAAGAGAAGTAAAACTAAAAGACAAGCCTCGCCCAATGAACCAAGGTATCCCTGCTAAGTTTCCAAACGTAGCGAACGAGGTGACATATGACATTGGGGTAAAATATGACCTTGGGGTGAACTACGACTTGGGGTGACCATCCTTATCCTTATCGCTCCCCAAGTCAAGCATGCGTAAAGGCCCGACCGTTCACCTAGCAATCGATCACCGTTCGCATCGATTACTATTGGCATCGATTACCGTTCGCATAAAATTTATCGTAACAATCACCACTTTTCGTAACGCATTCACCAGCTTACCCTCCAAGTCGAGCGTGCGTAAAGAAGTTTACTTCAAAAATAGGTATTTTTTAAATTTCATTTGCCCACCCACTTTAAGTGGCGGGCCGAATCGGGTGAGACTAGTTAATTGAGACCTTTTGGTTTCTCCATCCAGCCTCTTTCGACCCATCGCCTTGCACCGCAGTGGGAGGAATGGATTTATACGTCCGTCACTCCTGGATACATTAACCACCATATTCCTAACCACCCTTCATACCTTTTTGCTTCCCAGAACTTCCTCCCTTTCATTTCATTAAAAAGACCCTCCACAAAGCATCCCAAAGATGATATAGGCTCATATAATTGTTTTCTTCAGGACCTCCCATGCGGAGCTATCGTAAATAAAGCTAAAAACCATAATAACATTAAATCTGATTTAAATTAAATTTTACAAAAATTAAATGAAGTTCTACGAATTAAACACAAAAAAAAAACTTAATAATATTTTACTAAAGCCAGATTCTTTATAACCGTTCGGTACATTTTTTCCACTTTCAGCGAAAAACGTATTTATTTTCAGCATAAGAGATCTTACGTCGAGATTTATATAATATATTATTTATTTAGATAGTTTGGCCACAGGTTATTTCGTATTCAGGAATATTGAAAAGATAGAGAAAATATTTTTATTCATTCATGCGTGTTCCCTGAGACCGAGTCTGCGCTCATATTAAAAGATAAAAATTAAACCATATTTTTTAAGAATGATTTCCGACGATCTGATATGTGCTTTCTATCAAAATGCTTCATTTCAAAGACAAGCTTAGTCTCATTTTAAGTGGTTTGAAAATGAACATCTTAAATCCATGTTAGCAAAGGAATGTTGTTGGAAGGAGGAAACATAGAGGCCGGCAAGTCGTTCCACAGCCGAACAATTGCACAAAAGAACGAGTCGTTGAATCAACCCGTTCCTACATGACAAATATCAACTGTGTATAAATGCTTGACGTGTTTCCAGACTATGCACCAATGTCTAAGGGATCAATATCACTGAACAGTTTCTAAGAGCATCTTCCATTGAAATGCCGGTAGAATAAGGACAGCATCCACACCTAACGCCTGTGCTCTAAAGATTGCAATCCGTTTTTTGATAGGGGTGTGTCTCAAATGGATCACCCGTTTCTACACATACGGTTATTTCAAATACTTTTGTGCTCCAGACCAGAAGTAGATCAAGAAATATCCCATAGACTTAGAAATAATGATCTGCTTTCAATGAAATTATTCACCTCTGTCCAGAATGTTTAGACTGGTCAACTCAAGTCAAGACATTAACTTTTTTGGTGTAAGTATAATTTTTTTTTTTTTACATTAACTCCACACAGGAGGCCCTGAGGAAAATAATTTCCCTCAGGGCCTATGTCATCTGGGATGCTGTGTGGAGGGTCTTTTTGAGGAGAGGAAGGAATGAACATTGGTCTTGAAGAGACTCATGTTGTAGGAAGGAGGAAACACAGAGGCCGGAAAATCATTCCACAGCCGAGCTGTTGAACACAAGAACGAGTCGAAGAAACGACCCGTTCTCATGTGACAAATGTCAACCGTGTACAAATGTTGGGCACGCGTTTGGCGTGTTTCCCGACTATGCACCGGTGCCGAAGGGATCAATGATGCTAGTTCCTCGGAGCATCTTCCATTGTAATACCAGTAGAACAAGGATAGCATTCCCACCCGACGCCTGTGCTCTAAAGATTGCAATCCGTCTGTTAAGATGGGAGAATCTATCAAACGGACCGCCCGTTTCTGCACAGAGTCGAGGGTATTTTTCAGGTATTTTGGAGCTCCAGACCAGAGATGGCTGCCAAATTCAACCGTGGGGCGTACTTGTGATTTGTACAAGGTTAGCAGTTGTGTACTATTAAAGTATCTGCGGGCCCTGTACAGTACGCCCAGCTTTTGGGAGGCTAACTTTACTCTGGCTTCGATGGAGCCCCCGTACCTGAGCTGGTCACTTAGGGTTACACCAAGCATATCAATGGAGGGCCTGTTCGGAAGATTGCTTCCGTTGAAAGAGACTAGATTGAATGATTTATGATTTCAGACGGTCGTTAAACAATTGACCATATTTACAACTTTACAACTACAGATGTATTTTGATTTCTAGACAAGATTTGACTTGACTTGTCAATTATATTTTCTAATATTTATCTCGGATTTTGTCTTTGCTTTCATTTAACATCCTTTAATCTTTATAATTAACCCTTTTTTTTAAATTTCGTGTTTTTTTATCGTTAGTTGGATGTAAGTCCGTTAAAAAGTAATTAATAAAGAATTGGGCGCCAAATTTAAAAGTGGGGTGCACTTGTAACATGAAAATGGTCAGCAAAAATCTGCAGTATCTGTGAGTCCTGTACACTGTACAGTACGCCCAGTTTCTGAGAGGCTAACTTGACTCTGGCTTCGATGGAGCCCCCGTGTCTGAGCTGGTACCTTAAAGTTACAACAAGAATAGCATTTTTTTTAAGGTGCCTTATAGAATACATTATATTCTTTTTACATTTTTTTCGAATTTGTTTATGTTTTTAAAGATATATTTCATAGTTTGCAGTATAAATAGTTTACGGAGACTGAAAAGTTTAGATTCTTTGTACAAACCATCTGCCGAAAATGTTTTAATTCTATTATACATAACTTTGATAATATAATTTTGATTTGTTTGTAAAGGTTTTATAAAAGCATCAAGCGCACCACCCCATCCTATTATTCCATACATGAGTGAAGATTGCACCAGAGAAAAATAAATCATTTACAATTTGTCAATATTCAATACTTCTTTAAGTCTGTAAAATATGTACGTAAGATATCTCAATTTAGAAACGGTATTATTAATTTGTGATTGCCAAAAGTGCTTTTAAAGACCTTTTCCCAAGATTGCTCTTTAAAAAGAAGTACAGTATCTATCATCTGCGTTGCTGATCACATTATAGCAGAGTGTTTGAATTTAAATATTAGTGAGACCATTAATATATATAAGAAAAATAATAGGGCCTAAGACACTACTCTGAGGCACTCCGTACTTTATTTCTGCTGTGTCACTCAGGCATTTGCTTAATTCAACTATTTGTTTCCTATTTTTTTGTATAACTGATGAACCATTTAAGCGGTTTTCCATGAAGACACGTTGGAAAGATTGCTTCCAATGTACGGTATTCACATAAAATTGTATTTTTGCTCGAGATGGGCCCTGGCAGCAATATCCTAGAGAGCATTTGGCCACCCCTAAATAAATTTGGGGTAAGCATTGTAAGCAACTCCAGAAGTTGTGCGAGGAGAGGTTGGGCCTGCTATGAATTGTGGCCGTTGAAAAGAGGTCTTGAATCATTTGATTTTTTAAAGATTTTATAGATTTCGTTAACTCCTCCCCTCTATGTCATCTTTGATAATGCTTTGTGGAGGGTTTTTTAAGGGAAAAAAAGGAGAGGAAGTTCTGGAAAGGAAAAAATATCAGGTCAGTGGGTCCAGGAGAAACGGACGTAAGAATCAGTGCAAGGCAGTGGGTCGAGATAACCCTAAATGAGATGGCAAATGGTCTCCCTCTACCAGTCTATCCAGATCCGACATGCCTCGCAGTTGGTGGGCAGACATGTCTGCCGCCAGGAACTACATAAGCCACACCCCATAAATCCAACCCATAAGTCACCCAACGTAGCGAACCACTTGGGTTGATCAAAGCAGGAGTGTTGGTTATCTAAAAAATGATTCCCGGTGCGGCCGTACCCACATCCGCCTCCCAAGATGTCAGATACAAATACAAATGAGAAAATCAGATGCAAAGCGGGTTAGTAAAACAAGTAAAATACAAATTTATTTTTACGAAGTTTGTCTAATTAATTTCTTAACGTCTTACATAATAGTTTTGAGAAACAACAAAGTAAGGGATATTTTGAGACATCTTGAAAATTCTATCAACTTTGAAATTTGGATGTTAAAATAATATTGTTTTCCGACAAGAAACAACACTAAACCCAGCACCATAATTAATAACTCGAGACTTAAAAAACATTTTATAAGGTCATAAAACAGCAACTTAAGCGAAAATTAATTAAGAATTCTTAGCTAATTACATACAAGCTTCAACAATTAATTTCAATAACACGCACTTCGTTGGAATTTAAGTCGCCGCTAATAATAAGAATAATCTAACAAATGTTAATCTCAAAATCGGCTTAATGAGATGATTTATGTGATGAGAGAATAATGTTATATAAGAGAAGTGGGCAGAGATAATAATAATAATAACGTAGTATTTATATAGCGCAGTTTTGTGATATTTCACTTCAAGTGCGCTTAATTATAATAAACTTAAAATTAATCCTATAGTGTTCCTTACGAGTCCTTACAAAATACAAAATTGATTAAATTATGTGAAACAAAGAATATACAGTATATACAAAGCAATTCCTAAAGAACAATATTAACAACAAAAAAATCATTAAAACTAAATTATAATAAAGAATAAGAGGCAGTTTACGTTTAGAAATAATAATAACAGAGTGCACATAAAACTATAGTAAGGAGGTAATCGAAACCAAACAATTACCAGAAACTTGAGGAAAGATGGCTTATTATAGTAGATTGAAAACGAGTTAAAATTCATGAAAGGTACGATTTTTTAAATAAGTTTGTTTTTAAAGCTCTTTTGAATTCATCCAAGTTCCGGATATTAGTAAGAGCTGAGGGAAGTTTGTTCCAAATGAGCGGGCCAGTTACACGAAAAGATCGATCATAATATACTGCTCGATTCGACCTAGAAAGTTCGATTAAACGATTAGTAACATCTAGATCTGCTGATCTTAGAGTAAGCTGCCTATCGCTTAAGTTTTGTCGGACACATAGTTCCGATATATAGGCTGGCGCCATTCCTTGCAATGCTTTAAAGGTCATTAAGCAGATCTTGAATTCTATTCTTTCAGGGCATCGAAGCCAATGAAAGCGATCCCTTAGAAGCGGGGTAATACGGCAATACTTAGATTCAGAGATGTTAGATTAGTATAAATAAAGTAGTTGTACTGATAAATTTTGTGGTGTAATGGTTGAAAGTCGTGGGTTCAAATTCTTGTAAGAGCAAAACAAATTAGTTGAATGAAATGAGATTAAACCAAATGAAACTAAAAATAGTAAGGAGATAATCAAGATCAATTTTTGACTTAGTAAACATGAAGATGAGGAAATTATAATAATTATGAAGAGAGGATCGGTAAAAAAAATACCAGGGAGATAAAAAAGTTTAATAACAAGATAAAAATATCCTATCGGCTGCGCCAGTTGTAATGTTCTTTGATTCGTGTTGTGGCTCTCTAGCCCACAATGTAAGGATTACAACGTAAGTTCTTTTTTTTGTTTTATTGTAAACTATAATGGGAACGTTTGCACGTGCTCTCTGATTAGGTCTGGCGACTGTTGGCCGATCGGCGGATTACTCCGCTCGTTCGGAAACGCTCGGCACCGCCCGACCATCTCCGAACGAGCGCGGTCTTTCGTGTACTACATTCATACAATACACCTAGTAATCACGACAGTGAGAAAATTATAAAAAATATAAAGGCAAGATATGTATAAAAATGCAATGGATATAAACATGTTTAAAAAAAGATCAAAATTTGACAAATTATAAAAGAAGATGGGTAAATCGTAAAAATTATAAAGACAGGATAAGTTTAAAAATATCATTGAGGTAAACAAGTTTAAATGCAAGATCAAAGATGACCCAAGTAAACATGCAGATAAGGAAATTATATGAATTTTAAAGATAGGATAAGTATAAAAATACCATGGAAAAAAACCATTTCAAAATATTGCCATTTAAATTTAAAAAAATAGGAAATTATATAAATTATGAAGACAACATAAGTATATAGCAAACACAGTCAGAACAACACGCTTTGGAACACGAATCCCTAGTGAGGACTGTGAATAAATAAATATTTATTCCAGTACGTGTGGAAGAGGGTGCAATCCCACACATTCCATAAGGGTATAATATACACGTACATACATACACAAAATATTTGTAAGAAAAAAAAGCAGGTGGATATGAATGTACATGAAACAAAAAAAGATTATAAGATAATAGTAGTAGAAGGAAAACAAAAGAAATAATAATATTAAGCTTTAAGGATTCTGTGAGCACGTAAGGAGCCAGTATTTTTCTCCAGTGTGCATCAAAACTGGATGATGGACTGAGGCGGGCTTCCATGACGAGAATGTTTCCAGAGCTGCTTATCCTTTCCCTAATTCCTGCCACCCTGGATCTAATAAGGGCTATTTCCCACCATTCTAAAACAAGGTCTCATTATCCCTATTTTTAAAACTGGCTCCAAACTTGATATTAGTAATTATCGTCCTATTACGTTGCTAAATTCCCTCTCAAAAGTATTCGAAAAGATCGTCAATAATAGTCTCATGGAATATCTGGAAACCAATAACTTAATATCGCCGCGGCAATTTGGATTCAGAAAACATAAAAGTACCAATGATGCTATAGCCACGGTCACTGACCATATTTCTGGCCACCTTGATAAGGGCTTGAAATGTCTATCGGTATTTCTCGACCTATGTAAAGCATTTGATACAATCTCACACAGCAAACTAAAACGCAAAATGTTTAATATAGGTATTAGGAACAAAGAATTAGGCCTCCTCTCCAGCTTCTTATCTGACAGATCCCAATGCGTTAAACTCAATACCACAAAGAGCCAGAATTTGCCCATTAGTTACGGGGTCCCTCAAGGCAGTGTTATAGGTCCAACGCTCTTCCTAATATATATTAACGAGTTATGCAACCTAGATATCGATGCCACTATTGTCAGTTTCGCCGATGACACTGTCCTACTCTTCCAAGCAAAAGATTGGCTTACCGCATATTCCAAAGCGGAGGAAGGAATTCAACAGGTAAAATATTGGCTTGACTCGAACATATTAACTCTAAATGTACAGAAAACCAAATACTTACTGTCTAGTCTCACCAATATCCCAAAGTCAAACCCAGCCCCGCCATTAAAAATACACAAATGTAAAAATTCATCTCTAAACCGGAACTGTGACTGCCCATGCCTAGAGCAAGTAAATATTATCAAATATTTAGGAGTAACCTTCGATACACACCTGAATTGGAAGCAACATATACATAATACTACAAACAAAATCAGAAAATCTATATACTTTTTCAAACAAACACGCAATTTCCTTCACCTAAAACTTTTAAAAACAGTATATTACTCATTGTGCCAATCTCACATCGAATACGGAATTCTAGCCTGGGGTAATGCATATTCCAATGCCCTTGATCCCATCATGAAAGCACAAAAACTAATCATAAAAATAATTCTTAAAATGCCGCTTACTACCAGCACTGATATTATCTTCAATTCCTTCAACGTTATGGACATAAAACAGCTCTACTCAAGATCCATATTACTTAATTTACACAAAAACAACAAAACACCATACAAAGCTACACAAACAATACACAATACCCGAGCCAAAAACAACGAACTTCTCCAAACTCCTTTTTTCAAAACCACCTTCGGGCAAAGACACTCTAAATACATAGCTTGCAAACTATACAATACACTACCAACTACGATCAGACAAAGTGACTCCTTTACAAAATTCAAATAAGATATTAAAAAATGGATTATAAGTATTGGACGCCACACTATCACGAATATCTGTAAAATAAATCACACATAGACATAAATAACTTTTCACATACAACCTAACCCATATAAAACAAATGAAAATAATGGAATCTTGTCAAATTTAACCTATAAATTGACTAGGCAGAATTGATTTCATTACTCCATCTCCAACATTTATAAAATAACTCTCTTTAAAAGATTTATTACCCTTCCAATCACCCTTCTGTTTTAATTCTATTCATAATATGTATTTTACCTGAAATATCCTTGTAATTACTATATTCATTTATATACCTGTACGCCTGTCTCGACACAGGTATACCCTAGTGAGACAGGCATACAAATAAAACCATTGTAAACATATTTTATTATAGATAAATAAAAAAAAAAATAAAAAAAAAATAAGAGCTGCAAAGGCGGGATCTCACCCCTCCGTGAACATCCGGGAAGCGCTGCAATATCTGGGGACACCAAAAATTATGCGGAATGGGTTGTTGTACTGAACCCGAAGTCTTTATATACTACTGTTCTTGTAGTTTGCCCAGAGTTCGCACGCATACAGTGTTGCGCAGAAGGAAAGGAAGAAAAATAAATAAAAAAATCAGAAGGAATAAAAAAAACTTCTAAAGTTTAATTAGAAATGGAGCAGAGGTAGTCAAATTGTTACTTCCTAAGATCTGTAAAGTCTTCTGAAGCCATCACTGTGACAGTTATGGATGGAAGGAAAGTTGAAGCCAGGGTTCGGGATCTGGATGATAGTGGGGGGTAGAAGCGCTGGGTGACGAAGGGTGGAACTGATTGAAAAACCACTGGAAGGTTAAATGGATTCTAAATTTGGGCAATACGTGGGTTGGATTATTTAAAGGCCAGGGCGAGCTTTCGAAGAATATAATTCAAAGCATGAAAAGTTAAAAACAATTTTGTTATTTTAATCACGTCTGAAATCCTTCGGGGTTTTATTGTGATACAACAAACCTCTCATGGGTGACTTAAATTAAGTACATAATTTATGTATTTTCAGTTAGACCACGTCTTTCTGTGCTCTAATGAATATCTGAGTGTTTTTTTAATTGTTGAAAACATTATTTTATGTATTACTAACTAAAATGACTAATGTCGGCAGAGAAAAAAGAATGGCCGAACAAATCGGTCTTGGCACAAACTCCTTGCCACCCCTCTTTCACATTCATACATCGTCCCATACATGCTCTTCTATTATTGACTCATGGTTCCGACCGAATATTTTTCGGAAAAAGTTTAGAAGCAAAGATAAATTGCTGTTAGCTAGGGTATATTATTATATAAGTAGTACCAACGTCGCCGAAACGAACCGACAAAGTAGAGCAGTTTCACCATTAGGAGACCGTGTCTTAAAACCACGTGTAAGTGTGTTACTATCCGTTCGAGGCACATCATTGGGTGACTGATTAACGACAATCCACGTGTTCAAATCTTATCCAAACGGTAAAATTTTGACGAAGGACATTTTAGGAAGTTCGCGAAGTACCTTCTTTAATTAATTTCGTTTCTATTATAGGGTTATTAGAACGTCGTTCTCATTGGACATTTTTGGATTTTCGTATTTTACAATTTATATATTTATAAAATTGAAGCAATTATGTTTGATTATGGACACGCAGTGCTTAGGATGCCACCATAACATCCGAGTTTGAGATAATTTTGGCATCAATTAGAGATTTTGCAGCACCACGAAACGTAAATTTGAAGATCGATCGATGAAGAAAAGGTACATATGATTTCTCCACAGCAGTCATTGATGTTTGTCACCATCTGGATACAATATTATTTAATAATTTGACCACTTAGCCGCAAGGGGGTTATCTTGCGTTACCTCAGCCCCTCTGCATCTGGACGACTACATCTCGCTTTACTCATTAGATGAATTAAGGTTGGTATAAATTTCGAGCGAGGTTAATATGAACATTTGAACGTTCTTTACCAGAGGATCTTATAATGGTGAAACTACTCTATAGAAATACCAGAACCATATTAATACCAAAGAATTACATGTTACGTATTTTTGAAAACATATTCAAACATTCTCAGAGGGAGAAAATAAAGACAATAATATTACATAATATGAACGCATTTCGTTTTCGGAATGAAAAGCAATTATTTTATAACAATTAAATTTGCGAACATGAAAGAAAAAACAAAAACGCTGACTTCAAGAACACTTTTTAAAATTAGGCTTGAAACTTGGGGGAATACTCAAAATAAATCGCGATTTTAGTATGCAAAATGAACCGAACATCGAAGTACCTACTTAAAAATATTATTAATTACTCGTAGGTATACTAAGCATGTTTATTTATTATTTGAAAAATACGTGTATTCATGTATCTACTCCAAGTGCCACCCTGGAAAAAGACCACTGTTCAGAATCGAAACGTAGTTTATGGCTTTAGTTAACGGCCGGAGTAGTGCAGCGGTAAGGCGCTTGACTCACATTCCGAAGGTCGCAGGATAGAATCCCGGTGTGGCAAATAAATTTTATTTCATTAATTTATGTATTTAACAATTTATTCATTTAAAATAATATATAGTATATTTGCGGCACGTTCCAGAGTGGAAGATACTCTCAGTATCGCCCTGGTGTAAGATCACCATTCAGAATTGAAACGTTGCCTGAAGTGGCTTTCGCTGTGTTTGGTGGCCAGATCTGAATAGTCAGGTACTTCCCCACCTTCCTCTTCCCTATCTCTTTCCCTCCCCACTACCTTTAGCCTCACAACATACCCCAATTGGGGATGCCATAGTCTCACTGGCTCCAGACGGGAGCAGTTGGGACTCTTGTACGGTATTCATGTAAAAAAAAATAAAAAGTCGTGTTTGGACACTAGATCTAAAGAGGAAACCGAGTAGCGTTTCCTTGTGGGCTTTAACGCTTGGGGTGGCCCATGGCAGGGGTGTTGGTTATCCAACAAAAGGTTCTTGGGTGCCGGTACCCACACCCGCCTCCCAACATATTTCTATTCTTTAATCTGTTCAAATGTATAATATTTTCTGTTTACTAACTAATCTAATCAATAAACATTTGCAAACTACACTGAACAAGTACTTTTTTTATAAATGTCGCAAATTTCGTTAAATACCACGGACATATGAATATACATGGACCTGCCCTAAATGATAAAAACGTATTATTTCCCCCTCCACATGGCGCCGGCTGGAGCTCCTCCTTGGAACCGGCTCGCTCCATGGGGAGGGGATAGAGCCTCGCTTGAATCTAAAATGTGTGACGTCATCATTCTTGCCGTGAACAGCTAGAAGGTAACATCCATACATTTAACGAAATACAACGCCAAAGCGGTAACGTATTCTATACAATATATCTACATATCAATGTGCACATAGCGAATGTGGGCGGTTCTCCAGTGTGCTCGTCGCTGGTTACAGGGGTAAGTAAATTATGAAACATTTGTAATAGTGTTTTAACTAAACACGGCAACAAAATATTGCTATGTGTATTGGGGCGAGTCTTTTTGGGGCGAGCATTTGGCCTAAAAAGGTCTATTCATTCAAAGCAGATTTTGCTTTTAAGAACTAAATGGTGATATTGTAATGCGAGATGCCTATTTACTGTCAGATTGATTGATGTCTATGGTTAAATACAGATTATTATTATAAATTGAGCTAAGCATTAGTATTAAGTTATCTACAAAGCGACTGAACAATACTGAACATCTGTCCAGCATTTAAACAAAATAACATTATTTTCATTTAAAAGATATTGAAATATGAGATACGAGTAGGTATGTGCTATCCGTTTTTACTGGGTGGGACTGTGTTTTCCATTGTTAACCAATACTACTGTACACCTTCAAAAAATCAAGGAAATGAACAAATTCTTTCCGTATTCAAACTACATAGTTAACCAAAGTATTCAAAATTGCTCGTAATAAAGTTGGTTTGTAAAAGCGTGGAATCGGTGTTTCGAATTGACTGTAATTTAAGTCAGCAATAAACATTTTCCGATGCTAATTGAAAACAAACCGATGTGGTCTCAGAGTTCAGGGATTAGAGTGGAGAACTGATCAATAATTGTTCTATCGAGTAAATATTATTTGTTTTGCTTTGTTCGGAGGTTTTGCTGTTGTATTTTCAAGGAAATACATAATAGTAGTTTGTCTGCGGTTATTTTCTGGGGCTGGTTTGTGGACTATTGGCGATAAAGTAGAAAGTTTTTTGGTTGTCTTGTCTTTGGTCTGATGTCAAATTTTAACAAATTTGAATACATTTTTATTTTAACCCTAGAATTATGAAAACAGCAAGAGACAGCAGACCAGTTGACGGTTTGAAAACCATACCGGTATAAGTCACAAAATTTAGAAAAATGAGTTAATTGCGAGAAGTTATTGTAAAGGTAGTATTATTCGTTGTGCCAAAAGGGTATAAACGAGAAAAAATCGCAGCGCCATCTATTATTAGTTGAGTTAACTGACACCGTATGTAATGTGCAGTTTGTTCGCAAGCCATAGAGGTACAACTGACAAAAATGTCAGCGCGGCGTGGAATGTCAAGTGTTTTCAATGATTTATCAATTGCTTTATTCGATAGTGACGACTCTGTTGCACGTAAGTGGTTAGATTAAGTATTATTCTGCATGAATACATATTTTGTTGAATGTTCAACATGACGATAATCTCACTTTCATACATTTTGTATGTAAATTTTTGACCCTTTGTAAAGTTTGTAAAAAATGTTTAAAAAAACTGTTTTTTTTGGGTGATTATTTTTTTGTTACAAGATAATTAAGCTGTCTAATGGTACTGATTGTTTTTATGAATGCGCAAAAATTCCAAGTATCCAAACGATCAATCAGAGGGAGAAAGTCACTTGTACCAATCTGGCTGTAACTATTTATCTTAATATTTGGTTGAAGATGAAACATGGGAACCAGCAGAGTGGGTCGTCTTCTGATCAAAATTTGATTGCATCTGAAAATGTTGGGCCTACTGCACCTCCTTCTAGTGATAGGACCCCACTGCCCTCTGGTGTCGCTGAACAAATTGAAGATAACCAACGCTCACCACGTAAAGGGAAAAAATAACACCGAAAACTGAAAAAAAAATCTGCGTGTAAAGCACAATCTAAAACACACATCTTCGCAATTCGGGCAAAGAATACCTGTCTTCGAAAGGAGTCACATCTTTGCAACAAAGCTTTTTTGCAACAAAGATTTTTCGCACATTGAAAAAACGGAAGAAGAAAGTTCAATGTATTTAAGTACCTGAAGATTGGATGGCTTTGGTTGAATCTACTGGAAAAACCTTCAAAGTAATTCGGATGAAATCAGAAGACTTTGTGTCGATTGGCTAGTGTAACCATTAATAGAAAAGTTGACACAAGAAAAGGTAAAGTTAATTGTTTGAAAATGAGGTGGATGAGATTCATTGAAACAAACCCAAAGAGTATGTTTTTTAAACAATCTATGGACATGGGAGCACAATTTCGCCGTATAGATATGGATTCCAAAAAGGGTAACATTCCTATATATTCTTGTGCCAGAGGTTCATCACCTGTTTTATCAGTCATTGGAAGCAACCTCAGAGTAACAATATAACTCTAAGGACGCAACAGAAAGCACAGAACCCGTGGCATCTGGCAGTCGCCCTCGGGGACGTCCAAGGAAGGAAGATCTGGAAGAAACAGATCAATAAATTCTGTTGAATTTCTATCAATACGTTACAAGTGAAATGGAGTGATCGTAATCACAATTTATTTAAAACCATAAGGGCACAAACAATTAATACCCAATTAAAAACCAGAGTGGTACAAGTGATTTTTTTTTTCAAGAATGTTATTAAGTAAAGTTCAAATTTTCATGTTAAAATAGTCACTTTTTTCTGGAAGTATGTTACGTGTTTTTTTAATAATTACAAAATAAACCATTACAAAATAAAACACAAAAATTTCATTTTCTCTTTTCTTCTGGTTTGTTGCTTACACCAGTATGGTTTTCAACCCGTCAGTTTAAAGGTAATTGAATAATTAGTTTCGGGTTTTGTACTTTAAATCAAAATAATTATAAAAAATATATTGCACTTACCTAATTAAAAAAAATAACAGAATACTGCAAACCTCTTAGAAATCAACTATAAATAATTAAATATATTTTTTTAATGAATTTTTTATTTATTTTATTATTCATTTAAAAATATTGTATTTTTTTACATGCTATGAAAGTTTAAATGCTAATCTGTCGTTAAACTTTTAAATAATACTTACAAAAAAATTGCTTGCTAAATCACATTTCTAAGAAGTCCGAAAGTTACACAAAATATAATCTTACTACTTTCGGACGTATTGTGTTTGTATTTCTCCGTAATTATTGTACTTACCGTGTGACAGAGCCATCCCGCGGAAGCTCTGCTCGGCAACTGAGCTAACTGAGATAGACAGCGCGCTGCGTTGCAAAATAAAAAAAAGACCGCAATACTTGTGTCTCCCTTGCATTGCAAAGATTGTTTCTAGGGTTAACGTAAAGCCTTGTACCCAAGCCCGTTCATGTTCGACGGTTTTATTCGATCGTACATGATGACCCCCCCGAGCCCGAGCAGCTCGACACGAGACGCCGCTAAGTTGGCTCCGATATCTAAATAGCGAAAAAGCGAGGAAAAACAATAAAATGACCATCCTATAAATGAAACGGAAAGAAGATTTTCGTTAAACAAACAAGATGAATAATTTACTTTAACGTCAAAGTAAATTTTATTTTAGCTACACCCTACTACAAAACGCACAATCGCAAAAATATTGCGTTTATTTCTGGTACCCGGAATATTCATCAAAGGCTCTATAAATCTACCTTTTATCAACTGCTTTGTAAAAACTGTTGATAAAATGATGAAATTGTATGCGTGTAGCAAATATTTTATGTAAAAGGCTTTTTGTTAAAATTTATTTTTTATTAACAAACCTGCATTGAAAATCGCACCCCTTACCATCCCGCGCCGTTTCGCTAATTGATTGGATCGCGGGGTTCTTCCTTTGTGGGACCGGCGGGGCCGTTTTGTTAAAACAACGTTTATCAATGTTGACAGTGCAGTTCAAATTTCGCTGCCATGTAAAACTTCAATCACTCCGCGCTTTTAACTAGTTGCAGGAATTTTAAACAGAGTAATCGAAAATTTTAACGAAACAAATAATGAAAATATTTTAGCTGTTTTTTTTTATAACCGAACTACTGGTTTTCAGGAGGATGTATGTACTCTTAGGGCCTATTTCATTCTTGAGTATGCTGTGTGGAGGGTCTTTTTAGTAAAGGAAGAAGAGAAAGTTCTGGGAAAGAAAAAGGTTTAAAGGGTGTGTAGGAATCTGAGTGACAGACGGAAGGTCCCGAGGAAAATAATTTCCCTTTTTTCCTCTTTGGGGATGCTGTATAGAGGCTCCTTTTAGCAAAATAAGAAGAAAAAATTCTGGCAAGAAAATATGTAGGTATGATGGGTGGGTAGAAAACCAGGGGTCATATTGTGTCCGTAATCCAGGGGTCATATTGTGACGTATGAATCCATCCCTGCCACTGCAGAGCAAGGCGGTGGGCCGAGATTGTCACGCTGAAGAGGTGCAAAGGTCTCCTTCAACCCGTCCCTCCCAGCTCTGGCCAGCCACGCAGTTGATGGGCAGACGCATCCAACCGCCAAGACCCCTAAGTCGCCAAACGTAGCGAACCACCAGTGACCTATGGCAGAGGTGTTGGTTATCTAATTTTTAGTACCCATACCCGCCAACCTTGTTGCAAAAAAATTTAAAAAAGACCGTGCAATAATATTTAAAAAATATTATGAATTGAACTAACTTTTATTTTCTGGTTTAAATAGAGTTTTCTGCGTTTAAATAGATAGATAATTTTTTGTAGAATTATAAAAGTAACCACTACGAAATACTTTAGAATTTTCGACCATTTGTGAAACTGTGCATGGATCTTGACCGAGAAAACTGTATTAATTTTTGGTCACTAATATTTGAATTGAAAATAAATGTTTTACGATATTTTACTTTTCATTTAAAATAATTGAAAAATGTATAAAGGTAAAACTAACTAACTAACCATCACGCCGTTTACCCGCAGGGGTAGGCAGAGAGGACGGACCGCCAAACAACTTGGTCTTGGCACACACTCTTTGCCTCACTGATCGTGTCATCTCTTCGTCGGGTGTGCCCGACTTCTTCTTCTATTCACATTTGCGTCATATATTCTTCTCACACTATTTTTATTTATTTCATTTGCTTTTCATGCCCGTAAACCATCTGAGGGTCCCTTTCTAAATCTTACTCATTATGCTTACATTCTTTGCGGAAATTCGCTCATTTCTCACAGGATCATACATGGTTTTACAACACATCCGCCTCAAGGATCTCATTTCAACAGCATTCAGTTTTTACTTTCATCCTTCCTCTGACAGTTCCATGCCTTACTGCCATGCATCAGGGTAGGTACCAGGACTCCATTGTAGACTGCTTGCTTTGCTTCTTTATATACGTACGAGCATGTAGGTAGCTAGCATCGCTAAATAGATAGGTACATAATAATATTTAATAAGATAAATAATAAACATTGAACTCAAATATTAATGAACTCTGAAAAAAAGAATTTTTCTTATTGTCGTTCTCATGAAAAAAATGATGTTTTAATCATTTATTTTCAATATGAAATTCCCTTGGAGCTTTTCCCGAAAGCTCTCTAACTCGATTTCAACGAATCACTTGCTGCATGTAATTATTTACCCCAAATGAAAGCTCGCCTTCTAGTTTCCGCTAAAACTTTCCGGAATAATGTTTATGTGTGGAATATGTGGTTGTAATCGGAAATGTGGAACATTTGCCGAGTTTCATTGCCGAAATTCGTTTTAACTTGAGATTTAACCGCTCAAACCCCGAGCATATTTTGTTAGATGGTCACATTATGTCAGCTAATAAAATCCAAATACCTAAATGAAATATTTCTGAACGTATCCGAAAATGAAAAACCGTTTTTGAAAGATTATGAAATACGCTTTCAAATTGTATTTTTGAAATTTAAAATTTTTTAATGCAAAAAAATGTTTTAAACATTTATTTATTAATAATTGTTTTTATTGTTAAACTAACGTTTAAGACAAGATTTTTATGCATAGAAATAATAGATAATACATAATATAATCAACAAACAAGTCCTGCTAAGCCAATTGAATCGGCTTGTCAACAGGTGCTTATATTTTAGTTACATATTTATACATTTTTTAAATTTAAAATTTACATCTTATATATACAGATTCAACATTTTTTCATACATATCAAAATCAATATAAATCTTTTTTTTCCGATAGCCAATTTTTCACCATATATTTAACCTTATTCATAGAATTACATTGCTTTATAGTGTCAGGTAATAAATTAAATATCTTCGGTATGATATATTCAAACGTTCTCTGTCCGTACTAATTGTTAAATTTCGGAACTATTAACCCGTCGTTACGCGTGAATCTAGTGCTGTATTTATGTTCTAATTTCTCTTTATGCTGCGGGGTAAATATATGCTGAATGATAATTTTGTGCCAAAGTATTGCCTTAACAGGTATTATTATTAACAATTATTATAAGCAATTATTATAAACGGGACCGTTCGCGTCATGTATCTTTTCTCAGAAGATTTTTTCAATGTGGATGAGTGTTTCAGGCTGATAATTATTGCTTATAATAATTGTTACCCTTTGTGCTTTGCATAAAAATCTTGTGTTAAACGTTAGTTTAACAATAAAAATAATTATTAATATTTGACAAGTTTAAGTATTTCCCCAATAAATGAAGACATAATTTGTCTCGACGCCACCTAGCGAGGGATTAAAACACTAACAATGTCTCTCTCACAAAAAAGAAGTTAGTTGTTTTCAGGTGGAAAAAATATAATAAGCAGTAATTGTTGAATGAAACACTAGTATATATTGAATCATTTGGCGGGTACAGGATAAGCCGCCATAGCTCAATTGGGAGAGCAGCTGACCGGCAATCAGAAGGACACGGGTTTACGTCCCGTTTGCGTCATGTATCTTTTCTCGGAAGATTTTTTCAATGTGGATGAGTGTTTCAGGCTGAAAATTATTGCTTATAATAATTGTTACCATTTATTTATTATTATTTTTATTTGATAAATTAATGTTTGAGACAAGATTTTTATGCATAGCACAAGATAAAGTATTTCACCAGAAAATGTAGACATAATTTGTCTCCATGCCACCTAGTGGGAGATTTAGCACTTATAATGCCTTTCTCATATAAAATAAAGTTGATTGTTTGCAGGTGGAAAAATGTAATAAGCGGTAGGTAATTGTTGAATGAAACACTATTACAATATATTGAATTATTTGGCCGGCAGGAAATAAGTCGACGAAGCTCAGTGGACAAGAGCAGTTGACCGGAAATCAGAAGGACGTGGTTTGAGTCCCGTCGGTGGCATGTATCTTTCCTCGGGAGATTTTTTCATTGTAGATGAGTGTTTCAGGCTTTTTTTTTAAATGAGCTCCACGCAGGAGGCCCCGAGGAAAATAATTTCCCTCAGGGCCTATGTAATCTTTGGGGATGCTGTGTGGAGGATTTTTTAAGGAAAGGAAGGAGCGGAGAGTTATGAGAAGGAAAAGGGTTTAAGGGGTGGGTAGGAATCTGGGGTTCAGTGTGTCCTGGTCATCCACCTCCAAGACCTAGACAAACCTCACCCCATGAACCCGGGCACCCCTGCTAAATCACCAAACGTAGCGAACCACTTGGGGTGACCTATGGCAGAGGCGTTGGTTATCCAATAGAGGTTTCCGGGGCGGCGGTACCCATTCCCGCCTCCCAAATTGAAAATAATTATTACATAACATAAATAAATTTATTTATTCATATTATGTTTTTATAAATATTTCAGTTATTAAAACTCAGTAAATTATACAAATAGGTTAAAAACTACATAAAATCAATTTTTCAAATTGTACAATGTTAAATTTTAAAATTGTTTAATTAAAAATTAGATTAAAAAGATGGTTCACCTTAAGTTTTTTTGTAACTAAAATTGCTGAAAACGAAAAAATATATTTACCTACACATATTTTAAACGGTATTATAAATTTTATGGTCAACCCATTTTTTATAATTTTATGTAATTTAATTCAAAAATAATTAATAAAAACCTCCCAAATTTTTTTGTTTTTTTATTGCGTTCGGAAACTTTGGAATAAAGGTGTAAATTTGAATTATTTTTTGGTTATCTTTTAGATTTTGAAAATAAAGCATGGTATTTTCACTTAATAGCACGGTTTAGTTCATATTTCTAACCATGATACAATGAAGACACCGATTTGTATGTGACCTATATGAATTATACTTAAAAGCGAACAAATTCGTCCGAGTGGTTAAGCATCTGGTAATGTTTTAATCACTCAAGCTGGAGGCCTCTAGGGTAAAATTTCCTTCGAAGGGTTAGAGGGTCTTTTTTAAGTTAAGGGGTGAACATTCAATGTTGTAGGAGGGAGGATACACAGTTACACAGGTTAAAGAGATCTGCAAATCATTCCACAGTCAAACTGTTGAACACAAGAGTCTTATTGTGATTTACAAAATCGATCATTCCTGATGTAAATGTTATAATATATACCATAGATTTAATTTAAATTGTACCCATATGAAGATGCTCATCATGAAGTGAAACCGGTCTGGTCGTTAATAAAAAATTAAAGAATGTTATATAGGTGTTTTAATTTTTAATCAATATAAGTATATTATAAAATAAGGTGTACAATGTGCGTGCCGCTAAAACTCAGGAACGGGTCCCGGAACGAACATGGGAGTTGTATGGTGTGGTAGCCCTCTATCCCCATCCATGAAGAAGATTCTCGTTTTTACCTGAAGGGTGTGCTCTGGAAGTTTCGCCCTCTAGAAATTTTTAGCACAGTCCAGTTTAGAACATTCGAGAATATTCAAGAGCATTTTACAACATTCCAGAACATCCCGGAATATTCTGAAATATTGTAGAACGTTCGGGAATTGTTTGGAATATTCGGGAAAATCCCAGATCATTGTGATGGAACTTTCCAGATCTATTCAACATTCCAGAACATCCCGGAACATTCTGGAAAATTGTGGAACGTTCGGGAATAGTCTGGAATATTCGGGAACATTCCAGATCATTTTGGAACATTCCAGAACACTCTCAAATGTTGTGGAATGTTCTGGAACATTGTGAACCATTTGAAACTTTTTTTGTATGGGTGGGGCTATCCATTCGTAAGGGTATATAAAGCAAGATCCGCCGTGGGTTCGAACGCCAGTTCAATTTCTTATCAACTCCCTGAGTGAAGCCGGGTACCCCAGCTAGTCCATATAAAGTAACACAGTGCATTTTTATTTTATTAATAATAAAATGAGATAAACCAGTGTAAATAGTAAATCCGAAATCGCGAAGAAAGCATCAACGCCAACAAAGACCCCATTGAATGCTAGGAAAAATATCTCAGACCGTCTCAAGTTTCGGAGCTCCATTGAAACCGGAGCAAATCTAGCTTCTGGAGAGCTGGCATTTTGTATATAGCAGTGTTTCTAAACGTGGGGCGCGCACCTCACCGGGGCATTTTTTATTTTTAGTTTTTAAATATGTCGTCTGTAAGTGGGTTAACCCATAGTTTGATATTGCTTTCAGAAGGCGAAACAGTTGTCACGCGTAATAAAAATTACGTAGCAGAAATTGTTTATAAATAAGTTGTTTTTATAAATTAAATAATAAGATTATTTAATAATACATAAGATTTTTGAAAAATTTATATTGAGTGATCAGTAGGATTTATAGGTCAAATTAGAAGTTCCACAGAGCCGAACCCTCTGATATGAAAATATCTGGAGTCGGTGAATTATTTTCCCATTTGGTCTCTGGTAGGTTGACATGTTGTTCTTGTATTGTTTTGTATTTATAATACTTATATAGTGCAATTGCATAGCGTGGATTGACTAGATGATCATTTGGGGAAGTGTGTGAAAGGGTTTAATTTTACCTGTGGGGAAAATTTAACCCGGACATTTAAGTCTGATGTAAAAGAAATAAATTTAAAATGTAGTTCTACAAAATAAAGTTGATAACAATAAAAAGGTATTTCTATTGTTTCTTGTAGTGAAACTTCTATAGCAAGGCTGTGATTTGGATATCGGATGAAACGGAAATGACTATTAGTGCATCTGCGACGCATCAACTGCGCTCTTCGGCCGCTTTGATAATGATGTCACTTTTAAAGACTCCTATTGTTTGAAATATGAAACAGTAATAACGAGAGGTCTGCGCACATTGGTCGCCTTGATTATGACCTCACTTTTCAAGTACTGGTTGAGATTGTTTTGGTAAAGTTTCGCTTCTACCGCGTTTAAACTGCACTCGATTTTTTTTAAGAAAAGAAAATAATGACATAATCAAGGCATGTATTTTTATTTAACTTTTTTGTTGACGGAATCAATTTTCTTTTTGGGTTAAGGTATTTTTATTTTATATTTACTTTTTCTGTAACGACTTAAAATGTTCCATTTTCCAGTTAGTTTTTATTCGTAAATTTGGTGGCTTTGAAGTCACCTTGGGCAACGTTGTGACAGCTGTCTAACCAGCCAGTGGCGGTTTCGATGTCGTAATAAAGTTATAACCAATTGGAACCGTTTCAGAATGTGTGATTTTTCGAATCAATAATTACAATTTACAATAATAAAATAACTCATTTTTAGTACAATGATCAGAATCAGAAAAATAAACTTTAAATCTTCCACACAATTTTAACTGTATTCATAGTTTGATTTGGAGACAAATTTATTCCATTTTTGTTAAAAATTCATAGACATTTATTAAATTTTTTCAAAAATAGTACATTTTTTAATAATTCTGTTAGAAAATCCATTTGATATATTTTAAATGTTTTTGAGACATATCTTTCCGAATGATAATTGACAACAACTGGTAATTCTGTTATCAGTTAACGTCGCGTCTAAAATATATGTTTTTAATTTTCTCTTATTTAATAAATCACACCCTTTGAAATCATAAGACTTGTAAGTAGATACTTAAATAAATATTGACCTACTTAATTAAAAACCGTTAAAAACATAATACGTAACATAAAAAAAATTCCAATAAGGAATTAAACAATTTGTTCTAAGAAATGTAGCGCTAAATAGTCAGGTCACAATGGCCGAGTTCTTTTTTAAACATTACTTTCCCAGATATGATTTAAATTTTCCCGGCCAAAATTATCGTTATTTATTTTTGGGGTAATATGCCATGTTGCGCTAACTCCTTCTTTAGCTAACGTTTTGGACAGCGTTACAGTGTCCATCATGTCCATAATGCCTTCTCTGTAAGAGAACTTACAGAGCTTTACGTGTTTCTAGACGGGTTGGATGTACGGAGGAGGGGACATCCACTCTCAAAAGACAACAACTTAGTAGCTCTTGCAGAGCTTTCAAATCGGCTGTACCTTTGGCAAAACGAGCTGCTTGGCATAATTGGCCAAACCTTATTTGATTTGTTGTATTATATTTTTTTCTGTTAAGCACTTGCATACTGTTTTCTAACAACGCATGCAGGGACACTGGAGGTCTAGATTCGTTCAAAGTAAATAAATGTAGCTTTGTTTAACAAAAATAAATAAAATATTGCGAGAACCTTGAAGGAGTAACCATCTGTTACTTATACCAGGGCGGGTAAGTTGTGGATAACCTCCAATGTCCACCATGCCCTGACACATATGCCCTGATGATGGACACTGTAACGCTATCCAAAACATTGGATAAAAAAAGAGCTAGCGCAACACGGCATAACCCTACAAAAATAAATTTCAATATTACTTCCCCAGTTCCCTGAGGAAAATAATTTCTCTCCTGAAGGTCCTTTTGAGGAGAGGAGAAGTCAGTCTTGTGGATTCTCATGTTGCAGAAAGGAGGAAATACAGATGCCGGCAGATCGATTTGCAGCCAAGATGTTAAAATCAAGAACAAGTCGTTAAAACGACTCGTGCTCATGTGACAAATGTCAACCGTGTACAAATGATGGATGTTTTTTTCCAACTATGCAATGGTGCCAAAGGAATCAATGACGCATGTTCCTGGGAGCATTTTGCAATAAAATACCTGACGCCTGTGCTTTAAAGATTGCAATCCGCCGGTTAGGTTAGGTTAGGTTATGTTGAAATATTTTTATGAAGTATTTTGGGGCTCCAGCCTAGAGGTAGAAGCATTAAAGGGGGGCATGGCACAAATAAGTTTGAAAACCACTGTTACAGAGTCAGAAGACGCTTCTGACCTTATACAGATCTTGAGATTGTTGTAGAGTGGATTTTGGTAGATATCTTTGTAAGTAAAATAAATCTAGACCACTCAATAAAAAATTGTGTTCGTTAACAGTATATATTATACATAATAAGTATTATACAGAATAAATATTTTAAATTAACTTTTTCAATTTGGGAGGCGGGTATGGAACCGCCATCCTGGAAACCATTTTTATTTATTAACGTCCTTTTTAGGGGCTTTTGCCTTTGCTTTTAACTAAGCAGGAGTGCCCGGAATCATCGGGTGAGGTGTGTTCAGATCTTGGCGGTGGATATGCCTTTCATCAGCTGCGTGGCGGGCCGGATCGGGAGAGGCCGGTTTGGGAAAACTCTATGACCTCTCCAGCTGGTCTCTATCAACCCATCGTCTTGCACCGCAGTGGGAGGGATGGATGCATACGTACACACTGACCCCTAGATACTACCCATCCCACATACCTTTTCCTTCCCAAAACTTCCTCTCCTTTCTTCAATTAAAAATATCCCCGCTTAGCATTCTCAAAAACGAGACGGGCCCGGAGTGATTTTTTGTCTCAGGGCCTCCTGTTTGGAGTTAGTATAAAAAGGACACCAAATAAATTTCTCAAAATGTTGCAGAATAATCAGATCCCAGCAGGGCCGTATTTACACTATTTACACTTTTCATTGGTATAGGCCACTTCATTTGCGCCGCCCCTTCCTCCTTCTTAGAAGTTGCCACCTATCATCACTCACTTGTAGGCTGCCATTAGGTGAGGCACAATTATTTTAAAAATAAATATTCAAAGATAGGTTCAGTAGGTATTCAAAAATGAAATGAAGAATGAATTATTCGTAAAATAAAAGTGTAACATGAAACAAGAATTACAATTTTTTACGGGATTTTTTATTTGACAAAATCATTTATAATAGCTTCATAGTTGCTTCTATGCATAGAAGATCCGAAGAGTAAAGTTTTTCTTGCGATAATGAAGACCTTTTTATTTGAACTTAGTATTTCTTTATTCGCACGAGAAACTCCAGAATAATTTGTGGCCGGAGTGCAAAGTGCGACGCGGAGAGCTATATCCAAGTTTGGGTAAACGTTGCACAGAGATAGTTTCCTCAAAAACTTTCCTTTTTTTTTACATGAGCTCCACACAGGAGGCCCTGACGAAAATAATTTCTCTCAGGGCCTATGTCATCTTTGAGGATGCTGTGTGGAGGGTTTAAAAGATTCAGTAAATTCCTTAAAAAGATTCAGTAATAATGATGTAGGTTCAGGTTTCTCTGCCGCCTTATTAGAGGAAATGTGACCTTGAAAGTGAACCCATTCCTAAACTAAATCATCTTCTAAATCATTGAATAAGAGACTGAGCTTTTTCGGAGACTCTTTGTGTTGAAAGTTCACCCATTTAAAAAACAAAACAAAAAATTCTTTGAAGTATCATGCCTTCATATTATGCCTTATGCCTTCGCATATGCCTTCCCTCTAATTCAAATCTCAGTCAGGTAGTTGTTACAATATCCTCATTTGATGTTCCGCCTATAAAGTTTTTTCTCTTAGGATCATCTTACTCTGAATGTCGCCGTGATATTGCTAAAGTGTGCTAATTTCAATTGCACTTTCTTCGAAATAATCAAAGTTTTCTTGCTCTGGTATAATATTTAATATACTCGAGAAGTGTTCCATAAAAATCAGATACCGTCAGTACGTCAACAGATGAGCTCTGAATCTGAGCACTCACCTTATTTAGTCTTTCCGAAATAGCATTCCAAAATACGATTAGTAGCCAAATAAAGGTAGCCCACTGCCCAAACATTTTTTGTGAAATATTTGCACCATAATCGCACAACACAATCCGCGGTCCCGTACGGGATCACTGGGCGTTTAAAAGTTCCTTTAAGGGGGGAAATAGGCGTAGAGGCTTCAAAAAATTCTTTTTTTTCATAAATCGAATTCGATGGTAGAACTATTCAAAAATATTTTATGAAAATTTCTAACCAAAATATCACGCCATTTCAAAGTTGTAATATGCGTTTGAGTGAGTGTCCCTCGGTCGAACTACCACTATTTTACTGCCACTCTTATTTTCAAACGCATTTTTCTCGAAACTACTTTTTTCGAATTTGTGTAACCTCTAGCTCCTACAATTTTTGATCAATCATTATCAAACTAAGGACATAGTTTAATTATATAAATGTGCTCTATTTGAACCTCGATCCTAAGCAATATCTTTATTTCAAAAAAAAAAAAATGTGGTAAAAAAACGTTTAAAAAAATGGTAAAAATCAAATAAGAACTAAATTTTCACATTTTATAAAAAAAAATAATTTTCGATTTTTTTGTAAGAAGTGAGGTTCTAATAGAAGAAACACTAATAAAAAAGCTAAATTTTTTTGAAAAATTGATTTCGGATGAAAATTGTGACCTCCAGGAGTTACACAAATTGTCCAGCCAGATGGAG
Organism: Limnephilus rhombicus; assembly: GCA_929108145.2. Taxonomy (NCBI): domain Eukaryota; kingdom Metazoa; phylum Arthropoda; class Insecta; order Trichoptera; family Limnephilidae; genus Limnephilus; species Limnephilus rhombicus. Next base: position 34,668,723 of record OV815297.1, read on the forward strand.
ACTTACAATGCGCGGCAGTTGATATTTCCGTTATTTTTTGAGGAAAATATTTCATAATTTTAGAATATACTCTTGAATATGTCTGTTTAAAATGACCGCAAGATATAAATAAAAAAAAATATATATTCCTTATGTGTAAAAAAAATTCATGAAAATCACTAAAAATACGAAGTCCTACACCTATTTCTCCCCTTAAACGCTCGTGCAATAAAGGAAGCCCACTGCCAAAGCATTTTTTTGTGAAATATTTGCACCACAATCACCGGTCCCGTATTGGACCAAATTCGCGGTCCCTTACGGGACCACTGGGTGTCTAAAGGTTAAAAGATAGAAAACTCTATCTATCCACGGTTACTTTTTTGTTGTTGTTTAGGTATAATCGTACACAAAATTAACGGCTTACCTAAGCGAGCGAGCGCCGCCCCCTGAACTCTGCCGCCCGTATATAGGCCTATTGACAAATCCAGGACTGGATCCCAGTAGCTCATTGGTCAGAGTATAGTCCCGATAAGACAGAGTTCCTGGGTTCGATTCCCAGTTGCAACCTTTAAATTTATATTTTCTGTGTCTTTCTACTTTACGTTTCGTTTAGATTTATTAATTTACTTTTTCAAGCCAGTGGAGTGACAGCGCAATTTAAAACTTTTCTCTCCGATTGCTCGAGATTTTTTGGTAAACATTTTGAATATTTTCCATCCAGATTATAAAAATCAAATCTCCGAATTTTAATACAGAGACATACAAACTGATTATAGTTCTATACAGCCGATAAATTCACCTATCTTTGGTCGATTGTCACATATTTGTAGGATTAATAATTTTTTTTTATAAAATCATAAACTTCTACTTAATTACTTACAAATAAGGGAAAATTTGCCAAAATTGGCAGCAAAGCCATCCGAGGTATTTTAAAAAGTGCCAAATTGTGGCAAAAAGCACTCCAGTGGATAAATATTATTACGGTGATGTTTTCATCCTCCAGAAGCTATTAAAATAAATTAATAGAATATGCGTGTATACCTACAACATAAAATGGTTACCTTATTCTGGAAGTTTCGCGGTAAGGCTTTCAAACTAATAGAGTGGATGTAATACGACTGCTAAAAAAGCTTTTTAACAAAATGATAAAGAAAAAAAATCGTGATTTTCACTTATCAAATCCTGATGGACCAGAAAGCATTGATATGATTCCTGGAAATCCTTTTTGAAAATGCCAATCATCACTCCAATCCTCGAACCCTTAAGATTTTTCAATTCTTTTCCCTAAAAATGGCGAGGATTAGTCTTCGTTGATATGAACATTTTCAGGGACTTGTAACTTTCCTTCCGTACCTGGATTATAAAACGAATGAGTGGCGGCAAATGATAAGGGGAAGGAATGTTCGCGTTAAGGGTTTGAGGGACGAACGATTTGGGGTGGAAATAGGGAAGTGTTTTCATGATTTTTACCTTATGTAATAAATTATCTAAAATTAATATATTCCACTCCTTTTGCTCTTATTTTTGAAAGGATATAGAATGAAATGTCTGTATGGATTGTATGAGTGCAAGCGAGATAGCATGCTTGCGCGAATCTATATAAGGCGATGCGTGCTAGATCCGTCCTCTTTTGTGTAAGGCAGCTCCACAATAAATACTAATACAGTATTCCGTTACTCTCTCTTCTTTGAATACTACCTATCAATATTCGTCTACACTTCCAATGTAAGTCCGCTGGACCTTACAACAGACTCAGCCTGTAGAGCTGATATCAACATATCGCAACCGATATTACAGAAGACCCGTCTAATGGATAAGGTAAGTTTAAGATGACCGGTCAGTGGCTAAGTTCTTCATCTCGACAAAATCAATTTTCCGCCTACTGTGATGGTATTAAGATTGCAAAATAATGTGGTTTAATAATCTATGACTATTATTTGTCTTTCTTTTAAAAAAATAATTTAATCAGCATTCAGTAAATAATGAGTAAATAAATTAATTCATTTAATAAATCAGTTAATTAATGAGTAAATAAGTTAATTATAAGTAAGCTAATTATTTATTTACTAGCTGACCCGGTGCTGAAACGCAACGCCATCTACTGGTTGGTTACCCAACCTTTATAACCAACGCCATCTGTTAATTTGTATACAAATAAAATCCACACCGGCCGCTTGCTAGCCTGCTCCCTTTATATATTATATATTTCAACCAAATTTACACAATACCTTGAAAAATTACATACCTGAAACTTTCTCATGAATCACTCTATCTATTAGTGAGAACCGCATGAAAATCCGATCATTAGTTTTTGAGTTTATCGCGAACAGTCAGACAGATAAACCCGACGGAGGGATTAAATTTATAATATTATCTTCAACCATTAATTGCTAAATTAGTATATCAGGATAAATAATATAGTAGTATAACACATAGTATACAAATTTCATGAATACAGAACTTACCTTTCCGGAGTTTAACTGCATAATGGCACAAAACTAATTTTGAAGCCGAATGATCAAATTTTTTTTTATTTATTATTCACGAAAAAAACATCGCCAAGATTCGTGTATAATTTTATTTTGCGGAGCTCAGGCACGGTCATTTTCTGAAGAATTTAATTTTTCACTTTATACAATATGACCATAACCCAAAAGGGATTGGTAAATAGGATATACTGAATTTTAAAACAATTTTTATAGACCTGACACTTTATTTTTTCTGGGCTTGTAAAAAGATTAATAAAAAAGCTTTATTATTTCAAAGGGAAAATACATATATTCTAATAGCAAAGCATCTAAAATATTTCTAAGTGATATAATTATCAAACCAAAATCACGTGGTATCAGCATTGCGTTGTAAAGCATGACCTTAAATGAAATCGAAAATTCTTTTCATTACTTATTATTTTTTTAATTTATAAACTAACGTTTAGACAAGATTTTTATGCATAGCACAAAGGGTAACAATTATTACAAGCAATAATTGTCAGCCTGAAACACTCATTTACATTGAAAAATCTTCCGAGAAAAGATACTTGCCGCCAACGGGACTTGAACCCGTGTCCTTCCGATTGCCGGTCGAATGCTCTGACCGGCAATCTGTTTCAGGCTGACAATTATTGCTTGTAATAATTGTTACCCTTTGTGCTATGCATAAAAATCTTGTCTAAACGTTAGTTTATAAATTAAAAAAATAATTATTAATATTTAACAAGTTTAAGTATTTCCCCAATAAATGCAGACATAATTTGTCTCGACGCCACCTAGCGAGGGATTTAACACTAACAATGTCTTTCTCGCAAAAATAAAGTTGGTTGTTTTCAGGTGGAAAAAATATAACAAGCAGTAATTGTTGAATGAAACACTAGTATATATTGAATTATTTGGCGGGTATTTGATAAGCCCCCATAGCTCAGTGGTCAGAGCATTCGACCGGCAATCGGAAGGACACGGGTTCAAGTCCCGTTGGCGGCAAGTATCTTTTCTCGGAAGATTTTTCAATGTAAATGAGTGTTTCAGGCTGACAATTATTGCTTGTAATAATTCTTTTCATTACATAAAAAAAGGTCCGGGGGCGGAAGATAAACGGAAATAGACCTCCTTAAAGTCTCAAACGGAACTTAGATGGTTTCATTTATCGAAAAGCTATCACTTATTTACCAACTTCATACTTTAAATTATACGGAGTATCCAAACCAATAAAATGACATTTTATATATATTTTTTTATAGAATGAAACAAGTACTTTGTTTAAAAAACCACTTTATTTTTATTTATATTAGTCGACCGGTTTCGGTTGAACTCAACCTTCTTCAGGACAATAAACATAAAAACTAAATTACAGTACAGAGTTAAGATTCTAAGGTTAACACAAAAGAAAGAGAGAGAGCATATAAGAGAGGGAGAGAACATCAGATACTGGTTGGTGGAAGGGTAGGAGGCGGAGTCACGGGTGGGTGGGGGTGGGGGTTACATAGGGAGAAAGGGAATAACTTTAAAATCGGGCCGTTAGTTAATATTGTTTGTTTAAAATTTGGCAATTAAGTTTCTTTGATTTGGATATTTCTAATGCTTCTAAATTATTAAGGCGTACTCCTATTTTATTTAAATGTATTATTTTTACTCCAGTATTTATGTTAAATGTATGGTCAGTATCAATTAAATGGTCAGCAAATTCTGAGAAACATGTGCTTGTAAGGCACCTGACGTGTTCTTTAACTCTAATATTTATATTACGCTCTGTTTTACCTATGTATGTGGCCTCGCAACCGTTACTTTTTATTTTATATAAAATAATCATATATGCTACTGTAAAAGTCCGTTAATTTGTAAATCTTAGGTTTTACATTTTTCTGGTAAATTTTAGGATTTACCAACATTAAATGTTAGTAGATGTTAAGATTTACTGGAAAATCTTCTACTATTTTAAATGTAGTTACATATATTTCTCCTTTGTTTAAATATCATCTCACCATTATATAATTCTAACTACCTGAAAAATTCAGCCCAAGTCGTCATGACTTTTCAAGATACCACACCGCTGAACAAATGTTTAGCACAGCATTACATGACAAGAGGAATGCTGCTATTGAATGAAATTTCTAAAAAGCATGTTTTAAATTAATCTTTAAATAACCTTAAAACTGTTTTTTTATATTTATTTTTAACTTTATGAATAAAACCACAAATGATAATATTTAATTAAAATAAATATTCACCCTGACTTGCAGAAAAGTGAATAGATGTCGAATATTAAAAATAAAATGGTTACAAATTTATTCAGCATTTAGGTAATAGCATTTAGTTCGGGTTTGAATCTTGCAATCATACATTTATAAAGATAGCAGCCAATAATATGTCGTTAAGAAAATGAAGATAATGTTGGTAGTTCTTAGTCGAAGAATGACACAGTTAAAAGTGACTGAATTGGATATAGTTACCTTAGCTCAGTTGGTAAAGCTGTTGGTACGAAAGCAGAAGGTCCTGGGTTCGAGTTCCAGAGGTGCCAATATCTTTTTCAGATTTTTCTGTCTGCTGATTTTCAATTGAGTTTCGCAAATATTGTTTTTTATATACCTATCTTCCAAAAAATGTTAAGAATGTAAAATTAAGACACTTGTAATATACTTACTGTAAATGGATGATTAATCTTATAAATTCCTGTTTTATTATTCCGAGTGCGATGAAACTTCGGCGAGTTGTTGTGCGCACGACCGCGATAGTTTCCATGCATAATGGTTGAGCTCTGGCATTACGAAATTCGTATAATACGTAGGTTGCGCGCGAGTTGTTTGAAAAGTTCAATTTCATATAGTTAAGCGGTAGGGAGGGCAGCTGGGAGGGGGAGGGAAATCCGGGAGGAGGGGAGGAACCAAAGAGAAGGGGTTCACGGGGGGGGGATAATGGAGGGGAAGGCGGGGTAGGTGGAAGGGGAATGCGGGAAAGGGATCGGGGGAGGGGGCGTTTGGACAGGCAGGGAAGGGGTGGGGGACGAGAAAGGGGCAGAGGTGTTGCAAAGGAGACATATTAGCGGTAGAGGATAGCAGCTCGGAAAATTTGTAAAATTCATGCTTCTCACACGGACAGCTGTATGTGGCCTGATCACGCGTTGGAGATTATGATTTATTCAAATACGCACCAGACGGGACAACAAACAAAATTTTGAGTCCCAAAAAAAGTACTTCAATAACCAGAACTAAAATACAAAAATTTTCTTTCTTTGAGTGGCCTTGCTGGACTCGCTAGTATACAAATAATCTTTACAAGGAAGCACAAAACGTGGATATATATTTTTTGGCAGTTTCGGTCACATCAGATTTACGAGTATATTGATTCATTCTCCAAATATAATATTTTTTTTTTACAATAACTCCATGCAGGAGGCCCTGAGGAAAATAATGTCCCTCATCTGGGATGCTGTGTGGTGGGTCTTTTTGAGGAGAGGATGGAATGAATATTATAATAATAATAATAATGAAGTCGAATTATGATGATTTATTGTCTTCATTTCTTAGTAACAGTAGAGATAATGATATCCTCACTGGGATCTCCCGTGCTGGGGATTTCATTTACATATTATAATTTAATTATAAGAAATTGGTCTTGAAGAGACCCATGTTGTAGGAAGGAGGAAACACAACGGCCGGCAAATCATTCCCCAGTCGAGCTGTTGAACTTAAGAACGAGTCGAAGAAACGACCAGTTCTCATGTGACAAATGTCAACCGTGTACAAATGTTGGGCACGAGTTTGGCGTGTTTCCCGACTATGCACCGGTGCCGAAGGGATCAATGTCGCTAGTTCCTCGGAGCATCTTCCATTGTAATACCGTAAGAACAAGGATAGCATTTCCACCTGACGCCTGTGCTCTAAAGATTGCAATCCGTCTGTTAAGACGGGAGAATCTATTAAACGCACCGCACGTTTCTGCAGAGTCGGGGGTAATTTTCAGGTATTTTGGATCTCCAGACCAGAGGTGGCTGCCAAATTCAATCGTGGGGCGCACTTGTGATTTGTACAGGGTTAGCAGTTGTGTAAGTATCTGCGGGCTCTGTACAGTACGCCCAGTTTTTGGTAGGCTAACTATACTCTGGCTTCGCTGGAGCCCCCGTACCTGAGCTGGTCACTTAGGGTTACATCAAGCATATCAATGGAGGGCCTGTTCGGAAGATTGCTTCCTTTGAAAGAGACTAGATTTTCATTTCGATCCCTTTTAGACGTAATCATGTACTAGGAGTATTATGTACTAGGGGCAGTCAAAAGAATTGCCTCCTATTTTTTTGTACTTAAAAAAAGCTAGTTAAGTGAAAATTTTGAATTTGCTGCAATTCCTCAAACTTTCTTCTATAATCTGCTGCAGTAGTAACTTTTTGCGCAATAGGTGGCAGCACTGCAGTCGCTTGCAAAATGGCTGACATCGATGTTCGTATTTGACAGCGTTATGTGATTGATTGTTCACTGTAGAAGGTGAAACGCCCATTCGCATTCATGAAAGACTGAAAAATGTGTACCATGAGGCAGCAGTGGACGTCAGCACTGCTAGACGATGGGTTCGCCACTGTAACGAAGCTGAAGGACAAACACCGCTGGTGACCCCAGGTAACTATAAATGTCACATTCTTTCCCCCAGTAAAGGCAGTGTGATGATGATTATTCGACAACTGATTATTCAACAAAAGTTTGTGCAAGGTAGGTACCAAGAAAGTTAACGGGCCAGAGTAAAAAAACAAGAAAAATAATAGCCTCACAACACTTGCAGCGCTTAGTTTCTGGAAAAAGTTGTGACCGTAGACGAAATATGGATTATTTTCTTTGATCCTGAATCAAAGAGGCAGCCAATGGAACTGCATCACGAAAACTCACCAAGGGCAAAAAAAAAACTGTGTAATCGGCCGGGTAAGTTATGGCGATGGTGTTCTGGATATGACCTTGCTTTTTACAACACAGTGGTACATGCCCTTGTTAAAAGACGGGCCCTAATTGTGGAAATGGACGGAGATTATATTGAAAAGTAACAAATTCATAGTCAATAGTGTAGTTTTCAACCCATGCTATTGCATTTTTTGTATCTCGACAATTAAAGGAGAAAAAAAATTGGAGGCATTTCTTTTTGACTGTCCCTTAAGTACCACAAAAAATAATGATTTTTTCCTTTCAGCATTCATTGGTTTCCATGTCCTCTGTTAAATCCCATTCAACTTATACTGGGAGAGCTTTCAATGGAAAAATAAAAGTTTTATAAAATACTTTGCAAATTAATATTCCGAATAAACATTAATGAATTCCATTTGTACGGAATAAATTGTATTGAATCCATTCAAATAATTTCATGATATGGAGAACCCTTATAAATATAAAAAAATGTTTGAAAACGCAGGTATTTTCAAGTTGAACTTTTGACCCTCGGACTTCTAGTACAGCTTTGTAATAGTAATATAATGAAATAAGCCCTTTATGTACTGTAGTCGGTGCCAGGGATGTATTTAGGCGATAGTAATCTAGGCAGGTGCCAAGGGCGACAAATTTCAGGGGGCGGCTTACGATTACCTAATTTCCAAAATAAGCGTATTACGGGTATGGTCTGAAATCTTGACAAATCAGTTCCATTTTAGAAAAAGACACCTATTCCATTAAAACATTTTACCATATTATAGGTACGTTACTTTAATTCAATTTGGGAGGCGAGTATGAGTACCGCCACCCCGGCAACCAGCATTGGATAACCAACACCTCTGACGTGGGTCACCCCAAATGATTATCTACTTTTGGTGACCTAATAGGGGTGCCCGGGTTCGTGGTGTGAGGTTTGTCCAGGTCTTGGAGGCGGATGCAGCTGCCTACGTGCTGGACTGCCTGCTGGGCTGGACCGAGAGAGACTGGTTGAAGGAGGCATGTTGACCTCTCCACCCAGAATCTCTCGAACCATTGCCTTGCGCCTTGCACCGCATGGATTCATATATTCATCACTCCTCGACACTTTTACCCCCCAGATTCCTACCCACCATTTAAACGTATTTCTTTCCCAGAACTTCTTCTTTAAAAAAATCTCCACACATCTTCCCTTAAGATGACATAGGCTCTGAGAAAAATTATTTTCCTCAGGGTCTCCTGTGTGGAGCTAATATAAAAAAATGAGTTCGAGTTCCAGAATAACTCTGGACAGACACACAACTGAAAATAGTATTTTTGATAAATAATTTTTGCTATTATTGGTCTGAGGAATATGCTGAGTCAGCGGTTGGGTCGTCTGCCGACTTATATTCTTGATTAGTTCATGATGACAATACGTCTGTTAGGAGAAGTGTCAGTCTATTGTCAATTGTTTATTCTTGGTGAGCCTATGTTAAAATGGAGAATTTTAGAACGCGGGGAGAGCATCGTCAAATAACCGTTACTCTACATTCAACTTGTTGACATTAGATCTGGAATAAAGAACATTTTTTGGCTGCTAGAAATGTTTGGAAATTTCAGATCAAGTTACTTTTGGTGCGGACGGCTTGAATCCTAAATACGGTCCTGCTCAACGCCATACTTGGCATGATTCAATTAGGCTTAACGGGGCCATAGCCAAGGGTATGTCGTTTAATGTTATACAGGCCTTAAGTATCTCTGGCCATTATCACAGTAATGACGGGTATTTTTTGTTGTTTTTTTTTTTGTTGTTTTTTTTTTGTTTTTATTTTGTTTTTATTTTTTTTCCGTTGACAGTAATCCAGTCCCTTTTATAAAGTTCACCAGGATTGTCATTGGAAATGAAGCTATATCTTTTGGTTCGACAATGTGTCTTCCCAGGTCTGATTTCCCCTCTTCACTCCTCTTTAGTTGCCGGTTCATCTCTCCTCTCCACTCCTTAGTTCCCCAAAGGCTCCACGACGGAGAGTCCACCTCCCCTTGGTTCCCTAAAGGCCCCACAAGGGAAGAGTCCACTCCATCTTGGTTCCCTGAGGACCCCAGGAGGGAAGAGAACTTCATCTCTCCTCTTTGGTTCCTTAAAGGCCCCACAGAGGAAGAGTTAACCAAGATGGCTTCATTTCCCCTCTTCAATCCTAAATGGTTCCTCGAAGGCCCCACGTGGGAAGAGGACATCATCTCTCCAGTTCACTCCTCCTTGGTTCCATAAAGGCCCCGCGCTGGAAAGGTGCCCTTCCCCTTGGTTCCTTGAAGGCCCCACAAGGAAAGAGTTCATGGAGGTAGCCTCATTGGTTTCTTCTACGGCCCCAGGAAGGAAAACCACAGAGGTGGCCTCAGCACTCCTAGGTTCCCAAAAGGGCTCTAGTTTTCGAATGGTCCAATTTTTTGTCCCACGAGCTACCAGGGAAATTGAAGGTCCACTCCAGCAGAGCCCTGAGTGCTGGAGTGAGGTCTAAATACTCCGAGATGCGACCTTGTTTTTCGGAGGCACCGTTCGTGACACTGTTCCCCAGGACATTCAGCCTGAGCACGGTAGCTCACACCTTGGCTTGGGATGGCTATTGCAGGTTTGTGTTTCCTCTCCCTGAGCGATGGGTTCGCCGATGACGGGTATGGTTTTAGAAGGAGTTCGTATGGTGAGAACATAGACAATAACTAATCAGTGAGATAATGGCTCTGTGGTCCACGTACTGATAACCAAATCGATCACTACTTTTTTGATGTGAATACTGTACAATAATTGTAACGATTTACTTCAGATTTATGCAACTACTCACCCCGATCCCATCCCGTCGGTGTTTACATTACTTGCTGTTTGACAGATGGTAAAGCGGCGACAGCGTGCTGGCAACTTCAGTTAGTATTCTAACAGGAGCAAGTGAGGATGTTATTCACGACGTAAATTCTTGTTTTTACTTATTAGAATTCACTTTGGTACCAATTTATTTATTTCTTTCTACTTGTACGGAATGTTGAAACGTTCTGGCGCCCTTATAGGTATAGTATTTATCTTATCCGCATTAGAACTTTCGTTCTATTAACATTCTTCTTCTTTTTCTTGTGCCCTGTCCGTTTAACGGACGTTGGCTTTCATGTTGGCTATACGGACTTTTTTTACTGCGGCCCGGAACAGCTCTACGGTAGACTGGCCAAACCACTGTCTCAGGTTTTTTAGTCATGAGGTTCTCCTTCTTCCAGGGCCCCGTCTTCCGGTAATCTTTCCCTGCATTATTAGATGCAAGATCTCATACTTCTCTGGATGTCTCATCAAATGTCCAAGATATTGAAGTTTTCGGATTTTTATAGTTTTGATAACTTCTTTTTAATTTATCCATCCGAACCATAACATCTTCATTCGTAAACCTGTTTATCCAGCTTATTTTAAGTATACTTCTCCAGATCCACATCTAGAATGCATCAAGTTACCTAATTAGTACTTCAATAAGCGTCCAAGCTTCCATTCCATAAAATAATATCGAAAACACGTAGCATCTGACCATTAACGTGTGACATATAAATTGATGATTGATGGAAAGTATCATCGAGCTTCCATCCACCCCTAAGTTTTTTCAAACCAACGCAACGTCAAAAATGACAAGATTATATAATAAATACATTGTGAAGACATATTTTCTAACATAATAACTACCTTCAGAAAAAACTTATACTTGCATATACCTGATGATCTCCTCACTAAAAGCCACTTTGTAATTATTGTGTCAAGCACATACTAATGCAATGACTCTATAATATATGAATACGTATGTGCATGTGTGCGTATATATGTGCGTACATGAAAATGTATACGCATAGAGAGGAGATCCAGAATCGCATATTGAACGCAAATCGCTGTTATTTCCGCCTACAAAACCAAATAAAATCCAGACTGCTATTCAAAAACACCAAGATATTAGTGTACAAAACACTTATAAGACCAGTACTCACATACGCAGCTGAGACTAGGGTACTAACTAAGAGAAATGAGCGAGCATTGGATGTTTTTTAAAGGAAAATTTTGAGGCGTACTTCGGACCGGTTTTAGAAAATGGATTTTGGTGCAGATGTTACAACAATGAGCTATATACTCTGTTTAAGGAGTTAAACGTTACAAAATTTATAAAACTGGGAAGAGTTCGGTGGCTGGGTCATGGGTCATGGTCATTGGGTGGCGACAACGTCATCCAATATATATCTACCTTGGAGCTTCTATACAAAACCGAGATGAGCGGAGGAAGACTTGAGGAGGCCAAGACCCGCTGGGGTTGTAGAGCCAAGAGTGATGATGACGTGATGTATTCACTAATATTTGATTTTGGTCCTCTTTGTTTTATGTACTAAATTTATTATAACTTATCGTTGCACAAAGAATTTTGTTAAGAATGGCGTGCTCACCTTTAATTGGAATCATAACTATAACCATTTGAAAATATTACTTAGCGTAATAATTATATGTATTCTGTTGACGAGCCAATAAATATATAAAAACTCATTATGAAATTGGGTCCTAACCAACTCTGTTTTACTTCAAATGTGCTCAGGAATGTCTGGTTAAATTCTTTCAGGAACGTGTACAGATATCGTTATTGTACGTGATGCGTTCCTTTTTTTACTATGTAAGCAAATTTTAAAAGACTTACAAAAATAAATAAACAGGTCACAGGTTCATGCGGGGTCACCAAGTCGTTCAACCAGACAATGGAAGCAAACCAAAAATTATTGAATGTAAGGAATAGGTAGTTATATTTCAATTTTATTATTTTCTACGTTCAGAGTCAATAACCTGCAGCCTTTATAATATACCTCCAAAAAGATTTTTTTAAAGACCTTGCCATTTGATTTTGAATTTGTACTGAGAGAAAATTTCTGAATCTGAAATTTAAACAAATTGTTAGACTTTTGGATCACATCGAATTTCACGTGTTCTCTTTGTTGAATGGCCCGCGGTTTCGCAAAACCAATAATGTTTTAGTATACCGATTTAATATCCTAACACCCGTAGCATTTTCTTTGTGTTCGGAACGCAATCCCTGAAAGGGAAAACACGAATATAAATTATTTGAAAAAGTTTGAAAAGAGACAATCAAAAGCCGAACCAACTTTCCAAATAATAATTCACGAATCACAAATCGACAATGAACCTGACGACATCATTTCGACGAATAAAAAAAACATGGGAGTAGACCGTTTTTGCTTTCCTACACCGTTTTCACGTCGTACCATTAAATTATACGTCACAATTGTTTATTTATTTATTTACTCTCATACACGCCTATCGGCTTTTTATCATCATCATCACTCTTGGCTCTACAACTCCTGGTGGGTCTTGGTCTCCTCAAGAGGCTTCCTCCACTCATCTCGGTTTTATGCCAACTCTCTCCAGTTTAGAAGCTCCAAGGTAGATAATCTTTGAGGACATTGTCGCTCCATCTTAATCTTGGTCTTCCCAGGCTCCTTTGCCCTGTCGGTCTTGAATTCAGCAGGGACTTTGGTGCTTGATGCTCGGTCATTCTCTCTACATGACCCAGCCAGCGAAGTCTTCTCAGTTTTATACATTTTGTGACTTTTAGATCCTTAAACAGAGTACGAGTATACAGCTCTTTGTTGTAACGTCTGCGCCAAAACCCCTATTACTAAAACCGGTCCGAAGGTACGCCTCAAAATGTTCCTTTCAAAAACGTCCAGTGCTCGCTCATTCCTTTTACTTAGTACCCAAGTCTCAGCTGCGTACGTGATTACTGGTCTGATAAGTTTTTTGTCTTGGCGTTTCCGGATAGCTGCCTGGATTTTATTTGGTTTTGTCGGCGGAAATGACAGCGATTATATTATACTATTATATTATATGTCACTATTCTTTATTTAATCTCATACACGCCCATCGACCTTTTATTTTGAGTACTTACCTAAAAATGTTACATTATTTTGCACGTGGTTTACAACTGTATCTTTTTTGGCGGAGAAAAATGCTCAGGATCCATGGGCAGCCAGACGCACAAATGTATGAATTCTGGAAGAACTATGTTTTTGAATTTTTGAAATAATGGCATGCAGAGCTCCGGGCCAAAAAGCCCCCTATTTAACCATGGTTTATAATAATGGTTGTTGAAAAAAAAAATTGTTGGTTGTTTGTTAAAAATTATTTGTAAGGAGACATGACTGCAATATAGGGAGGTTCAACTTTGCTGAGAATTTTTTTTTAAGGTTTTTATGCGTGGTACGTACGTATTCGTCGTACCGGGCGAGGCAGTTTATGAACGCGTTTTAATGGATGGGAATTCCCGTGTAAAATGTTTCTGCGAGACTTAAGATGTATTTTTTTTAATAAGGGGATTTTAGAATCTTTGTGGAGTTGGGATACCCTTATCCATTTGGGGGCTCCGAGGGCTACGCGTATATTACGTATGGCTTTATTGAAGCATCCAACTTTTTGCACACAATAGGCTTTCAACTATCTGCCTAATTTATTTTAAGATACTTTGGACACGTTGTTCGCCAAACTGAGGATTTGGAGAAACTCATAGTCACTGGCAAAATGTTTGATAGAAGAAGCAGCGGAAGGTCACCACAGCGCTGGAGTGACCAAGTATCACTGGCATCCGGTACTAGAGTGTCCTTGTCTCTCCACGAAGCGCAGAACCATGAAGAGTGGAGGAGCCTTATCCACCATGGAAATTGGAGTAGGGGTCACGAATCTAAGCAATGAGGAACCGACTTAAGGCGCCGCAACCGGGCTCAAAAAGAAGAAGATGGAGAGATATGAAATTACTAATGTTAGAGGAGCGCGCTAATATTTAAAGCGACAAAATCGGTGCGAAAAGTGCGAAAATGTTTAATAAAACACGATTCGTTTTAAACAGAGCAAAAATCTCGTGGAGCGTATCTTAAGTATCATGTGAATTTTTCACAACTATTTTAGATTTTCACGGCCAAAAGTATTTTTGTTGTTTGTTTTTGGGGTGTTATGCCGTGTTACGCTACCTCCTCCTTTAGCCAACGTTTCGGACAGCGTTACAGTGTCCATCATCGGGGCAGATGTGTAAATGTTAGTGGTAAAATGTGTGCTTAAGTACTTCGAAGGAATACCGTGTCGCCAGCTCCACTCCACTGCGAGCTGGAATTACAGTATACTTGAAGTTGGTTTTCTGCATTAAGCTTTGGTGTAGCCGTCAATTACCGGATACCAACAACTATTGAGCTTAGCTCCGTCGTCTCTATTAATGTTAATAGGATTTTTATGAATTTCAATTGCCTCTGTAATTAGGCGTGCTCTATAAGTGTGATTAAACGGGTTAATGACCTATTTGAGGTGTTTCTGAGTTGGTTTCATTCTGAGTTGGCATAGAACCATACAATACATACGACTTTTACTTTCTCTTTCACTTATAGTTCAGAGCGTCAAAATTCTCACGGTAAATAGCAGAATTTTTCAGAATTTTACGAAAAACGTGAACAGGACTTTATCGCTCTGTTTGTGGAACTCAATCCCCCCCCCCGCCCTTCCTCTTTCCCCGCCCCCCTTTGTTCATGCCCCCCTTGGCGCCGATGTTATTGGAAAAAAGAAAAAAAATGATCTAAATCAAAATTTTGGCCAGAATGTTTTGTGCGGACTCTGCGAAGCTTGTATCAGTGTAATTAAGTTTGGTAAAATATAGATTTTTTTTGGTTAACGATAGCGTATCGACAAAGTTGAAGATTTATATAAATTCTTGTAAAAAAGTTAATTTATATTTCTCTGACCTATTCAGACTTAATTTATTACATGTATTGAATGTACAACAGTTCGAGCAATTGAAAAAAAAAACACTTCTGAAGCAGATACTCGTATATTCAATAGAAGGCACTGGAAAAAGTCAATATATTTTAATAAATAACTCGTTGATATTCTAGAGAAAAGCAAATACTTAATTTTGTAGGATTTTTTTTTGTGCTGTGTATTTTGAATTTAAAATAATTTGTTTTCTTGATGTTCCTACAGAAATAATAAGGATATTCTAAGAAAATTTAGGAATTGCTACAATATTTTCCCGACACAATTTTGTTAAGTTGACAGTCCATAAATATTGTAAACACACGGCACAAAAGAACTCATACAAACACCTAAAACAAACACAACATTTGGTCAAAGAAATTTCAAATCCATTGCGCCTAAAATATACAATAACCTACCTGACGAAACAAGACAATCGAATAATATTAACAAATACAAAATCCGGATCAAACAATGGATCATCGAAAAAGGTCGTGCAGTAATAAAATTAGTCACCTCAGCCAAATATAATCCTCTATCTCATTATTGATATCACTAACCAAGCTGAAAATTTTTGTCCAATATTTTTGCTATATTGAAAAGTGTAATTTATTTCATAATTATAAAATATTTGTAAACTAGTCTGTCTCGACACAGGATTTCCTAGTGAGACAGGCAAGGCCAAAAAATATATGTAAACCTTTTTATATAGATGCAAATAATAAATAAATAAATAATAGATAAATAATAATAATAAATAAATAAATAATACCAACCTTGATCTATGACAGTGAGACATGGAATTGGCAGAGGAAAGATGAAAATAGACTGGATGCCATAAAAACAAAATCCCTGAGGAGTTCCTGTATTTTTTTTATTGTAATTCCTCGATAAGAGTCCCATCTGCCCCCGTCTGGAGCCAGTGGGACAGTGTAATGAGGCTGAAGGTAGTGGGGAAAGAAAAGAGTTGGGGAAGAGGAAGGTGTGGAAGTACTTGGAAATTCAGATCTCACCACCAAACGCGGCTAAAGCCATTTCAAGCAACGTGTCAATTCTTCTTCCAGAATGGAATATACTCTCAGAATCGTCCTCGTGTAAGACCACCATTCAGAATAAAAACGTTCCTTGAAATGGATTTATCCATGTTTGATAACCAGATCTAAATAGCCAGGTACTTTTCCACGTTCCTCTCCCCCGTCTCTTTCCCCTCCTCACTACCTTCAGCCACTCAATTACAAATACCTCAATTGGGCATGCCAAAGCTGGTTCTAGACAGTTTCCGTTTTATATTTCAACCAGTACGAGCCTTAACAGGAGTTTGATGCTTTGCAGATGCTGTATGCGTTATTTCCGTTTCATACTAATTCTAATTCACAACGGGGCTATAGAAGTTTCACTTCAAAAAGTTAGGTTAGTTACAAATTTGAATAAAATCTCTATCTCTACATATTATAAATTAAAGTCCCCCGCGTCGTCTGTCTGTCTGTTCGCGATAAACTCGAAAACCACTGAACGGATTTTCATGCGGTTTTCACCAATAGATAGAGTGTTTCGTGTGGAAGGTTTAAGTATGTAATTTGTCCAGGATTTGTGTAAATTGGTTGAAACATATCGATAATTGTTAGAAGTGTCGGAAAAAGTCAAGCCGCTTGGTAGCTTTCATCGAAAACGCTGCCTAATCCTTTTGGGATATAACAAAATAATGCATGGTGGGATATTCCTCTTTTATAGATCTACAAAAAAGTTCACCAAAGCATATATCTATCTTTTACGGATAGCTTACTATACCCATTCTATCTTTTAAAAAAATGGTCACGTACATTGCGGTAATTGAAAAGTTATTTAGACGGATACAGTATTATTCCTTATTAACTTAAATACGTTAGTTACCTCAAGCATTTCATGCATATTATTATAATCTTTCACACCATCTCTACGTATTATAAATCAAAGTCCTCCGTGGCATCTGTCTGTCTCTTCGCGATAAACTCAAAAACAGCGGTGGTTATGAAGGTTGGATAATCAATTAGTAGATGACGTTGTGTTTTATTAGCCACAGCAACGCGTGGCCGGGTCAGCTAGTAATTAATAAAAATAAGAATTCATACATAAACATAGCACAGTCTAAATACATCACATTTAATTAAAATTGTTTTTTTATTATCAATAGTTTAATGTTCACCGAGGTAATCTATTTTATGATTGATGAATAATAATTTGATGAGAATACTATTGAAAATAAATACGAAAATTATCATTTTGTAACAAATAATAAAAACCAAATAAACAATGCGTTGCTGTGGAATTAAAACAATATTTAGTTAGATTAATGAAAGCGATATTCAACTTTTCCAGTTTCAATAACAATTTGTATAATTAGGTTCACAGATAACTTTGGAAGTAAAGGTATTTATAATTAAACACTCCGGATTTACATAATTGGATTGGTTTAACCAAATACTCCAAAAATGAGGACTTATTGGTTTATTCTCTTGATTATGATTTTGATTAGTTTGTATTAGTTTATCAAATACCTGGAAAATTATGTTATTTTGTATTGGTACTTGAACAAATATGATATTAGCAATTTGGAAAAACTTAATCACCTACGTAAATAAATGCGATGTACTGTTATTTAATTAAATATTAAATTAATTTGAAATAAAACAACAACTTTGTAAACACCACTTTTATTTTTATACTTTATGCCGACCGGGTTTCGCTACAACCGTGCTTCATCAGGGCAGTATAATACTCTACTAACATTAGGTTACATGTGTGTTATAATATATAATTTACCAAAAATGGGCTGGACTCGTCAAGTGGAGGATGAGGAAGAAGGCATAGATGGAGAATTGGGAAGGGAACGGACGTGTTCTTTATCAATCGTGAACAATCTTAGTATGGGATTTTATTTAAATTTAGTTGGTTATTAACTACTTTACTATTAGTGTTTATAGCTTTCCTAAGTTCAAATGCATCTAAATTATCCAACCTTATACCGATATTGTTTTTATGAATAAGTTTGGCGCCGGCGTTTTTGTCAAATTTATGGTCTTTTTCGATCAAGTGGTTTGCAAATTATGAAAATCCAGAGCTGTGTAAAAATTAATGATGTCACATCACAAAGTATCCGCTTCATATGAACAAATAATATTTAATTATTTATAACAAGTAACATTGAGGATCTACAACGTCTGCTGAATCAATATGTGAAGACTTGCGAGAATTTTGGGTTGAAACTGAATACAACTAAAACAAAATACATGCTTATAAGCAAAAATAATGCAGTTGGCTTGAATCTTTATGTTGCTGGAACGACATTAGTAACAAAGTATTGTATACTTGGGCTGCAATTTGAACGAAAGATGGGATCCTTCGGTTGAAATCAAATGCCGCATTGAGCAAGCTCGTGCAACTTTTATCCGCATAAAAAAGATGTTCTGCAGTCATGATTTCAACCTTGGATTACGGATGCGAATGGTCAGATGCTACATGTTTTCGGTATTATTTTATGGAATGGAAGCATGGACGCTTATTGAAGAATTTATAAGGCGACTTGAGGCATTCGAGTTGTGGGTCTACAGAAGAATACTCAAAATAAGAAGTTCGGATGAATAAAGAAAAATAAGTTTTTAAAACAATAAAAATCCGAAAACTTCAAAATCTTGGACATATGATGAGACATCCAGAGAAGTACGAGATCTTGCATCTCGTAATGCAGGGAAAGATTGCCGGAAGATGGTGCCCTGGAAGAAGGAGAACATCATGGCTGAAAAACCTGGGACGGTGGTTTGGCCAGTCTACTGTAGAGCTGTTCCGCGCCGCCGTAGTGAATAAATAAAAATGAATCGCCTAAATGTACGCGCATAACTTCCGAACGACTTTATCTATTTCATTCAAACTTTGGGGATTTGATGTGTGTATGGCCGCCAAGGTTTTTATATCTGGTTTATCGCTCCCAAAATGTATAATGCTCTGAGTGCCAATATAAAATCACAGAATAATTCTAAATCTCTCTTTAAAGCCCGTATCAAACATTGGATATTTGAAAAGGGAAAAGATTTCTTCAAACAACACATGAGAGCTTACTATTACAATAAAAACAAATATATTAATATAAAAAAAAAATATAAAAAATTAATACAAATTTAATTAATTAATTAATTTAACTTAACATTACATTAAAAAAAATTACAAACAAAAAAATTTACTTTCTCTAACACTCTTTCCAACTTCTTTCAGAGAAAGAATATCAAAAGCGACTACAATCATGTACTCTCGTGCAGAAGAAAACTTACCAATTTTTATTTCTATTTTTATCTCAAGAATAATAATACTTACCAGAGTTTATTTCAATCTTCTTTAAATTATCTTTTTATTCTTTAACTTTTAATTGTTATATCTTTATTTTTATCTGTTTTTAGTTTTATTTATCCCTAAATATGTTATTTTTTCTTTCCTCTTCTCATATTTTTTTATCTGTTTATATAAAATAATATGTCATGTATGACTACCACAACACGGGCAATAGCCTAGTGTGGTAGTCAAAAAATACCAACAATGTATCATGTAAACATTTATTAAATAAATAGAAAATATAAAAAAATAAAAAATATAGTTGTGAGCTTTGGAATTATGAAATTTGTATAAAAAAATTGCAATAGGTGGCACGCGAGCTGTTTGAAAACTGAATGTAGCGGGACTGAATTAATGGAATGCGGGAGGGGAGAGGAAAACTCAGGAAGTTGGTTAGCGTGAGAGGGGGGGGGGGGGAAGGTAACCCGGGATGGGGGAGGGGAATTCGGAAGGGGGGATGGGAACTCGGGAGGGAGTGGGAGAGGGAAGGCGGAGTGGGAACGCGACAGGGGAAGTGGATGCGGGAGAGGAAGGGGAGTTGGAAGGGGAACGGGACGAATGGGAAAGGACATGCAGCGAGAAACTATTTCTTGATTAAGTGGCATAGCAACGCATACCCGGGAACTCGCTATAATAATATCAATGGAGCGACCGATCGACGTGATTTTTTTAAAGATAGGTAATTAATTGGAGGACAGGGAAAAGATATAGGCTACTTTTTATCCAGGAAAATATATTTCATTCCCGTGGGAAAATTCTTTATATAGTAATTTCCCCCTAATACCATGCGAGCAAAATCGCGGGTAAAAGCTAGCAAATAAATACATTTTGGCAATTTTAAGGCATTCATACCCCAGATAACGTAGCCATTTCTAAGCCACTGAATATTACGTGATAAAGATTTTTCTCCAATTTTTCATTGTTTGTGAAGCAAACAGAGAGCAGGAAATTAAAATTCTATTTTCCTGGAATAGAAAAAACAAACTCAAGAAAAATGGAAAAGCGGAACTCGGAAAGTCAATCAAATGCAAAAATAATACACCCCCGACTCCGTTACGAGATTTCCTCGTCATACTGGTATAATTAAAATGCTTTTAATAGACGAATTTATTCAACCTAGTGCATTATTCAAGTTTATATACATATGCAATTAACGACTAGCAAAGGATCACAAATGAGTACATTCAGAATGAGAAAATCATTTACCCTTTTGTAAACCAACCATTTTTTAATTATTCATTCTGATTTAGCATCTAAAACACAAAATCACAAAATGGTGGTTTGGCGGTCTCTGTTTACTTCCGTGGACACTAAAGTTGTATTGTTTGAACCGTTTGAACTGGACTTAGGACTTAGCTAGCCGAAGAACACGCGACACCGGGTGCGACCCAAACGCGTTGACAACACAGGCACTGACTGGTGGTTGGATACCACGGACATATGAATATATCTGGACCTGCCCTAAGTGATAAAAACGTATTATTTCCTCCTCCCATGGAGCCAGCTGGAGCTCCTCCTTGGAACCAACTCGCTCCATGGGGAGGGGAGAGAGCCTCGCTTGAATCTAAAATATGTGACGTCATCATTCTTGCCAATTGATTTGAGATTTATTGTATTTCTTATGTTCTCTATTTTATGCAGGTGCTTGCAGGTTTTTTACAGATGCAATGCCGCGTCATGGAGTCTCATGAATGAGTTTTTCTTTTGCCCTGTTTAATTAATCTTTGTCTTACTAACCTATTTTTTTGCATTTTGTTTTTCCTGTTAAGCACTTGCATACTGCTTACTAACAACGTATGCATGGATACTGGAGGTCTAGATTCGTTTAAAATAAATAAATGTAGCTCGTTTAATCAAAAAATTAGAATCTTGCGAGAGCCTTGAAGGAGTAACCATCAGTTACTTATACTAGGGCGGATAAGAGGTGGATTACCTCCACTGTCCTGAACAGCGCGGAAGTAACATAAATACATTTTACGAAATAACACACCAAAAACGATAGCTTGTGCTATACATTATACCCACATATTATATGGACATAGCGAATGTGGGCGGTTCTCCAGTGTGCTTGTCGCTGGTTACAGGGGTAAGTAAATTATGAAACATTTGTAAAAGTGTCTTAACTAAACACGGCAACAAAATATTGCTATGTGAATTGGGGCGAATCTTTTCGGGGCGAGAATTTGGCCTTAGCAAATATGTTATTAACGTGGCAAGCGATTCGCGCTCCCATGTAAAAAGGTCTATTCATTCAACGCAGATTTTGCTTTTAAGAACTAAATGGTGATATTATAACGCGAGATGCCTATATACTGTCGGATTGATTTTTTAACGAATCACAGTCATTTTTCCTCTCTTCGCCCCCCATAGTTTGGTTTTACCCCTCATCTTTATCTTCTGGTCTATTGAATTCTGATGTCTTGTTGGATACCAACTTTAATTTATAGAAAGTTTTTTGCAACGTGACAAAAACTTAAATTACCTAATCATTGTAATTTGGTGCATATATTTATGATTCACTAACTATCACGCGTTTTCCGCAAGGGTGGGCAGATAGGATGATAGATCGCCAAACAATTTGGTGTTGGTAAACACTCCTAGTTTCATTCACATTCATATATCGTTTCGTAATTACCCTTCTGTTATTCTGACTTTTGAAAACGTCCGATTCAAGTTTTTCGTCACTTGATTGTGGCATGTCTTTCTCATGCGTCTCCGATATCTTCTATGATTAATGTTTGCGTCATATATTCTCCATTTACTCATTAGGCTGATATCAGCCTTGCATTCTTTGCGAATCTGCACATTTCTATCACGCTCATAAGAGAAGAATTTATTTGTTAACCAACACATCAGCCATAGGTCACCCCATGTGGTTTGCTACGTTTGGTGACTTAGCAAGAGTGCTCGGGTTCATGGGGTGAGGTTTGTCCAACGGATGGCAACGGTCTTGGCAACGGATGCGTCTGCCCACCTGTTGCAAGGTCTTTTGAACTTTCCAGCCGGACTCTTTCGACCCATCGCATCACCCTGCACCGCAGTTGGAGGGATGGATTCACACGTATGTCTCTCCTGGACACGCTATCTCCCAGATTGCTACCCATCCCTCGTACCTTTTTCCTTCCCTTCAGAATTTCTTATCTGTCCTTCCTTAAAAGGACCCTCCACACAGCATCCTCCAAGATGACATAGGCCCTAAGGAAATTATTCCTCCCGTTTAAAAAAATGTGGTTTTCTGCGTATAGTTTAATTTAACCATCTAATATTACCAAGAATAATTATTAAGCCGTCAACCTTTTCAACTGCAAAGCTGTCCGATACGATTGCTAAAGAAGACAGAAGCCCAGCATGGCATAATAACCCAAAAATGAATACCTTTAGTATAAATTACGTCGTAATAATTAACATAATGAATTAACCTAATCAGGCAACAAATCAGAGCCTGAATCTCTTAGCATAATTCCTTGATTAACGAGGACTCTCTCTCAACAATAATTAATTCTCCAAAATTAATCCCGGCCTAAAATTTTCTTAAAATAACATTGCGAAAGGATGCTAATTTTAAAAACAACAGATTTTTGTTTATATTTTAAAATAAAATTTGAATTTTAGGTAAAGTGGATAGTGAAGACTTACTGGGACGGTGTTTTGTGAACAAATACTAATATGAACGGATAATTGTGAAAAATGTTTTGTAAAACCATATTTATATTTCGTTTCGAAATAATTAATACAAGTCAATATTACTTTAGCTGTCTCGCAATGAATTTGCAAACCATAGAAGTGGGATCTATGCCAATTAACCACTGGAGCGACAGCGCAATTAACCACTGGAGCGACAACGCAATTTAAAACTTTTTTCTCCGATTGCTCGACAATTTTAGTGATCATTAAAAAAATTATACCTCAGAATTTTAATATGGAGACATACAAACTGATTATAGTTCTATATAGCCGATAAATTCATCTATCGTTTGTTGATTATCACATATTCGTAGGATTTATTAAAAAAATATTATAAAATCGTACACTTCTACTTAATAAATTACAAATAAGGGAAAATTTGCCAAAATTGGCAGCAAAGCATTCCGAGGTATTTTAAATAGTGCCATTTTGTTGCAAAAAGCGCTCCAGTGGTTAGAAAGGATAACAATTATTAAAGGCAATAATTTTCAGCTTGAAACACTCATTTACAATGAAAAATCTTCTGAGAAAAGATACTTGCCGCCAACGGGACTTGAACCCGTGTCCTTCTGACTGCCGGTCGGATGCTCTGACCACTGAGCTATGGCGGCTTATCTAATACCCGCCAAATAATTCAATATATACTGGTGTTTCATTCAACAATTACTGATTATTAAATTTTTCCACCTGAAAACAACCAACTTTATTTTTGTGAGGGAGGTATTGTAAGTACTAAATCTCTCGCTGGGTGGCGTCGAGACAAATTATGTCTACATTTTTTGGTGAAATACTTTTAACTTGTTAAATATTAATTATTATTTTTAATTTGCAAACAAACGTTTAAGACAAGATTTTCATTTTCCGAAGGACACGGGTTGAAGTCCCGTTGGCGGCAAGTATCTTTTCTCGGAAGATTTTCCTATGTAAATGAGTGTTTCAGGCTGACAATTATTGCTTATAATAATTGTTACCCTTTGTGCTATGCAAAAAAAATCTTGTCTTAAACATTAGGTTAGAGAGGAAACTAATGTAGGAACTACTCGTTATTTTAAATTAAATGCTGGCAATCTTCATTTTTTTACATTAGCTCCACAATCGAGGCCCTGAGGGAAATAATTCTGCTGCGTGGAGTCTTTTTAGGGAAAGGAAGAAGACGTTCTGGGAAGGAAAAAGGTACGAAGGGCGGGTAAAGGTATGAGGAATCTGGGAGTCAGCGTGTTCAGGAGTGACAGACTTTTGTATTTATCCCCCCCATTGCGGTGCAAGGCATTGTTCCAAGAGAGTTCTGCTGGAGACGTCAAAAGATCTCCCTCAACCAGCCTCTCCTAATCCGGCCGGGAAGACGTATCCGCCACCAAGACCTAGACAAACCTCACCCCATGAACCAAGGCACCCCTGCCAAACGTGGCTAACCACTTGGGGTAACTTATGGCAGGGGTGTTGGTTATCCAATAAATGGTTCCAAATCGTATTTAATTGCATTAAAAGCCGATCTTCTGCGATCGTTTCTACAAACAATATCACAAACATGAGGCAGATCTGCAACGTTTTTTTCTTTCTTTCAGCCACGGTGAGCAAAAACGTTGTAGCCCAGACCTAACCGTAAATGTTTTTGTCCGAAGAGACCGATCTTAGCACCCCACATTCCAGAATGGATAAATAAAATAAATTAAAATATTAAATTTTTATATAAGAATTACTCTCTTTTTAAAACTTTTAAAGGTTATTCCCATCAATGTAATTGTAACGTAATTATTTTCATGGTAGTTATTCAGTCGGTTCTTGCTCAGAATGAGTATTATTAATTTCGGCGTGCCGTTGGAACGACTGAGAACAAATTCAAGTTGCCTGGACGTTGCTCGATTGTTTTAAAGAAAAAACGGTTATAAGGGCCACGTCATGAGATAACAATGGATTGGTCGGAAGTTTGATTTGTAAGGAGTTTTGATACTCGTAAATGATTGTGTAAATTTGCTATATTATGTGACTACCCCTTCAAATTAGTGCTGTGAAGAAATATTGCTTGACGCTCGTAATGACGCGGCAAACAACCCACCGAGAAAGCCATCGGGATTTACTGATCACAGCTTGATAAATTGATGTTTTGGTCGGACGTTTTTACAGCCACGTACAATCCAATATAACCGAGTACAACTTTGATGAAGATTGCAGGCGCTTCTTAAATGACATCAACAGTCTAGAACTGCGGGTTATATCCGTTCAATGCTCAGAGCTGTTCGTCGGACGCATTGTGATCAGCGGGACTTTGTGGGTGGACTGGAATCTCGGCTGCTTCATGGTGTCATGGGCTAGCGAAGCGGCAGCTCTGGGGCTCTTCTCCAGCTATCTGGAGCCCTTGTCGCTGAGGTTAGAAGAGGTGCGCCATATTAACTATCGCAAGCTACGAATGATCATTTGGAGTGGATTCTACTAAAATAACTGAATTATCTCTCTCTCTCTACATTTTTTTGAGTTTACAAATGTATTTATGTAGATTATGTTTTTGCTTGTCAATAATAATAACAAGTACATTTTGTTTAATGTGAGTTCTTTTATTTACATCAGATAGTAGCTTTCTTTTATCCCACGCAGGACCCTGAAATGATGATGAGAGCTCATGCATACGGAATTTCTTTGCTAACGGAGCAAAGGTACGTGTCATAATATATCACTGAAGACGAAGATAACACTAATAATCTAAACATATGTATTATGAAAAAGAACAAGGCACAGAAAAAAGATAATGGTCGCAACTTTTTTCTGTGTCTTGTTCTCTTTCTTATGTTCGCTTAGATTTTATTAGTGTTATCTTCTTCTTCGATGATATTAGGCCCTATGGCACCGAACCGACCGAAATTTTGGATTCTTACTAAGAACCATGGTCTACAGTCTACACGAATCACTCGTTTAATACATTGATGGAAATAAGCTTCAAAAGGTATAAAAATAGAGTAATTCTTATAAAAAAATTGAATATTCATTAAGACTTATAAAAAGGTCAAAATATGTTTAATATAAAAATAAAATCTGTTATATTTATCTGAGACGCTATCTAGGTTGCGAACCAGTTCTTAGAAGGATTGTTTCCAAAAGATTGTTTGAAACGATTGCTTAAGAAGGGCAGTTGCCTATAATATGGAAAAATTAATCGAAGATAATAATTGTTAATTCTTTAATAATTTGAAATATGAGATTGACAAATATGACGATTTGATGGAAGGTGGCAGTGGCCGAATTGGTAGAGATTATTATCTTTTTCATTTTTCTATGTCTTGTTCTCTATCATCTGTTATATATTCTCTATCATCTATCATATGTTGCCAGCAGTATATTATTTTTCGTTGTGAAATACAAATGCGATAACAATGACAATTTTTGAATTTAAAAATTCGTATTTTTTAATCTCAATCACTCAAATGAACAAATGAGAACCTCGCCTCTCAGCTTGAAAAATTGTTGATCCCGTTGACAGAAAAAGCGCTAAAAAAAATAATGTGAATCGAAAAGATTTCCCGGCGGACACCTGTCGTGAATTTGACTGTTGATTCATTTACCTGCCAGTACTTGTTCCGTCACCATTTATTACGGAGTCACCTGTACAGAGGGTTAGCGAATACAAACTGAGTGCACACTGCACGGGGTCGAGTCGGTGTGCCGTGTAATGACATTAGTTCGTACTCGACAGTTCGACTAACCAAACTCAACGACAAAGGATTTTATGAATGAAAATACTGACCGAAAATTGTTCAGTTAATCAGACATTCTCAATTAACTTTTAGTCATTTTCTTCGTAAGGTCACCATTCGACTTTACTTTTCTAGATAACTAATCTTCTTATAGTGATTTATGTTTGGGGTATTATGCTGTGTTGCGCTACCTCCTTCTTTAGCCGACGCATCGGAGAGTATTATCTATCATCAGGGCAATTTACAATTTGGGAGGCGGGAATGGGTACCGCCACCCCGGGAACCTTTATTGGATAACCAACACTTCTGCCATAGATCGCTCCAAGTGATTCACTATGTTTTGTGATTTAGCAGGGGTGCCCGGGTTCATGGGGCGTGGTTTGTCTAGGTCTTGGAGGAGGATGACCAGGACACACTGAACCCCAGATTTCTACCCACCCCTTAAACCCTTTTCCTTCCCAGAACTCTCCTCTCCTTCCTCTCCTTAAAAAAACCCTTCACTCAGCATCCCCCAAAGATGACATAGGCCCTGAGGGAAATTATTTTCCTCAGGGCCTCCCGCGTGGAGCTCATGTAAAAAAGGGCAGATGTGTAATCGATAGTAAAGTTTATAGGAAGGTAAAGAAGGTTTTTTTTTACCTTAGCTCCACACAGGAGGCCCCAAGGAAAATAATTCCACTCAGGGCCTATTTAATCTTTGGGGATGCTGTGTGGAGGGTCTTTTTAGGGGAAGGGAGGAAAGAAAATTTTGGGAAGGAAAAAGATATAAGGGGTGGGTAGGAATTTGGGGGTCAGTGTGTCTAGGAGTGGCGGACGAACGAATCCATCCTTTCCACTGCTATGCAAGGCAATGTTTCGAGAGAGTCCTGCTGGAGAGGTGAAAAGGTCTCCCTTCAACAGGCTCTCCCGATCCGGCCTGCAAGGCATTTGGTGGATAGACACATCCGCCACCAAGATCCGAACAAACCTCACCCCATAAACCCGGGCACTCCTGCTAAGTCACCAAACGTAGCGAAGCACTTGGGGTGACCTATGGCAGACGTGTTGGTTATCCAAAAAATGGTTCCCGGGGCGGCGGTACACAAACTCGCCTCCCAAATTATATTACGCTCTGTTGTGCTACCTCCTTTTTTAGTCAACGTTTCGGACATAATTACAATACCCATAATCAGGGCAGATATATAATCGATTGCGGTAAAGTGTGTTCTTCTGTATTGTGTGTGCCAGCTTTAGAGTATAATTTAAATTGGCTTTCTGCGTTTGGTTTTGGTTTAGCAGTGAATTAGCGCATACCAAGAACTATTGAGCCTATAGTCCCGTGCATCGTCCCTATCAATACTAATGTGATTTTTTTTGTGAAATTCAATTGCTTCCGTAATTAGCAGTGCTCTATACGTTTTGGGTCTTCCCAAGACATCAGGAATAAATCCAAAGAAATGGCTGGTTTTTATTAAATGCTCGGCAATTGCCGATTTGTCAGAGTGGCTGATAGCATTTTCTAGTCTGGAACATGCCGTAAATATACTTTGCTTATTATATTATTTTAAATGTCCAAATTATGAAATAATACAACTTTGTTAAATAAAATTCATTTGCGCAAGTTGGTATTTCAACCCGCGAGCTTCGGATTGCTAGTCGAGAGCCTAACTGCTATCATTCGATAGTGGTCAATACGCCCCCCCCCCCTCAGATTGAAGCACCGTGATTTTGTTATTTTTTACAATAAGAGCGAATGAACGAAGGAAGTAGTGTAAGAAGAATATACGACGCGAATGTGAATGGTAGAAGAAGTCGGGGACGCCCGAGGAAGACATGGCACGATCAAGTGAATCAGATACTTGAGTCGGGTCATGTCAAAAGTCAGAATAATAGAAGAGAATGTATGAGACGATGTATGAATGTGAGTGAGGCAAAGAGTGTGTGCCAAGACCGAGTTGTTTGGCGGTCCGTCCTCTCTGCCTACCCCTGCGGGGAAACGGCGTGATGGTTAGTTAGTTACAATACTGAATATAAGTTTAAATTTTCAGGCTAAAGTCAGAACATATAATTTAAAATTCCTTGTAAATTCAAATAATTTAATACTTTTGAATGTAGCTATAACTTTGTGGTTATCCATTATAGATAAATGAAACAATGTTACTTAGTTTAAACCACTTGCAGCCCAATCATGGATGTGTACCTCCACCCACTCGTCGTTAATCCCTAACAACGCCTCCACCCCTACCACAATCCTTAGTAATAATACATTGTTCCCACCCACTATTTTGTAATTGTCAAATCAGTATACGTTTACCCTGAGAAAGGAACGGTCGTTCCGAAACCGGTCGGCTTTAAACAAGTGGTTCTAACAAAGTAACATCATTTCATTTATCAAATAATTTTTATTAAAATATCATTGCTTAAAAGCTTCTCGTGGTTTTAATAATTTATAATCGCAATTTTCCATAATGAATAGGCGGCAACACATTGCGTCTCTTGTCCCCTCTTTATTAGGGATGGTTCGTTTAGTTCCTCTGAACGATATCGTGCTACCCCTGTACTACATGTCAACCCTTGAATTTCACAGTTTACTGAAGGGGTGGCTAGATTTGCGTTAGAGGGAGATTGCCAGAGTTTGTTCTCAGAGAGAGCATTATCCATAGAATATTATATGGCTTGGAGAATCGAACACCACATATTAATTCGGGTATAAGCAGTGATATTTTTAATTATTATTTTTTAATTAGGTTTCTCAACAGTGATTCATATCAAAGCACTCACAAATACAATTACATTGAACATGGTTGATACTATCACTAATAATTAAAGACAAACAACGTTGATAACATAATGAGCATAACACGCAATACTTCACAATACACACACTTACGTACATGTACACACACACACACACCCTAACACACCCTCACACATACACACATACATACACACATTCGTACATGTATTGATAGCATATGTATGAATCAATTTTTATAAGAAAAACTCTCTTTCCATAACTTTTGAAGGTTATTCCCACCAATGAAATACATATATCATTGAAGAAGAAGATAACACTAAAATCTAAACAAAAATATGAAAGAAAACAAGATAAAGAAAAATAAAGAGATAAAGTGGGACTCGAACCCAGAACCTCTCAAATTAGTAAAGTGTTTGTCCTGGTAAGACGAGGGGTTCTGGGTTCGGGTCCCAGTTGCGACATTTATCTTTTTATTTTTCTGTAATTTGTTCTCTTCATTAATGTTATATTCTTCTTAACTGATAACGATCGTGCCTTCAACTAAGGTAAACATTCAACTATCCAAAACACTTAGGGTGGGTTTCTTCATTTACCGAGACTGCTAAATGCAATGCTAATTGTAAAAATAAACGATCGAAATTTAAAAATTTCTATGCATTTGACCGTTTACTTTTACAATTAGCATTGCATTTAGCATTCTCGGTAAATGAAGAAACCTACCATTAAAATTGCATATTTTTTAATACATTATTACTTTACAGCATGCTAGATTCGGAGGTCACAGGTTTGGACCACAATTTTTTGTTGTTTCACAAGTGGTTAGCTGCGTTTAGATACTTAGCAGAAGGACCCGGGTCATAGGGTGAAGTTTTTTCCGGGTTTTGGCGGTGGATACATCTGCCCACCGGCTACGCGGCGGGCACAGAGACTGATTGAGGGAGGCCTTTTGCCCTCTCCAGCTGGACCTCTCTACTAAATGTACCAAACCACTTGGCTTGATTTTTTTTATTTCCTGTATTTTACTTCCAATATATATTTTTTCATTGAAATTTCTAAAAAATATATACTAAACAATTCGTTAAAACCCTCTGGTTATTTTAATCGTATTTTAAACTCGAAATGCTTTAAAACTGCAAGAATTAAGATTAAGTGCAAAAATTAAAACACTAACGCGATATTTTTCTGGCTCCATGTGTGGGGAATGATTAGTTAATACGACTGGTTGCCCGCCGGCGGGGCAGGGAAAGGAGAGGGGTAAAGGCAGGGGCTGGATTTGCGGTGCTCAGATAGATTGGGACATAAAACTGCGTCCAGCTAGACGTAATTATTCCGTGATGTCGCGTCGCATTCGACAAATGCATATTCATTGGCATTTGCATATTCAACCAACCAACGAACTGTGGGACTGCACTCTGCCCGTATGCACTTCTGAACCATGCGCACACACACAGAAAGTCATGAATTTTTGGATTTTATTCGTTTTTACTGCCGTTCTAAAAGTTGATATTTACGACTTTCCACAAAAATACAAACGCAAGTGAGGAATTTATTACACTGTTTGACATTTTATTTAAAATTATTCCACAATGTTCTATTGTTGGGGATGCTGTATGGAGGATCTATGTACATATCAGTAGCGGTCCATGACTTTTCGGTGAGCTAAAGTGCTAAGATTGAAAAATACGGCATTACTGGTGTTGTTTTAGCTGAAGATAATATATATTTTTTAATTTCAACTTTTTTCATGAAGATCTCTCAGTACGTGGATGCGGCGCATCCCTTGACTGAAAGAATCCTGAAGATCTTCATACAAAAGTTTAAATTTTAAGAGGGAGGTGGGAGGAGGGGAAATCGGGAGAGAACTAGCGGGATTAGGAAATGGGGGGTTAGCGGGAGGGAGTTAAGAGGGGAACCCGAGAGGGGGGAGGGGAACCTGGGAGGAGGAAGGGGAACTCGGGAGGGGGATTCGCGGGATGGTAGAAGGGGTTTAGTGGGGAGAGGGAAGGTGGAGGAAGCGAAGTGGGAACGCGAGAGGAAAAGGGAACGCGGGAGATGAAGGGGGGGGGTGGAATGGGAACCGGACGAATGGGACAGGATACGCAGGGAGAAACAATTTATTTATTAAATGGCATTGCAACGCATGCCGGGTACCAGCTAGTTTCATGTAATTATTATTTCAGGGGTTTAACTGTTTGGGAATCAACTTTCGAGTCAACATAACAGTATATCAGAGATGATGTATGAATTTCACATTCGCAGTATCTTGTGCCAAGACAGAGTAATGTTAAGTATGTAAGAGTCGAGGCATTAGCCTGAAGTAATGAGCTAGTGCCAAGTTAGAATTATGTAGCGGTACATACTCGTACTTTCTTCTAACCCTCCGGGGAAACGGCGTAATGTTAGTTTGTTAGTGTAAGTAGAAATATAAAAAGAAAAGAACGACTTCTGGAAAGTTAGATTATACTAGTCCCGGTAAGAGATCGTATGCACATCGGCGACGATCGTTTTAAAAGCCGTTCATAATCTTTCTTCCCGCACGCCCTTCAAATGACAAAAAAAAAAATAGAATATCGAATGTCTTTAATCTTATTCCTATACACCTTAGGTTCTCAATGTGGGCGATAACGCTCCCTTGTGGGTGTTTGAGACTTTCAGGGGGGCAGCAGAAAACCCAATGAAACTTAGGGGGAGTTGAGATGGCACGGTCAGGGCGAAAAAAAAGGTCTAAAAAACACAAATAACACATTAATCACGTACTTATAAGCAAAATAAACTTTAACACTGGTTGTACCTCACAAGTGTCTCAGCTGCTCCCGTGAGGAGCCAGCGAGACTATGGCATCCCATGGCAATTGGGGTATGTTGTGAGGCTGACGATCCACGATAACGGTACCGTGATGGCATAAAAAAGCATACAACGTACGTTCTTCATCCGTATACGCAGCTCATTCTTAAATGTTAAATAATGGTGCGAGAAAAGATGAGACTCACAAAATTCGCGATTCTGTTTCCTTTAAAGTACACCTTTTTTTTCTTTGGAGGAAGCTGATATATCTTAAAGGCTCAGCAACGGCGACAGGAATTGTGTTTCATTTTCTTTATAACTGTGAGGGAAATGTATGTTAATGATTGTGTGTTTAATGTGTAAAAAAGAGCTACAGCATTATGTGTTTACGAACAAAAGCAAAACCGTCTGCTAATTGACATTGGAAGTTTTTAAATTTTTGGAATTCACTCACACTTCAGTATTATCCTTGCAACTGTATTCCATACATTCAAAATTCTCGTATTGTAGGGGTCTACGAAGACGTCATGGTGCGGTATGTGAGAGAGATGTAAGAAATTGGTGAATTTTTCCTTTGGAGGAAACAGACCTGGCATATTATAACACCTTTATCAATTAAACCCTGATCAACACCTGCTTACTATCAGAAACATCGTCAAAGACAATCATGAGTGCGCCCCACGATTGAATTTGGCAGCCACCTCTGGTCTTGAGCTCCCTAAGAATCTATTAAACTGCACTGCTCGACTCTGTGCAGAAACGGGCGGTCAGTTTAATAGATTCTCCCATCTTAACAGACGGATTTTTTTTTACATGTATACCGCACAAGAGTCCCAACTGCTCCCGTCTGGAGCCAGTGGGACTATGGCATCCCCAATTGGGGTATGTTGTGAGGCTGATGGTAGTGGGGAGGGGAAGGAGATAGGGAAGAGGAAGGTGAGGAAGCACCTGGCCATTCAGATCTGGTCACCAAACACGGCTAAAGCCATTTCAAGCAACGTTTCAATTCTGAATGGTGGTCTCACACCAGGGCAATACTGAGAGTATCTTCCACTCTGGAACGTGCAGCAAATATACTATATATAATTTTTTTAAATGAATAATTGTGAAATAACACAAATTAATCAAATAAAATTTATTTGCCACGCCGGGATTCGATCCCGCGACCTTCGGAGTGCCAGTCAAGAACCTTACCACTGGACTACGCCGGCCGATTGCAATCTTTAGAGCACAGGCGTCGGGTGGGAATGCTATCCTTGTTCTACCGGTATTACAATGGAAGATGCTCCGAGGAACTAGCATCATTGATCCCTTCGGCACCAGTGCATAGTCGGGAAACACGCCAAACGCGTGCCCAACATTTGTACACCGTTGACATTTGTCACATGAGAACGGGTCGTTTCTTCGACTCGTTCTTGTATTCAACAGCTCGGCTGTGGAATGATTTGCCGTCCTCTGTGTTTCCTCCTTCCTACAACATTGGTCTCTTCAAGACCAATGTTCATTCCTTCCTCTCCTCAAAAAGACCCTCCACACAGGATCCCAGATGACATAGGCCCTGAGGGAAATTATTTTCCTCAGGGCCTCCTGCGCGGAGTTATCGTAAAAAAAATATATGAAACTTTTAATTTACTTGTGATTATATTTTATTTGTTCATACTAAATCCATTTGTACTTTTTTTATATAAGGCTTATAGTGCTACTTACATGTATATACTATTTCCGTCATTTAAATAATCTATTTAATTGATATTTAGCATCAAAATTATAAAGTTATATGTATACAATGTTTGAAAATGTACCAATGTTATGACGTCACGGTGCGGTATGTGAGAGAGATGTAAGAAATTGGTGACTTTTTCTTTTGGAGGAAACAGATCTACGTACTTTGTGAATCTCATCTTTTGAAAGAACTGCAACATTTTTGTGATAAGGAACGCACGAGTATGTTTATTGCCTTTTTTGTGCTAACACGGAACCGTAATCGTGGGTCGGCATGGTAATAATTAAAGCACTAGTTTCCTCATAACGCAAAAGATAACAAAAAAGATACCAAATCACCTTTCAGCGCTCGCTTCTGTCTGGCGATGTCGTCATCATCCGTAACTTGCAAGAGATGATATATGCTCTAAATATATTTTTACTTCTCTAAATACATCTCTCTATTCTAAAATACGTTATTACCTCTTAAAAGTCCCTGAAGTTTTCGCATTTTCATCTTGTTTGTTTGGATTTCGACTGGGGAAATATTTAAGCACGTTTCATAATATGAGATTCCACTATGATTTCTGCAAAGCGCATTGCCCGTGGCCCGTGGGGAAGAACCGGAATTTGGTACCTCAGCTTTCACCCTATCCTATTTACCCAGTATCTCTACAGGGATGAGATTCATCTTACCTCACGTTGAATATTTCATAATTTTTTTTTCATTAGAGGAAGGCCCTGAGGAAAATAATTTCCCTCAAGGAAAATAATGTCTTCTTAGTGGATGCTGTGTGGAGGGCCTTTTTAAGGAATTAAAGGAGAGGAAGTTCTGGGAAGGAAAAAAAGTATGAGGGGTGGATAGGAGTTCGAGGATCAGAGTGTCCAGGAATAAATCGTCTGATATTTAATAAATAATATGTATTTAATAATTATTAATAATAATTTATTAATAAATAAGTTGTAAATCATTGATTAAGGCGATAAATGAAGCCACAAATCATTTAATCGAATAGTTATTTAAGATTTCAAACATTTAATGGAAAACTTAAGCTTTTCAACATGTAATCGAAGATTCTTTATAAATAATTTAATCGAGGATTTAAGCTATACATTTTAAGCTATACATTTAAATCATTGAATCTAAGATTTAAGCTATAAACCATTTAATCGAAATTTTAAGACTTAAATAAGTGAATCGAAAATTTAAGATTTAAATCCTGATGTGCATCTATATTAAAAGGTTTACATTTTTTTTGGCCTTGCCTGTCTCACTAGGAAATCCTGTGTCCAGACAAACTTATAAATATTAAATAAAGTACATTTTTCAATATAGCAAAAATATTTGACAAAAAATTTCAAGTTGGTAGGTAGTGGTAACAATAATGAGATAGAGGATTATATTTGGGTGAGGTGACTAATTATTGCAGGACCTCTTTCGATGATCCATTGTTTGATCAGGATTTTGTATTTGTTAATATTATTCGATTGTCTTGTTTTGTCAGGTAGGTTATTGCATATTTTAAGCGCAATGTATTTGAAATTTCTTTGACCAAATGTTGTGTTTGTTTTAGGTGTGTTTATGAGTTCTTTGGTTTTGTGCCGCGTGTTTACAATATTTTGGGTATTTTCATAAAATGTGTTTGTTTTATTTTTAAATAGATGAGTTAAGATTTTTTGTGTTAAGATCATTTAATCAAATATTTAAGATTTCAAACGTTTAATGGAAAACTTAAGCTTTTCAACGTGTAATCGAAGATTCTTTATAAATAATTTAATTGAATATTTAAGCTGTACATCAAATTAACATTTATATCATTGAATCGACCTTATATCATTGAATTATTTAAGCTTTAAATCACTTCATCGTAGATTTAAGCTATAAATCTTTTAAAACACTCTACATTTCATTAGTTAGATGTCAAGTAGAATATAATTCACCCATTTGGTCCCCTTTCTATAAAGTACGCTCTAACAAAATAGAACGAGTTCAACACAAATTTCTTAGGTACTTAAATTTCAAACTCAAAATTCCAATAGAAAACATTAATTATTTAAGTTTCATGAATCGACTAAATTTAATTACGCTGTCTGACAGAAGAATCATTTCAGACCTAATTTTATTGTACAGAATTATGAACAACCTAATTGACAGCCCTGCCATCGTTGCTACTATTAAACTTCATGTACCGACAAGGAATACTAGACAAAATATAACATTCTTTTGCAACACATACACAACTAACTATCAATCACACTCACTTACTAATAGGATGCATTATTTAGGCAACAAGTTTGGTGGTATTGTAGATGTATTTGCTGATTCCCTTTACATTCTAAAATGCAATTTAAACCAACACTTTGTGGAATCCTACAAATTATTGTAACATGGGTATAATATATTTAACGATTTGATTTGTTATTGTAATGTTTATATTATATTTTGTTCTACGTTATTGTTAAATATTACATTGTGTAACACCCATTTATGTGTATGTGACCAGCAATGGGACGGAATTAGCAGCCTAGCAGAAATAGAAGAAGAGGAGGAGTTTGCGGTTGCGACGGCAAGCTGAGTCCCGTTTATGGAGGGAGAGTAAAACAGAACGGAACCGCGAGTTATGTCAAATTGGGTTGAAATCATCAATAAACCGTGATATACAGATTACAGACTATTATTTGACACTTTCCTGCACACCAAGTTATTTAATGTTACAATTGTTTAAAATATTTCAAGGTTTTCCACAAGATTATACAAGTGTTTTTTTTTTCTTTAAAAACTACTTGTATATTCTTAAAAGTTTTTTCACTTTTATAACTTTTGGTATAAATTCTATGTATGTGTAATCCTCGATATCTTAAATATTATATTCTAATCTATGTAAAAGCCCCTACGGGCGTATAACAACAATAAATAAATAAATAAATAAATAATAGAAAATTTAGGCTCTAAATCGTATAATCCAAGATGAAAGAAATTTCATCAAAACCAATCAATCAACGCATCATATTATTTTTTTATAAATATTTTATTTATTTATTTATTTTTGTAGCATCCCCTATTATATTCCGCTGCTAGGCAGTACATAGCATTGCCTACATTCTATATATATTCCAAGCAGACAGGGAGGCAAACACGCGGCTTCGCGAGCTAAATTAAATATTTGCCAAGTGTTATAAAATACATCAGAAATATCAGAACACGGGGAATATTCAGACGTCACGTCTCAGTATTATTGTGGGACAACTTTCAGGATTTTGATGCACGTTCTCACGGGAGATGAAGCAAACTGGAAATATTTCAATAAAAACTAGAATTGAACGCGAGAAAGAAATAATAAAAATCAAACTATGGTAAACAAAATTTCAAGATTTTAAAACTTAAAAAATACAACGATCAGATAGTTTCACAAAGAGACAACCGAAGTTGGAATAGATTTCGAAAAAAATCAATAAGTTAACAATAAACATGTCTATATCACCCATGTATTGGTTTCCCATAGCGTGAAACCGCTGTATCGGAGAATGAGCAATTGCGCTTATGTATACTGCAATAGAACAGAATATTGTTCTTGTATCGGCTATGCGCAGGTTTATAAGTTGCAGGAGTTCGGAACATTCTAATTTAATTTTAATCAATTATTTTAAATACATACAGGATTACGAAAGATTTAAAAAAAAAATATTTATACAGCTAGGAGTTCTACCGAGCCGAACTCTCTGATATGAAAATATCTGGAAATGTCTGTGAATTATTTTCCCATTTGGTCTCTGGTAGGTTGTTAATTGTTAGTAGTTGTTCTTGTATTGTTTTGTATTTATTAATACTTATAGAGTACACTTGCATAGCGTGGATTGACTAGATGATCATTTGTGGAAAAGTGTGTGAAAGGGTTTAGTTTTTCCTGTGGAGAAGATTTAACCCGAACATGAAGTCATAATAAGAAAAATAAAACAATAGCCTTTATTCAGACAGTAAATTACATTACATTATTTTAAATAAACTCTTCACATTTATAACACTTATCATGCATCGATTCCCTATCTATATGTCACTAGTTGACAAAGGTCTCCTCCAACTGTCGCAATTTCTCTCTATCATTAGCTACTCTTGTCCATGTACCACCTGCTATGACTTTTATGTCGTCAACCCACCGTTAAAACACTCAATGGTCTACCTCATTTTCTCTTCTTTAAGAAAATTAAACCTATTATTTTAAGGCTGTCTTCTGAATTGAATATGAATTTTTGAAATACTTAATAGGAACGGACAATTTATATATTCTAGCGGGATATGTGATTAAAAAATTGTAAAATTGTAAAATATTTTTATTTAAATGTTTTTAATGCGAATTTTGTATGTGGGAGACCAAACTTCTTAAATGGATTCAATTTGGCTTCTAACACGTAAAATTTAATGTAATTGTACGCAATAAAAGTTTTTTGTTATTATTAATTCAAAGCTTAGTGTTTTCATACATTAATTCACAATTTGGTGGATGTGACCAGCATAACTTAGTTTTTCATCCAAAATCCTACCAAGATCTCTCATTTCCGTGACTCTTTCTAAAGCAGTGTTGTAATAGAATCTTTAAATATAAAAATGAATCCCTGTTTCCCTTGGTCACGCCATAACTTCAGAACGACTTTACATATTTCATTAATATTTTTTTAAAGTTTCCTACTACTTTGTAGAAGGTTCTTACGGAAAAAGATTAAGAAAATTGCACAGAAAATTGGATAATTTCAGAAAACTTAACGATTATTTGAACTTAGCACTTTTGGCAGTTCGCGCGTTTGATGAATGTGAATTTAGCAGGCAGCTGTTATCTTTTTTGTAACAAAGGAATTTTGTCTATTGATTTTTTTATTTGTAGATATTTTAAATAGGTACCTGTGTTAGGTACGAAATTAGATTGATTGTTCTTATAATATACAAAAATGAATATTTGTAATATAAAAATTTGAGTAAAAAATTGCAATAGGTGGCACGCGAGCTGTTTGAAAACTGAATGTACTGGGACTGAATATATGGAACGCGGGAGGGGGGTTGGCGGGACGGGGGAGTGGGAGAAGGGTGAGGGTAGGCGGGGAAGGTGGAAGGAGAACGCGGGAGGGGAAGGGGACGCGGGAGGGGAACGGAGACGCACAGGAAAGGACATGCAGGGAGAAACAATTTATTTCTTTGAATATGGCGTTGCAACATATGCCGCGATTCAGGTTGTATTTGAATAAGAGTGAAGAAAATTTTGGAAGAAAGTCATAGTTTTGCACTTTTCTACATTTGAAAATAGATTATTTTGTATGTTCCAATCTCTAAACTTGCTTTAAAAAACCATAATAATGAACACGATTAAAAGTCATTTAAGTCACGATTAAAGTTATCATTTCCTAGAAAAAAAAATTTCGATTGATTTTAGATTGTTTTTAATGCAAAAGTTACAGTAAACGTGTGCTCCTTTTAGGAAAATTCTAAAATTTCTTAATTTAAAATCAGCGAAAAAAATAACAAGTAGGTACCTCCAAATGGTTTAACGGCCTCCGTGGTCGAGGGGTATGGCTCTCGACCAGCAATCTGGAGGGCGCATGTGAATTTTATTTGATTTTGTATTATAATTTATTAATTAAAAATAATATAAAGCACGTTCCAGATTGGAAGACACTCTCATTAGGTATAGCCCTGGCGTATTACCATACAATATTCAAACGCTGTTTGAAATGGCTTTAGCCGTGTTTAGTGACCAGATCTGGGGGTCAATGTGTCTAAGAGTGACGGACGTATAAATCCACTTCTCCCAGTGCGGTGCAAGGAGATTGATCGAGAGAGTTCCGCTGGA
Source organism: Limnephilus rhombicus (assembly GCA_929108145.2). Classification (NCBI taxonomy): domain Eukaryota; kingdom Metazoa; phylum Arthropoda; class Insecta; order Trichoptera; family Limnephilidae; genus Limnephilus; species Limnephilus rhombicus. Next base: position 34,708,645 of record OV815297.1, read on the forward strand.
TGGATCAAATGGTCTTCCTCAAACAGTTTGTCCCTATCCGGCTCGCCATGCAGCAGGTGGGCATACACATCCACTGCCAAGATCTAGACAAACCTAATATCTAATAAACGGTTGGAAACAAATGTTCATAATAATAATATCATCAATAATCAAACTTAAAAAAATAATTTGCTGCACGTTTCATACTCTCAGTATCGCCCTAGTAAAATGACAACCATTTAAAAAAAGTTTTTTGAAACCACCCCAAGAACCGATAACCAACACCCCTGCCATAGATCTCCCTAAGCGGTTGGCTATGTTTAGTGACTAAACAGGGGTTCATCTAGGTTTGTCTAGGTCTTGGCGGTAGATGTGTTTCCCCACTTACTGCGGGGCGACCGTTTAGTGAGAGACTGGTTGGGGGAGACCCAACCCTGATTTGCTTCCCAGAACATCCCGTCCTTCCTTTCTCTGAAAAGACCCTACATACAGCATCCCCATAGATGACATAGGCCCCTGAGAGAAATTGTTTTCCTCAGGACCAAGGAGTCTAATGCTCCACCACCATAAGATCGTCCAACAACAAAGACATTAATCGTATGATCACCATTTTCCTCACGTAGGCCCAACAGCAGAGTTCTAAATCAGGCCCGTGGTAGAATCATTGCGCAGATAAACCTGGCCATCCATCCCGCCCCTCCCCTTTACCGTCTCCTTGATCCCACCGGGGATCGAACTGCGGCACTGCCTCTGTCTTGTAATTGAAATTGACTATTCTACACACCGAGACGCAGTCGCTGAGAGTTGGTGCCAATGAACATATTTTCTCTAGAAGTGCAATTTCAACTAGAAACTAATTTTGCCAAGAGTCATTTTTACTCCTAAGCCATTCACATTACACAGGACAAAGATTTGGATTTTATTTTTTTTAAATTAATTCGAATTTTTTTTGTATTAACTCCACGCAGAAGACCCTGATGAGAAAATATTTTTTATCAGCGCCTATGTCATCTGAGGGAAGGCTGTGTGGAAGGCCTTTTTAATGAAAGAAAGGAGAGGAAGTTCCGGTAAGGTAGAATGTATGAGGGGTGGCTAGGAATCTGGGGGTCAGTGTGTCTAGAATCTATCTCTCCCACTGAGAGTCCTGCAGGAGAGGTCAAAAAATCTCCCTCAATCGGACTCTCTCGATCGCCAAGAATCGGATAAATCTCACCCCATGAGCGCTTGCATCCCTGCTAAGTCACCACACGTAGCGAGCCACTTGGGTTGACCTATGGAAGAGGTGTTGGTTATCAAATAAATGGTTCCCGGAGCAGCAGTACCTATTCCCACCTCCCAAATTACATGTAGCAAATTCAATGTCATCCGTGAGGAGAGAAAGGAGTGAACAATAGGTCTTGAAGAAACCCATGTTGTAGAAATGAAGCAATACAGAGGCTAGCAAATCGCTCTACAGCTGGGCTTAATTAAAAAACGAGTGAGTCGTAGAAACAACGCATTTTCAAGTCACAAATATAAAAAAAAATTGTGTGCAGTTGACATGAATAAAAGTAGACAAGAGTGGGAAGGCTACGAAGTACCGCACAAAGAGCCGACCGATTATTCTATCTCATTCTCTCGCAGGCTAAATCCCATAGATATTAGTGTTTATCTCTTTTTAGTGTCGCTTTTTCGTTTCGTTTCATCGAGTTTCTAATCGCAACGGTGCTAAAGAAGTTTTAAACTTCCATTCTGCTGAGGAGTAGTCTAAAAGGCATGAATTTAGGTAGGTACTATTATTTTAGAAGTTATGACTTTTTTGAGGGCATTACCAGAGAAAGCCTGAAATACGTCATTTTCAAAAAAGTTTTTAGACGTATTGACTCTTTTCCACAAAAAATCATAAATGGATTTCGAAAGATTGTTCTTTTATCTAGCATTCGTATGTAATAAATTTTTAGATTTTTTTAAAAATTTTTAGTATAATAAGGTTATTCCATAGGTCGTTGGCAGATTTGTTAAATTTTCAAAAAAGTTTTTGTATTATACCACACCCATTTCAAATAATGTAATCATGCAGTAAAATAAATCAATTCATTATCTAGCAAAGTTATGTATTAGAATTTTAATTTTAGTTTCAATAAAATCATTAAAAAATATGTACGTACATGTGTTTCTTGACGAAAATTGGTCCATTTGTGTATTTATTTGCGCACTTACAAACTAATATATTTCAGATTTTTTTAACATTCTTATTAAATTTAGACATTATTAAAAAATGATAAATACTTATAATCAAAAAATAACTACAAAAAGTACACTTTTTTAATAGTTTTATCATCACGCCTTTCAGCATTTTTGGATGAAGGTATAAATTAAAGCTAATTTGGATTGAAATACATTCGATATTGAGTTATAATTTAAAAAAGCTGGTACGGAGAATAATTAATCTTTCTCTTTGTAACCGTCCTGCACGATCGGAAGAACAACTTTCGACCAAATGTGGATTTTCGTCCGCTGGCTGGTTAAACGCTCTTAATAGCGTTTTTTAATAAATATTTAAAATGAATAGTATATGTATTGGAATAGTTGTTGAAAGAAATGGTCTAATAAAATTAATTTATTAAGGAATACATAAATCTTATTGGTGTTTACTTTATCATGATACTTCTAACACTTTTTTACCTGAAAATTGATCAAGTAATTAAATTACAAAAATACAACAAAATATATGGCTTAAAATGGCTCACTTAAAAAAAGGTAAATTGCCTTTGAGTAGTTTTTTCTTAAATTAAACTTAAATGCGTTATATTAATTCCATATATGGACCGGTCAGTGTTAGGTTGATTAGGTTGGCATCGCGTTTGGGTCCTACCCAGGCGTTCCGTATTTGTTTCATCTGCTGGCTAAGTCCTCCATCACAAATCAATCAACATTTTCGGCGTACTGTAGTGGTAGTAGGAGATTTTTAAATATTTTAATATAAATTTAATTTCTTCCATTCAAAATGTTTGATCCAATCAACCGGACCGCTTGTTTCTGCACAAAGTCATGGGTTTTTTCCAAATACTTTGGGACTCTATACCACACATGACTGCCAAATTCAACAGTGAAGCGCAAATGCAATTTATGTATGGTCAGCAGTTGTGTAGTATTAAAGTATCAGTACTTAGAAGCTAAGAAAAAATAAGTTGACTTCACGCACACGAATACGCCCACAACACAGTTCTATCGATTTATTTGTTCGGTGGTTGGTACAATGGCAGATTTATCTGCAGAGAGGTGTCGAGGAGGTGGAAAGAAATGGGCTGGTCGTTTGTTTTGTTGGCGCGAGGTGTTTTTAACGTGGTGATAAGAATGATCAACTGTGTTGGGGGTGCAACATATATTTTCTTCGTCCCTCTTGGCTTCAAAGACTGTATAACTGTAGAAAGTATGAAATCAGGTTTTTCCAATAATTTTATAGGTAGGTGTGAATGGGTACCCATCGAATTCACATTGTTTAGTATTGAAACAGCTTTGGGACTAATCCATTTCCCAAGATTCTGTTCAATGTATTGTCATCTCCCATTGTCTTTATCTTGGGAGAAGAAAGAAGAACTACAATCCTACCTACTTGACCAGTCGAAATATTGTCGCGCTTGTGTTAACACTGATAACAGCAATTATTGATTTTCTCTGGGAAACTCGCGTTTATATAAATTTTGTTTTATACTTCTACGGTGTAATCGTGCCAACCTGTGTTATTGGTCATTCTCGTCCTATTCTCGTCATTCTTGTCCTATGATAAGAAAACGCAATCAAATGTTGAATATCTAAGTATTTACAGTCCTTAATACACATTTTTTGTCAAATTTGTAAGCCGACCGGGTTTGATGTCGAAAAAACTTCAAAAATAACAATCGTACCTACATATTGATGAGTAGAAAAAGTAAATTGATTAATAAGTTGTAGATGAATACGCAATTATTTTTTTAAACTTTTTAGTGCATATTATTTTGTTTTGGAATAATTTTTTTAAGTCGGTTTTTCTTGTAAATTTTTTAAATTTTTAGTAAATCTGAAGTGCACAAACTAATTTGTCTGAATATGGGTAGACCTACTAAACGTGCTGCTCTTATGAGACAGACATTACTTGTCCATAACGACGTTACGGTAGGTGACTCAAAGATCCGGATAGCCTTTAAAAGATTCGACCGAGTATCGTTAATTTGCTCATAAGAATTGAAAAGTTCCGTTACTTTGTCATGGATCCCAATATCAGAACCTAACCAAACTCTCGTTAAACTACTATTGAAGTACATCCTTTTCAATAACAAAAGAATCATCGAAATCGGTTGGCGTGATATTGAGTTATTGGTTCATTTGTCGCGCACATATTTAATGCAAATTTAAAACTAATATGGTTTTCTCATAGATGCCACTGTCAGAACTGGACCAAATTGAAATGAGACCACACGGGAACCTTTTTTGAAGTCGTTTAATAAAATAATATTTTTTTTTAATGAATAGCAGAATAAATTATATCAAATCAAATTTCAACACATGGTCACCCGACATATTAATATTTTGATGCATTAGCTTTTATCAGTTTATTTATTTATTTATTTTCCATGTTCTCCGCAAAACGGTTATTCACCAATACATTATGGAGAAGATTACAAATTAGACAAAAAGTATAGCAAAACACATAAAAAGGTCAGTTTCACTACTTTGTGACATACGTCAAAAGATAACTGTTAAACTGCCTGTAGGTTACGTTAAAATGTCGATGGTCAATGCAGACTCGTTGAGCAGTTCAGTCGCTCTGTTGACTGGCGCATTCTGATAGGCAGAAATCCTCGCTTTTGGAGCATAAAAAAGGGTATGGGACCTTGTCTGGGACATATAAGTTAATCTCTTTCAAAATAGGTGGATTATGTATAGTTCCAGAGATTATCTTAAAAAAATGTTTTCCTAAAAATATTTTTCGGCGGGCTTCTAATGTATTAAGATCGAGCATTCCTGCTAAGAATAAGGATGGATACAGGAAAGGGTAACATATATAGGTAACGCATGAATTTCTTTTGTACTTTTTCTATTTCGAGAATATGGTTTTGCTCAGAAGGGGCCCAGATAATGGAGCTATATTCCAGGATACTGCGAAATTAGTAAAATTAGTAAATTAAATACCCTTTGTCTGTAAGAAACATTAATGTAACAATATATTTCTTTCGATACCTGCATTATTTTGCGTTATTTTAAATTTTTAGCTGGTTCCCGGCATGCGTTGAAATGCCATAATCAAAGAAATACATTGTTTCTCCCTGAATCGCCTTTCCCGTGCGTCCCTGTGGAGCAAGCGGGATAGGATTCGAGACTCTATGAAAGGCGATGCATGTTAGAAGTAGGCCTCTTTTGCTACATGCAGCTCCCCGATAAATACTAGTACCAAATATCAGTACTCTCTTTATTCCCGTGTACTACCGATACAGTATACCCAGAGACCATACATTATAAAGTCCGTATGCCACAGTCCCCATTCCCCCCCCCCCCCCCCGCGTCCCCTTGCTAGTTAAATTAAAGCCTATATGTTATTCTGATGTATGAGCTATATTATTGTAAAGTTTCATTAACATCCATTCACTAGTTTTTGCGTGAAAGAGTAACAAACATACATCCACACAAACTTTCGTCTTTATAATATTAGTAAAAAGTAATAACAGTGTAAGAAATTTGAGAGAAATACGTAGTTTAGTGTTAAGGTCAATCCAAAAATAAATTTAATGTGGTACGTAATCTGTTGTTAGTGAAAACACACGAGCAAACAAAAGCTTACACACCCAAACTTTTACATACCACTATCCTCTTCGTAGGAGCAAGAAGATCGGTAAAGAACTGAAAAAGAATAAAATTCTAATAAATAAACAAAAATTACATTAAATGAAAATATATCGCTTTATTAAAACGTTTTTATAATATATTATTTTTATAACATTTTATGAAAAATAATTTTTTTAAATGTAAAAAGTAAAAAACATAAAAATATTTTATTTTGAAATTAGGGATCGAATTAATAATTTATTTATTAATATTTGTCTGTGTGTCTTTTGTTAAATGTTTTGACAGATATAATTTTTCAATTTATCGGTATTCATTCAAAAGGTAATTTCTGACTGTTATCAAATTGAAAATTGTTGAAAAAAATGAATGGAAATGATTCTAAGACTAATATATATATTTTTTGATAAATGAAATGACGATTCTGAAATGATTTTAAGGCTAATATAAATAAAAATTATAAATTCCCGTGACTTTTCAGGGGTCGGAAAACATGTTAAATAGCATAAACAATTGTGTAATTTATAATTTAAGAGCATTTTTTTTATCTTAACTCCACTCAAAAATAAATTCCCTCAGGGCCTATGTCATATGAGATGCTGTATGGAGAGTCTTTTTGAGGAGAGGAAGGTATGATCAATGGTCTTAAAGAGACCAATGTTGTAGGAAGGAGGAAACACAAAGGCCGGAAAATCATTCCACAGCCGAGCTGTTGAACACAAGAACTAGTCGAAAAAGCGACCCGTTCTCATGTGACAAATGTCAACCGTATACACATGTTGTATACGGTTTCCCGTGTTTCCCAATGTATGCACCGGTGCCAAAGGGATCAATGACGCTAGATCCTCTGAGCATCTTCCATTGTAATACCGGTAGAACGAGGATAGCATTCCCACCTGACGCCTGTGCTCTAAAGAATGCAATCCGTCTGTTAAGATGGGATAATTTATCAAACGGACCGCCCGTTTCTGCACAGAGTCGATGGTATTTTTCAGGTATTTTGGAGCTCCAGGCCAGAGGTGATAATTGCATACTTTGCTGGTTCTTAATCCAGGGCTCAATGTTTGAAAACTTTTGTAATAAATAAACAAACAAACCGATTAATTTGGTAACCTAATTTTAATTTCTCGTCTGGCTAATTCTTCCAAAAAGAAAAACAAATTTAACTTTCAATAAGCAAATAAATTAATATCATGTTACGCTGAAACCAAATACACCAATCCCCGCAATTAGCCGTTCCCAATTCTTGTGGCTAATCAAATGTCGATTCAACTCAAAATCCACATCAAGGGAAGCAAAAAAATAATCCAACCTTGCATCGTAATATCTCCTCTTCTGAATAAAGGCGAACGAATTCACCGCGGCGCGCGGTGGTTAAATAATTGATGGATTCGGGTGGGTGGATTGTTTGGGTGATTGGATTGATTGGCGCCGACACCGGCAGCTGAGGGTTAACGGTTTTTACCATTATTTGATTAATGTATTGTAAGTCAGCCCGCTTTTGGTTAGTACTTATTATTGGGAAACATGATATGTGCCGTGAACAATGGATGGAAAGGGTTTTGTGGTGGACTGATGGAATGTAATTGGAACTGGAATTTGTGCCAAAAAAATATTAAGTATTATTATCTTAAGAGGAACGGCTGTGCGACCTTTTTTTATACAAAACTTAATTTAGGATTTTGAGGCCAAAATACCCGACATTATTTAATTAATTTTTTTAAACAAAATTTAAAGCAAATGTCTGGTACGGATAGGTATGTGCAACTTTATATATTTCTATTTAAAATTATTTATTTATTTATAAAATACATGTTACATATATTAGACAATTAATTAGATTAGATTTATTAAATCACCATACCAGGCGGCTGCCTGTTTCATGGTGATCAATTAAAGATAGTATTTTTTGTGAAGTCTAGTGTAAACACATGGTACTAGTATGTAAATTGGTAAAGTTATAATAAAAAATAGAAAAGAGAAAAAGAAGTGTGTAAAATAAACATATAAGCCATTAAAAATTCAAATTCGCATGATTTAAGTGCAAACTTTGGCATTTTTTGTGAGTTATTTCATTTAGGGAGGCAAGTATATGTACCGCCGCCCCTGGAACTATTTATTGGATAATCAACACCTCTGCCATAGGTCATCCCAAGTGGTTCGCTATGTTTAGTTACTTAGCAGGGGTGCACGAGTTCAAGGGGTGAGGTTTTTCAAGGTCATGGCAGGCGATGTGTCTACCCTTTTGCTGCGTGGCGGGCCGAATCAAGAAAGACTAGTTGAGGAGATCTTTTGATACCTCGACCCATCGCCTTGCACCGCAGTTGAAGGGGTGGATTCGTACGTCCGTCACTCCTAGCCACACTGACCGCTGATTCCTACCATCCCTCATACCTATTTCCTTCCAAGAACTTCCTCTTCTCCCTTTCCTGAAAAAAACTTTCAAACAGCATCACATGGGCCCTGAGGGAAATTATTTTCCTCGGGGCCTCATGTTTGAAGCTAATGTTAAACAAAATTAATTATAATTTACAGCGCTCTTGAGGTGATTTTTCACAAAAACGGCGCTATATAAATCATCCAAATATTATTATCATTATTATAAATTTAAAAAAATGGCCCATCTAATGTGTGTAGTGAAAAATAAATGAAAAATACTAAAAAAACTTGGGTAGAAATTTTAAATTTCATGCGACAAAGTTGTATTCTACTGTAATGCAATCATTCAAATTTTTGCCAAACAAATTGCTTTTTTTAAACAGTTTTTATTTTTATTACATACTAGCTGACCCGACGAACTTCTTACCGCCTCAGAATCAATAACTGTTGAATAAAATTAAGTTTTTTTAATAAGTTAAAAATAACACAATGAAGCAATTATCGATGCCCAACTGTCCGTTTTGAGCTTTCGTCAGTATCAGAGATGGCGTTGTGTACGGATTGTGATTTTCTTACTTTTCCACTTACTTACGGGAATTTTTGAAAGGAAGCGGGTACGGGTGCCGCCGCCCCGGGAACCATTTATTGGATAACCAACACCTCTGCCGTGGGTCACCCCAAGTGGTTCGCTACGTTTGGTGATTTAGCAGGGGTGCCCGGGTTCATGGGGTGACTTTTATGCGGGTCTTAAAACGGGTCTTAAAGCGGGTGCGTAAATGGTTAATTCCGGTCAAATTAATGGCCTTGCACCGCAGTTGGAGGGATGGATTCACTCCCGAATACACTGACCTACAGATTCCTATCCACCCCTCATGCTTTTTCCTTCCCAGAACTTCCTATCCTACCCTTCCTTAAAAAGACCCTCCACACAGAATACCCTAGGATGACATAGGTCCTGAGTGGAGCTTATGGAAAGAAAAATTCGTTTCATTTCAGAGATTTATTATAATTTTTTCTTTTCTTTAGAGACATACGTTCACCGTTTGTCTCAATTTCTACTATTGACATTTAGTGTGTAAGAAAGAGGGGCAGCATTGTATGATTAAGAACAAAAGCAAAACAATTAGTTAAAGCAAGCCATTTGAGGTTTTTGAATTTTTGGAATTCACGCATAGTTAAATATTATACTTATCACAATATTGCTGCAGTTCTTTCAAAATATGAGTATTCGTTCCATACAAAATATATGAAAAAAATATTTTTCTTCATAACTTTCTTTTTCGTAAATTTTTGCGATGTTTTAATAATTATTCTGTTATCCGGGGCGGAGACAAATCCAACAAATCAAAGATCATCAAAATCGGTCCAGCCGATCTCGAGTTATAATAAACAGTGCAACTAACCCGACTTTTCATCGAAAGAGCTTTTTTTCAATAAGTATCATTAACTCTTAAATAATCGCCAAACATTAATAAACAAAGTAGCGCATATCCGTACTAGAAATTTGCTATAATTTGTTTTTAAAAAAATCAATTTTTTGGGTATTTTGACCTCAAATTCAGTCTTAAGTTTTGTATGAAATAAGCCACACAGCAGTTTCTCTCAACATATATTTTTTATACAAAAATCCCGTTTGGTGTATAAAATAAGTAAAATATTTTGACAAACCTTTCGGTGAGATTTTGGTTTCCAAATCTAACGAAGTAACCGTCACGATGTTTGCCGCAGGGGTAGACAGAGATAACGGGCCGCCAAACCGGACCGCTCGTTCTTGACACACACTGCTTGCCTCATTCACATTCTTCAGTCATCTCATACATACTCTTGTCATTCGGATTATTGACATGGCCCAAAGTTTTTGGTTCATTTGATCGTGTCACGTTTTCCTCGGACTTTCCTATATTAATTAGCTTTACATTTTCTTCGTTCATTCGCTCTAAATGCCCAGACTATCTAGCTTGTGTTGTCTTTATTGAAATACAATATTACAACTTAAGGTTTTACTCATTTACTTAAAAATAAAAATAAATACTTCCATCTATCTTGTACTTGTATCTTTCTTGTTGATAACAACATAACAAATATGTTATGTTGTTATTCATTGATTTGAAGGATAATGACAGATTGTCAATTTTACACTTATATTTTGTTTTTTTTTTTTAAATTTTATGTGGTTCCATGACTGTTGATGATTTCTGATAATAGGCCATTTGCATGGACTTCATAACGACTTGGAAAAAATCAGGTGGACAGATTTTTTTACTAAGATTACGAAAATGTTAGTAAAATTTTTTAGAAATGCACAGTTTTTTTTTTTTTTAATAAATAAATTCATTATTTGCGCTTGTGACGTCACTACATGAAAATGTCCCATCGCCGAAAATGTTCCTATTATTTTTATAAAATTCCACACTGATTTTTTTTTTATATGGCATCACTTTGATTTTAGGCGAATTTTTGAATTTGACATTTAACGTTCACTAGATTTATTGTTTGTTCTCTGCGAACATATCATTTGGTTTGATTTTTTGACAGATGTTATGACGAGAACCCCGTACAATTTACGTTGTCCGTACGTGTTTTAGAGGTATAATGATAATGGTGCGGATTTTAACAAAATCAAATTTTATAATATTCTTATTATTATTATAATTTACAAGTACAAGACCAGATGATCATTTGGGAAGTGTGTGAAAGGGTTTAGTTTTTCCTGTGGGGAAAATTAAACCCGGACATTTAAATCTGGTGCGTGGAAAATATAATATTCTTATTATTATTATAATTTACAAGTACAAGTATATTACATTTGATTTAGTAATATAGACGTTGAACATTATAATGATTTATGATCAATAAGATGGATCAAGGAAAAAAATATTTATGAGATTTTATATTTTTGGTATGCCTCGTTATTCTCCTGTGCCATTCGTGTGGAAAACGTTATTTTTTTTTAAATGATTTTCGGCTGTGTAATTATCGTTTTTTCGCACCTATAAAATTATGTCATGTCTTTCCGGTTTACAAAAAATTGTCTGATTTTTCGGATTTAAATTTTCAAAAAATTGCCAGGGTTTCAAAAATACGATTAAAAAAAAAAATACTGAATGTCTTAGAATATTTGCCTAAACCGGAAAAAAAATTAAAAAATGTGTTGCCAGTGGCCTATTGCACTTTATTATTGTTAATATTTTATTTTTAATCCCCGACGCTAGGAGCGGTGTTATAAGTTTGACCGCCGTCTGTGTGTCTGTGTCTGTCTGTGGTAATGCAGCTCCTAAACGAATGTACCGATTGTGATGCGTTTTTTTTTGTTGTTTGAAATCCGAGTGACCTAGATGGTTCTTAGCTACAATTCACGAAAATCTGGTCAGGCGTTTCAAGGTCATCTCATTTATTGAAATTCATCCAATTGTTGACCATTGTAATGTAAGAAGGTATTTTTCATTGACTTATACATTGTTTATTACTATTACTATGCCTTGTTTGAAAAAAAAGTAAGCATTATGAACCAATTGTAAAAACCTCATGGGCCTAAAAACGAGTAAATGAAATAAACAATATCTAAACCTAAATTGCCCCAACATTAAAAAGTATTTAATAAGTCCTTTTAAATCATTTTCCGGCATTTCCTGGCAAAAAAACCCTACAAAATCCCTAATTGGAAAAGTGTGGAGTGGAGAATAAACAGGACATAAATCCAGCTATTTTTGTCTCATACCCGTCATTTTAGCGGTCTCCTGACTTTCATGACAATTTCAAACCAGCTTTCTTTAAATACGCACAGCAACACGAAACACTTTAGCCGGGATTTTTATAGCTTAAAACTTCTCAAGAAAATTGCATTCATAATGCCATGTATTATTTTTGTTACAAAAAGCACTACAAAATATCATATCCAAAGGAAACAACATTGTTAGACGTTTTCTCTACCTCGCTAAACTCCAATTTGCAATGGAAATAAACATCCTAGATAGGTCTTGCAGTTATTGTCAAACGTCCAAGGTCTTCTTATTTTTAAATTGTAAGATGTGATAGATATAAAACAATAGATGGCAGATATATATTTTTTAGAACTTCTTACCAGGAGGAGATCCTGTGCTGAGGCTTGTCTGATTTTGCTTAGAGGTGTTTCAGCGGCTTCTGTAGTTCAACTTCAAGGTTTGGGTGGGGTATTTTTAGTAACTTTTAAGACGATGTTTTCAAAATACTAGTCAGTTAACAAACTAACCATCACGACGTTTCTCCGCAGAGGTAGGCAGAGAGGACTGACCGCCAAACGATTCGGTCTTGGCACACATTCTTTGCCTCACTCGCATTCATTCGTCTCATACATACTCTTATATTATTCTGACTTTTGACATGTCACATACATCAGGGTAGGTACCAGGACTCCAATGTGGACTGCTAGCTTCGCTTCTTTTGACAATTTTTTGTCTTTGCCAATGGCATTCAGTCCTCCATTAATGGAGTTACCGGCATTCACCCTTCTTTCAATATCCCTATCAGTCTTCCCGTCTCTCGTAAACATACTACACAGATACACAAACTCATCCACCTGCTTCAAGTATTCATCACTCACAACCATATTGCATACTTTTTTCACACTCCCTCTTTCAAATACCATGACTTTAGACTTAATTACATTCATCATTAACTCATTCTTCATACATACTTCGTTCATCCTAGACACGAGAGACTGTGTCTTGGCAGTTTTTTTTTATAATTGCTGGATCTATTGTTGTTTTGAAATGATTTAATTTGTTTAATACTAGAAATATATATATATTTATTTATTTAATACAAACGGCATAAGTATTAAATTCCATTTCCGGCAACGATATTATTCCAAAGACAACAGTCAAACTTCTTGGCGTTAATTTAGATTCAGACTTTTCGTGAAAAAGTCAAATAAATAGGACAGTAAGCACCGGTTTTTTTCACCTAAGACAACTCAAGTCAGTTCGAAGAAACCTTCCTACAGAGGCGACAAAACTATTAATTAACTCTTACGTAGTCTCGCGGCTCGATTACTGTAACGGCATCTACGCTAGTCTTCCCAAATATCAAATTGACAAACTTCAATCCGTGTTTAATGCAGCGGCAAGGCTCATAACTGGGGTTTCTAAATATTCGCATATTTCAGAACACTTTCGTAACCTTCACTGGCTCAAGTGCCCTGAGAGAATCCAGTACAAATTGTGCTGGATGGTTTTTAAATCAATCTACGAAATGGCCCCACCTTACATCTCCGAATTATGCGTCCCGGAAAATACCGGTCCGAGACAATTAACCCTTAGATCAGCAACTTCATCTGCTAAAGGCAGACTAATAGAACCTAAACGAAAGCCAAATACTATGTTTGGAGATCGTGCTTTCGGAGTATCTGGGCCTAAGGCTTGGAATAGACTCCCTCCGGAATTAAGATGCATAACAAGCCCAACAGAGTTTAGGTCCAAACTAAAAACCTTCCTTTTTGGGCTCTCATACCCGTAATTTAAACATACCTATTTGAGAGTACCATACTTGTATTGTCTATGATATGTCTTAATCACACTTTTCTTACTGAATTAAAATTACTCGATTCCTTACACATCAATCTGTCTCTTGACGAATCACATTTAGAAAGATCAAATCCTTATAGGTACTACTGCACCTCCCACCTTTACATTTTGCTTTTACTTTCCAAAATACACTCGTCAAAGAATACATTACATATTAATATTAAAATATTTTTCAGGATTAAATAACATGTGTTCACAATAATGTCCTCTGCGTGCGAACTCTATCTAAATTTCTTTAAATGGACAATATACAGTGTTAATTTCAAGCGACCTCCCAGGTAAGTATGGTCCTGTTTTCATTAAATTTTAGGCAGCATCGCGTTCATTGGTCAAAATATTGTACACATATTTTCGTATCGGTGATCAATGAACCGATGTATGCAATTTTTAGAAATAAGTTGTTTATAATTGTTTGCCTAGCTTGTAGTTTTATAGATTTTAGAAATGTATTATAAGTTTGTACAGCGCCCTTGAGGTGATTTTTCACAAAAACGGCGCTATATAAATCATCCAAATTTATTTATTAATTTATTGATCCAAATTTATTATTATTATTATTATTAAGTATGCCATAAACATTAATTACATGTCACAAATTCATATTCAAAATATTGGTAATGGTAAAACAGTGTATGTATAACAGTTAATTGTGACGATACATTGGGAAGTGACACCAGAGATACATTTACTTAATTTAAAGATTAAAAAAATATGATAGCATAGCCGTCTTGTACCTATGTTCCGTGCAGTTAATTAGATCTATCACATCTGCATATCTATTAGTAACTTCATGCAACCTAGGTAAAAGTGAGTGTTTCGTATACTCAGTCCGATTATTGTTACATTTAAAAAAGATTTTAGAACGAGTGGTTCTCGTGGGAATATGAAATTCAATGAGCTTAGTTAGATCAAGACTATCTATTCTACCATTTACAATTTTGAACATTAATATTAAGTCGGATATAGTTCTTCGATCTGACAGTCTTAGTAAATTTAATTCTTTCATCAAGTAATTATAATTTATGTTTTCAATGGGAATACCGAGGTTAAAATTTATGAGTCTTAAGAATTTGTGTTGAATTTTTTCGATTGAATCTGAATGTATTTTAAAATGGGGGGACCAGATCGAGGAGTTATATTCGACTTGACTACGTACTAAGGATGTATACAAAATTTTTGAATACATCCTTAATTTTGTGGATCCTGAATCCTGAATTTTCGGGTCCCAGATGTGTCAATATCTTTTTCTGATTTTTCTGTTTTCAGATTTTCGATTGAGTTTCGCTTATATTGTCTTCATTTAATTAAAAAAAATTTTTGAAGTTGAAATATTCTTGAAACCTCTGGAATTTCTAAGAATATATATTGTATGTTGATATATAGAGTATGTTGCGTAACTTTACAGCTAAAATTGCAGAGCTTCTTTGTCCGAAGGTAGTAAAACAATAAGCTATCTTTAGCTGATCTACTAGTTTTCTTCTAGTTTTATGACTATGGCAGATGTTTATCTTTTTGTCACAATCACAATATGTACTATTTGAACCCAATATAATCAGAAGATCTTTCAATCAAAGAAACAAGAAACAAGACAATTACTACGGCATTAAACTTTACAATGGATTAGCAACCTCTGCGAAAGGTGGTAAATTTCAATCTTTATGTGATTCATTTCTATTACATGATACACTAAGTATCGCCCCGGTGAACGTCCACAATTCAGAACCCACGAAAATAAAAGTATATCTCATTCATTGAAGTAAAAAATTTTCCGCTTCACTTTCTATTTTCGAATGTGATTTTATTGTGTAACTAGCTGACCCGGAGAACTTTGTCACATAAATAATTATGTGACTAATGCAGTTCTTGCTTAGGTGGTTATTTTGTCTATGGTGTTTTTTTTGGACACTGGTAATTTTTGGAAAAGAGAGAGTTCCTTTTTGTTTATGGGCACTTCCTTCCGATCAACTTGGGCAGTTGGGTCGGAAATTGGTCACTCACCATCCTGGTGTTTAAATTTACGTTTAATCATGAGAATCTAAGTCGATTTTAAACCTAAAAGAACGCGGGGTGTTTTTTACGTAACACGCGAGGTTCGTGTACGAGTTATTTATAGTGGATGACGTGAAAGTCCCACTTTTTTCCGATGTGGCTGGTTGGCCGTTTTGTGGAATTATTTCTGGAAAAGGAATCGTGAAGTGAATTGCTCCTGGTGTTGGCTACTATAATATGCCTTCACGACCCCGCGTCGCAAAGTCACGGTCTGCTAACCGTAATACGCCAGACTTGGATACTGTTGGGGGCCACGTGCCTTTTGATTGGAGTTCGTCGAGATGGCCCGTGGCTGAATGCGCTCCTTGGAGGTATAGCGGCCTCCTGCCCAATTAGAAGGACGACCTTGGTGCTCTGGATTCCGCGCCGTTCCCATATGGGAAGACTGGAGTTCCCGTCCCGTCTCGTGTTTTCTCACTGCGAAGCAAGATCGCGTTCGTCTACCGGGGTTATTTCCGTATAGTTAGTTTAGCGTGTCCATTAGGAGTCCATCTGGTATGTGTATTTTTTATATTTTCTTTTGTTACCTTGGTACGAAGTTTGTACACTTCCTTGTTGCTTTTTGGTTTGGATTCAATACATTTTTATAAAGTTCCTCTTCTTTTATTTGACTGAAAACCCTACCTACATGACAGATAACTACTTGGCCCACTATCCTGAGCCCTGGTCTCTGCTCTGCCGCAAGGTTACATTTTATACGAACATGATACGTTTCAACTTCTTACCGCATTAGAATCAATAAATATTTTGTTAACTTATTAACTGAATTAAATTAATTTATTTTTTATTATTAAACAACACACACAACAAAGTTGCACTCCCATGAGTTACCAAAACTCATTAAAGGATCGCCAATTGGTACTTTTGAAAAGTTAAACTCAACCCAACCCAATATGCAGACACAATACATGAAGAAAAATTTAACAAAACATTCCACAGAAGCAACGTACAAACATAATATGAATAATCACTTTATAAATATTTCACAGAAATATAATTTCAATATATCGTTTCGAGATGTATGACATACGTCATTTCGAGATGTATGACATACGAAATAATGCACCAATTTCACTACTTATACCTTTACCAAAGTAGCACTAGTAATTCATAGTTACCTATTGTTTTCGTATTTTAGCAGGAGTAGTACAAGACATGAGCGCGGTGTATATTCGTATTGTCGTATAATATAAAATGTACTGAAAACATGTTTTAAAATCAGTAAATATAATGTCATGTTTGCACATAATTGTTTACATATTAGTTACAGCGCATAAATAAATAAAAAAAACAACTTAATATATATTATTACATACATAAATTTATATCTAATATTGTAAATTTTAATGTATTTCTCTTATAAGTGAACTATGTATTATAAGTTCACACTTTTAAACACATAACTTCATCTCTCTATATTGTGAATCTTGTTGTAATTCCTCCAACTTGTTATCAAATACTTGGTTTAGACTTTTTGACTTTTCAATGCTACTAACTTACCTACTTATCTCATACACTGTAAATCTGAATATATTATGTGTTATCAGGTTAATTCGGCAAATCCGAATATACTATATGCTACCAGGTTCTTTTTCTATTTTTTTTTGTTATGTAATTATGTAATGTATAATACGAACTAAACCTGTAAATTTGTCTGTCCTGGTACGGGAAACTTTCCTAGTTGGACAGGCAAAGCTTCCTAATATGTATTTTGTACTTTCTGTTGTATCTATCTATAGTAAATAAAATAAATAGTAAATAAATAAATAAATAGAGATTTGTTGGCGGCATATACCTGTCTCAATTCTTCAGGCAATTTGTTATAGTTAGTGTAGGCAATGTATTCTGATGATTTCAGTCCGAACTTTGTTGAGTGTATTTTTGATGTATGTAGTTTGTTGTGTTGTCATGTATTATATTGGTGAACGTCGTTGTTATAGTTCAGTTTTTTATTTGTGTGAGTGTTGCACTGAATAATATTTAAACTGGTGTTTGTTACCTCAAAGTTAAGAACAATCTGACAATGCAAGTGCGTCAGCGCCGGATCTGCCATACGTTCAAAAACGTGCAAAAACCTGGCGCCAAGGGGTGCCGTGAGAAAATAAATATTGTATTAAAATTTAATTATAATATTCCCTAAATCGTTTAAAAATCACCCATAGTACGAAATAATTATTACGCTCTAGCAACACTTTCCAAAGAAACAGAACGCGCACGCATCAGGTTGGTATCAACGGCTTACGAATTTATAGTCAGTTACAGAATTTTTTTTACAAATTCCATGTATTTAGTTTAAACGTAAGATCTATTTTTCCATATATCTTTTACCGTCTTTTACGACGAATGGGTGCGATCCAAATTCAATAACCAATCACAGCGCGGTATTTTGTTCTAGTGAATCTAACAAACCGACTTGCGCCTTTCAAAATGCTGACAATTTTAGTTAGTGTGTCGTCCGTACGCTCGCTATTGTTTTATTTTGTACGATTTAAGTCTCTGGGAGAAGGTAGTTAAAGACCATTTTCTTATGAAACCTTCAGTAAATTCCATTAACAAAAGCATCGCACGGTTTACAGGATTTGCAGGTTGCAACGTGTTGTCAATTTCATAATTGATTTGAAGTTCGTTAAATGTATAATTAGATTTGTTATTTTACGGTGTCAGTGTAAGCGTCTTTCGTAAGCCGCAAAATAAAAATGTAGGGGGGGGGGGGCGCCATCGGTACCTACTGCACAGGGCGCCAGATTTCGTAGATCCGGCCCTGAGTGCGTGACGGTAAATATCTTTATAAATGTTGCGTAGGGCTCTATTTTGGATTATTTGCACCTCCGATATCATTTTTTTGGTAGCAAAACCCCAGATACTCGAAAGGTATGCCAAGTGGGAGTGAATCATAGCAAAGTACAATGATCGCAGTATGGCTGTGGGAAGCAATCTACGTAGTCTGTACTTTACACCGGTCACCGGAGCAATCTTTGATTTAACATGGTCAAAATGGTTTTTCCATGTAAGCCGTGAGTCAATTAAAAGTCCTAGATACTTTGCGACATCTGTTTGTTCCAGTTTGTGTATTCCCAGCGAAATGTTTAAGCGTTGTGCTCTCCTATTCCCGAACAGCACATAGTGTGTCTTTTTAATATTTATTTTTTATTTTTTATTATGTGCATCTATATAAAAAGGTTTACATATATTTTTTTGGCCTTGCCTGTCTCACTAGGAAATCCTGTGTCGAGACAGACTAGTTTACAAATATTTTATAAATATTAAGTAAAGTACACTTTTCAATACAGCAAAAATATTTGACAAAATTTTTCAGGTTGGTTAGTGGTAACAATAATGAGATAGAGGATTATATTTGGGCTAGATTATTAATTCTCTACATTGTAAACTACTTAAAGAAGCTATTACAATTTAAAATATCTTAACGAAGCAATTATTGAAGCGCAACTGAATCAGCTGTCAAATGATAATGCACACAACGCCATCTTCTGGCATTACCGGAACCAACATTCGACAAAATGTTCATTTTTGTCAATGTTGTGTTTCTGGTATGTATCAGAGATGGCATTGTATACGGATTTACTTTTTTTGTCATTTTCTTACTTTTCAAAAGCGCAAGGAAATTTCTCTAGGCCGAGACGAAGAAAAAAAATTGTTCGCCGTTTCGTACAAAATGTATGAGAAAATGAATTTTCCTCATAATTTTTTTTCGTGAATTTTTCGATGTGTTAATAGTTATTATGCTATTCGGGGCGTAGAAGAATCCAACAAAGCAAAGATCATAAAAATCGATCCAGCCGTTCTTGAGTTATAAATGGTGTAACTAACCCGACTTAGTTTTACAGTGATACAGCGAATTAAGTTATCTAGGATCAGAAAAAAATTAAATATTTTTATGCCTAAATTTCATAAAATAAAATAAAACTTGCATTTTGACTATGTATAAATCAAAACAGGAGAATAGTGTCAAGCGAAAAATTCATTTCGTCGAATTTCAAATATTACACGTCTTGATCGATCTTAATGATGCGATGTTTCCACTGACTGGTTACTTTAATTGTGTGCTCTTGGGTTGTATTTTAAACTTAAACGCCATTCTAGTATATTTCATAGCGATGGTTCGCAGCGCATTCGCAACGTTCACATTTTGTGGGATTCCAAAAGGAAAACCACTTAAAATAATACAGTTTTCCACAATTCATTTTCCTGGGAAATCGCCTCTTCCGGGAGAAAACCGCTGCGACCAAAGCCTTACGGGGATTCTACTTAGAAAGAACAACTTCGAATGCAACGTTTAATGTGATTGAATTTACTGCAATTATTATTGTTGTGCTCTTAGCTGCTGCATATTTACCACAATTTCATGCGTATTCATAGTTTTATGTATTTATTTCGTCATATTGCATATCTCCTGAAACTGTATCTTGCTATTATTGTTACCTTTTGTTAGTTCATTCTAATTAGGTAGTTGTAAATATAATTTTATTGCAGTTTATTTTCACATTACTTCTTCACATACGAAACTACGATAGTAAAGGACTTGGTCTGGGTAGGTCACTCCAAGTGGTTTGTTACGTTTGATGACTTCGCAGGGGTGCCCGAGTTCATGGGGTAAGGTTTGTCTGGGTCTTGGCGGCGGATGTGCCAGGCCGGATAGAGAGAGAATGGTTGAGGGAGTTTTTTTGACTTCTCCAGCCGTACTCTCTCGGAAAATCGCTTTGTACCGCAGTGGGAGGGATGGATTCATACGTCCGTCACTCCTGGACACACTGAACCCTAGATTCCTACCCACCCCTTATACCTTTTTCTTTCCGAGAACTTCCTTTAGATCCTTTCATAAAAAGACCCTCCACACAATATCCCCAAGGATTACGTAGGCCATGAGGATAATTATTTTCCTAAGGGCCTCCTGTGTGGAGCTAATTTAAAAAAAAAATCGGGTTACGCCTATGTGGACAAGCTGTAAAACAAACATATATTCTCATGATTCCATGGACGGTCAGTCGCACAAATCCACCCTGAAAAAGCTAGGCATCCGTAATAGGCTTTCAACTATCTGCATACAGCATATCTTAAAATACTTTGGACACGTTGCTCGCAAAACTGGGGACTCCAACTTTGAGAAACTTGTAGTCATAGGGCAGAAGAAGAAGAGGAAGGTGACCAATGCGCTGGAGTGATCAAGTATCACTGGCGCGCCCGGTTAGTCGGTGTCCGCAGCTCTCCATGGAACCGCTAGGAGCGGAGGAGCCTTGTCCAGCATTGAAATTAGAGTAGGGGTAGTTCCTCAGCAATGATGAACCGACTTGAGAAGAAGATAACATATCAGGTAATCAAATATATCCCCAACTTCATGCATAGTCGTTCACGAGACACTCAATTATGTAGAGAAGATAAGTGAAGAGTGTCAACAAGACGACATCATCATGACGTACGATTTAGCTATTCCGAAAATGGCGATGCATATTCAAATAGTAGAGAGCCCGAGGTTTCACGCGATTTTTATCAATTTTCGAGCATTTCATAATATATAACTCTCCTTTTCAAACCACTGAGAAAGTACATCGTAGTTCTTACAGAAAGAAAAAAAATATTTTGGCAGCGAAATTAGTTAGAATTAATTAGAATTAGAATTTGCGGGTATAAAATAATGCATCCGCTTCTTTTCAATGTCGTTATATATAATACACAGACGCATTGTATATATAATAACATTTATAAAGGAATTTTCATTCATAAATAGATTTTTTGCGTCGTTAGAGAAAGTGAAATAGCAGAACCATCTCGTATAGCATGTAGTATCTTGTCATCTCAGTCACACCCGTGATGTAGAATATAGTATTTGCCGCAAATGACATCGCCGCCCGGTCCTACATCTTTATCTCACATTCTTTGAATGTCTATCTTTATCATAGACTAGCTTTTTCCCGCGGCTTCGCTCGCATGGTGTAAGGGGGGTTCCCACTCCGCCTCTTCCACCTCCCCCCCCCCCTCTCGCGGCCCCCCTCCCCACTCCCCCCCCCTCCCCCTCCACCTCCCCCCTCCCCCCTTCATCATCCCCCCACCCCTCCACCATCTCTCCCTCCCTCCCACTTTCCATATATTCAATCACCTTTTACAATTTTTATTCAAATTTCCATTTTTCAAGTATATTAAATTTGGTACCTAACATGGTACCTATTTAAAATATTTGAAATTCTTGATTCGATTCCAACTATTAGGGGAGTACCTACTTTAAATAAATTTATCAACTTAAAGATTTTCAAAAATAGAATCCTGATTTAAAAATGTCTTTCTCAAACACGCGAACTGTCAAACGTGCGATAGTTGTTAGGTTTTCTGAAATTATCCAATTTTCTGCGCAATTTTCTTAATTTTTCTCTCCGTAAGAACCATCCTCATACTTCAAGGAATATTCTAAAAAAGAATTAGCGAAATCGGTTCAGCTGCTCTCGAGATTTGCGCTTAGCAACACATTTAGCGATTCATTTTTATATTATATATAAGATGAATAACTTTTGGATTAAGAATTTACTGAAAACAAAAGAGTGTTCTAACCGGGACGTGCTCTTTTACCAATTCCGTTATTGTCACCTACTGTCAAACCGTCATATTTCAAATACATGAACAATGTAACTTTGTTTGAACCACTTATATATTTGAGTAAAGCCGACCGGTTTCGGAACGACCGTTCCTTCTTCAGGACAAAAGTATACTATACCCTGAAGAAAAAAAAGTATACCCTGAAGAACCCTAAAAGTACACCCTCAAGAAGGAACGGTCGTTCCGAAACCGGTCAGCTTTACTCAAATATGTAAGTGGTTCAAACAAACTTATATTGTTTCATTTATTTATAATGGATAACCACAAAGTTATAGCTACATTCAAAAGTATATCATATTTCAAATTTTAGAATTAACAACATTATTTTCAACAATTTTTTTTCCATATCGTAGGCAACTACCCTTTTTATTGCAAACACTCATTTTAATAATTGGTTTGTAACCTGGATAGCGTCACGGA
This sequence comes from Limnephilus rhombicus, assembly GCA_929108145.2. NCBI lineage: Eukaryota > Metazoa > Arthropoda > Insecta > Trichoptera > Limnephilidae > Limnephilus > Limnephilus rhombicus. Next base: position 34,731,435 of record OV815297.1, read on the forward strand.
TAAATGTATCCGATTTTTATTTATGTGGAACTATTGACTTTTTATTAAAGTCTAAATGAATATTCAATTTTGTTTTAAGAAAAACTCTCTTTTTAGGAATTGGTAAAACGCGCACGTCCCGGTTAGACGAGAGGTTCTGGATTCGAGTCCCAGTTGCGACCATTATCCTTTTCTGTTTTTATGTGTCTAGTTCTCTTTATTATTTTCGTTTAGATTATTATTATTATTTTCTTCATAATGATATATAACATTAGGAATAACCTTCAAAAGTTATAAAAGAGAGTTTTTCTTATAAAAAAAATGAAGAACATCATCATTTATCAGACTGCAAAAGAATTCTCGTCATTAGAGCAAGTTGCACTGGACACTAGATCAAATTTTATTACCATTATGATTGCAAATTATCACAAATCCTTCGCAGCTGCGGCGATATTCTATTTTGATAGATGGTCCGTCTCTCTAGTTTGGACACCACGTGGAATGCTGCCAAACCACGTGGCATAACGCATCTCCACGCCGCTAGCCCGTCGCCAGAGATTCTGACTGTGGATCTGCCACTGGTCAGATGAACGTAAAGACAAAACTTAATGGTCCCACAATTAGAAAAAAAGATGCTGGGAGATAGATAAAGTAAACTGGAAAGCGGACTGAAAACAAAACCCACTGAAAGACTGTTGAAAGACGACTGGAATGTAGTTATATTTAAAACTAAACTTAAGCTGAAAAAAAAAGAAAAACAAGCTAAAAGAAGTATATTAGAGTATGGCTCCGTGATTTGGTCCCCACACTGTTCCGACGTGCGCCAATAAATTTTATCTGATTAAATTGTGTTATTTCATAATTAATTAATCAAATATAATACACAGTATATTCGCCACACGTTCCAGAGTGGAAGATAACATCAGTATCGCCCTGGTGTAGGACCACCATTTAGAATTAAAACGTTGCTTGACATCGCTTTAATCGTGTTTAGTGACCAGATCTGAATAGTCGTACTAAAAGAAGTATCTTAGAGTACGGCTCCGTGATTTGGTCCCCACACTATCCAATCATAGCCGCAAAGCGCAGTTTGTCAACCTTCCTATACTCGAGCGTTGGTCTCTCAGACCGAAAAATCAATAATTCGTTGTTTTCTCAAAAATTAACGACAATGGGACTTTGAGGTGTATAGTAGCTTCTTAATTTATTGTTAGGCATTGTTTAGTGTTAAAGGGGTTGGGGAGGGGAGTAGAGAAGTGTGATATTGTGTGAGAAGGGGTATGGGGGGATGTCATTAGCTTTGTGACGTCACATGCATAAAAGACTGTGACACATGCGACTGCCACAAAAATTCCTCATCCCATTTTAGGCCCCCGTAATGTAACCGTGATTATATTAAATGTTGTCGAAAAATCTTTAAAATATTATCAAGTATTGTTTTTAAATATAAAATTACAAAATTTGTGACGTCACGCTGTCTGACAGGGGCGGGGGGGGGGGGGAACAAAAAATCACGCAATTTTTATGACGTAATTTATGGATGCCCCTTATCGGTCTTTTAGGTATATAACACTTACTATGCAAAAATCATAATACCGATTAATTCTTATTTTTAAAATATTTTATTATTCTTGATACTTTCGTTCATCAGATTTCAGATTCTTTTTTAAAGAACATATAATTTTTTATTTTTTATTATTAAAGTTAGAGTACAAAAAATATCTTTATTTTTTAGAGACTGAGTTAAAAGCCTCTTTCTACAAAATAAAATTACAGTTTTTAATGTTTTCTTTTTTAATTTAATTATACCCGCTTCTATGTAGTAAATACCAATAACTCGTAAAAAGTATATAATTAAAATAATATATACGAGATGAAATCTCGGTCTGATCTGAGAGACCGTGCGCCGCGAGCATACGTGTTACGCCGGTGGGTGCGAGTTTACGAAGGTTAAGAAAACATTCAAAAGAATACTATCTTACAAATACAAAACACGTGCCACCGGAAAAGAAAACGTCTATAAATACATATGGGTGAGGAATGGCAGTATCCTGGCGAAGAGGAATGATCTCTCTCGAGTCGTCACCATTCGTTGCGAGGGAGACCTTAAAAAAATCAGCACTCATGGTCAACAAAATATGTGACTACTAGAACAAACTCGTTACTGCTACTATCGATGCCAGCTTTCTATCACTATCCTGTACTCTTGGTCATTCATTTTTTTCTTGCAAAATTACTCAATATATTTGTTTATAGCGCAATACCTCCATAATCATATAGCACTATCATATTTCCTGCATTTTCATTCATATTTTACAATAAGTAATCAATGTTTTATATATAATTTTGATGCATCATACGTCCTAATTAATTTATCACTCCCGCAAATGTGGAATAAGTCGAATAACACTCTTACTCTAAAAAAATGACCTCATCATCTATATCTGTTTATTACCAGAACTGTGGTGGTATTAAGACCAAAACTCAGGAGCTTCTTATTAATATTTCATCGAATAACTATGATGTTATAGTTCTAGTTGAAACGTGGCTTGTAGCAAGTGTAAACACGGCCGAATTCATAGATTCGCGTTACACGGTATTCCGACGAGATAGGAACCGTATAATTACCGGTAAGATGGACGGAGGTGGTGTGTTAGTGGCAGTGCGCAAGGAACTCGTAGCTTCCCGTCTCGACGATTGGGAAAAAAATCAAATTGAACTAATCTTTATATCAATTCCGTTAAGGTCTCTAAATCTCACCATATGTGCTGTATATTTACCTCCTGTCTCGCCAGTAATGCTTTATGATATTTTCTCCAAAAACCTGGAATCCGTCTTTTCATCAGAACCAAATAATACGTTTTGTGTTCTTGGAGATCTGAATCTACCTACTCTTACATGGACATTTTCCGAAGGCTGCAATCATGGTATTGCCTCCTCAAACACAGCTGCATCGCAAACTTTTCTTCAAACAATGGCATTGATGAGCTTATTTCAATATAATTGTATACCTAACCACAACAATAAATTCTTAGACCTTATATTTTACAGTCGCGAAACAAAAGTTACACATAGCGACGACCCTCTCCTTTCAGAGGACAGACACCATCCAGCCCTGGAATTTGAAATATCATCCGCGATTCAACCAAAAATTAAAAACAACAAAGAGCGTAGGCACAATTTCAGGAAAGCTGATTATACTCAAATTAATAATGACATTAATTGTATTGATTGGAAGTCAGAAATCGCGAATTTATCAGCAGAAGAAGCAGTAGACCGATTCTATGTAATAATAAACAATATAATTGATGAGTTTATTCCAGTATTGGCCAGACGAAATGACAAATTCCCCATATGGTTTACTCCCGAACTTATTAGCTTATCACGGAAAAAAGATAAAGTTTGGCTCAAATGGAAGACATATAAAGGTCTTTCTGACTATCGTAAATTTTCCTTCTTACGTGCTACATACAAAAAATTGGCTAGTGAATCTCGAAAGTTATTTTTTGAAAACATCGAAAGTTCATTGCAAAATAATATTCAATGCTTTTGGTCATACATATCCTCATTAAAATCATCTGATGGATATCCTGCTACTATGTCCTTCGAAGGGCGCAAATCTAATGATGCCCAAGAAATCTGTAATATGTTCTCTGAGTTCTTCAAGTCAACATTTGAACCCTCCTCTATCAATGACTCAATTAACATTGACCAACTTGAGGCCGTTCGGGACTCTGGACTTACGCACATTCACACCATTGAACTAACGGAACAAGAAGTGCAATCAAGTTTAAAGGCGTTAGATATAAACAAAGGTGCGGGTCACGATGGAATACCGGCATTTTTCCTCAGATCTGCTGCGTCGTCATTGTATGTTCCACTTACCATAATATTTAATAAATGCCTGAGTGACGGGGTTTTCCCTGATAGGTGGAAGTTGGCTTATATTATACCAGTCCATAAGGGTGACTCACGTCAAAAAGTCGAAAACTATAGGCCAATATCCATTCTCTCGGCGATCCCTAAACTCTTGGAAAGACTTGTCCATGATAATATATATCCCCAGCTTGCCGCCAAAATTACAGAACAACAACACGGGTTTGTAAAAGGCAAATCTACCATGAGTAATTTACTAATTTACTCAAATTTCTTATTCACTAGCATGGATTGAGGCCACCAGGTAGATGCAATATACTGCGATTTCAAAAAAGCTTTCGACAAGGTTGACCACCTTATTCTTATTAAAAAAATAATGTTCAATGGAATTAGGGGAAACTTATTACGTTGGTTTGTCTCATATTTGACAAAAAGACAGCAAGCTGTATCATTACGAGGACATACTTCTACGTGGGAACCAGTTACCTCTGGCGTACCACAGGGGTCAATCCTGGGTCCACTGTTATTTATACTTTTTATTAACACTGTTACTAAATGTTTCATGCATTGTTTATTTCTTTTGTACGCCGATGATATAAAAATATTTGCCATTGTTAGGAATTTAAACGATTGTCTGCTCATCCAAAGCGACTTAGTAAGGTTCGAAGCATTTTGCAATGAAAACAAAATTTACCTAAGTTACAACGAATGTAAACAAATAAGTTTCACTAAAAATCACAACGCTATTATACACAATTATTGTATTGGTAACTATTTACTCGAGCGCGTTTACTGTATAAAAGATCTAGGCGTACTTTTTGATTCTAAACTCCATTTCGATGCGCACATTGAGAACATTGTGAATAAAGCTTACCGCATGCTAGGATTTGTCATCAGAAACAGCCGCGAATTTCGAAAACCTGAAACTTATCTTCTACTTTACTACACGCTGGTCCGTTCTCAACTTGAATACTGCACCTCCATATGGACACCACTTTACGGTGTCTATAAAGTCAACATTGAAAGTATTCAAAAGAAATTTCTGCAATACCTCAATTACAGAATGAGCGCACCTAAACGGGGGTACATAAATATGCTCTCGAATTATAACGTCACCACTCTAACTAACCGGCGAACATACCTTGACCTCATGACGCTTTATAAAATCTGCAATAACTTTATCGACTGTCCTGACCTACTGAAACTAATAAACTTCAAAATACCACCCAGAGTAACAAGGCTTATCGACTTATTCCACATTAGCCGGACGCGTACAAATGCTGGTGTCAGGGATCCATTCAGAAGAATGTGCGAATCGTTTAATCAAAATCAAAACATCAAGGATTCCGACTTATTTTTTGATACACGCAGTACTTTTAGTAGAAAATTAAAGGCCGTTTTCCTACAAAGTACAATACCTTAGACATTGCTTGGTTTATAATTTTAACTACCTTTCTTTTTTTAAATTTCTGTATGACATTATTTTTTATCTATATATATATTTGGTCTTACCATCAAAATTTTTCCAAAAACAATTTGTAAACTTTTATAAGGATATTGCGCATTTTTTTTTCATCTCTCTGTAAAATAATATTTACTTATGTATATATACATACGTCTTTTCCGTATTTAACGGTAAAAATATTTGTATATGTTTTTATCTGCTGTCAATGTTAATTCGTGAGAAATAGTTTGGATGCAGGCGAATTCTCTATTAATTGTTTTGTATATTCTTGTCAATTGACGTCTGTATCTGTATTTTCTCCTTAATAAAAAAAAAAAAAAAATCTGGAGTACATAGAAATCTAAGTAATTATGCTGAAAGCCAAAAGAAGACATAATCCCTATGTTTAAAATCATAAAAAACATGCACGATTCATCTTTCTAATCTTAATATTAGGATAAAATTCAAATTATTATTTAACCACTGGAACAATTTTGGTCGAAAAATGAACCCCTTTTATTTTTCTGCGATTGATTTCGGTCCAAAGATGGACCACATTTTCCTACCATTCGTAAAACATTTATTGTAATTATTTAAAACATTTCCTTGGCCAGCCATTTATTTTAAAACGAATCTTTTGAAATTCTTTATCTATTATGTATGACCATAAATGTAGCAAATCCTTCGTACACTATTTTAGAACGATCTTAAAAATAAAATTTTAAAATATTTATTTCCCTCCGAATTTTTGATCAGCTGTTTAAGGAGAAAATTAAGTTCCTTTTCTACAGATACATGCACCTTTTATTATCAAGTATGCCACAGACAACATAAAGAAATCGAAAATATTCTATGTTGACTCGAATAAGTATCTCTCACGGCAATTTCGAGTAAAAACACAGGATTCGCGCATTTAAAAACTTTACGATTTTTTTTATAAATCTTACAAATTTGAGATAAATGGTAAAATACAGTTAATTCATTGACTACATAGCACTGTAATAAGTTTTTATGTCTCCATGTTCGAAGGTATGATTTTTTTTTAATGTTGGCGAAAAATTAAAAAAATTCCTTCTGGGAAACCTCGGGCAATCGAGGCAAATTTATGTATTTAGCATGAGCGCTCCAGTGGCACAATATTTATAAACTCTTGCAATATCTGTAAGGTACAGAAAATCCTGTAAAATATATACAATATTGTAAAATATCAATGATTTGGTCAATGTTGTTAAATACTCTGAAATAGAATTATTTGCTGATGATGCCAAACTATACAAGCCAATAAAAAGTCTAAACGATTGTGTCAATTTACAAAACATGATATTAACAATATATCTATTGCCAATATAATCAACTATTTCTAAATGTCTCAAAATGTCATCACATTACTTTTCAAGAAATAAAAATTAAAAATTATTTAAATATTCAATAGATTATATATTGGCGTATTAGATTTGTCAAAGAATTTATATATAAAAATGCAAAAATCGGTAATTTTAAATACGTGTAGGATTACAAAAGATTTTTTAAATATTTATATTGAGGGATCAGTAGGATTTATAGCTTCAGTTAGGAATTCCACAGAGCCGAACCCTCTGATATGAAAATATCTGGAGTCGGTGAATTATTTTCCCATCTGGTCTCTGGTAGATTGACATGTTGTTCTTGTATTGTTTTGTAATTATAATACTTATATAGTGCAATTGCGTAACGTGTATTAACCAGATGATCATTTGGGAAGTGTGTGAAAGGGTTTAGTTTTTCCTGTGGGGAAAATTAAACCCGGACATTTAAATCTGGTGCGTAATAAAATAACAACATTGCAACAGTCTCTGATATTCATGATCTTGGAATAACCCTTGATAGTAAACTACAATATAAACTTCATATACAACAAATCACAAATAAAGCTTCTAAAATGTTAGGTTTCACATAAGAAACACAAAACTTTTTAATAGCATCAATATCATTAAGCATCTCTACTTGCCTATGTACGGAGTCATCTGGAGTTTGCATCAGTTGTTTGGTCTCCATTTTACAATATCCACATAAACAAAATCGAAGCCATTCGAAACAAATTCCTAAAATATCTTTGTTACAAGTCATTTGTAAGATTTAATATTTATGCAGAGGCAGCTTCACACTTTAAAATTGATTCATTGAGTGTTCGAAGGCATCATATGCACTATTCCTGTATAAAGTAGTCAACAATAATATTCAATGCCCAGAGTTGCTAAATAAAACTCAATTCAATGTACCTGCGCGTACAACACGCTCTTCTGTCCTGTTCAGGGTGGATCAATGCAAGACAAACTGTAAGCAGAATTCTTGCCTGAGCAGACTATGCAATAGTTATAATAGCGTATTATCCAATGTGGACATTTTCAATTGCGAACTTACTGAATATAAAAGGTCCATAAAAGAGTATTTCTCTGATGGTTCTTGAATAATGTTATGTTTTTGTTGTTTATATTTCTGTTATGATTTTATTTTTATGTACAACCTTTCTCCATGGCTACAAATGTATTAATAGATTTTTTTTCTGTAATTTTTCATTTTATATTATAAAAAATTGTTTTGAGTATACATATATATATTTTTTTAATATAATTTTGGATTCATATTCCTTTTTTTTAAAATTAATTTACTTATTATGCTGTCTCAGTAGAAGTAAAGCCACAAGGAGAAAATCCATAATTGGTTTTATTTTGGCTATTTAATACTATGTACAAACTGAAATAAATGTAAACTGTCGATTTCCCGAAAATTAATAAATAAATAAAATACCATCAGGGTGTTTAAAATAAATAAAATAAACGTACATAGAAAGAGAAAAAACATCATCGGCTGTCCAATTTCAGTGATTTTCTATTGCTTTCAATGACTTGTGTATGCCTGTCGTGTGTTATGCGTAGGTACTAGATTAAGTTTATGGCATTGCTTGAGTTTTACGCAGGGCTTTTCGAAATCAGCAAATCTGATATACAAAGAATAGTAAATATTTTGAGTGAGAAGTCTGCAAATTTTGACAAAAAGTATCAAAATTCCACTATAAAGAGTGGGAAAAGAGGATGGTTATATGAATTCTCACGTATACTGCGACCTTTTTCTTGTTTTGGAGGTCAAATGTGCAAAGTGATGGGAATTTATGAATCTTGGAATAAAATTGTAGATTTAAATAAAGATTCAATCCGTGTTGCCCGCCGCAGATGCTCTTCTTTATATAAAAAGACAGTTACCATTCTATAAAAAAATATTTCTGGACGGTAATAAATCGTCAGTAAATGGCAACTTGAACATAACCATACGTCACAATATGAAAGCATTTGTCATTTGCCTTCACGGTTGCCAGCAACAAATCATCATAAATGCACGTGAAAATTTTATTTTTTAAATTTTTTCAATGCTTTGTGATTACATAATTTGGGGATTTTTCGACCAGCGTGCTGGGCACATGCCCGTCTTGTAATGGTCGTTCACAATAACGAACAGTAATAAACGTTCACAATCGGTAATACACATAGTATAGACTAACTAACTAACTAACCATCACGCCGTTTCTCCGCAGGGGTAGGCAGAGAGGATGGATCGCCAAACAACTCGGTCTTCAATTATTCTGACTTTTCACATGTCCCGACTCAAGTATCTGATTCACTTGATCGTGCCATATCTTCCTCGGGCGTTCCCGACTTCTCGTAGCATTCACATTTACGCCATATATTCTTCTTACACTACTTTCTTCGTCCATTCGCTCTACATGCCCAAACCATCCGAGGTTCCCTTTCTTAATCTAACTAATTATGCTTTCATCAGCCTTACATTCTTTGCGGATATCCACATTTCTCACACGATCATACATGGTTTTACCACACATACATTTCCTCTGCCAGTTCCATGCCTCACTGCCAAATATCAGAGTAGGTATCAGGACTCCATTGTGGACTGCTAGCTTCGCTTCTTTTGATATTTTTTTTATTAGCGCCAACGGTATTCAGTTCTCCATTAATGGAGTTACCGGCATTCACCCTTCTTTCAATATCCCTATCAGCCTTCCCATTACTCGTAAACGTACTACCCAGATTCACAAACTCATCCACCTGCTCCAAGTATATACGGCTGAAAGATATATTGAAATAACGGTGAATGCAGGTAACTCTATTAATGGAGGACTGAACGCCGTTGGCACCAACAAAAAACTGTCCAAAGAAGCGAAGCTAGCCGTCCATAATGGAGTACTGTTAACCGACCCTGAGGAAGGATGAAAGTAGACTGAATGCTGTAGAAATGAAATCGCTGAGGCATATATGTCGTAAAACTATGTATGATCGTGTGAGAATGGTGGAGATCCGCAAGATTAAAAAAGGAACGCTCCGATGGTTTGGGCATGAATAGCGAATTTACGAAGAAAGTAGTGTAAGAAGAATATATGACGCAAATGTGAATGGTAGAAGAAGTCGAGGATGCCCGAGGAAGATATGGCACGACCAAGTGAATCAGATCGGGCCATGTCAAGAGTCAGAATATTAGAAGAGCATGTATGAGACGATGTATGAATGCGAACGAGGGACGGAGTGTGTGCCAAGATTGAGTTGTTTGGCGGTCCGTCCTCTCTGCCTACCCCTGCGGGAAAACGGCGTGATGGTTAGTCAGTTATAAAATTATAGTTTTTGGGCATTATTTACCGATTTCAAATCTAAAATCGACTTTAAAAATGCCTTTAATAATAAGTTGGTATGGCTATCAAACGAATTTATTTAGTGTCTTTTTTGCTAGTATATTATACCGTACACAGATAGACGTACATTGATGCATTTGAATGAAAATATGTTTTAAACTTTTGTTATTTGGCGGTACATCCTCTCTGCAACATCCCTTCGGTGGCACTAAGTTATATTTTGTGAAAGAATGCCCCGGGGGCATCTGTCTGTGGATCAACTGTCATGGAACCCAGTAAAATAGTAGATATGTACAGTTTTTTTTTGCAACCACCAGACCACAGACAGCCACGTTATAGCGGTTGGTTTTATACACACTTCGAGAAGAGTATATATTATGCACCAAAACACACAAGAATCTTGTGACAAGACCAAGAATGGGCTTGTCAATTAACTCTAATTTTGAGAAGAATGATAACTTACATCTATTTGGATGGGATTTCAATGGTACTGTGGTATGGGTACCGCCGCCTTGGGAACCATTTATTGGTAAACCAACACCCCTGCCATAGGTTGCCCAAAATGGTTCGCTACGTTTGGTAACTTAGACGGCTTGGCGGTAGATGACTCCCTTTAGGTTGCGATCGGGAGTTACTGGTTGAGGGAGACCTTTGGACCTCTACAGCAGGGCTCTCTCGGAACATTGCCTTGCACCGTAGTGGGAGGGATGGATTCATACGTCTGTCACTCAGATTCCTACACACCCCTCATAACTTTTTCTTTCCCAGAACTTTTTCTTCTTCCTTTTCTAAAAAGACCCTCCACGCAGCATCCCCAAAGACGACATAGGCTCCAATTTGGAAAGCGGGTACGGGTATCGAGGCTACGGGAACCATTTATTGGTAAGCACCCCTGTCATAGGTTGTCCAAAATATTTCGCATACGTTTGGTGACTAAGCCGGCTTGGGCTTAACCTGGGCATCCCGTGAACCCCTAAAACGTTACTTGGGGTGACATATTTCAGAGTTGCTGGTAAAGATATTATTTGGTTGTCGGTTATCCATTAAACGTTTCCCTGGGAGGCGGTATCCATACCCGCCTCCAAAATTATAAAGATGAATAATAGCAGAAAGGAAACGGGTAGTATTTTTATAAACGGCGTGTTTTCAAGACAAGTTACTGGCATTCTTATTTAGTACCTAATAGCTAATAAATTAGGCGTAGTAATGGGGACAGCTGTAATAAAACGTAATAAATCGTACGACAAAAAACTACGTTTGCACAAAAAGGTCTAAAGATATTTTTAAGGCAAAGCTTAAAGCTAAATCACTATTTGAGATTAATCTTTTTTACGATTACATTATATTAACAAAAAAATATGCTTTAGATAATTTCTGCAACAATAATTCTGTATTCAACTACCACATAAATGCACCAATTTCTCGATTATACACACTAGGGAACAAATTCACCTCAAATATCGATGTATTCAATACAAGTTTACCGTTATTCAAGAAATATCTGAACAATATTTTAATGTAGAATATTTTGATGTCTAAGGAGCATCACATAGGGTCTATTGCATATATTTGTTACCCTTTTATTTGTATGTGTTCTGCATTTTGTCATGTGTTATTCATCACATTTAATCAGTCACCTTGTAACAGGAATTTTACTTGACAAGAATAAAGTTGCAAGCTACCTACGGCTCACGCCCGCATGTTGAACAGTAGGCAAGTATATTGATAAATAATAAGTCTAGATTGACAAAGAACATTTATTAACATGCCATTCATAATTAATCATGGTAGAGCAAAGACATTTAACAACAGGGCGTGACAGGAGCGTAACCTGTTAGAGGTAAAATAGATCATGGTTGCAATAAAAAATTTAGTAAATGCCGTCAAAGCTATGAAGAATCTAAATTAAAACAGGGCGCCAGCCAGGGAAAGCATCCTGGCAATATTTATTAAAAGTGAACCCATAAAACTAAATTAATCGTATATCATTTTGTCTCACACGTGAACGATGTCACCAGATTCCACCAAAACACACGGCGCCGTCATGAGCTCCTACCTTCTGGCCGGTCTCCACCAAACTGAACTTGCGGTTAAAACTTGTACTAGCATAACCAGATGCTTACGGCGTACCAACATCAGGAAACATAAGGGCGTTGTTGACATTTTAAGACGCAGCCGGTAGCTACCTGCTACAACCTGTAAATTTTGTAATTACTAATATACCTACTAGTTTATTTCCATGCCATTTACAACTTAGAAACTTTCACTTTTATTGTAACGCACTATCTTTCCTTAAATTTATTTATATACCTACCTTTCATATGATGTTTACTAGTAATATTTTTATAGTTTATCTTTTTTTATTTAAAAACTGTCTCTGTATTATAAACTTGTCATGTAAAAGCCCATCAGGGCGTTTAAATTAATGAATAAAATAAGTTAAATTATTTCCTATCATTTCCATTGAGTGAGAATTGATATTTTAATCCTTCGGTTGAAATCAAATGCCGCATTGAGCAAGCTCGTGCAAACTTTATCCGCATGGAATATATGTTCTGCAGTCATGATCTCAACCTTGGATTACGAATGCAATGGTTAGATGCTAGGTGTTTTCGATATTATTTTATGGAATGGAAGCATGAATGCTTACTGAAGAACTAATTAGGCGACTTGAGGCATTCGAGATGTGGATCTACAGAAGAATACTTAAAATAAGCTGGATGGACAGGGTTACGAATGAAGATGTTATGGTTCGGATGAATAAAGAAAAGGAAGTTATTAAAACTATAAAAATCCGAAAACTTCAAAATTTTGGACATGTGATGAGACCTTGCATCTCATAATGCAGGGAAAGATTGCCAAAAGACGGCGCCCTGGAAGAAGGAGAACCTCATGGCTGAAAAACCTGAGCTGTGCCGCGCCACAGTAAACAAAGTCCGCATAGCCAACATGATAGCCAACGTCCGTTAAACGGACAGGGCACAAGAAGAAGAAGAATTAAAATAAAATTATTAATTACTTTGTTAAATAATAAAGCATAAACTACTAAAAATGAATCTTTTCATTAGAAAGGAATGAAACATGTATAAAATATATATAATTTTTTGGCTAAAATTACCTAAGACAGTTTCCATTGATTACCTTCTGCTTGAAATCATGACCTCTTCATTCCGTTTACAGATGTTTTGATGGCCTAATACCTATATTCGTTGCGATACGGACTCCGTGAGACTTGGCGGTCTCCGTGGTCGAGGGGTAAAGCTCTCGACGAGCAAGCCGGAGGTTGCGGGTACAAAACCCGGCATGCGCAAGTAAAGTTTTTGATCAATTTGTGTTATTTCAAAATTTACTCATTTAAGATCGTAACATGTAGTACATTTACAGCACGTTCTAGAGCGGAAGATACTCTCAACATCACCCTAGTGTAAAACAACCGTTCAAAATCGAAATGGCTTTAGCCGTGTTTGATGACCAGATCTGAATAGACATGTACTTTTCCACCTCTCTTCCCCATCTTCCCCTCCCCACTACCTTCAGCCTCACAACATACTCCAATTGGGAATTCCAATAAGAATATGTAATATACGACATATATGCGGCACGTTCCATGGTGAAATATACTCTCATTATCTCCCTAGTTCAAAATTGAAACGTTGCTAAAATGGCTTTAGGTGTGTTTGGTGACCAGATCTGAACAGCCAGATACTTCCCCACCTTCCTGGAGTGCTTCCCCTCCCTACTACCTTCATACTCAAATAAGGAACTCCAGTCCAATTTTTTATTTTTTTTTAGTGAATAATGACATTCTAACTTAAGTAAATGCATATTATTTTTTTATTTTTAGAGTTAGTTTTAATAGTTAAAATAATTTTTCAAGATCCCCGAAAACGACCCTACGTGTAGTGAATCGTGTGACGTCATCACTCCCGAAAACTTACTATAAGATCGGGCAATCAGCTGTTCAACTGGCGCCATTTTGAAATTCAGAGTTCGAAGTATTCTCCCTAGAGCAGCATTACTATTTTTTTGTGCAGTAGTTTTTGAATATTTTCAATGAGAGAGATAAACTAATAAGAGATACCTCTATTTTTTAATCTATTTAGGCCTGAATAATGTTTCAATAAACACAATAACTAAATCTCTATAAACAGTATGTAAATAAACGAATAAAATGAAACGTTGTTAATGGGATGGCTTGTGTCAGCCTACATTCCCATAAAATGACTTTACGGTGTTCAGTGACGTCACCACTAAACATTTCAATAATACCAACTTGACGGCGTGTTTCTATGACCCGATTAAAAATTGAATTTTCAATGTTTTTTTTTTTAAATTCTGCGTTTAATATTATTAAATAAGACTTATATCGTCGCATTAATTCGTAGACTGCGTAACTCCAAATTTTTCAAAAATACGTTTTAAATGCCATCTGGTGTTAAAATTAGAATTCGACTAGTAAAACTCGCAAATTAAAAAAAAATATATCTTTTTAGATAAACACAAATTAGGAAACCGCGTAAACACCATGGTGCCATTTTTACGAAAACACCATGGTGCCTTCGAAACTCCTAACTCCACATACGTTATTTTATTTACCATTTCAGGTCTTATTATTTAACTTCAAAATTATTCGTAGTATTAGTATTCGTAATATAGCTGCACCCATCGACATCCTGTTGGGCGCGGAGAGCTTCTGGGAAATGCTAAACAACGATAGATTGAAACTCGAGTCAGGACCAACGCTTCAACGTACGCAACTGGGATGGATTGTGTCCGGTCCTATCAACGTGTATCCCAAACAAAGGCCTGTATCAGATTTTTGCAGTTTATCTATAAATAAGTTGAGTCATCAAATAGAAAAATTTTGGAAATTGGAAGAGATTAATTCCACTAAAATTCAAACTCAAGAAGAAAAGGCTTGCGAAGCCAGTTTTGTAAGTACTCATACTAGAGAAGATGACGGTAGATATGTAGTAAGTTTACCGCGTCGGGCATGCATTGATCAGTTGGGAAACTCATTGCTCACTGCCGAAAAAAGATTTAAAAATATAGAAAGAAAATTTGTGTCACATCCCGAGTTAAAGACACAATATGTAAAATTCATGCGTGAATATGAAGAATTGGGACACATGGAGATGTGTGACCAGTCAAAAGGGGATCGTGACTCCTATTTTTTACCGCATCACGCTGTAGTGAAAGAATCCAGCACTACTACTAAAGTGAGGGTCGTTTTTGACGGCTCCGCCAAAACCTCAAATGGAATTTCCCTCAATGAAGCCTTGATGACAGGACCTGTTATACAAAAGGATCTATATAACCAACTATTGCATTTCAGGAAACATCAAATAGTCATGACTGCCGACATCGAGAAGATGTACCGCCAGATTAATATGTGTGAAGATGACCTGGACCTACAGAAGATAGTATGGCGCGAGTCGCCACAGGATGTGCTCAAGCATTATCGTCTGAAGACTGTGACTTATGGACTGGCACCTTCCTCCTTCTTAGCCACAAGATGCTTAAAGCAAATTGGTATGGATAATAATTCAATTTTTCCTAGAGCTAGTCAGGTCATAGAAAATGACTTCTATATGGATGACTTGTTAACGGGAGCAGATGAGCTGGAATCCTGTAAAAAATTAAAAGAAGAATTAATCAGCATCTTGTCATCTGCGGGGATGACATTGAGGAAGTGGAGGTCCAATGCGTTGGAATTGTCAGCCGAGTCGGGCCAAGCTAAGTGTGCCGATTCAGGCGATTCCGACAAAATTATTACTGACAATCCAAAGACTGAGAAAATATTAGGATTAACATGGAACAATGAATCTGATTACTTTTCTTATGTAATAATGAAGCCATCAGGTCCAACCGAGAGCAAACGAGAGATATTGTCTTGCATCGCATCAACCTTCGATCCATTGGGACTCCTAGGGCCGATAATAGTCATAGCCAAATTGATAATGCAAAGGCTGTAGCAGTCCAAAGCAGCATGGGATGATCAGTTACCTAATGAAATATTAGCACCCTGGAGGACCTACCTGCAAGATTTAATTCAGCTAAATGTGTTGAAAATACCAAGAAAAATTATTTGCAAGCAAGCAAAAGAGCTACAGCTACACGGTTTTTGCGATTCGTCTGAGAAGGCTTTCGGAGCCTGTATCTATATGGTGTCAATGGACCACGGCGGTAAGTGGCATTCACACTTAATAACATCCAAATCAAGGGTAGCACCATTGAAGTCTATTTCACTGCCTAAGTTGGAGCTGTGTAGTGCTGTACTACTGGCAAAATTAATGAAAACTATAAAACAAGCATTAAATATAATGAAGATCAACACATATTATTGGTGTGACTCTACGATAGCGCTGTGTTGGCTGAAAGGTCAACCTACTCGTTGGAGCACTTTCGTGGCTAATCGAGTAGCCGAAATACAAGAACTGAGTGATCCAGATCAATGGAGACACGTATCATCATCCGACAATGCAGCGGATATACTTTCAAGAGGAGCTACTGCGGATAAACTGATAAATTCTACAATATGGTGGAATGGACCAAATTGGTTGACTGACGGAGTCAACGATTGGCCTATATCGAACATTTCCTGTTCAAACCCTTCGGAGCTCAAGAGGAAAAATATTCTTTTATCTACTGATATTCAAGAATGGGAAATATTTGGAAAATTTTCCTCATTTATCAAATTGAAAAGGGTTACAGCATATGTACTGCGGTTTGTGAATAACTGCAGAAATATTAAAAGTAAAATTTCAGGTAATTTAAGTGTAGCTGAACTAGAAGCAAGTTTGAATTGTCTACTGAAATCAGCTCAGGCACATGCCTTTCAAAAAGAGTTGAAGACATTAAAAAACCAGGGAAATGTCAACAAAAATAGTAACTTAAAATCTCTTCATCCCTTTTTATGTGATGGTCTTATATATGTGGGCGGTAGATTAAATTTAGCTACACACCTATCGTACCAACAAAGACATCCAATTATATTGCCAGCTAAACATAAGCTAACCGAATTGATTATACGTCACTATCATTATGTAAACTTACACGCAGGACCTCAAGCGCTATTAGCTGAAATAAGATTAAGGTTTTGGCCTATTTTTGGGAAAAATACTGTTAAAAAGATATTACATAAGTGTATTGTGTGTTTTAGGTGTAATCCTCGTATTGGTAATCAAATCATGGGCAGCTTACCGAGCGAAAGAATCACACCGAGCCGACCGTTTGCCATCACGGGAGTCGATTTTGCTGGACCGATTCCAACCAAAAGTGGGCCACTGAGGAGAGCTCCACTCGTGAAATCGTATTTATGTATTTTTGTTTGTTTTTCCACAAAGGCGGTTCACTTGGAATTAGTTTCGGATTTATCTAGCAATGCTTTTTTGAACAGTTTAAAGAGATTTATATCCCGTAGGGGAGAACCTGATAAGATCTTTTCCGATAACGCTAGCAACTTTCGGGGGGCCAGTAATAGGCTCAAGGAGCTGTATACCAGTTTGAGAGAGAACAACGACAAAATTCAAAATTATTTAGCTAACAGAGGTATTGAGTGGAGGTTCATAACCCCTCGAGCCCCTAGTCAGGGAGGGCTGTGGGAAGCTGCGGTCAAGTCAGCAAAGTTTCATTTGTATAGAGTCACTAGTAATTCTGCTTTAACCTTTGAACTTTTGTATACTTTAATTTGTCAGATTGAGGCCTGTCTAAATTCCCGTCCATTGACTTCCTTGTCTGATGACATCCACGATTACCAACCCCTCACCCCAAACCATTTCCTCATAGGCACTAAATCCTCTATCATTCCGGAGAGAGATGTCCGAGCCATACCAGACAACAGGCTGACCCAATATCAGAGAATCCATGCGCTAATGTTATCCTTTTGGTATAGATGGAAGCGAGAGTACTTGATGGAGCTACAAAAAAGGACTAAATGGCAAACCAGTAATCAACGGGCACTGCAAAAGGATGATCTGGTTATTCTGAAGGAAGATAATTTACCTCCACCATTATGGAAAATGGCGCGAGTTATATGTACACATCCCGGCGCGGATGGTGTAGTGCGAGTGGTTACCCTGAAAACCCCTCAAGGAATCTTTGTCAGGCCTATCACAAAGATATGTCTAATGCCTCTGGATCCGGAAGCTGAACCTGTGACGGACGCCCCGGACCCTTCCGTCAGTCCGGACACCCCGGACGACCATGATGAAACTTTTTAGGGTGAAAATATTAAAAAAAAGACCCTTTAAAGATATCAATCCCAGGAACAACATGACAACCTAAAAATTGATGATTGATTGCACCCCGCGCTGTGGTGCTTATATCGTGGACTGCACCTGGAGAAGATCCTAACCAATGGACTTGAAAAAAAAAAAAAAGACAATTGTGTTGTGTTGGGTTGGGTTTTATTATAATATTATTTTGTGTTGGGTTGTGTTCTATTATAATAGTATTTTGTGTTAAGTTATTATTTAAATATGTAAAAAAATTTTGGTTAATTTAAGTTTATGTAATTAGTTTAGGTTAATCACCTTAAAATTCAACTTGTGAATGTACATTTTTAAATAATACTATAATAAGCAGTGCAGGATTATTTAGTTTTGGCTGCTAATTTATAATAGGTAAAATTATTTGTTAGTATTTGTACGGTATTTAGAGTTAGGATTTGTGTTTTTTTTTTCTTTGCTTTTGCCTTGATTGTCTTCCCCTGTTTTTGTTATGTTTTCTTGAAGGGTTCATAAATCGGTATAGGCGATTTAGAAACCCCGAGGCGGAAGCTATGTTAAAAATTGAGATACTACCAGCACCTATGGGTTGCTTGAGCAAGCTCCCAGACATTTATATTTCAAATGGTGCGAAGCTTGACTAGTCGCTGAGTGTTCGGTACCTGTTTTAACTACCAAGTACGTACTATGGAGGAAGCCATTGTTTTGTAAATGCTTCCTTATGTCAAATGTATAATCGTAGATTCTTTAAATGTGTGCAGGTTTTTACATTATAAAAGTGCTAGCATCTCATTATTATCGCTTCTTCCCAACGTAAGTTGTAACAGTAAACAACTGCCAGTGTTTGGCCCGGTGTGTTGACACCGTAATATAATACATTTATAACATGTATTATATTACGATCTCACTTAGAATGTACCCTTCCCTCCCTTATCCCCCACGCCTACCCTATGGATCTATTCACTCTAATACATTTCTTAGTTCCATTCATTCTAACACACTTTTTAGCTTTTGTACAATTTTCTAGCATTTTTTGTAAAATTCTTTGGGAATTTCATAAAAATAAACATAAATCCGTCAATAATAAAATTCGAACATCGACACAAATTCACTTCAATTCCGCACTTAATCATAGATTCGCACGGTTTAACCAATGTCTTTAAATATCTATTACCAAAATGTGAGAGGGTTACGCACTAAAACTGACAAGTTATTGGTGGCTGTTCGATCCAACGAATATGATGTTATCGCTCTGTCTGAATCATGGCTCGTTGATGGCATCCGCAACGAAGAGCTATTTGATGATCGCTACGATGTACACCGCCGAGATCGGGACTACACTCGCACGGGCCAACGCTTGGGCGGGGGTGTCTTAGTCGCTGTTCGTCGTGAGCTGGTACCTCGCGAGCGTTCAGGGTGGCACTCTCAAGCTGAGGACGTCTGGATAACATTAGAATCCAGGGGATCCAAACACACAAATCTCCACATATGTTGTGTTTACCTCCCTAAAGGACCAACATATCGTGAAAATATGGAAAGCTTCCTCACACAAATTTCATCACTTACGTTGCAATTCCCCACAGACAAATTCATTATCCTAGGTGACTTTAACCTCACTGACATTTCATGGAATAAGTCTCTCAATAATACGTCATTTATACCCAGTGATCGCTTATCGCCTGTTAGTACATCATTTATTGACTGCATGCATTTTTCGGGATTGTATCAATGTAATGGAATTCCGAATACCAACGGTCACTTTCTTGACCTCGTTCTATGTAATGACCTGGTACCGGTCTCTGCTTGTGATGAACCATTAATTTTAGAAGACCCTCATCACACCTCCTTAATAATGGAAGTTTTATTCTCTGAACCCGCTCCACTAGTGGAAGAGCCTAGAAGGGCTTACATCTATAAGCGTGGTGATTACGACCAAATTAACACATCTCTCGACCAGGTAAACTGGCACGAGCTACTTTCGTTTGGTGACGTGAACGCAGCATTAAATAAATTCTACTCACAATTAAATCATCTTATAGATGCCCATATTCCTATGAAATTATGTAGGAATTCGAAATACCCGCCATGGTATAACTCTGCCCTTATCAAATTAACAACAGAAAAATATAAATACTTTAAAAAGTTCAAGACATATAAAAACCCTTCTGACTATGCCACTTTCTCTCTACTAAGATCACGTCACAAAAAACTTAACTGGGAATGCCATAATAAATACTTACTTAAAATAGAACATGACATATCCTCCGACCCAAAAAAAATATGGAATTACATTAAGTCAAACTCCAAATCCCATGGCGTTCCGAATACCATGATGTTCAAAGACGTAAAAGCTGAAAATGGATCTGATATCTGCAACTTATTCTCTAAATATTTCACTTCAGTCTACAATAATAATGCTCGGATTAACCAGATCCTGCCAGACTACACCAGTGAGCCCTGTATTGCTAGCATTCATAATATTGAAATCAACCAGCATCACATACAGAAACAACTTGAAAATTTAGATCCCAATAAAAGCGCAGGCCCAGATAAAATTCCCCCTTTCTTCATAAGCAAATGTGCGCGCAGCCTTTCTAAACCGTTATTCATAATTTTTAGTCGCTCCCTTAATGAGGGAATCGTGCCAAACACTTGGAAAACTGCATTTGTAACTCCCGTTTTCAAGAACGGCCAAAAATCTGACGTTGAAAATTATAGGCCCATATCAAAGCTCTGCATTTTCAGTAAGGTTTTCGAAAAAATTGTGTACGACCAGATGTTTACAGCCTTGAGATCGTCACTTAACAACAATCAGCATGGATTTATGAAAGGAAAATCTACTACCACTAACCTAACGGCATTTGTCGAAATCTTACAAGACAATATGGACCAACGCGTACAGGTAGATGCAATATATACAGATTATAGCAAAGCCTTTGATTTAGTAATTCATGATGTTTTGTTGACTAAACTTTCACTAATCGGCGTACACGGAGATCTCCTCAGATGGCTCTCGTCGTATTTGAAAAATCGCAGCCAAGCAGTAGTCGTCGGTGGCTATAAATCGAATTGGGTAACCGTACCGTCAGGAGTACCCCAAGGGTCATTATTGGGACCATTGCTCTTCAATATATACATTAATGACATTGGAAAATGTTTTCTCCACTCCAGAACGTTACTATACGCAGACGACATGAAAATATTCTCTCCTGTTACAAGTATCAATGACTGTACTCGCGTACAAGAAGATTTAAATCGCCTAAATAGCTACTGCACACAACACAACCTTCAAATAAATGTTAAAAAATGCGGCGTCATCAGCTTTACCCGAAACAAAAATCCCATTTCGTTTGATTATTCCCTTAACGGCACAATACTTAAAAAAATGATGGAGGCCAAAGATCTGGGAGTAGTGCTAGACCCAAAATTACTTTTTGACCGACACATCGAATCCATAGTTGCAAAAGCTTCCAAGGTACTTGGCTTCATACTCAGAATCTGCAAACACTTTAAAAAGGTAATCACTATGAAAATGCTGTACTTTGCGTATGTACGCAGTTCTCTGGAGTACGCCTCTCAAGTCTGGAATCCCAGGTACACAACATACATAGAAAGGATTGAGAAAATACAAAATCGTTTTCTACGATACCTTGATTTTCGGGGATATCGTCCTCATCTAAGTTATGTGGAGTCAGCCACGTTTTTCAAAATCTCGTCACTAGAAAATCGTAGAAATTCTGCAGACGTAATATTCTTGCAAAAGATAGCCACCTCTGCGATAGATTGCCCTGAATTACTTGAAAGAATTCAATTAAGAGTGCCCACCAGACAAACTAGACTAAATCACACACTTAACACACCTCGATGCAATACTAACTCTAAACAAAACACATTCATTAACCGCGTTTCACACTTTTTTAACAATTCATACAATGAATTCGACTTATTCAACACAGCACCCCAAATTCTAAAAAAAAATAAACAATAAATAACTTCTAAACATATACAAACTATTATACTCCTATACAAATAACTTATTCACTCCCAGATTAGATCCGTCCCCTTCCCCTCCCGCCCACCATCCCATCCCAATAAGCTATTATAACTATTATAACTTTTATAACTTTTTAATCTCTCTAATTAATACACACCAGTGAAAACCTATTATTGGTTCAATAACATATACATATGTAAATACACCTAAGTAAATAATGTAACTGTTGGTTTTCCAAATAAAATAAAATAAAAAAATAAAATAAAAATGTCCAAGTGAAATAAACAGTGAAGTTTTTTGCAAAGATAATCATTTTATTTAAAAGGACACCCATCAATTTTGAACAATGCTTAAGCATAATATTGGGACGCGTAATTGACGGCAGAATGAAATAAATATTTAATCTTCATTAAGAAGAACATTAATCTATTGTGAAGAAACTTTTCAGAAAGAATCTTTTGGGCTGAACCACAATTCACGTGGCATTTTCACCCTGTTTTTCGGTGAAAATATACAGCAATTTTTCTAGACACAAAATAAAAACCAATTATACACGGGAGCTGGGAATAAAAACAGAAATTTACGGAGTAGAGAAAGTAAACAAATTATTTAATATTTTGTTGTTGAAATCATAAAGCACTGTACAATTTTGAATAGATTTAATGAGGGTTTAGACAGAAAAAATAACAAGTACAGGGTTGTATATAAAAAATGTACACATTTTTAAATTTAAATAAATTAAAACCAAGACAAACAAAAAAGGATAAAAACATGCTTTTTTTAAATTCCCTCCCAACTGGAAGCCACGTGGAAATCAATTACCCTCGGGGCCTATGTTATCTTTGAGGATGCTGCGTGGAAGGTATTTTTAGGGAAAAAAGGTAAGGAAGTTCTGGAAAGGATAATGTATGAGGGTAGATAGGAATCCGGCTGGAGAGGTCTAAAGGTCTCGCCACGCAAACCCATCCGCCGCCTAACAAACATAAGACCTGTACACACATCACCCCATTAGCACGGGCACCCCTGCTACATCACCAAAAATAGCAAACCACTTGGGGTGACCTACGGCGGGGGTGTTGATCCAATAAATGATATTCCGGGGCGGCGGTACCCATACCCACCTTCCAAAGAGTAAAAATAAAAAAGTTGAAACAATGTGCTGAGTCAGCAGCAGTCAACTGGAGAGTTCCAGGAGTAAAAAATGACAACAAGTCTGTTTGTTAAAGAGTTCGTTTTTAAACTTGTTTTTATGGGGGGAAAGTGAATTCACATTAGCAACAATAATGTATGATCATGTAAATTATAACAATAATCTTAATTAAAGGCGTTTAACCAGCCAGCGGCCGAAAATCCACATTTCGTCAAAAGATGTTCTTACAGTGCGGTTTCAATGAGAAAGTTTAATTATTCTCCGTACCAGCTTTTTAAAATTATAACTTGATATCGATTTTATTTCATTCCAAATTTGCATTAATTTAAACCTACTCACCTCCAAAAATGCTGAAAGGCGTGATGATAAAACTATTAAAATTACGTACTTTTTGAAATTATTTTTTGATCATAAGTATTTATCATTTTTCAATAATGTCTAAGCAAAATAAGAATGTAATTTTTTTTAAATATATTAGTTTGTAAGTGTGCAAGTAAATACATAAACGGACCAATTTTCGCCAAGAAGCACATGTATGTATATATTTTTTAATGATTTTATTTAAACTAAAATTTTAATTCTGAAACATGCATTTACCAGATAATTTATTGATTTATTTTACTGCGTGATTATATGATCTGAAATGAGTGTTGTATAATACAAAATCTTTTTTGAAAATTTAACAAATCTGCCAACGACCTATGGTATAACCTTATTATACTAAAAATAAACATCTTTCTCAAAATTTTAAATATGCGTTTACTAGATAAAAAAACATTATTTCGAAATCAATTTATATTTTTTTTTGTGGAAAAGAGTCAATAAGTCTAAAATCTGATTTAATAATGACTGGTTTTCTCTGGTTATAAATGCAGGCAAAACAAGTTTTTAATATTTATATATTAAAAATAAAAAGTGATCTCTTAGGCACCCTGTACTTCTAGAAATTACGTTCTCCGCGGCATTTCAAACAGATATTTATGATTTATGCGACTTTCAAAGAAGCTGAAATATCATGACATTTATTACAACGTTGTCAACCTGCGTCTCAACGAATTTAATTTTGTAAAGTTGTCATACAATCGACCGGAGACAAACTTGGGCTCCAGTTATATCTTGTGAAGAGAGTTTATTACGTGATTTATAGCCTTACCTTTCATGCAACCAACCTTAGAGAGGAAAACTCCTTGGTTCTCTACTTAGAGGTCACAGGTTCAAACCCGGGTTGCCCAAGTAGAATTTATTGTAAGGACTATAAACGTACCTGGGATACAGGATTCAAATAACTTAATCATTGATGAAAATATGAAACAGACACTGAAAATTAAAACGTTATGGTGACACCAAATGAAATCGATAACTGGATTGCTAGGCGGAGCTACCGATGATTTAATACCGATTTCCCGAGCACGGTCGCACTGTTGATAGCTTGACCGATATTGACAGGGAATGCAGCTGCTCCCGGCTGGGGCCAGTGAGACTTTGGCATCCCCAATCGGGGTATATTGAAAGACTGAAGATAGTAAGAAGGGGAAGGAGGTGGGGGAGACGAAGCTGGGGAAGTCCAGTTCAGATCTGGTCACTAAACACGGCTAAAGCGATGTCAAGTAAGTTTCAATTCTGAATGGTGGTCTTACACCAAGGCGATATTGATGGTATCTTCCACTCTGGAGCGTGCCGCAAATATACTATGTATTATTTTTAATGAATTAATTGTGAAATAACACAAATTAATCAAATAAAATTTATTTGCGCATGCCGGGTTCGAACCCGCGACCTCCGGATTGTGAGAGCGAGAAAAAAAGGACAATACAAAAGTGTGAAAGGTTGTCAAAAGTGTGAAATGTTGTCCAATGCATCTTTTTCAACAATTATGTGTTTTTGTTTTATTTTATTTTTTATATGAATACCGCACAAGAGTCCCAACTGCTCCCGTCTGAAGCCAGTGAGACTATGGCATCTCCAATAGGGGTATGTAGTGAGGTGAGGAGATGAAGGAGATGGGAAGAGGAAGGTGGGGAAGAACCTGGCTATTCAGCTCTGGTCACCAAATACGGCTAATGCCATTTCACGCTACGTTTCAATTCTGAATGGTGGTCTTACACCAGGGCGATACTGAGAGTATCTTCCACTCTGGAACGTGTCGAAAATATACCGTATTTTATTTTTAATGAATTAATTGTGAGATACTACAAATTCATCAGATAAAATTTATTTGCGCACCCCGTGACCTTCGGATCGTGAGTCGAGAGCCTTACCCCTCGACCACGGAGGCCGACAAAATCGCGGATGAAATCGGAAATGGCGGATCTATTTCTGGAATTACATTCTGGAATGTCACACGGCTGCGTAAAAATTGAAAATACTAATAAATTTATTATTTCGAATTGAAATACTAAGTTTAATATACATCGGTACTTCGCATGTAATTTTTGACACTAAACGGGAGTTAATTAGTTAATGAGGTGTTTAGTCATGATTCAACCAATTTCGTTTTTTCAAGATCGAAAGAAATAAATTAATCACGTCTTGGATGAATTAATTATGTCTATGGATTGCGTACAAAATTTCCTGTTTTTGAAAATATACCAACATTATCTTGAATTATTTCTGATAGAGAACTTTGCAATCACACAAAAAATGGCAGTCCAAAAATATAGGAAATAATTGAGAATATCCGAAGTAGCCCACGTAATATTTTTTTAGATCAAAGTTATTTTGGACTCGCAAAGTTTATTTTTTATCTACCATTTCTGAAAAAATGCCTCCTTTCTGTTGAATCGAATAGAAGTCTCGTAAAGAAAAACATTGGGATCTAAAAATAATACTAGTTTTTCATTTGATGATAGACTATTTCCAGCATTACCACCAGAAGGCTTTTATGGAAATAAGGGAGAAGATTAATTAAAATAAAATTCAATGATTGGTAATACATTATTTATTTATATATTTAATTTACGCCCAGAGAGCTTTTAAATAATTATAGGCAGAATGACATAAACATGAGAAATAATTTTGAATATGGGAAAAATATAATAAAAATAGAATTTCTTTTTACATTTGCTCCACACAGGAGGCACTGAGAAAAAAAATCCCTCGGGCCTATGTCACCTTTGGGGATGCTGTGTGGAGGGTATTTTTAGGGTATGAAGGGTTGGTAGGAATCTAGGGATCAGTGTATCCAAGAGTGACGGACGTCTGAATATATCCTTCCCTCTATCCGGCCTGCCATGCAGCTGGTGGATGCATCCACATCCAAGAGCCGGACAAACCTCACCCCATGAACCCGGTCACCCCTGATAAGTCACCAAACATAGCGAACCACTCGGGGTGACTTGTAACAGAGGTTTTGGTTACCCATAAACGGTTCCCGGGGCGGCGGTACCCATACCCGCCTCTCGGTTTGGAGCAGTTGGGAGGCTTGTGCGGCATTCCCATAAAAAAAACACAGACCACCCCACAGTATTCTTATACCACCTTATCTTTGCATTGCATTAAATTATTTAATAAAATTGAAAAAAAAAACTTTTAAACTTTTGGTTTCTTTATCAATATAAAAATCTTTAAAAATTAAAAGTTTGATTTTCCGTCTCATTACACAGATTTCTAAGTATCTTCTCTGTCTAGCTCCGCTTATTGGCGCAATAACCGGAACTGGAACACTGCTTCCAATTTCAAAATACGAAAAACGAGAACGCAGTTTCTTTTTTTTTTTAAATTGAAAATCCTTCCTCGCGCACGTCCGTTTCGCGCGCTTTTCCTAACGACGCCATTTATAAATTCATTTAAAAAGAAAGCATTGATATATAAGTTCTTGCTTTATGCGAAATACATTGGGAAAAGTTGGTATTCAATTTACGGGACTTTGCATTTATGAGATAAAGTTATGACGAACATATATTATGAAAGTTTAAATGCAGTTTGCTGGTATTTTTAAATGGAATAAGATGTCGGGGACGCCGTACGAATATGTAAAATCATTCCTTGATGATCATTTCTTATTTTTTAAAGGTTAACAAACATTCCTTGGTTACGAATAAAATGACCCTTTTAATATTATAATAAAATAAATATAAAACTTATTTCCACTTTAATTTATTTGACCACTGGAGCGACATCGCAATTCAAAACTTGTTTCTCCAATTGTTCGAGATTTTTGTGTTGACCGTTTTGAATATTTTCCGCCCACATTAAAAAAATCATACTTCCGAATTTTAATATGGAGACATACAAACTGATTATAGTTCTATATAGCCAATGAATTCACCTATCTTATGTTTATTATCACATTTTCGTAGGATTTATATAAAAAATATAATAAAATCGTAAACTTCTACTTAATTATTTACAAATAAGGAAAAATTCGCCAAAATTGGCAGCAAAACAGTCCGAGGTATTTTAAGTAGTGCCATATTGTGGCAAAAAAGCCATCTTCAGACTGGTACTAATTATTCTTAATCTACGGTTTATATACATAACATATGGGGGAGAGGGGAGAGGGGTGGTCTACAAGGATTTTATTAAATTTTATGGGTTTTCTTACATTTGTTACTAAGTCGTCTTTGACTGTTGAATTTCTAATTATTTTGGTTATTCCCATTAGGCTTAATTACTTCGCTTCTTCAAATTTTGCAAATTCACTTTGTGGCACCATTTTATTAATGAAATAATTAAAAACACTTTGTTCTTACCACAATAAACTTTATTTAAAAGTCGACATGTTTCAAGAACGATGTTCTCTTCATAATATAATGATAACCTGTGTTGCAGCAGCAACATAAATAAAACCAAAATTCACTAAAACACGATAACATTACTAATAAGATTTGAACTTAAAATGTATTTTAAGTCTGGCAACAATGCAATTTTTCATACTGTACATAATTTAATTATTTGTTTTCCTACAGAACCGCTAGATGGCAGCGCCTTCAAATTTATCATTATCGTTGAAACCGCAAAAAAAAAAAAAACTCACTTCGCGGGTGTGTGAGAAATATTACACAAATCTGATGGTAATATCTATTAATATGACTAATTCACTATTACATTCGCATAATTGATATATTTACCGTGTTTTTGTGGTTTTTAATAAGTTTTAGTCAAGTTATAATAACCATAATCATACTTTGAAAATTGAAATGTCAATAAGTATTTTATGTAAAACATGAAAATTTAATTTTACATTTAAAGTATTTTATTTTATGTGAATTTCATAAAAGTGGTGGTTTTTTTAAATATTAATATCTAATACATGTGTTCCTAAACGTATCAATGAAATTAACGTCTTTAGAGTTGCAAGAAATCTGTTATAAAAGTCGGTATTATTTTTTTAGGTTAGTTTTATGGCAATAAAAAAACTTTGAAATTTTTTATCATTTTTTTATCGTATGCACGAGGAAGAGGTGACAGTTTCGTTCCAAATTCATTATATAAAAGGTGAGTATTTTTAAATTTTGTTTTTTTAATAAATTTCTGTACACTTTCATCAAATATGTTTTGTTAAAAAAAAAAATTCCATTTTTTTTCGCGTTTGAATCTTAATACTTTTAAAAACTAAAGTGTATTTCAAATACACAAATCTAAAAGGTAATTTTATCTAGTTTTCATAAATGGTATTTGTTTTTACGACACCTTCAAAAATAAGAAATATATAGAACATTCAAAATACTTTGGAATAATTTCAAATTTTGTTCAGATATCATTACTAAAACAGAGATAAACTACCCTCTCAGGCCGTGTAAACCAAGTGTATTTTTTTCCATGAACAATTGTTTAATTAGTAATGTTTTCACATCCGCGGCCGTTTATCAATTGAATAAAATTTTCACTGGTTTTTTAGTAAGGCTGTTAATGTTAAATGTTAAATTTAACATTAAATGTTCTGATGAAGAGAACATCGTTCTTGAAACATGTTGACTTTTAAATGAAGATTATTATGGTAAAAACAAAGTGTTTTTTATTATTTTTATTAATTACTCCGGGTTAGCTGCTTACTTCTATATTGTTTGGGTACTTTACAAGTAATATTTATTATTAACGACCTAATTTTTTTATTGTTGTCATCAGAATCTCTATTCTTAAAATAGTTATTATATTTTTGATAGTATGGAAGTTTCTCCCATATAATTAATATTTTTATATCACAATATATGAGTTATTTAAAACGGCATTAAAACTGAACAACTAAAATCCTCTACTATACTATACTAGCTAACCCGGCAAACTTCGTACCGCCTCAGAATCAATAAATGTTTTGTTAACTTATTAGCTGAATTAAATTCAGTTTTTTTATTAAGTTAAAAATTTAAAAAATGATGTAATTATCGATGCGCAACTGTCCGTGTTTTGTTTTTGTCAGTATCAGAGATGACGTTGTGTACAGATTTACAATTTTTGTGATTTTTTTGCTTTTCAAATTACTTACGGGAATTGCGTTTCATTTTCTTTTTTCGTGAGAGGGAGATTTATTATAATTATTGTATTTTTCCTGAGGAGGGGCGCAGACATATTACGTTCACCGTTTGTCTCATTTTCGACTGTTGACATTTGGGTGTAAGAAAAAGGGGCTGCATTATATGTTTAAGAACAAAAGAAAAAAATCAGAGCATTGACATTTTACGTTTTTGAATTTTTGGTATTCACTCATTTTTCAATATTATACTTATCACAATATTCTTGCAGCTCTTTCAAAATATGAGAATTCGTTCCGTACAAAATGTATGAGGAAAATAATTTTCTTTATAAGTTGTTTTTTCGTAAATTTTACCGATGTTTCAATAAGTTTTCTGGTATTCGGGGCGGAGACAAATCCAACAAATCAAGATAAATGGTGTAACTAACCAATTTGTTTTATATATTACTAAGATAAGATTGAGATAAATCTGGTTTATAAAATTCTTTTAAACTCTTAGTTAAAATAAAAAATTTTGTAATGATTTTTTAATGTTCGATCTAGTTATTTTTGTGAATTTATTTATTTTACACCCATAGTACAGCGTGAAAAATTCAAGATGTGTGTAGTGAATCTAAAAGCTTCCTGCTTATTCACATAGATGGCAGTACTAAAAACTGTCCTAAGACTCCGGTAGATGGCAGCTAGCTTAGTACAGACTTTGGGCAACAGAGGGTCCAATAGCTCAGAGGCAGTCTTCAGCAGATCTCCAACCTCAGGTTCTAATTAGCCAGTTCCTAGATAGGTCGACTATCGTGGTCAACACTGAATACCAGATTTATACGAAAAGAAGATTATTCTACCCATTGAATATATCTCCTTCCAAAGTGAGTTGGATGACTGTTGGTGTAACACTACAATGTGAAAATAAAAAATTAAAAAAAAAATTTGCCCAGATAGGTTTGCAAAGAGACAACCAAAGTTTTAAGAATATGGTTAGAATAAGTTTGTTAATATGAGACTAAATTCCTCAGTTAACATTTAACATGTCCTCAGGGCCTCCTGTGCGGAGCTAATGTAAAAAAGTGCACAGCCCACGATATTTTTCCTGTATTTGGATTTGCAAGCTGTTCTTTTAAATTTTTTTACGCCTAAATTCACTGTTGTAGCGACGAACGTGCGATGGCAGTGGCAGTAGATTTATTTTATCCTGAAAAAAACGCGAAAATAAAACAAATACTCAGGTATCATCTGACTTAAGGGAAACATCCTGTTTATCTTTTCTTTATACTCTCACGGAGACTTTCGTCTTACGTTTAAATATTAAGGAATCTCGTGTAGGGCTGAGTGCACAGATAAGGCTTTTGATTCTATATGTTAAGCAGCGCAAGCACTATCGAAGGATCTCATCTCCTGGAGAACACAGCTTTTGTTAGGACTGGTGCCTTACGTCTTGAGTTAGGTGCTGAGCTTTTGTAGGGGGTTGAATCTCTTAGTGGATGCCGAAGGCTGCATAATGTATAATATCATTTCGTGCTTAGATATCTTAAAATATTGACGGGATGCCGTCTCTCAGTGACGATTTTCTCTAAATAACATTCGATACAACTCCGGCAACTTTCAAACCTGCACAACCCCGAAAGTATAACACGACATAATTCTGGAGGGATGTTGTGTGACTGATAAGCATTTAACATTTAAATTCAATCTTTGGGGATGCTGTATGACTGATAAGCATTTAATATTTAAACAGCACATACAAGATATTAAAGATAGTTTCACCTCCTTAATTAGGATGTTTAGCCGGTTATCATATCTGTTACAAAAAAAAAATTAAAAAAAGTTTATATTATAGTCTCGTACATTCACATTTAAATTACTTGAATGATATCTGGAAAAACGCATGTGAAACATGTATAAATGAATTAAAGGTAATACAACACAAATGAATTAAAAAAGCTACTTTACTACAGATCTAGAACATCCACAAAAAACAATGTACGGAAACAAAACTATTAACATTATAAAACTATTGAATACAATACTTGTATCCTTATATATCGCAGGCAAATCGTAAAATAAGGCCGATCATGATGCGCCTGAGGCACTTCACGATCTGCAGCCAGGCACTTCACAAAGAAGCTAGGCGTATCATGATCTGCCTGATTTTACGATCGGCTGTTGACATGCACAAAATAAATAATGAAATTTTACGTACAAACACAGAAATCATTAAAACGTTCATCCAATCTACGCGACAATACGATGACATATATTTAAACACCATCATTGACGGCCTTTATTACGAGGGGGGAAATTTATATAATTGCCTACAGACGAGATAAAAATTTTAAAAAAGTGTGACTAGATCTAAAAAAAAATTATTAATTTTTTGAATTCATCAGTGGCGGATTATGAATGTTGTCATAGGCGAAAATATTTTTTTTTTCAAATTCGGTTTTAATATGAAGATTTTTCAGGAAATCCGTGCGGCCAAACTGAAACTTTCTGAAATTTTTCTGAAAATTTTCTTTTAAAAAAAAAAAAATATATATATATATATTTTCGCCTTTGACAACATCCATAATGCCAATATTTTAGTAATAGCACCCTATTACTAAAATAGTGGCATTAGTGGCATTATTAATTATGTATAAAATGGATAAAAATTTATCCATAAACTATTGTTTTTTTTTTACATGAGCTCCACACACGAGGCCCTGAGGAAAATAATTTCCCTCAGGGCCTATGTCATCTTTGGGGATGCTGTGTGGAGGGTTTTTTTGGAAAGGAAGGAGAGGAGAGTTCTGGGAAGGAAATGGGTTTAAGGGGTGGGTAGGAATCTGGGGTTCAGTGTGTCCTGGTCATCCGCCTCCAAGACCTAGACAAACCTCACCCCATGAACCCGGGCACCCCTGCTAAGTCACCAAACGTAGCGAACCACTTGGGGTGACCTATGGCAGAGGTGTTGGCTATCCAATAAAGGTTCCCGGAGCGGCGGTACAAATTCCCGCCTCCCAAATTACAATTATTGTAAATGTAATGTTAAGAGTATTTGGTTCAGATATTTCTAGTTAAAAAAGTGAAAATGTAATTTTGTTTTTTCTAGAATAAACTCTTTAAAAAGGGCGTGATATGAACACATAAAAAAAAATCAAAAAGCTCCCTTTAACTTTTATCTTCTTTTTTTATAACATTAGGTAGATGCATTTATAAGCAAATCATACATACAAATTACGGTTATCTGTGATGTGCGAGTCAAACATAGATCATCAATATCTTAAATTCATGCAAATGGCAGAATAATCTTGTCCCGAGGGAATAAAATGGCGTGAATGTACTAACTTGTGTAACTATTCAGGCTGTTTAAACTTTCAGCGCGACAAAAAAAACAGTGCTTTCCACAATCTTGTCAGGCTAAGACAAGATATATGGCTAAATAAAGAAGGTAGCAGTGTTATATGGGCGATGCCACGTCTGATAGGCTAACATGACGGATACAGGAACGGGACTGTGAGCCGCGCTGATAATGCCAGCGAGATAAGAGAGGAAACGGGAATTTACTGTAGGAAAAGCTTTGGGAAGGCCGGGGTGGATTTCAACCGATCAAGATTAAAAAAATATAATTCGGCGAATATGCCAGATGCTTGATTGTGGTTGGATATTACGTAATATATCATAATAAAACATCCACAAAGCCTTGTTATTTTGTATTATTACCAGACCTGATTATTAGGATTTATTTATTTTATTTATTTATAAGTATGTATGTATTACAATACAATCCTCATCATCATCATCACTCTTGGCTCTACAACCCCTGGTGGGTATTGGCCTCCTCAAGAGTCTTCCTCCATTCATCACGGTTTTGTGCCAGCACTCTCCAGTTTACAATCTCCAATGTGGATATATCTTTGAGGACGTTGTCGCTCCATCTTAAGCTTGGTCTTCCCAGATTCCATCGCCCTATCGGTATTGAGTTCAGCAGGGACTTTGGTGCTTGATGCTCGGTCATTCTCTCTACATGACCCAGCCACCGAAGTCTTCCCAGTTTTATGAATTTTGTGACTTTTAGATCCTTAAACAGAGTATATAGCTCATTGTTATAATGTCTGCGCCATCTATTTTCTGAAACCGGTCCGAAGATATGCCTCAAAATTTTCCTTTCAAAAACATCCAGTGCTCGCTGAAGGTACCCAAGTCTCAGCTGCGTATGTGAGTACTGGTCTGAAAGTGTTTTGTACACTAATATCATGGTGTTTCTGGGCATCAGTCTGGATTTTATTTGGTTTTGTAGGCGGTAATAATTACAATACAATACAATAGATTACAAAATGATGCTTGCCTGTCCAAATGGGAAGGATTCCCGTTTCAGGACAGCCAAATTGCATATTTAGTTCATAATATTCTTAACAAGGGAATGGTTTCGTTCAAGATATCACAAGATTGAGGTTCTGTGAAGACAACTTTTGATTAAATTAATAATTGCATTCGGAACATCGGGATGATATCTTTATGTCCTTGAAAGAATCGCAAAGATGTAATTTTTTTCAAGGTCATTTTGGAGAACATTAATAATTGCATACAGAACAAACGAATGGTTTCTTTCGGGAGATCACAATATGAGATTCTTTCCAGGTCTGTGATAAATGTGGAAATAGCCTCTGTGATAGATGGAATAAGGTTTTTTAAGTGAAAACATCTTTAGCGCCGTTGTTATTTTAAACGCGATGAAACGAAAAATAGCGACATTAAAAGAGACAAGCACATCTATAGAATTTAGCCTGTGAGATAACGAGATGGTACAATCGGTCTCGTCTTTGTGCGGTGCTTCGTTACCTCCCCATTCTTGTCTTTTTTTACATGAGCAACCATGTTTTATGGTGCGAAATCAAGTAGTTACTACAAGTAAAAAATAATAAAAGAATTCAAACCGAATTGCCGTTTCTTCGATTGGACAGGTCCGAGAAAGAAAATTCGAAGTAATGCATACCTGAAACAAAAGAAAATACAGAGTTAAAATCAGTTCCATTGTCGACATTAACAAAATCAAAATTCTCTTTTCGGTTATGTGTGTGTTTGTCTGTGTAACTAAATTGATGATAAAGTACCTACTATATAGATATGATTTGAGATTTTCATGCCAAGTATTTATTTATTTTTGGGGTATTGTGCCTGATGCACTACCTCATTATGTAGGTAAATTTGAAAGTTTCTTCCTGTAGTCCTAGGAAGACCCAAAACACATAGAGCATACCTAATTATGGGGCAATTTAAATTGCCAAAAATCCCAAAAATATTAATAGGGACGACGAGGATAAGCTCAATTGTTTAAATTGTCTCCGTAAGTGACGGTTCACAAACACTTCACCACAAACACATCTGCCCTGATGATGGACACTGTAATGTTGTCCGAAAGGTTGGCTAAAGAAGGAGAAGGCTAAATACGGCATAATAATACCCCAAAAATAATACATACTAGAATACCATGTACCTTGTAGACCAACTCGACTCAAAACACCTTTCCATTGTGACAATACTATGACGAACGCAGAACAAAACTCAACCATAAATCGCTTGCATATTTTAGGCAATGAATATGCTAATATTGATCACGCCGCCGGTAATCTGGCTTCATACAAAAGATGCGTTAGACTTAATTTGTTTGCTAGTACCACGTAAATATAATACATCATATAAACATAATATGCCTACCAATACTTCACTCTAAAACTATTAATGCACTAGAAATCATAGGTAAATTTATCATATCCGTTAACATAATCCAGGATTTGGTACTTTTTATATTTAAATCGTTGTAGGTACCTTGAGATAGGTATCTTTTATTTGTATATTTTACATTTTATTGTTTTATTTCTCTCTTTAAATTTTTATTTTTACTTTTACCTAATAATTTATAGTTTGTACTTAATACTTTATATTTTATACTATTCACTTTATAATTTACTTTTATACATTCTAGTTTTTAAACACTACTTATTACCTTACTTTTCACCTTTTTTCTTAAATTAAATTTTACTAACATTTATACTGTTATTCTTCATGTTGTTGTACTATTATAAGTATGTCAATTATGTTAATGGCACGTGTTGTGCCGTATATGTGTAAATAAATAAATAAATATAGATATTTTAACAGAAAAACATGTTATCGTAATTTTCAAAATTGGTACTGATTTGTAAACAATTCAAACTATCCCACGATATTTACACGTCTGCGCTGTTATACAACAAAATCTCCCCATTAAAACACCCATAATTTGATATATATCCATCAATTATTTATAAAATTATTTATTTGGTCCATACATTTCTATCCGTTTAAGTAGGCGCTGGCGAAAACATGAACTAACGCTACATCTTTCAAAGGTACTATCATTATGTCATAGACGACAGCACGCTCCTTTTTCGCCAGCTTATACGTGTGGTAGTCTAAAAAAGATTTAAAAAAAAAATTAAACGGTTTCATAATACTCTAGCGCCTAGGTGACTGTATCCCCTCGACGCGTAATTTTTTATTACATTTCTTCTCCTCAAGAATAAATTTACCACAAAATTTAAAATAAATCATCTCTTAACCGAGATAAAAAACCCCAAGTTAATTTAGGTAATTTTTTCACCAATGAATTACAAAGTTCTCCGAGGAAGAAAGAATTAGAACACCTGGCCTGATAAATTAAGAGATAAATTTACCTGGAAAAATTCCTAAAAACAGCCTGCGAATTTACCCCCTTCATCCCGGCAATGCGGAGAACTTTTCTTCGGCCGATAACATTGTGTTTTTTAATGCGCACAGTAAATTAACCCTTTCAAACCTTGCGTAGGTACACTTTAAAATCCAAAATTAATAGGTTACTTAGTTTTAACCACGTTTATTGTTTATGAAAAACCGACTTGTTTCGTTAGCAATGCTTACTTCATCAGGGTTCATGGAAACCTTACAAAGATTCTCAAAATTTTTCAAAAGTTCTTTTTCAAACCCTAGAAGCCCAATCTGGGTCATTTTTACCTATAAACAAACAAATATCTGCTTTCTCTTTCGCACACTTCTTTCGATTGCCCTGATTGGTCGAACCAACTTAGTACCCGCCAAGAGCCACAGGAGACGGCGGTGTTGCCTTTGTTAAGTCCCTTCATATTGGAGTTATCGTACTGTTGTAGGTTAATTTGACCAATGTTTAAGCTTTTTGTAATTTGATGATGTGTGTGAAAAGTTTTCGTAGAGAAAAAATTATTAAATAAAACTGTTAAATTGTTATAAAACATTTATTGGTTAGTAGAAAAAAGAAGATTTTGTTTCTTTTTTTAGTTTAAAAAAGAAGCAAACCGAAAGGATCTCATTTTGAACCAAATTTTTGTATTAATTAGTATCTAATAGTTGTTTTTTCAAAATCTAATAAATAAATATATTATATTATAATATTATTCTAATTGTGCATTTTTTCATTTCCCAAATAGTTAATACGAATAAATTATGATAAAAAATAATAAATTACCCAGAATAAACTATGTTACTAGTGTATTTATTCATGTAGGTAAATTTGACCTGTGATTGGGCTTTTTAGATAG
Organism: Limnephilus rhombicus; assembly: GCA_929108145.2. Lineage (NCBI taxonomy): Eukaryota > Metazoa > Arthropoda > Insecta > Trichoptera > Limnephilidae > Limnephilus > Limnephilus rhombicus. Next base: position 34,768,761 of record OV815297.1, read on the forward strand.
CAAATATGATTGGGCTTCTGGGGTTAAAAATAGTTTTATAAGTGATATTTTGTAAAATTTGTAGGATAGGTAAAAATATATAATGGATTTTTAATTTTAATATCAAGAATTAATTTATATTTTTAAACAATAACCTCCCACACAGGAGTACATGAGCAAAATAATATCCCCCACGGCATTTATCATCTTTGAAGATATTGTGTGGAGGATCTTTTTTTAAGAAAAGAAGTAGTGAACAATGGGTCTTGAAGAGACTTGTTGTATGAGGGAGGAAACACAGAGGCCGGCAAATAGTTTCTCAGCCGAGCTGTTGAACTTAAAAACGAGCCGTAGAAGCGAACATGTCGCTCTATCTCTGTCATTTACAAATGTCTACCGTGTTTGGTATGTTTCCCGACTATGCACCAGTGCCGAAGTGATCAATGACGGTAGTTCCTTGGAGCGTCTTCCATTGTAATACCGGTAGAACCTGACGCTTTTGATCTAAATATTCTGACGATTTTACTGTCATAATAAAACAATTAAACACAGTATTAGACATGACAATCCTCACAAAATGCTGGTTAGATAGATCCTACACGTCTGTATCTAAGTATACGGTCACTCCGATATCACAAGAGATGTGATATCGGCAGTTTTTACTGGGTAAGACTGTGTTTCCTGGCGATATCGTTAACCAAAATTACTGCACACCTTCAAAAAATCAACTCAATAAACGAATTCTTTCCGTTTTCAAACTATTCCCATTAGGTAGTAGATCAAACTATTCCCATAACATATTTTTTTCATCCGAAATCCAAGTTATAGCGGGGCTAAAGAATTTTCACTTCAAAAAATAACAGAGCTTGATATATATACCGGTCAATAACGTAGCAATAACTTCAATAAGTAGATATTAATAAAACACTACACCACAAATTTTCAATTGAAAACAAGACAATTATTTGTGATAATTCATGAATTAAATGCTTTTTATCATTACCAGTTTTAATTCTAGTCTGAAAGGGTTCTAGAAACCGTCAACGGGTTTATGTTGAGGAGTTAAATTAAATTTTAAAAGTTAAACGTTTAAAGTGGTTTAAGTTTAAACGTGTTTCGCTAATACGAGAAAATATCAGTTTTGCTTTGCCTTAAGTCAAGTTTACTGGGGATAAAGTTGAGACAAGCGCTTAACTTTGAAGTTATCTTAAAGTACTGTCGTAAAAACACGTGTTTCCAAAGTATTTTTTTTTGTGTGTCACCACGTGAACTTTAGTATGACTTTACACATTTAGAATATTTAGATGTTGTTTCACTTGCGGGGATTTTGTGAACATGTGGGTGAGTTGACTGTCATTTTATTTATTTAACCTTCCTACACTCACGCGTTGGTCTCTCAAACCGATAAATCAATAATTCATTGTTTTCTCAGAAGTTAACATCATCAGGACCTTGAGTTGTTAGTAGCTCCTAAATTTGTTGTTAGGCATTGTGTAGTGCGGCGCGCACGTTGGTGCTGAGTGAATGTGTGGCATTTATTTACCGTTGTCGGTCTTTTAGGTGAGTAACAATTACTACTCAAAAATCCTAATAATGATTAATTCTTTCCTTATAATATTTTATTATTCTTGATACTTTAATTTATTAGGTTTTTTTAAATTATTCACATGAAAAGGTTTATTTTTCTCAAGTTAGGGTAGAAAAAATATGTTCTTTTTAAGAGTTAAAAGTCTGTTTTACGAGATAAAGTAAAAGTTTAAATATTTTTCTTTTCTTTCAACCTTAGAAAGATAATCACATTTTGATGTACGGTTTGACACCGGAGCGGTCTTCCCGCGATCCGCCCGCGCCTCCCCCAACGAAATGCGTAGGCCTGAGCCGTAACCACGCGGTCTCGACGTGCTTACTCCCCCCTCCGGTAACCCGACGCTCATCTTTTCTTCAAGGTCTTCAAAAACTTCGCCTACTCTCCCAAGTACATTTTTTCGAGCAAAATCGGGGAACCGGCTAAAGGGCGCGGACTTCGAGCATCGTCTGCGGTTGGGCCGATAGCTATACGCATCCTCATTGGGATTGCCCAGTGGTCTATGGAATACTTTCTCTGGCTTTTCTCTTTATGAATTTTATTTTCTTTCTGCTATTTATAGTTATTACTTACATTATCGTATATCTGTTTTTTCGTCATTATTTATTTTATTTTCAGAAGGTTTCCTCGACTAGTCATAGCTGTTATTTTTCTTTTTCTTTTACTAACACTATTATCTCTTTTTGATGTTACCTATTTCATAATAATTATTCCACTGGATGATACTTCTATTTATCTTTTGTACAATGTTAATGTAAGTACTTGCATACTGCTTGCTAACCATGCATGGACATTGGAGGGTCTAGAGTCGTTCAAATAAATGTAGTTTCGTTAAAAAAAGTACAGTATTGACGTGTGCGGTGAAGGAGGAAACCATATGTTTCCTTATAACGCCGTTGGGAAAGTAGTGGGGTCCCCTCCAATGTAAGGTAAAGATAGTAATCATTCGTAAAATTGACGCATGAGTTTTCAATAGCGTTAATATTTGATTTTGTAAATTGATTTGAATAAACCAATCGGTATTATATTTTTACCAACAAATGAAATAAGAAATACAACAATTTGTGAATATATATTTATTCGTGCTTTTTCAATAATCATCAAAACTTTGGAATATTTTTTTTTAATCACGCATTTCTTACTAATAATCAGCCATTTTGATTAATTTATTTAATAATTAAGGTATATTATATTTATTAATAACTTATAGTTATGCAAAAATCAATCGAAAGAGTTTTGGAACGTATCAATATTATGGTTTTTGACTCATGCGGTCATTATATCTCAAAACTGGTGACACCTACACAGCGACGCGCGCGCCCCACGGAAGGTTCAAGCAGCAAGTGAAATGTCTAAAAAGTACAGAGACAGATTCGCAGTACTTAGAACGAGAGAGCAATAATTCTAACACGCACGCGTAAATTTTACGTAGACTATCTCTCCAGGGTTAAATCAATTCTATATAGTAAATATCAATAATGCTTAAAAAGGATATTATTAAAATAATACAGACGAGATAAAATCTCGGTCTGAGAGACCGTGCACGAGTATACGTGTTATGCCGTTAGGCGCGAGTATACGAAGGTTAAAGACATAGAATAAAATAAATAAAACACCAATCAAACAATTTGGTAGGTACCTTTCTAGGCATTCAAATTGATGGGCTTGTTCTAACACGAAATCTGAGTTTCATTCCGACGAGCTGGAGGCAAACCACGTGACTATATTTTTGGCACCAGGAGGGTTCGAGAATGCTTTGAATAAACTATAACATCAGTTGTACATTGACCACCAAGGAGCGAACATTGAAATAACCAGACCCTGCGCAGAAAAGTAAAGTTTGCTAAAGTATGGCAATGGTTTGCAGCGCAATCCATTTTCTACAATATTATTTCTAACCAGAGACCAGACAAACCATTTACGGTTAACAGGTTGCTTCTACCGGTTGGTCGATTACTATATTTTTATTTATTTTAGTAATTTGTACATTTAAGTTTACAAAATTTCTAATTAATTATAATATTTCATATTGCAAACTATATTTGATGTAGTTTTATGTAGCTCCTACAATACCTACGTCTTGAACTTTCCGATTGATGTGGACTTTAAAGTTTCTGGTAGCGTGTTATATAACTTCGTTCCTTTGTACAGTAAACTGTTCTGCGTATTCGCCTTATCCTTTTTTTGAAGCCTGATTTCCTTGCACGTCCTTGTGTTATGTATGTGAATGTCCTTAATGAATATAATTTTATTTGAGAAGTATTTTGTAAATGTTTATTATTTTATGTATAAATTTCATCGTATTCAAGGTCGGTTATTTATTTATTTACGCCCATTTAGGCTTTTACATACATATATATACACTTAACAATATTTACAAAATTATACTAGTAAATAGTGCAGGAAATGACTGTTTACAACACTTGCACATAAACAAATATAAAGCAAAAATACTATTGAATTTGATCCACACAGTATGCAGGCACAAAATATAAAAACAAGAAAAATACAAAAATCCAAAAAAATACAAAAATAGCTTCTCTCCTTCAGCCGACAAAACACCACCAATATGCTAGTCAATTCAAACAGTTTCATCAACACATTCCCCTACTTGATGAAAAAACTTCAATAAGGTATGCTTATATATTAAAATTGATGTATTAAATATATCAACAACATCGGAGTATTTGTTTCCAAGCTGTTGAATCCGTCGCATAGGAGTGTAATATTGGCATGTTGACTTAGAATTGCTACAATAATATGGTATGTGCTGTCTTGTGACTGACCTGCCTGGAGTATGAAAAGCGATTACATATAATAAATCAGGGGTATCAAACATTAAATTAATGATTTTATACAAACAGGTTGAATCGGAAATGATTCTACGATCAGATAATTTTATTAAATTTAATGAACGAAGTAGGTTATCGTAATTTAGGCATTCACTAGGAATGCCCATTTTAAATTTTACATAGGAAAAATATTTTGGATTCTTTCAATCGCATGTGAATGTTTGGGGACCAGACCGTGAGATTGTATTCTATATGACTCCTTAATATAAATACAAAATCCTTATCATCTAATACAAAACTATATGTACAATGCATTTGGCCAATGAACGCGACGCTGCTGTATTAAAATGTATATACGAGATCATTTTTTTATTTATACTCTGTAACCGTTTTTTTTTATTTATACTCTGTGCAGGCAGAAAATATACAGCAGCAATTATGACCGCCACCAATATTTATTTTATATTATTTCTGTATTGACGCTGTCAGAACGATTTTATTTTGATAAATGACGTGTTTGCAAAGCATTAATATTCAATGATTATTTTAACACGTTATTTCGTGGAATTATTAAAATACATTTTTCTGGAAGTGACAGGTTTTGACAGAAACATTTTTTAAAATCGTTAATTAATTTTCATATTTTTTCTGTCGCATTTACGAGCATTTCGGTGTAGGAAAAGACACGACAATAAATCATTTTTGATTAACAATCTGATAAACGTAGAAATTGTCAGATTTCACCGTGTTTACAACTAAAACTATTTTAATATAAATCATTGAAAATATGTTTTAAAAAGAATTCACGAGTTGTAATTTTAAATGTCACCTACTTATAAAGTTTTTTTTCACATTCTAATTTTTGTAAAATACTCCATCACATGTAAAAAAAACTTTCCTGGATCGTTTTCGTCATCCTATGATAATACTAACCCTTCAGGCCTCGTAAGGACATTACTGGCCAAATACATTACTTGCCCGTTAGAGCCTGTTAGGGACAGATCTGGTCGGGGTGTCAACACATAACAAAAGCATTTCTTTTAAATCTTTTTTTTTTTTCAAATTTATCTATGATTTCTTCGTCTAATAATTATTCTTTTAAGTTTGTCTCAAAATTATGAATTTTTTGTCTTAAATTTAGGAGGCGGGTGTGTAAGTTCCGCATCCCCGGTAACCATTTATTGGACAACCAACACATCTGCGTCAGGTCACCCCAAGAGATTTGGTGACTTAGCAGAGATGTCCGGATTCATTGGGTGAGGTGTTTCTATGTCTTGGCGGTGGAAACGTCTGCCTACTACTGCAAAGTAGATCGGATCTTGAGAGGCTGGTTGAGGGAGTTCTTTTGACCTCCCCAGCAGGACTCTCTCGACTAATCGCCTTTCATTGCAGTGGGAGGGATGGATTCATATATCCGTCCCTCTTGAACCCACTGGGTTCCCCGCGTTTTCATCCCGTGACAAAATATCCCCGACAAAACATATCCTACGGACAAAGCATCCCACTAGCTTAACAAAAATGGGACAAAAATAATACTGACGTCCTGTAAAGACAATAAATATTTGTTATGTTAGGTTTTAATATATATTTTCTGGGGGAAGTTTTGTACATAGGACATAATCGAGGATATTTTATTAATATTTCGCGGGATAAAAAGGCGCTTTACCGACCCCCACATAAAACCTAACCTCATAAATTTTTCCTTCTCAGAATTCCGCTACTTCCTTTCCATGAAAAGACACTCAATACTGCATTTCCCAAGATAACATAGGCCACGAGGGATATTATTTTCCCCACAAATATCACTGCATTAAAATATGTGAGCCTGAGGTGTGTAAATAAGCCCAGACCCTCTGGGCTTAATACCCAAGAATTATGATTATTAAAACTCTACTTGCGCGGACAAATATATCACAAAGAATGGTACAAAGAAAAACTCCAGGGAAAATAACAGATCCACCAACCTTGTTTTGTAGTTCTTGTAGCTTGTAGGCCTCCGTAATTTCAGCCAATCAATAGTTAAGTTCAATCAGCGCAATGCTTTTGTGACTTGAAAACTTGCACAAGAGATGAGATTTGTCAATTAATACACAACTCATAAGTTTTTCACAATGAAAAGATTTTTTTAAATAAAAACAGACGATGTCAGTTATTTTTTGTTTGAATTCTATTTTCAAACCATCAGGTGTCTCTGTTAAATCCTAAGAGTGCCTACCTAACTACCATCCTTGTGATATAAATTATATTTATTTAAATTTTCGAAGTAACAAAATAAACATATTGTAGGACCTAACCAATCACATTCCATTATATCCTTTTTGTAACAGATCTGACTGGGATATCTATGCATCATCAAAGCAATTTTTTGATTTTTTTTTCAATAATTCCGATATATGTGATTCGAAATAAGTACTCTTCTCATTTACAGATTGGCGGGATTTTTTAGTTGACGTTTTTTAGTTGTTGTTATTATTATTTTATTAACTGCACTTGCTCTCAACACAGGAGTTCCTAATGAGACAGGCGCAGTGCATCACCAATGTAATTGAATTGATAAAGATGAATTAATAAAAAAATTAAAACACCAACACAAAGATATATTTTTCAGATGTATTTTATCTTATTGAAACTAAAATCACACTCATTGCACAATGTTTGCATTTGGAATTTAAAAGCTTACAAACGAATCAAATTAAATTCTCGCATATTTTGTTAAACATGATAATAAAAACCATCAAAGAAAATACCAACAGATTTTAAATGTCACACAAAACTAAACAAATCTCGACTAATATTATTTCTCAGAAATTTAACAAACTCCTTTGAAATTATTTGATAGCGTTTCCGAAACTTCATTAGAAAATTTATTAAATAAACGAAGAGCTTTTCATCTACGAAATAAAACGTGGTAGATGTCTGCAATCTGTCCACTTATACTACGATATCAGGCTTCAAAAGATCCGACTTCTGAGAAAGCTCTCGACCTGCGAAGCTTTTAGGAACTGAGAAATTGGACGGAGGCCAATTGCTGCTCGGAAGGATTGTACAACTGTACAACCTGATAAACAACTCAACTTAATAATAAACACCTGCGACAAAATAGCCTCAAGGAACTTTTTACATAAAAACAACTCTTTTGCATCGTAGTTGACTACGAATATATCGATCGTCTAGCTAGTCAGGCATCTTACAATACAAAATTTTGAGATAATTACTATTGCGAACTCCTGCCACTCATTAACTTACGAATACCGACGGTAATTACACGACAAAATACACTATTCTACTGTAGTATTCATAAGCGAAACTACATTGCCCACTCTCCGATTCAACGATTTCACACTATGGGAAATCAGTACTTAGGTGGTGTTGACATATTTAACATAAACTTGGAGAATTTTGTTGATCTTGTAAAAAACTTATTCCAAAACAAAAAAAAATATTAGGGGTTATTATTAATACTCACTTACGCTAGACTGACCACATAATTTTCATCACAAATAAACTAAAAGGAGTCATGCACCTAATAAAATCCATTAAAAACATTTTCCCACTAACAATACTCAGATCCATATATTCGGCACTTTGTCAATCGATTGCGACATATGGAATACTGGATTGGGGAAGGGCTACAAATGTAGTAATAGACCCAATTCAAAATATACAAAAGGCGATCATTAAACTAATCCTGCAAGTGCCTTTCTACACAGATTCAAACGAAATATTCAAAAAATTAGAAGTCATGTCAATAAAACGACTTTATGCCAAATCTGCTCTGCTATACTTCCTCCAAAACAAACTCCATATTCAAATTCAACCCAAAATAATAATAAAAACCAGGTCATTAACAAATATAACCCTGAACATATCGATAACGCACACCACACACGGACAAAGACATTTTCAGTATTATGCAACCAAACTTTTTAATTATATGCCCATTACTCTGAAACAACTGCTAACTGCAAATACATCTACAAACATTCACAAAAAACATATCACAGACTGGATAAAAAATCAAGATATTCACTTTATTCAAAATACTTTAATCCCTAACCAAACTACAAAAAGTGTAAAATAAATAAACATGTCTTTCAAGAATTTACCAACTTTTCATACGCACATATATTATATATATAGCGCCCTTGAGGTGATTTTTCACAAAAACGGCGCTATGTAAATCATCCAAATATTATTATTATATACATTATACATTTTTTTCCTTCTAAATAATCTATGTACAATTACCATTAAAATGTAAAAAAAAAAAAAAAACAAAAAAACTGACTTTCTACTACAACACATAAATACTTGTACTTGTCACACACTTAATCATAAACACGTAAACACCTCAGCACAGGTTCTCCTAGTGAGATGTTCACGAAATATAGAATATTACCAACCAACAGTTTCACCTTCTCAAACCTACCTTACACCCAACATAATGAAATGTAATATTTATATGTAAAAATGTTTATAATATGGTGTAAACTGTAATATATAGATATAAATAAATAAATAAATAAAACATATCCGTATCTCTGTAAACCTATGAAATCGCTGTATTTTTGTATTTTTATGACTTGTGTGCTTTATTAACTAATTTTATTTTTATTATTTCTTTATCTGTTTAAAAATCATCTGTCATGAATTAATTGTACTACGAAACATGTAATTGGGCGTTAAATTAATATATATATATATATTTTTAAATAAAGAAGAAAGCAATATTCAAATGCTTACCTTAAATCAAATATTATTTATACGTATATTACATACCAGCTGCGGTACCCGGCTTCGCTCAGGGAGTTGAAATGAGATTAAACCGACCATATTTATATATCCTTACCAATGGATAGCCCCCACCCATTCAAAAAGGCTTCGAATCGGACATAATGTTCCAGAAAATTCCACAACATTCGAGAGTGTTCTGGAATGTTCCACAATGATGTTCCCGATTCCCCTATTCAAGAACACTCCACAATATTTCAAAATATTCCAGGATGTTTTAGAACATTGTGGAATGCTCCCGAATGTTCTGGACTGTTCTAGAAATCTATAGAGGGCAAAACTTTCAGCCCTTATACCTTCAAAAGTATGTAAAAACGGGAACCTTCTTCATGAATGGGGGATAGAGGGTTATCACACCACATAACTCCCTTGATCGGGACTCGTTTCTGAGTTTTAGCGGGACGCACACTTTTGTGCACTTTCTTTGATAACATATATTGATAACATACACTATAAAATAACACAGGAAGACATAACGGTCCGGTGCATTAATTTGACCTTTTATATCCTACTAGTGACCCAGAAAACATCAAAATTTTGTTAAATTCATTACAAGTTTTTCTTTATTACAATAAATTTGATGGTGTTTACGAGTAATCCGAGTATTGTACCAGATATTTTACAATTTTACGTACGAGTATAAATGCGTTCTCAACTTAAGAGCGTTTAACCAGCCAGCGGACGAAAATCCACATTTCGTCGAAAGTTGTTCTTACGATCGTGCAGGGCGGTTACAATGAGAAAGATTAATTATTCTCCGTACCAACTTTTTTAAATTTTAAATCTACATCGAATTTATTCTAATTCAAATTAGCTTTAATTTATATCTTCATCCAAAAATGCTGAAAGGCGTGATGATAAAACTATTAAAATAATGTACTTTTTGTAGTTATTTTTAATTATAAGTATTTATAATTTTTTAATAATGTCTAAATTTAATAAGAATGTTAAAAAAATCTGAAATATATTAGTTTGTAAGTGCGCAAATAAATACACAAATGGACCAATTTTCGTCAAGAAACACATGTACGTACATATTTTTTAATGATTTTATTGAAACTAAAATTAAAATTTTAAAACATGCGTTTGCTAGATTATGTATTGATTTATTTTACTGCATGATTTTATTATTTGAAATGGGTGTGGTATAATACAAAATCTTTTTTGAAAATTTAACAAATCTGCCAACGACCTATGGAATAACCTTATTATACTAAAAATTTAAAAAATTTCTCAAAACTTATTACATGCGAATGCTAGATAAAAAGAACAATCTTTCGAAATCCATTTATAATTTTTTGTGGAAAAGAGTCAATAGGTCTAAAATCTGATTTGAAAATGACATATTTCTGGTTTTCTCTGGTAATGCCCTCTTAAATTTAGATTTTTTGAAGGACTTTAATAAAAGGTTGAACATAATAATAAACTGAATTATTAATTTAGATTTCGAATTTGGCAGCCACCTCTGGTGGAATTGCAAAAAACCCTTGATCCTGTACAGACACGGTTTGTTTGATAGATTTCCCTATCCTTAACAAGCGAAATGCAATATTTTGAGCACTGGTGAAAGGTGGGGATGCTGATCTTGTTCTACTTGTTTTGACTTATGTTGAGTAAAAAATTAAAAATAAATTTTAAGTCAAATAAGATAAAAAAATCGGAAAGAAACAAACAATTTTCAGACAGATGAATTGTTAAATGTTCATGTTAGAACAGGACACTACGCTCAGACAGTAAATAATATTCATAAAAATTGAATCTGTTCTGAATCATTAAAACGGCCACCGTCTTGAAACCGGAACCGGAACATGACAAACAAATTTCAGACAGATTAAATACTAAATAGTCGAAATTTTAAGTAACCCCCGACACAAAAAAAGCTGATGACCTTGAAACGCCTGAACAGATTTTCATGAATTGTAGCTAAGAACCATTTCGATCGCGTCAGCCTTCGAACAAAAAAAACCGCATCACAATCGGTCCATTCGTTTAGGAGCTACGGTGCAGATCACAGATAGATACATAGACACGTCAAACTTATAACACCCCTCTTTTTGGGTCGGTGGTTATAAATAGGACGCTACACTAAGAAAATAAATAATTTAAAAAAAGGGTAATCGAATCTGTTTTGAACCATTAAAACGGCTATCGTCTTGAAACCGTCACCGGAACAAACAAATATCAGACATATGAAATGTCAAATAGTCGAGATAAAACAGGACGTTACACTCAATCAATAAATAAAATGTAATCTTCCAAACATTTTCTCTCAATTCACCTAAGCTGTTTTTGAGCAACTTTTTTGTCTGAGGCAATTTCGTCCCGGCCATTCTGTCTTTCACCGCTACGCTTTACTTCTTTGGAGAAGCTCAGTCTCCAGTAGTCTCTAGAACTAACCTGGGGAGGTCTGGAGGTGTTTGAATTGAAATTATTGGTTAAGTAATGGACTGCAGCCGAGAGGTTAATGGAACGGCGCGGCGGAAAGTGGACGGCTTTGAAGCCGGTTTACTGGAAAATGAATTCTAGAGAGACGCTAATAGATCGCCACTTGGAATGCTTTTGCTGAGAAAGTGAAATAAGCTGGAATGCCGTCCTCCGTGGCTGAAAGGTATGCCTCTGGACTAGAAATCTGGTGGTAGAGATTTTTTAAATATCATTTAATATAATTTTTCCGGACATAACACAAGGATGCGCAATGAAAAATTAAAAAGATTTAATTTGACTATCTCGGAAGCAGTGGCGGCCGCTGCCCTGAGAATGTGGTGGTTCACTGACAATCCGTATCTACCTACTATATTAATTAGGAATTTTTAATTACTAATTTATTTTCAAACAATACAAAAACATGATTTGGTTCGTTTGCAAAGCGAATGCACACCAATGCGGCCGATACGAGGGCGGTCGGCGGCCGCGTTATGGGAGATTAAAAGCGTTCTCCCTGATAATATCCGTAGCATTATATTGGTAACTAATACATGTATTTTTTTTATTTGTTTACGCCTTGATGGCTTTTACATGTAAGTTAAATTGTACAGGAGCATTATAACAAGTATGTAGCATCGTAACAAATATATAGTACGTTAAGTAATAAACAGAGCGTGACAGACATAAATATTACACAAAACTTGATTACAAACATACTCGAAGCAAACCGGTTGGCAGAGGTGTAAAACATTTTTTTGCGGTTAATATAAAAATAGGTCAATTTCTTGTAATTTTTTATTTTGTGCTATTATAAATGTACGTTAGTTTGTTATTAATAGTTATTATTATGAAAAAAATAAAATAAAAGGTACACAGCAATTACATACATAAAGAAGGAATCAGGTACTATGCAAGTAGTTACATAGCAGTGTGTATTAATTTTTTTGCTGTTAACAATTTGAAACATTAAAGAATTTTTATGTAAGTTTGTTATTAATATGAAAAAAAGGTACACAGCAATTACATATATAAATAAGTAAGTAGGTACTATGAAAGTAGTTACAGAGCAGTGGATATTAAATTTGTTACTGTTAACAATCTGGAGCATTTAAGGATTTTGCATCTGCATACATATACGTTTTTTAAACGAAGCTATGTTTTTATAAAAAAAATATGTCAATAGAACAAGTTTCACTCCCCACACGATGCAATCTCTGAAGACAAGCAACTATGTTAAATGGAGCATGGAGTCTAGTATTATGATTGTTGGGGACTTGATAATTTATCATATTCACTAGTTCAGGGCTATATTAGAGATTTTGAAATGTTTAAATTAGAGATTCTATAGATTTAAATTAGACAAATTAAATTAGAGATTTTAAGTAAATAAAGTAAATTTAGATATTATTATTATTTGCCATTGCTGCACACGAAGACACTGTGCGACCAGCCGCCCTCGCTCGGAAGTACATAAAATCGTATTGTACTCATTCGTTTTGTTGTGAAGCTATACAGGTAGTTTAGGGACGTTCTTGACTTACTTTAACCGATCTTTATCCCTTTATTACTCGCATGGGGTCAAAGCATTTTCGGATTAAAGATTCCCCCCGCGCCCTCGCTAGCTTCATAACGCGCGTCTAAGTTTGTATTTTAGTAGCGACCAAGTCACGGGAGTGGAAGAACGCGTTGCTGTGCACTTGAGCGGTGACCTCGTGCGAGTAATTGTGTTACTTTTATTTGTACCAACAAAATGCAAGAAATGTACAAGATTTGTGTGCAATGATCACTCTGAAATATATTGTAAACAGTGTAAAAAGAGTGAGTCGGAGAGTTCCTTAAAAATACGAGTATTAACTATGATCTCAGTATACTTAGGTACAAATTTTTAATTATTCATAATTATTTTAGTTTAACTTGTTTTTGTAATATTAGTTGATAATTCATGTTATTATTTATAGATATTACACAATAAACAAAGCACTTTAATAATAAAATTGTTTCATTTACTTATATATTTCAATATATATTAAAAACAACTCATACTATTTGGGGTCATCTGTGACCCCATGCGAGCAGTTATGTAATGTTCTTTGTGCGAGTAATTAAGGGTTAACCAGATCCACTTGGAATGTAAATACTAAAAACAAAACGAGACCAAAAGGTGTTTGCTTGAATTGGGTGATAGGAGTGAAGGAAAAACAGGATACTCAAGGAAAAAGGAATGACCAATCACTTACCACTGTATCTCTGCAAAGGAGCATGCTAAACAACCCGAATGTAGTTTTACAGGGTGTAAAGGGACGTTCTTGACTTACTTTAACCCGTGATTCCTGACATTATTTGGATTAAAACATGTAAATTAAATGTTGTTCTATAGAGAGTTTCTTATAATTTTTTTTTTTTACTTCAAAATCAAACATAAAAAAATTTTTGTTCGACATGTCGTCACTGGTCACTCAGCAGAATAACCGACTAACCCTCACTCACCCCTCCCCTCCCCTCCCCTCCCCAACCCTTCTAGTTTTTTTAATTTTTTAGTTGAAAAAAAACGTCAAAATTGTTACCAAGCCTAAAATTTTATTTACATTTTTTACTACAAATAATGTCAGAAATCACTGGTTAAAGTAAATCAAATACGTCAACCTTAACACCCTGTATAACTTGTGGTTGTGTCGTGTACTCCTTTGCAGAGACAAAGTGGTAAGTGATTGGTCATTCCTTTTTCTCGACATTCTTGACTTTCTTTAACCAGCCATTCCTGACGATATTTGGAGTAAAAAAATTAAATGAGATTTTGGTCTACAGCGACTTTTCTTCACCCGTCTGAGTAACCGACCAATACCTCATCCCTTCCCTAACTCTTCAATACCTCCTGATTATTTTTGTTTTTAGTTGAAAAAAAACAATCACCAAGAGTCTTAAAAAAATATAAAAATTTCCTTTGCATTTTTAACTCCAAATAATGTCAGAAATCACTGGTTAAAGTAAGTCAAATAAATCCCTTAACACCCTGTATAGTTATTGCGATTGTGTCGTGTGCTCCTTTGCAGAGATACAGTGGTAAGTGATTGGTCATTCCTTTTTCCTTGCATAAATTGTTTTTTCCTACTAATATTATCACCATATCACTCAATTCCAGCAAACACCATTTCGTCTTTAGTATTTACAGTCCATTACAAGTGTATCTGAAGCTTGTATGTCGTAAGCAGTTTTGGATGCAACAAGAAGAATATTATCTATGAGAGGGTGCATGAATGTAATTGAAGCAAGAAGTGTGTGCCAAGACAGAGTTCCTTTCTGTGAGAGCGGCGTGATTGTTAGAATTCATTTTTTAAATTTCTGTTATTCTTTTATAATCAAAAAGTTTCACAGGACTATTTATTTATTAATTTACGGACAACAGTTCATTTAAAAGATATTAATAATAACACGAATATAAAAAACAGAGATGACAGTGAAGGGAGATTACATATAAATTAATAGCAATGACAATATAATATCCCATAACTTTGTCAAAACTAAAAGATCACACGGATGGCATTTCTAAGGTGTCACTTACACTATAAAATACAATCATATTTTAATGAAAACGGTCACTTAAATGGAATGAAAACAATAATGTTGTGATCAAAACGGTTTCTTTCATATTTATTTCATAATTATTCGATAGTAAAAAAATAAAAGTGCGAATAAAAGTGCGGGATCTGATTTAATTCCATCCATATTTTATGTAAAATGCCGGGACCAATTGGCTTATCCTCTCTCCTTGCTATTCAAAATGTCATTTGAAGAAGGCAACTTCCCCAACTTCTGGAAACAAGCACTCATTACACCAATCCACAAAAGCGGGGACAAAACTAACATTACCAACTACAGGCCCATCTCCAAACTCCCAATTGTCAGCAAAATCATGGAAAACATAGTTCTTGATCAACTTTTTCCGGCGGTACAAACAATCATATCTAAAAATCAACACGGCTTTTTCAGAAAACGGTCGGTCGAGACAAACCTTCTGGAATACACAGATTTTATTTTAAATTCTATGTGTGGTAAAAATCAAGTAGACTCTATCTATACGGATTTTTCAAAAGCCTTTGATAAAATTAACATTGACCTGCTTCTGAAGAAACTGTTAAAAATCGGGATTAATGGTGACCTTCTCAGATGGATCAAATCATATGTAACAAACAGAAGTCAAGCAGTTAGAGCTAAGGGTTTCTCCTCGCGTTTTTACAGTATACCTTCAGGAATCCCGCAAGGATCACATCTCGGACCTCTCTTGTTTATTTTATATATCAATGATATAGGTAAATGCTTTAAAAATTCCAACTTCCAAATTTTTGCTGATGACACTAAGATTTACAAAAAAATCACTAATATTAATGACAGCCTAGAATTGCAAGATGATATCAATAGGCTTGGAATATATTGTGCTAACAACCAACTGTTCCTTAATCTGGAAAAATGTAACACAATATCATTCACCAAAAGCATAAACCCCCTAATATTCCCGTACAAAATCAATGATGTAGAGATAAAAAGATGTTGTGAAGTGAGGGACTTAGGAATAATAATGGACTCCGGAATGTCTTTCCGAACACATATAAATTCCATCTGTGACAGGGCGTACAAACTTCTAGGATTCATCATAAGAGTGACCAAACCATTTAGGTCTCCACACGTAATCAAAATACTGTACGTCTCTTTTGTTCGCTCAATATTAGAATTCGGATCAGTCATATGGAATCCCCAATACAAAGTAAATATTGAAAGGTTAGAAAGAATTCAAAAAAAGATATTGAAACACCTAGACTTTAAATCCTTTCGAACTTCAGAAAACCTAAAAGACTCATTAACATTCCATAATTTATCAACTTTAGAAGATAGAAGAAATATATCCGACCAAAAATTTTTATTCAAAATCATTAACAACGTTGTTGACAACAACTATCTTCTAGAACACATTAATTTCCACTGTCCAATAAGAAACACAAGGTCAAACCAACTATTCCACATCCCATACTCAAAAACAAATTACACACAACATTCGTTTCTCCGAAGGACGTGCACAAAATACAATGATATCTTTTACGACGCTGATATTTTCCATTTGTCCTCAGGCCAATTTATTAAATCCATAATAGATAAAATTAAAACAAATTGTTAATTACGAACTCTCCACCCCTGCTGCATGTTATTTTTTTCATTCTCATTATGTTGGTTTTCCTTCTTTTTATTATAAAAATAATATTTGGATGATTTATATATCCCATATGCTTTAATTTGTGTGTGTGTTTTTTTTCTTTCATTTCTGTTGTATATATACATATTTTTCTTTTTTTTCTACCACTTTATGTTTTCTTTAATGTTTTAATCCATGTTTATATATTATAAATTGTAGCGGAAACTTCGCTGGTTAATGCAATCATGTAATATGTTACTTTCTTATAAAATATGTATAACTGTTTGTTTCCTAAATAAACTAAAATAAAATAAAATAAATAAAATAGTCACTTTAATATTGCATAAGAAAGATTCGCTCTGATGTAATCGCTTATAAATCATTGTTTTGTTTCACTTTTTATTTTTTACACATATTTAAAAAAAAAAACCTCATATATTTTTTTAAATTTTATCTATTGTTGAAAATGGTATGAACTAATGATATAATGAATGAGAACATTTTGTCTGATCTCTTAACACTTTGTTATTAATTCATATATTTTTATCACTTATTATTTTCTCTGTTTATCATTTTATTTTTAAATTTTATTATTTTGCTTTTACTTAACTGTTTTGCATGACCGATATTTGCGTGTGTTATTTTTATTAAATTGTGAAATTATTAACCCCGATACAGGCGAACCCTAGTGGGGTTAATAATTACATGCTAAAAATATATGTACATAAATGTGAAGAAGCAATAAATAAATAAATAAATAAATAAAAATATAAAATGTAAAAAGTACATATAGAAGACACGTCAAATCATGAAGAAGCATTTAAATATTGCGTATCGACTGCCGAGAGTCATTTAGTTTTTACACCAAAAAAATCAATGTTTTGACTTGCGTTGACAAGTCTCGACATTCTGGATAAGGGAGAATGGTATCCATAATTAGTAGAATGTTGATTGAGGAACAGCAATTCATTATTTCAAAGTCTACGGGAAGGGATGTTAAACTGGATGAGTTGTAACAATGCAGGTGTATCAGTAATACTGTTGATAATTTTAAATATGCAAATTAGATCAGAGTCCTTTCTACGTTTTTCTAAAGAAGAGATGTTTAAAATGTGTTCAATTTCATCATATTTATGAGTACTTGCCTCTTTCAAGACCCAACCTCCAAGCAATTCCTTTTAGGAAACGATGTCGTACGGATTCGATGTGACAAATGTGGACAGCATAGAAAGGAGACCAAATGACACTAGCATATTTAAGGTGAGGGCGAACCAGCGAACAGTAAAGAGTTTTAAGTGTACTTAAATGTTTGAAGTCAGAGGTAATTCTATGAATGAAGCCGAGTAGTAGTGATTTATTTACGATATTATTAATGTGATCACGGAAAGAAAGTTCGTAGTCTAGAGTGACCCCAAGGTCCATGATAGATTGATAGAGGACTATTATAGACTATAGACTATTGATTGATAGAGGCATTCAAGTACGGTGAAAGTTCATTGAATATACTCGTAGATTGGAAACCGCAAGGAACAACAGATCGCTTGTGCAATGAATACGGTAGGTTCACAGGACATTGCATCTAATGTAGATACAGTGGTAGTTAATGGATCAACTGCGCACGGCGAGAATTAATTGATTGTGGGGAGGTGTCATTGAATGGTGAAGGGGTGCATGTTCGCGTTTAGTTCAAATAATTGACGAGGATGTTTACGTTGAAACAACACGCCAGGGATTGTGGCGCTTTGCAACAACACATGCCGAAGCGATGACAAAATTGACGAACAGTTTTACGGAAATCTACAAATGTATTGTTTGTTCGTATGAAGCAGATATTTTGTGATGTGAAATTAAAATTTAAAATAAAATTAAAATAAACATGTGCGCTCACATGCGGTAGATGGGAAGCCTTCAGAAAACTAAACTTCGAGAGTATCAGGAATAGGATATAATTGTAGTTTATTTATGACAATATCGTTACCAAGTTTAAAAATTACTAGCAGACCCGAACACACGTCGCTGTGACTAATGAAACATAATGCCACGCCATTACCCAACCTTTATAACCAACGCTATCTGTTAAATCAAATCCACACCGCCCGCTTGCCAGCCCGCTGCCCGCTGTCCGCTTGTCAGCATGCTCCCTAATTTACACAAAACCTTGACGAATTATACAGCTAAGAACCTGCCTCATGAATCACTCTATCTATTGGTGAAAACCGCATGAAAATCCGGTCCGTAGTTTAAAAGATTTATTTTATATTATTTAAAGATTTTACATTTTATTCTACGATGCACCACACAAAGAGGAGGCCGATAGGCAACAAAGCACCGCACAAAGAGGACACCGATTAGTCTATCTCATTCTTTCGCAGGCTAAATCGTATAGATGTATGTGTTTGTCTCTTTTTAGTGTCGCTCGTTTACGTTTAATCGAGTTTTAAATCACAACGGTTCTAAAGAAGTTTTCACTTCAATAAATTTGTACACTCCACTTTTATTTACACTTATGTAATATCTCTTATTAAAATAAAATTTAATAAGAGATATTACATAAGTGTAAATAAACTTTAATAACACCACTTTTTTGGAAAAATATTTATTGTTTTTTTTTGTTATTTGTTTTTGGGGGTGTCTTCTAGCTGGTAATTAATAAAATGAATCGCCGAAATGTATGTTCCCGCATAACTTCCGAACGGCTGCACCAAATTGGATAATTTTTTTTTGGTAGCATTATGAAATTTGTATAAAAAGATGCAATAAGTGGTGCGCGAGCTGTTTGAAAACTACATGTACCGGGTATTAATTCATGGAACGCGGGAGGGGGGGGGGCAGGAAGGAGGAGGGGAACCTGGGAGGGGGGAGGGGAACTCTGGAGGGAGGTCTGCGGAACGGGTGAAGGGGGGAGTGGAGTGGGGAGAGGGAAGGTGGAGGAGGCGGTGTGGAAACGCGAGAGGGGAAGAAGACGCGGGAGAGGAATGGAGGGGGGGGGGGGGCGGAAGGGAACGACGAATGGGAAAGGACAAGCAGGGAAAAACAATTTCTTTTTTAAATGGCATAGCAACGCATGCTGGATACCAGCTAGGAACACCCAAAAGGTTTGAAAAAACGTGAGAATGTCTTGAATTATTCTACAGTCCATTTGCGAGTCGTAATACTTGTTTATGCAATTATTATATTTTTATTTAGTTCAGTTTCCAATTTTTAATTTGTGGACACTAACTATTTGACAATAAGATGTTTTTAAGGAATTCGCGCTCAAAGATATCATTTAAAACAAAATTGTCTTTGTTTTACAAGTTAACACTGGCTAAAACAATGTGTCGACCTCAGTAATTTTGCTAAATAACAAGTAATACCCATTCTTTAATGTGATTTAAACAAGTCTAAAATTATAACTTCTTCAAGTGCAGCAGTGTGAATAATTAACGGATTTGTTTTAAATTTCTCATTGCAGTGTTGGCACGAGCCGAGTTTATTATTATTTCGAATAAATCAAACGCTTTTACAGCGCATTAGCTTCGTGCTGCAAATTGCAAAGATAAAAAGTCGATTATTCGTGTAATTTCATACTATTTATAAAAAACATCGTTAGCCTAAGCGTTTTGTGAAAAATAATTTCAAACGTGCATCCGCGAACGTGAAAGTTTTGCAATTTGTTTATCGGGCGTTATTCGTTAGTATGTGTAGTGTTTGTAAGAATATATGTAGTATCAATGTATCTAAACGAGTTTCGTTAGTATACATATATACAGTTATATATGTATATAGTTTTAACCACTCAAGTATTTTGCCATTGGGCAAGTTTTTTGTCTTAAACGAACTGTCAGATTTACAAAAACTTTGTGTTATTTCCGCTTATCATTTAAAGCTCTATAAACGAAATACTTCTGAACGTAGTCGAATACTAAAAACTGCAAATTGTATTGTTACAAGTAAATATTAACAGTTGAAAATATTAAAATTTAGAATGCAAACATAAAAAAAAATTGTAAATATGACTCACGTGATGTTTTTATGTGAAAACGGTACAAAAGTCACGGATTATGTAACAAAAACACTTATTCTATCGAATAAACGTATAATAAATAATTTTATCATCTTACTTTTTTACCATTTCATACAAGAATATTTAATAAAAAAATTAACAATGTCTAACGGCGCGTAGGCGATTTGGTGGGTGAAAACTGTTTCTACTAAATGACTGTTTTTTGTGTATTTCTATAGACAACTTTGATTAGAAATGTGAAGCTTGATTTAATATCAATCTTTTGCTTTTTGTTTTAGGGTTGTCACTAAACAATAGGAACAAACGCATTAGCTTGAAAACAAGCTTATTATACTTGACTGCTATGGTTATATTGTTGTGTAAACAAGCTTAGGGTCGGAGTGGTTAAGGGATCTCAATAGGTGTCATTGGTAGTATTACAGGATAGAGACAGCTGACGGACGTTTGGGCCTCATATCTGAACGGCTACGAAGATAGCCGATCATATCCGATTTACAGGCAGGCATCTGATAGCATCCTTTAGAACGGACGTTCAGAAAGGACAGTTGGGAGGCTAAATTTAGGAGGCGGGTGTGGGTACCACACCACTTATTGGATAACCAACACCCATGCCATAGATCACCCCATGTTTAAACTGAACTGAAACCCATTTTCCCAAATTCCTTGCATTGTTATTTTCTCCCTTTGTCCTTTTCCTTCATTGAAAGGCTTTACTTACTTACTAGAAGAAGAGGAAGATGATGCATACCTACTTGGTGTACAAAGACATTGTTACACAAAATTAAAAATTACCCAAACTTAATTTAGTCGAAAATTTGTCGTGAAATCGTTTACAGCTCGTGCTTGAAATCTCGCTTTAAGAGGAATATAAACGCTAGAAATATTTCGAATCTCATGCCTGCAAAATTTTAAATCGAGCGTCTTTTTGCACGAGGCAAGTAAACATAAAAGTGGTTTTTATTTATTTTGTGCATAATTTTATAAGAACGAAAAAAAGTTAGAATATGGAAAACCTCAAAAATAGTCTAAGCCATAAAGGGGTAATTTTTAAAAATTGTTTCTTATATTACTTCATAGTTAAGTCACGAAAAAGCATTTTTTTGGTGGTTTACGCTTGTGGTTTTTTGTTACGTGAATAATAATTTTATTGTAATTCGAATATACAGAAAAGCGGCCGGCCGGCCGTAGTAGTAGTAGTTTGACGGCCGGCGTAGTCCAGTGGTAAGGTTCTTGACTGGCACTCCGAAGGTCGCGGGATCGAAGCCCGGCGTGGCAAATAAATTTTATTTGATTAATTTGTGTTATTTCACAATTATTCATTTAAAAAATAATATAGTATATTTGCTGCACGTTCCAGAGTGGAAGATACTCTCAGTATCGCCCTGGTGTGAGACCACCATTCAGAATTGAAACGTTGCTTGAAATGGCTTTAGCCGTGTTTGGTGACCAGATCTGAATAGCCAGGTACTTCCTCACCTTCCTCTTCCCTATCTCCTTCCCCTTCTCACTACCATCAGCATCACAACATACCCCAATTGGGGATGCCATAGTCCCACTGGCTCCAGACGGGAGCAGTTGGGACTCTTGTGCGGTATTCATGTAAAAAAAAAAAAAAAGCTAGTAAAAACTTCGATTTATCCGTAGCATATTTTTTGATGTTCATACTGCAAGCCGATTCGTCGTAAAGATTAATCAAAATAGTATCTAAATAAGATATCACGTGTATATTCATCTTAAAAATCGTAAAAATACTTATTAACACAAAAGTGACCGTAAATTGTAACCACCCTTTGTGCCATCATCGTGGAAGACCAGCCACCACCAAGATTGGACAATCACAGCATATGAACATAGCAAAGGGCTTTCTTCTTTCAAATTGCCATATCCTGTGACTCGACTTGACTGACTTGAAAAAACGCCGTCAATTATCTTGTTTCATTCAAATAAAGATTTAGAGTTCACCCCCTCTCGTGTCACGATATTGGTCGTTGACCGTGTGGTGATGTTTGGTGACTTAGCAAGGGTGCCCGGATTAACGGTGAGGTTTGTCTTGGTCTTGGCAGCACATATGTTTGCCCAACTACTGCATGGCGGGCTGGATGGGGAGAGACTGGTTGATGGAGACCTTTTGACCTCTCCAGCTGGAGTCTCTCGACCCATTGCCTCAAACCTCAGTAGGAGGGATGGATTCATACGTCCGTTATTCCTGGATACGTTAACCTCCAGATTCGTTCCCACTCCTCGTACATTTTTGTATGTACAACCAGTACATACTTTCTGAGTAAATATTTCCCAAAGCGTTAACAAGGTAATTAAAAAATAATTTTTCGACAAAAAATTCTATTAAACTATCTCATCACAGTCATCACTAATATTAGAGTGTAAGTTCGGGCAGAATTTTGGCACATTGCTAGTCAATCCAAGGGAGCCTGCTTTGCCTCAATACAAAGGACTCTCGTTCCAAAAAACGAATTTTCTCACTTTTTCGAATTAGAATTAGACAAAATTCCGTCCCTTTTCGCCTTTTTAAAATTCATGGCTCACTCCCCAGATTGTACATTCTGTGGTCTGGAAGTGGAAAATTTAGATCACATATTTTTCAGTTGTCCCTCTCTAAACAAATATCCTCTATTCTGTCAAGCCTTATCTAAAATTGTCATTGCTATATCCACTTCTTAGTCTGAACTCGACTCCAATCTTCCACGTAATTTTGAAATTTTCTCATTTAAATAAAATTAATACATAAATCCACATTTCCTCTCTCCATAACTTTAAACAATGCTCTTTTTTTACATTAACTCCTCGCAAGAGGCCCTGAGGAAAATAATTTCCCTCAGGGCCTATGTCATCTGGGATGCTGTGTGGAGGGTCTTTTTGAGGAGAGGAATGAATGAACATTGGTCTTGAAGAGACCCATGTTGTAGGAAGGAGGAAATACAGAGGCCGTCAAATCATTCCACAGCCGAGCTGTTGAACACAAGAACGAGTCGAAGAAACGACCCGTTCTCATGTGACAAATATAGCACAAAGGGCAATTCTTAAAATTATACTTAGAGTGCCCATCAGAACCCCTACAGACTATGTTTTTAAAGCGCTGAATTTAATGTCACTGAAACAATTATATACAAAAGATATTCTAATGTACGCATTCAAAAATCAGGATAACTTTACACAGACAAACTCGGGCCGATTCACAAGATCTACATTACAACATACATTCTACCAACCTACAACTAAAACGACTTTTGGACAAAGAAATATGGAATACTTCTCTGTAAAATTATTTAATTTACTCCCTCTTGCAATGAAAACCACAAAAAAAATAACCGCCTTCAAAAGAAGCATAAAAATATGGATTATGGACATGGGAAGGAAGAAAATAGATTCAATTTTGCAACCCAACAAAGAATAATGCTTTGTTTTGTACTTTCTTTTAGATATAACTTAATAATTTCCCTTGGCAATATTCTAACATAGATTAGGTATTTACTTATAATTAAAATAATAAAACTTGTACAATGTGTCCTTAGAACGGGGTACCCCAGTTAGGACACATTTTCTCTAAAAAACTGTAAAAAAAAATGTATATAAATATAAATAAATAAATAAATAAATAAATAAATAAATAAATAAATAAATAAATAAATAAATAAATAAATGTCAACCGTGTCCAAATGTTGGGCACGCGTTTGGCGTGTTTCTCGACTATGCACCGGTGCCGAAGGGATCAACGACGCTGGTTCCTCGGATCATCTTCCATTGTAATACCGGTAGAACAAGGATAGCATTCCCACCCGACGCCTGTGCTCTAATGATTGCAATCCGTCTGTTAAGATGGGAGAATCTATTAAGCGGACCGCCCGTCTTAGCACAGAGTCGAGGGTATTTTTCAGGTATTTTGGAGCTCCAGACTAGAGGTGGCTGCCAAATTCAACCATGGGGCGCACTTGTGATTTGTACAAGGTTAGCAGTTGTGTACTATTAAAGTATCTGCGGGCCCTGTATAGTACGCCCAGTTGTTGGCAGGCTAACTTAACTCTGGCTTCGATGGAGCCCCCATACCTGAGCTGGTCACTTAGGGTTACGCCAAGCATATCAATAGAGGGCCTGTTCGGAAGATTACTACCGTTGAAAGATACTAGATTTTCATTTCGATCCCTTTTAGACGTAATCAGACAAGATTAGGTCTTTGAAACATTAAATTCAACGAGATTACTTTTACCCCAAAGGAAAACACTCTCGAGGTAGCCGTCCATTCTTTATTTCAAAGTCCTCCGAGCCGTTGGAGTTTGTGAGCCCTTTGGGGGCTTGTCAAACAAAAAGCTCTCATGGACTGTACTGTCATCCGCGTAACAATGAATTGGTGCACATTGCACATGACAAAGGTCGTAGATGTGCCAAAAACAAAGTCGGAGACAGAAACGATCCCTGTGGGACGCCAGCATTTGAACACCTTTAAAATTTGAAGGCCAGAAACGTTTGATAAATAAATAATAATATTAAAAAATAACAACCCCATCTACTTGGTAAAAAGGTAACTTTCCTAAAACTAAACAGAATGAGTCTAGTCAACTTTTAAAATAGTAGAAAACCATTTAGAGTAGGAGCCTAACTAAACTAATTAGTGTTTAAACTAATTACTAAACTTTAGTTTTAGGCCTGTTGTGTATAATATTACCTGTCGATGTTGTACATCATTAGTGAATCTAATAACAAACCCTTTAATATTCGTAAATTATATTAGAAAAGTTCAAACAAAACATCACAAAGTTGCGGAATTCTGAATATTTCAATGATTTTAAGTAAAAACAGTTTGAAAATTATCCATTTAATTCACATGAGTAAATAGACGTTAGCTCATCAAAAGTAAAGAGAATTTTGATCTATCCTTTAAACTTTTGAATATAATTAATATGTCGACTCTTTGGTACAGAAAATAAAGGTGGAAAGTTAATCTTTTAGAATAATCCTACTAAATATTATAAAGGCGAAAGTTTGTATGGATCTATACGTTTGTTATTCTTTCACGCAAAAACTACTGAATGGATTATAATGAAAGCTTACAATAATATAGCTCATACATCATGGCTTTATGAAATTTGTATTAAAAAATTGCAAGAGGTGGCATGATTAGTAAGATATCTATAATTCTTTATTCGATTCAAATTATTAGGGGAGTACTTCAAATAAATACGGGAGAGGGGAGGGGGAGGTGGGAAGGGGGAAGTGTGAGGAGGGAGGGAGAGAGTGATGGGGAGGGGAAAGAGAGGGTAGTGGAGGGGAAAAGGGGGATGGTGGGGAGGTGGGGGGAAGGGGGGTTGGGGGGTGGAGAAAGTGGAGTGGGAACCCCCTTATACCATGCGAGCGAAGCCGCGGGAAAAAGCTAGTAGCTAACTAAAATTCAAATGAATAGTTCATGTGGGTAGATCTCAAATGCTTTCATTTTGGGAGGCGGGTATGGGTACCGCTGCCCGGGAACCATTTATTGGATAACCAACACCTTTGCCATAGATCACCCCCAAGTGGTTTGCTACGTTTGGTGACTTAGCAGGGATGGCCGGGGTCCTGGGGTAAGGTTTGTCAAGGTCTTGGCGACCGATTTATCTGGCCACCTGCTGCGTGGCGGACCGGATTGAGAGAGTGAGACTGGTTGAGGAGGTCTTTTGACCAAAAACCTTCGACTCATCGCCTTGCACAGCAGTTGAAGTGATGGATTCGTACGTGCGTCACTCCTGGACACAATGACCGCCAGATTCCTCCCCACCTCTCATACCTATTTCGTTCTCAGAACTCGTATACTTTCTTTCCTTAAAAAACCCTCCACACAGCATCCCCTTAGATGACATAGGCCCCTAAGGGAAATTATTTTCCTCGGGGCCTCCTTTGTGGAGCTAATGTTAAACGAAAAAATTGTCTCTGACAATTTAAAATGTGCATTTTTCCGTTCGCCGTCAAAACGAAATCTTCGTTTTTATTCGTGAATTCGGCAGCATTGACGTCACGTCACATTGTGTAACAAATTAATGACAACCGTATACAAATGTTGGGCACGGGTTTGGCATGTTTTCCGACTTTGCACCAGTGCGCAAGGGATCAATGACGCTGCTCAGGTCTAGAGCCTGTGAGACTATGGCATCTTTAATCGGAGGTAGACTGAAGGTAGTGGGGAGGGGAAGAAGATGGGAAAGAGGAAGGTGGGGAAGCACCTGGCTATTCAGATCTGGTCACCAAACACGGCTAAACCCATTTCAAGCAACGTTTCAATTCTGAATGTTGGTCTTACACCACGGCCGGCGGTAAGGCTAATCCCGGCGTGGCAAATAAATTTTATTTGACTAATTTGTGTTAATTCACAATTTATTCACTTAAAATAATACTTATATAGTATATTTGTGGCACGTTCCAGAATGGAAGATACTCTTAGTATCGCCCTGGCGTAAGACCACCATTCAGAATTGAAAAGTTGCTTGAAATGGCATTAGCCGTGTTTGGTGACCAGATCTGAATAGCCAGGTACTTCCCCACCGTCCTCTTCCCTATCTCCTTCCCCTCTACAATACCTTCAGCCTCACACCATACCCCAATTGGGGATGCCATAGTCTCACTGGCTCCAGACGGGAGCAGTTGTGACTCTTGTGCAGAATTCATATAAAAAAAGGCGTTACTGAGAGTATCTTCCACTCTGCAACGTACCGCAAACATACGAATTCATATATAAACGAATTCATTGCGAATAAAACGCAAATTAATTAAATAAAATGATCCCGTGACCTTCGGATTGTGACTCAAGAGCCTAACCCCTCGACCACGGTCGTTAGTCCCGCGGAACATCTTTCATTGGAACACCGGTAGAACATTGACAGCATTTCCATGTAACGTCTGCGGTTAAAAGATTGCGATACTTTCGTGATAGGATTTTGGAAAATAAACATATCATTTTTGTAATTTAAGAACTTAAGATATAATAAAGCATTTAAAAAATGTACACTACTCTTCCAGACACAAGCTAATGCTTCCATGGAAGAGTGGTATTAATTAAGATATTTGAACATGAATGTACACAAATTATTACATAATGTACATTTAACATTATATTTTATATGCTAATATATAAAAATAAATAAAAAATAAGTTAAAGTCTTTTGACGTGTCTGTCTGTCTGTTCCCGATAAACTAATATATAAAATATAAACTGTCTCATCCACATTGAAAAATCTTCCGAGAAAAGATACATGACGCCAACGGGACATGAACCCGTACCCTTCTGATTGCCGGTCAGCTGCTCTCCCAATTGAGCTATGGCGGCTTATCTTATACCCGCCAAATGATTCAATATATACTAATGTTTCTTTCAACAATTACTACTTATTATATTTTTTCCACCTGAAAACAACCAACTTTATTTTTGCGAGAGAGACACTGTTAGTGTTAAATCCCTCGCTAGGTGGCGTCGAGACAAATTATGTTTTCATTTATTGGGGAAATACTTAAACTTGTCAAATATTAATTATTATTTTTGATTGTTAAACTAATGTTTAAGACAAAATTTAATAATACAAAAATAAGACAAAAAAATATAATAAGCAGTATGAAACACCAGTATATATTGAATCATTTGGCGGGTATAAGATAAGCCGCCATAGCTCAATTGGGAGAGCAGCTGACCGGCAATCAGAAGGGCACGGGTTCATGTCCCGTTGGCGTCATGTATCTTTTCTCGGAAGATTTTTCAATGTGGATGAGTGTTTCAGGCGGATAATTATTGCTTATAATAATTGTTACCCTTTGTGCTATGCATAAAAATCTTGTCTTAAACGTTAGTTTAACAATTAAAAATAATAATTATAAACTGTCTGTCTGTCCGTCTGTCTGTCTGTTTGCGATAAACTCAAAAATGATTTACATGCGGTTTTCACTTGAGTGATTCATGAGGAAGGTTTAGGTATATAATTTGTCAAGGTTTTGTGTATATAATATATTGTTGAAATATATAATATACATAGGGAGTGGTTTGGCAAGCAGGCGGTGTCAATTTGACTTGAATGCAAATTAACAGATGGCGGTGGTTGTAAAGGTTGGATACCCATCCAATAGATGCCGTTGTGTTTCATTAGCCACAGCAATGCGTGTCAAGTTCAGCTAGTAGCAAAATAAAACATATACGTAGATTTTTTTAAATTTCTAATTTAATGCACATTTTTAACAAAGTTTACAATATTTTCACTCGAAATAATCGAGATTCTTGATAATTTTACCAGTAAAATCTGCTTTGAAAAACATCAAAAACGACCACATAAATAATATCAATAAAAATAACAGCCATCTCGACCGTTTTCCATCCACACTGAAGAGTTGAACATACTAGAGTGTTTTGTGGGCGAGTTTGCATACCCGCATACCAGAAGTAAAACAATTGTTAACTTACTTCGGGTAAAATCGGTCAAAAATTTTCAAATAACGAAATTCTTCCCCGTTTTTTTATAGTAATACCTAGCAAAAGTGAGACTATGGTATTCCCAATTGGGGTATGTTGTGAGGCTGAAGGTAGTGAGAAGGGAAGGAGATGGGAAAGAGGATGGTGGGGAAGTACCTGGCTATTCAGATCTGGTCACTAAACACGGCTAACGCCATTTCAAGCAACGTTTCAATTCTGAATGGTGGTCTTACACCAGGGCGATATTGAGAGTATCTTCTACTCTGAAACGTTCCGCAAATATACAATACATTATTTTAATTGAGTTAATTGTGCCGCAATTACCGCAAATATACAATACATTATTTTAATTGAGTTAACTGGATTCGATACGGCGATCATCGGATTGCGAGTCAAGAGCCTTACCGCTAGACCACGTTGGCCGTCAAAATATCTGAACATTTGAACTGATAAATGTATCTAAATATCTGGACGTTGCCAAAATATCTGAACATATTCACTGTTTTTTCTTAATTTTTTTAAATCTCTGAATATTTTCAGTGTTTACTTTACAAAACAAATACGACGATAAAGGTATTTTTATGTTGGCGAATATTTTTTTATTACAAGAAATGTGGCATTTTCGGTTTTCCGGCAAAATAACCGGTTCGTTTTTATTCGAGATATCGGCGGCTGTGACGTCACGCCGCTGTGACGTTGCGGACAGCCGTCTTACCAACCGTGGCCGTTTCTATGTCATAATGTCTGAATATGCAGTTTTTCAAATCAATAATTATGAATTAAAATATTTAAATTACTCATTTTTAGAACGATTATCACAATCACATAAATAAATCGTTCATCTACCTCACATTTTTTTTATGGTATTCACATTTTGTGAAAATACCCCATTTACAATCTTTCGTGTAAACTTCTTAATAGCCACCTTCTAGTTTTGGAATTTTATGAATTCGTACTATATCCATAAACAGGTATTTTTTTTATTTTTTTTTTTATTCCTTTATTTTTCCCATATTTTACAATTTATATTTACATATTTTGAAAATCATAAACAATAATGTGGGAACCCACTAAGGCGCAGCCTGTGCGTGGGTAATATAGTTAATATAAGTTTTATTTAGTACCTAGAAAAAAACAAACAGGGGTATATAAAGCAAAAACAAAAATTCTTTAAACAGTTTGTACAAAAAGTGTATACAATAGTGTACGGTTAAATACGTGTAAAGTGTAATAAATGATACATTGTAATGATAGGTGTAAAGTTTGTGAGAAAAGGGATATACCATTTAACATATAATTAAAGTGCATGATTAAAACAGAAAAAACGTATTCCTTGCCACAAATAATATTACTTGCACGCTCGAACCGTATCATAGCTGCATCGAACACGCGACGCCAGGTTGATTCCAAAACACGATGCCAACTCAGCCACTGACCGGTCGGTATCTGTACATTCTGCGCACGTATTAAGTATCGGTAGGTATAATAAATACCTTTTATGTTACTTTTTAGTCATTAGAAATTTGTACAAAAAAGTGCAACAAGCGTATAATTTTATTAATTCATCTGTTTACTCCCGTATTTAGACTTTCAAAAAAATTAAGTCACTCCCGCTGTCTGTGCGCTTAGATCTTTTAAACTACGCAACGGATTTTCATGCGTTTCACCAATAGATTGATTGATTCATGAAGAAGGTGTTTTGGTATCTAACTTGTGAAGGTTTTGTGTAAATTGGTTAAAATATATAAATAAATGGAGCGGGCTGGCATGCGGGCGGTGTGGATTTGATATGTATGCAAATGAACAGATGGCGTTGGTTATAAACGTTAGGTAATGGCGTTGTTAGTAGATAGCGTTGTGTTTCGTTAGCCACAGCAATGTGTGGCTGGGTCTGCTAGTTAAATATAAAAGCCATAAGATAAATATATAAATAAACCGAAAAAATATGTTAAAATATTAAAATGCGTTGGGTAACTTAGCACCCCTCAGGAAAACCCAAGTTTTGATTTATATCTTGGCATTCTTAAGGTTAACCAGATTTCAAGTCAAATTTCCTTGGTCTGGCTGGACTTAAGAGTGAAAAGAACTTCTGTTATTTGAGGACATGCGTTTTTTGTCATAGATTAATTAGATCACACTTCTAGATAATTTTTGTTCAGTAGTTCTCCATTTTCACGGATCGCTTCACAAATCCGAAACGGGCAAAAATCAAAGTGCGGCCTTACTTTAAAAATATATCTTTCACTTTTCCCTTTCTGGGGTGATCCGCTTGGAAACAAGGGTGTGATGATTTCACGGGGTTTCGGTCCGTCTCGAAGGGTTACTTTTCTATTTTGCTTTGCTTCTGGTTTTTGGGTAGAACACAAGATATTATATCAAAATATTTTGCACTACCTGTCGTATACCTGGCGTTTTTTCTTCTCCTTTACTCCAGGCCTGAGGAAATTAATTTTCCACGGGGCCTATGTCAGCTTTGGGAATGCTGTATGGAGAGTCTTTTTATGGAAATGTTGGAGGAGAGTAAGTTCTGAGAAGGAAAGCGTATGAGAAATGAAATTCAAATAAATGGAATATTTCTTAACAAATTTGAATATTAAAAACTGTTTTTGCAAGGTGATAATTCAGGTGGCTTTCAAATTTTATAATTTGAAATAAACTTATAATTTTTGAAATATAAAAACTTCGGATTCAAACACATTTTTTTTTAAATGGCCCAACTTAAATACGGTTTAACTGAAATTTCAGATTACAAATTTATAAAAAATATTTTGTATTTTATTAGTTCACATGTATTTTATTAGACAAAGGTTGTGCTTTATGTAAAAATAATTTTAAAAAATTCACAAAAATCTTTTTTTTTTTAAATAGCGGTTGGAAGTTTTATTTTTCTAAAGGTAACATTTTTATTATTTTGTGAATTATTTTTAGATTAAAAAGCATGGTTTTATTTCTTACTAACATCATTTAGACTATGTTTCTCACTGTGATAGTAAGGGAGACACAACGATTTCTATGAGATCAATATGAAAAACGAACAAATTGGCCTGATGGATAAAAGCAGATTGATTATCGAATAGGTTTTCTAGAATTACTGAAATTACAGAGCAGATATTGTAATGTAAAAACATTCTAAGATAAGCTTTTGGGGTACGGCATTACCCCACATCGAAAGGAGAGTGTTAATTTACTGGTAAAAAATATTAATATAAACCTGTGTTTACAAAAATACAAGTTTGCAGTTCACCAGCGGTAGAATTGAAACCTTCAGAAAACTAAAATAGACAAGAGTGGGGAGGCTACGAAGCACCGCACAAAAAGGAGACCGATTAATTACGAAGCACCATACAAAGGGGAGACCGAATATTCTCATTCTTTCGCGGATCAAATCCTGCAGATGCATATGCTTGTCTCTTTTCAGTATCGATTTTTTGTTTCATCAAGTTTCAAATTACAACGTCGTTAAAAAAATCGAATGCAGTTTACACGTGGTAGAAGCGAAACTTTACCAAAACAATCTCAACCAATACTTGAAAAGTGAAGTCACAATCGAAGCTCAATGAGAGCAGATCAGCGTAATTTCCGTTTCATATCTCAACCAATAGGAGCCTTTAAAAGTGACATCATAATCAAAGCGATCAATGAGCGCAGTTGCCTCGCAGGTGCAGTAATCGTCATTTCCGTTTCATACAAAATCCAAATCATAGCGGGGCTATATAAGTTTAACTTCAACATGTTTTCACTTCAAAAACCAAAACAGCTAAGATAGCGTCCAAAACTTTTGGGGTAAGATATTACCCCACATCGAAAGGAGAGTGTTAATTTACTAGTAAAAATATTAATATAAACTTGTGTATACAAATTGAGCAAAACATCCCTCTAGCAGGTGCAGCCTCTTCCCGAAGCGTATTAAATAAAACAGCCCCTTATTTATATGACAACATAAGGCTCCAGCCAGTAGGTAAAGTTTATAGTGCGTATCTCCCAAACATGATAACTTAATCTTAAACGCCGCCTCCACCAAACAAACTCTTACCCTCATTTCAGAACTGCGTTACTTTCTGTATAATATTCCCATTATGAAAAACAGGAGCTTTCTAACGACATACTTTTGGCAAATGGGTATGCAAGGAAAAAATAAAAAAAGTTTTAAAATTCTTTTATTTTTATTTTGCATCTTTGTGAAATTGAGGCTATATTTAAAAATCTAGAGAGTTTAGTTAGTAGAGATGGAGTGACGCGGCTTCTGATTCAACAATACAAAAATTAATCCATTTTCTTTTTTTTTCCTTTTACGTTCACCAAGAAATTTGTATAAAAGGAAATATAATATTTCGCTTTCTTAACATAATTACAGAGTAAATTTAGTATATATATAAAGTAGTGTATAGTATAGAAGTAATATTTTTAATTTTGTTCTAACAACTAAGTTTAAAAAGTTTTTTAAAGGTATTTATATTCTTGTCCATTTTTAAGTTATCTGTAAGGAGATTATAAATGTGTACGCCCTCGTGGCCAATACTTCTCTTGCCACTTTCAGTCTTAACAGTATTTGTGTACAGTGTAGTGCTCGTGTATTTGTGACGTTTTTATAAATGTTTGTGTGTATTAGTCCATTTTGTATTTTGTAGATTAAAAGGCATATTATATTATATTCGTTCAATGTTCTTATTTTCAGAAGGTTCATTTCCTGTTATAGTTTTTTGTGGGAGTGTATAATTGAAGAGTTTTTTAATAACCTTGTTCTGTATTATTTGTAAGTCGTTTAAGTACGTAATGCATGTGTTACTCCATATTTCTATTAAATAATTTAGGTGGGACTGGATTAAGCTAAAGTATAAGCCCCTCTCTACCTCTGTTGGTAGAAGATGAGCAATTCTACCAAATGGGATGATTTTCTGTTACCCCCCCCCCCCCTCCCCTGCTTCGAATACCAAGCGAAAGGGAAAACTGCACGTCAGGCTGTTAATACCTAAATAAAATCGTCAAAATCGAATTTTTGAATTCCCCATTTTTCTAATCCAAAACTGGAACGTTTGGATGGATTTTGTTGCCAACTGTATTGATCTATGTCTGTATTTTTATTAAAGTATGATTACGCCCATACACATACCTACACATACACATACCTACATAGCACGCATACATACTGTCACTGCTTAGAATTGGTATTAATATTGTTGCAAGTTCCTTTTCCTACCTATCCCTATTTGCCTACCCGCCAATCTTACTCAGTCTGCAATAAACTCCCGCCGCATATAGCCATATTGTGCTTCCGCTACCGGTCAATCGACATTAAACCAACTCCGCCGTGTATTATAAAATAAACGAACCTCACGACTATTACTGTTTTGGGCTTAAGTTCGGTTTATGGGCGAAATTCCTAAAAAATAAAACTAGTTATTTTTATACTAATTTGGGGTCGGGGAATCCGAATCTGAAAGAATTAGGCGGCGGCAAGCAATATTAACAGAATTACACGACTTTAAAAATTTTTATACACATACAGGAAAATAGCCATTTTGGAAGCATTTTGATTCCTAGAAAATCAAACTAGTTATTTTTATACTAACTATGGGCCGGGGAATCCGAATCTGAAAGAATTAGGCGGCGGCAAGCAATATTAACTGAATTAAACGACGTTAAAATTTTCTATAGACACACACATGAAAATAATCATTTCGGAAGTATTTTGACACACGCAGTACAAAGATCATAGAAAAACAAGATAACATAGCTGTTTTTACCACACAAAATTAAGTATTGCCATTAAGCAGTAATATTAATAACGTAAAATAACATGTTTATATTTTAAGTACTTATTTTTTATAAATTTTATAAATAAACACAAAAAAAAAACAAATATATATTGGGTAGCATCACGTTACTTGTACTTATTGGTGTACTTCTGCCAGTAAAATCTTTTAAATTTTGGTTCCTTTAGGCATTATTAACAAATAATTGCTTGTCGACGCTGCAGTATATAAATTCCAACTAAACAATCAACATACATATGAATTTTCAGTAAGCATAGGCACAATAACCACCAATCAAGTAGTTTATCGGCTACGCTAGGTTTGTGTAACATGGTTTGTGCCCCTTTATACCGCCTGCTCGCGTCACGGCAAAAAAACATCCCTGTTTTCAAGTAGTTTAGCGGCTACGCTAGGTTTGTGTAACATGGTTTGTGCCCCTTTATGCCGCCTGCTCGCGTCACGGCAAAAAAACATCCCTGTTTTCAAGTAGTTTAGCGGCTACGCTAGGTTTTTGTAACATGGTTTGTGCCCCTTTATACCGCCTGCTCGGGTCCCTAACCTAACGCTAGGTTTGTGTAACATGGTTTGTGCCCCTTTATACCGCCTGCTCGCGTCACGGCAAAAAAACATCCCTGTTTTCAAGTAGTTTAGCGGCTACGCTAGGTTTGTGTATCATGGTTTGTGCCCCTTTATACCGCCTGCTCGCGTCACGGCAAAAAAACATCCCTGTTTTCGAGTAGTTTAGCGGCTACGCTAGGTTTGTGTAACATGGTTTGTGCCCCTTTATACCGCCTGCTCGCGTCACGGCAAAAAAACATCCCTGTTTTCGAGTAGTTTAGCGGCTACGCTAGGTTTGTGTAACATGGTTTGTGCCCCTTTATACCGCCTGCTCGCGTCACGGCAAAAAAACATCCCTGTTTTCAAGTAGTTTAGCAGCTACGCCGGGTTTATGTAACATGGTTTGTGATACAAAAGAACGTGCCCCTTTATAACGCCTACTCGCGTCAAGGCATAAAAACTCCACAATACTAGTTGGTGTACCTTCCTAAAATATTTGAGAATCAATTATAAAAAATAACTACTTAAAATATAAACATGTTATTTTACGTTATAAATATTACTGCTTAATG
Organism: Limnephilus rhombicus; assembly: GCA_929108145.2. Classification (NCBI taxonomy): domain Eukaryota; kingdom Metazoa; phylum Arthropoda; class Insecta; order Trichoptera; family Limnephilidae; genus Limnephilus; species Limnephilus rhombicus. The sequence continues at coordinate 34,804,837 of OV815297.1, forward strand.
GCAACACTTAATTTTGTGTGGTAAAAACATCTATGTTATCGTGTTTTTCTATGATCTTTGTACTACATGTGTCAAAATACTTCCGGAATGATTATTTTCATGTGTGTGTGTATAGAAAATTTTTAAGTCGTGTAATTAAGTTAATATTGCTTGCCGCCGCCTAATTCCCCGGCCCATAGTTAGTATAAAAATAACTAGTTTGATTTTCTAGGGATCAAAATGCTTCCAAAATGGCTATTTTCCTGTATGTGTATAAAATTTTTTAAAGTCCTGTAATTCAGTTAATATTGCTTGCCGCCGCCTAATTCTTTCAGATTCGGATTCCCCGACCCCGAATTAGTATAAAAATAACTAGTTTTATTTTTTAGGAATTTCGCCCATAAACCGAACTTTACCCCTGTTTTGTTCCTATTGGATGGGAAAGGAGCATACAAGTGCATTGCCAGCCTACAAGTTATTATCCTTTTCCGGTGAGTCATTTCCTTTCTATGCAACATGTATTTTTATTATTGCAAGCAGTGGTAGTAACACAAAATCAAGGTCCTTCGCCAGTCATTTATACACAAACACATAACAATCCACTCTCACAACATAAAATACCATTCAAAGTACATTGTCTAGTCGGTATAGGGTGATTCCAGTGCAACATATACACGCATGTAAAGCTTTTTAATAACAAAATTAAAAACGTTTTTAATTAAATTATTCTAGGAAGAGCTACATTTTAACAATGATAACTTTTTATTACTTTAAAATTTTTTTTAATTTTTGTTTTTTTAATTGGTAAACTAACGTTTAAGACAAGATTTTTATGCATAGCACAAAGGGTAATAATTATTATATGCAATAATTATCAGCCTGAAACACTCATCTATATTGAAAAAATCTTCCGAGAAAAGATACATGCCGCCAACGGGACTTGAACTGTAATAAACAGTAATGTTTGAATGAAACACTAGTATATATTGAATTATTTGGCGGGTATTAGATAAGCCGCCAAAGCTCAGTGGCGAGAGCACCTGACCGGAAATCAGAAGGACACGGTTTCAAGTCCCGTTGGCGGCATGTATCTTTTCTCGGAAGATTTTTTCAATATAGATGAGTGTTTCAGGCTGATAATTATTGCTTATAATAATTAAAATAATTTTATTGAAATATTTAAACATTTAGTGAGGTTCAAAGTGCGATCGCGGGTGCACCAATTTGGCCCACTCTTTCTAGATCATAAAAAAAAAACACGAAAGTTTGTTAAATGTATAACGCCCTGATATTTCGTAACGTGTTTTAATAATCAACTAAAAAAATACAAAAATATATAGAAAACGAAACAAGCAATGAATTATTAGCTTTTCAAACAATCGCGGGTGCAACATCAAATTATCGCGTATATAAACATCAATAAATACTGATAGAGGCACGAAATAAGAAATCAAGCAATGCTTATTACCAATCAGTACACTTCTTGGTCATCTATGTTAATTATTTCTTTTCGGTTACGTCAAAATTCTCCGAAAATTCTATGAACATATGACATCTATCAATCCTCTTTTCTGACGCTTCCAACTTCGCGATAATGTCTTCAAGTTGCACGTCTGCTATGTCATTCACGATTTTTATAATTATTTAATTAATATACACATTTTTTGGTATATTGATATTAAATAAATAATTAATGTAAATTTTTAATTAATATTTATATCTTTTGGTAAGACAACGGCAGAGATAGTGCCAGTTGAGGGGTGAGGCGGAATGGAGTGGGGATAGGGAAGGTGGAGGAGGCGGAATGAGAACGCTCCTAATACTATGCGAGCGAAGTCGGGGGCGAAAGCTATAATAAATAATTAAACATTAATCAAATTCAATACATTACAACTAACCCATTTCAACATAACCATTAGTGTCAGACGTTAATTAAGGAAAGCTAATAAAACATTTAAATTCTGTTGTTTTTGCAAGCGCTGGTTCCATAAACACGTTGTTTTAGTTGCTGCATTGTTAGTTCCAGAGTCAAGTTAGTCAGGTTGCACGGAACGCTCAAATAGATTAATGTAATTCCGATTTATTTACATACGCTTGTGTGTTTCTGTTGTAGTTTATCAGTGGTCGTAAGGCGGAATTATATTTGATGAGGTTGTGATCTTCTGTAGAATTGTAAGTAAATGTTTTTGTATAATGTGTATGTGTAAGAAAGAGCAGCAGCATTATAGCGTTGAGTAACGTATGTTTATTGCCATTTTTTGCCGTCAAGGTACCGTAAACGTGGATGTTCACGAGTATTTCATAACATTTTTACATTTATGCCTACTGTCATCATCATCACTATTGGCTCTACAACTCCTGGTGGGTCTTGGCCTCCTCAAGAATCTTCCTCCACTCATCTCGGTTTTGTGCCAGCTCTCTCCAGTTTAGAAGCTCCAAGATAGATATGTCTTTGAGGACGTTGTCGCTCCATCTTAGTCTTGGTCTTCCCAGGCTCCTTCGCCCTGTTGGTCTTGAGTTCAGCAGGGACTTTTTTTTTTTTTTTTTTTTTAATAAAACATACAACGAAGTTGCATTCCCAAGAGTTATCAAAACTCATTAAGGAATCGCCAATTGGTACATTTGAAAAGATAAACCTAACCCAACCCAATATGCAGACACAATACATAAAGAAAAAATTTACAAAACATTTTACAGAAGCAACATACAGACACAAACATATGAAGAATCACTTTACAAATATTTCACAGAAACATGTCTTATAAGATTTTATGAATAATATTATAACCACTCATTTGATTTATGTACTGTTGGTGTCACAAAGTTAAAATCAAGTATCCTCCATGATGGACTATAGAAATGCATAAAAAACAAATCAGGAAAAATACAATAAAAGGTACATGCTCAAAAATTTGGTGCTTGATGCTCTTTGGTGCTTGATGCTCGGTCTTTGGTGCTTGATGCTCGGTCATTCTCTCCACATGACCCAGCCACCGAAGTCTTCCCAGTTTTATAAATTTTGCGACGTTTAGCTCCTTAAACAAAGTATAGAGCTCATTGTTATAACGTCTGCGCCAAAATACATTTTCTAGAACCGGTCCGAAGATGCGCCTCAAAAATTTTCTTTCAAAAACGTCCAGTGCTCGCTCATTCCTCTTAGTTAGTATGCCTACTGTATGTATATAAATATGAACACTATGTACATTGCACTGTACACTCGCTTATTCCTCTTAGTTAGTATGACTACTATATGTATATAAATATGAACACTATGTACATTGCACTGTACACTCGCTTATTCCTCTTAGTTAGTATGACTACTATATGTATATAAATATGAACACTATGTACTTCATATATTTACATTTGACTAAGTTTCACTTGCCTTTTTTAGTACCATTTATAAACATTATGCCATTTTGTCAAATTGAAATTTAATTGCTTCAAAATTATTTCGTCTCAATCTTCTACATTCATATATAAATCGATTAATGTAAAAAAATATTGATGTTATTTTATTTTTATAACTGTCATTTTCATATTATGTACCAACAAAAACCTAGATAACAACCCCTCTGTAAATGCCATCTCAACACAGGTGTTTCACACCTAGTGAGATGGGTAACACGTCATTACTGTAATCAAATGTAATATTAAAATAATGAAATAAATAAATAAATAATCCTTGTCTTTCCTACGTCCACGTACATAAATTTATGACAACCTTGTGTAAGAGAGAATAAAATGATTTTTAAACAAGCATAACTTTTTACGAGGTTTGACTTTAAGCTTTACAAATCATTCCGTCACTCTCATTTTAAAATAAATAAAAATTACCGGACATCAGAAACTCTATCCATTATTTTTCTACATATTAAAAGCATCAAAACATTCCGGCTCATATTCCTACACGTGTTGCATAGTCAAAATTAGCTCATATTCTATCTGGCTCACATCAACGACTTTAAAAATATTGTATTTTCAATCAAAATTAATAACGAAAAATGTGTTAGGACTATCTTCTACATCTCTAAATATTAAATTAAAGTCCTTGGCCGCGCCTGTCTGTCTGTCTGTTCGCGATAAACTTAAAAACTACTGAACGGATTTTCATGCGGTTTTCACCAATATATAGAGTGAATAATGAGGACTGTTTATGTATATCATTTATCAAGGTTTTGTGTTAATTGGTTGACATATACTCGTATAATATATAAAGGAATCTCTGTATGTGGTGGACGAGCGGATGGCAAGCAGGCGCTGTGGATTTGATTTGTATGCAAATCTACAGTTTTACGCCGAGGTTGATGAAATTTTGTACACGTGACTTTCAAAACAAAAGGAAAGTCACTGTCTACATTTGATTTCGAAAATTCTGTGAAAAACCGGGCATCGCCGGGGATTTCAGCTAGTAACTACATACTAATGTGGAGTTAGGAAGAACCTTCGTTGATTTAGATACTCGTAGTTCAGAGTGAGATGACAATAGATTAGCCTTCAAATAGAGCAGCTCAATCTCACTAAGCCTCTTTTTACACTAGACCATCGTCCAAGTTAGATCCAAGCGTGACTGATTTTGGCAAAGAGAAAGATCAATGAGATACAATTTGTTGGCACCCTCCACATTAAATACTCCATTGAAATGTTTGGAGTAGGCATACCAGACCTTGGAGAAGTATCGGAGCTCCATAGAAGCCCGAGTAAATCTGTCTTCCAAGAAACTGGGCTAGGAAATTTGTATAGGGCTAGCAGATTCTTCAATTGTGATAATTCACAATTTGGGAGGCGGGTATGGGTGTCGTCTTCCCGGGAACCATTTATTGGATAATCAACACCTGTGCCATATGTCACCCCAAGTGGTTCGCTACGTTTGGTGACTTAGCAGGGGTTCCCGGGTCCATGGGGTGAGGATGTGCCTCCCCACTAGCTGCATGGTAGGACAGATCGGAAGAGAGTGGTTGAGGAAGTCCTTCTGACTTCTCCAGCCATACTCTATCGAAACATTGCCTTGCACCGCAGCGGGAGGTATGGATTTATGCGGCCTTCACTCCTGGACAATCCGACTCCCAGATTCCTACCCACCCCTTATAACCTTTTCCTTTCCAGGAGAACTTCCTCTCCTTTCTTTCCTAAAAAGAAAAAAAGCTGCTAACCATGTACAAATCTTAAGTACACCCGTCGCTTGAATTTGGGAGCCACCCCTGGGCTGGAGCTCCAAAATACTCCACTCAATTTTAGGCAAAAGACGGCGGTCCATCTGATTGACAGGCCGTTGTTAACAGACCGATTGCCATCTCTAATGTACGAACATGCTGGGTGTGTAAAAATCTAAAGTACACACATCAATTAAATTTGGGAGCCACCTCTAGACTGGAGCCCCAAAATACTTGATAAACCTACTTGATTCTGGACAAAGGAGGGCAACCCGTCTAATTGGCAATCCATTGTTAACAGACCGATTGCCATCTCTAAAGCACTGAGGAGAAGGAGGTAATGGGGGTAATGGGGGCTGCAATAAGGGGCTAGCAGCATTGATCTCCGGTGCAATGGTGTACGATGTTGACTTCACGAGAACGGGTTGTTTCTTCGACTCGTTTTTGTGTAAATCGGGTCGTATGTGGAACGAATTACCGGCATCTGCTTTTCCTTCTTCATATAACCCGCCTCACAACGCTGCCTAACCGAGAGGCAACATAGTTTCCGTGTCTTTAAAGACATCTGAGAAATCACATTACAAAATATATTAGTTCGCAAAAATAAATTGGTCTATCAATCAATACGCAACATTAGGAGAAGAACAATTCATTAAAACCCCAATACTGATACTAAATAACATTGGCGCAGCCGATAAGATAGGATAGAATAAAATGGTTATGAAACTTTCAACAATTTATTTATTTATTTTTATATAATATAATACCTCACAAGAGTCTCAGCTTCTCCCGTCTGGAATCAGTGAGACTATGGCATCCCCAATTGGAGTATGTCGGGAGGCTGAAGGTAGTGGGGAGAGGAAGGAGGGGAGGAAGATGAAGGTGGGAATGTACCTGGCTATTCAGATCTGGTCATCAAACATGGCTAAAGCCATTTCAAGCGACGTTTCAATTCTGAATGGTGGTCTTACACCAGGGCGATACTGAGAGTGTCTTCCACTCTGGAACGTGTCGCAAATATTCTATATATTATTTTAAATTAAGTAATTGTAAAATGACACAAAATTAATCAAATAAAATTTATTTGCCCACCCCGGGATTCTATCCCGAAACCGTCGGATTGTGAGTCAAGAGTCTTATCCCTAGACCACGCCAGTCGTCAAGTTGATGTTGATTTCACAGGTCAACGGGTCGTTTCTTGTACTCGTTTTTATGTAAATCGGCTCTTATGTGGATTGAGCTACGGGCATCTGTTTGTCATCCTTCATATAACCCGCCTCACAACGCTGTCCAAACGGGAGGCGACATAGTTAGGACAGGAGCGCTCTTGTTAGGTATCAAATAAAAGAAGGTTAATAGTATTCATTAAATTGGTATATAAAATTATAAATAACATTAAGAGAAGGACAGTCACATAAACTCTAAGACTAATACAAAATAACATTGGCGCAGCCGATAGGAAAAGATAGGATTCAATGGTCATATTTCAATTTTGGAGGCGGGAATGGGTACCGCCGTACCGGGAACCTTTTTGGATAACCAACACCTCTGCCATAGGTCACACCAAGTGGTTCGCTACGTTCATGGGGTGAGGTTTGTCTAGGTCTTCCTGACCAGGACATATTGAACCCCAGATTCCTACCCCTTAAACCATTTTTCTTCCCAGAACTCTTATCTCCTTACTTTCTTTAAAAAAACCCTCCACACAGCATCCACAAAGATGATATAGGCCCTGAGGGAAATTATTTTCCTAAGGGCCTCCTGTGTGGATCTCATGTAAAAAAAAACAAAAAAATAGAATTTTCAACAATTTATCTGTTTACTGAAGACCAACTATGGGAAATATATTCAATTTAGATTTAAGTCACGAAGACAAAGAAGTTTGCTGATCAAATCAATAATTCTAATATAACTAGAAACGTGACTAAATTCCTGGAAAAATTCAAAACAACAGAAAAGGGTACAAAATTCTTGGAAAACCATAGTTAAACAATTCCCAGGTGATTACAACACTAAAGACCAACAAGAAAAGAGAAAAAACTAAAATCTTCGAACGGATAGAGGCAGATAATTGAAAATACAACGGTTAGAGTTCGAAAGATTCTTGAAAATCAAATAAAACAACAGTTAAATAATTCCTAAGAGATTATACCAACACTGAATACCCCTGCTCTAGAACGTTCTGATGACCTGATGTATAAATAAACAGACTTACAAAAGCGCTGTTATTGTTTTGGCTCTAGAATAGATCCTAATTTATTCCCTCCGTCAAGTTGGGAGCAGTTTACTTAGGAACAATGTTATTGTACCAAAATACCATCCAGCTTTTGGGCCAGTGGGTCTAGAGTGCAATGTGTGCACGTCTTGGAAAAAATAACATGAGATCTTCTGATATTGTCGGAATATTGGCCAACTGAACCTAATTTCACTTTATCTCTAAGTTTAAAGTAACTCAATGCGAAACAAAATGTGGAAAAAATCTTGCTTCAATGGACTATTTTATTTATTTATTTTGATACAATATTTAACATTTTATAGTATAAAATTTAATGGTGTTGGCTTCACTAAGAGGCTTTCCCGTGTTTAGAATTTTTTTATATTAATTCCAAGTAGGAGGCCCTGAGAAAAATAATTCAACTGAGTGCCTATGCCATCTTTGACGATGGTGTGGAGGGTCTTTTAAAACAAATGATGGAGAGGAAGTTCTGGGAAAGAAAAGTGTATGAGGGGTGGGTAAGAATCAGGGGCCAGTGTGTCCAGGAGTGACGGGCGTATGAATCTATCCCTCCCACTGCTTGCACCGCGATGTTCCGAGCTACAGAGGTTAAAATGTCTTCCTCAACCAGTCTCTCCCGATTCGACCCGCCACACAAAAGGCGTGCAAACGCATCCGCTGCAAAGATCTAGACAAACCTCACCCGTGAACCCGGGTACCCCTACTACGTCACCAAAAGTAGCCATTTGGGACCTATGGCAGAGATGTACTTTATTCAATAAATGGTTCCCGCGGTGGCGGTACACATACCCGCCTAATGTTGCGTGTTATTTTTTATGTTATATTTTTTTGTAATATTGCCTTTTTGTTCTTTCTTCCATCTTTTAATTTTGTATCTGATTTTTTTTTGGTTTTTCCCATTGAAATATCGTTGAAAGCTTTTATTGTATGTTATTTGCGGTGTTTCTGTACAAAGCTTGTGTTTACCTGATTTTTTAAAATATATGTTTGTATGCTTGTCTAACTGGTCTATTAAAGCTACTATCTTACTAATATTATTAAGGCGAAAGCTTGTATGGATGTATGGATGTAAGTATGTCTGTTACTCTTTCACGCAAAAGATACTAAATGAACTTTAAAAATACTTTCACTAATAGAAAGCCAGTAAGTATGTCTGTTACTCTTTCACGCAAAAGATACTAAATGAACTTACTTTCACTAATAGAAAGCAATATTATTTGCGAGTAATATAGGCTGTATATATTGGTAAGCTCTGGCGTTATGAAATTATTTATTATACATTTATTGGCCAGACGAAATAATTAATATTTTAAAATTAAAAAATAATTAATAATAGTTACTTGTTAACTATTATTAATTATTTTGACGTGCGCTGTCATTTTGTTATTTGTTTGGGTTACCATGGAGATCCCTTTGATAGTTAGAATTATACTAATCTATATTAATATTATAAATGCGAAACTGCGTGTGTTCGATTGTTACGCTGTAATAGGCGGCATGCGAGCTGTTTGAAGAATGAATGTAATGGCAGGGAGCCGGTTGAGGGGAGGAGTGGGGGCGAGGGGAAGGTGGAGTAGGAAAGGGGAGGGAAAAGGGAGTTGGGGGGGGAGGGGGAAGTGGAGTGGGGATAGGGAAGGTGAAGATGGTGGAGTGGGAACCCCTCTAATACTTGCGAGCGAAGCCGGGGGCAAAACCTAGTTAACTTTATTTTTCAATCACACGTCCCCACTGAACCTGTTTTATTAATTATCACTAAATTATTTTTATTTCTAACAATAACATTTGGATGCATATTTCATCACTTTTCAAAAAACAGTTTTTATTTTTTGGATACGTAAAGAAATATCCTATTTATTTTCATTTTATTGCAAAACGGAAATAATCTGAACATCTGATAAAATATGTTGGAGGTCTGAGGGGTTTTAAACAGCAAAACCCTAGTTATTTTATGTCACAATCACAAAGACAAGCACACCTTGATGAAAAACGAAAACGTACAAAAAGACAGCCAGCAGCATAATTTAGTTGGCGGTGGAATGACTACTGACTACAGTCTGCAGTCAGTGTTGGCTTTTCGCAAACACCGCGTGAGCTAAAACAACTAACAACTTTACCTAGTTGCCAGAATTGGGTTTAATACTTAATGAGGTTGCATACATTGGAATAGACTAAACTAGATTGGTTTGGCGTTGCTGAAAATCGCAAACATCGTTTAATTTCAGTGAAAATTTTTCGCATTTGTAATCATATAGCTAAATTTAGTATGTGCTTCGGAAATGCTTTCCGTCACAAACGTGTGGTAAGGCAAAGATTAATTCTAAATTATTATACTTTTGAATGTAGCTATAACTTTGTGGTTATCCATTATAGATAAATGAAACAATTTTAACAATTATTATAAGCACTAATTATCAGCCTGAAACACTCATCCACATTGAAAAATCTTCCGAGAAAAGATACATGATGCCAACGGGACTTGAACCCGTGCCCTTTTGATTGCCGGTCAGCTGCTCTCCCAATTGAGCTATGGCGGCTTATCTTATACCCGCCAAATGATTCAATATATACTAGTGTTTCATTCAACAATTACTGCTTATTATACTTTTTCCACCTGAAAACAACCAACTTTATTTTTTTGCGAGAGAGACACTATTAGTGTTAAATCCCTCGCTAGGTAGCGTCGAGACAAATTATGTCTTCATTTATTGAGGAAATACTTAAACTTGTCAAGTATTAATTATTATTTTTAATTGTTAAACTAACGTTTAAGACAAGATTTTTATGCATAGCAACAAAGGGTAACAATTATTATAAGCAATAATTACCAGCCTGAAACACTCATCCACATTGAAAAATCTTCCGAGAAAAGATACATGACGCCAACGGGACTTGAAATCGTTTGAACCACTTGTATATTTGTTTAAAGCCTAATAAAATTAAAAATAATAAATCTATTATCAACAACAAAAAATATTATCTTGCAGCCCAATCATGGATATGTTCCCCCACCCATATTAATAATACATTGTTGCTACATCCTTAGTAATAATGGAATATTCCCACCCACTTTTTTGTAATTGTCAAATCAGTATACGTTTGCCCTGAGGAAGGAACGGTCGTTCCAAAATCGGTCGGCTTTAAACAAATATACAAGTGGTTCAAACAAAATAATATCGCTAAATTATTATTTTTGATTAATCTTTATAACAAATCAGTTTACATTATAAATACAAAAAAATATTTTTTGGATACTTTGAAGATTTTTCTGTCGTTTCGCTTGAGTAGAATTAAAATTATTTTTTTAATTAAGTACTTTATGAAAAATGTAAGCGTAAATTACTAAAAAATGGATGAACGCATTTAGGAAACCAATTTTTAGAAATATTGTCACGATAATAATTATTAGTTAGTAATAATTATTTTCCTGACTTAATAAATCTTTACCTGGCCGCTTGCTTTAATTGTTGAATCGCTGTATTTTAGATTTTTTCGATTGGAAACTATGTATTGATAAATTTCCGGCGTCTCTACTTTTTGAATTTCCACCGTTCGGGAGCCCGACGTTAATTCGAATGGTCGCCTAAAATATAAGTTTTTGTATGTTTATTATGTGTTAATGTCACTTTTACGGGTTAATAACTTTCATAAGAATAATGTCATTAATTCTAACCGAGAGTCGGAAGTAGTTCCGTGTGTGGAATGGGTGTTAATTGGAATTGTCCTGAGCGACAGAGAGATCGTCATATTTTCAAGGCTAACACACCGCGCGTTCAAAATTGATTGTGAATAATCCGCAGAATCGCGGCCGGCGTATTCGATAAATTGGCATAAACAAGGCTTTGTAACGAGCTATGGTCATGGCAGTGACTATTTGTGGCGGATGTACGCCGGCGCTCATTTCTGGAAGAAAGTTGCGGTACTAGGGGTCTACCGAGAGGTTACCGGTACGCTCGACCGGTACCCTGGATCCGGCTCCCTGGTGAAAAGCTCCCATCCTCTGGGGCTTCTTCGGGGTCTCTTCCGGTTGCTGACCTGGAGATGGACGCATGATGACGAGATGGACGCATGGACGCATGCTGATGGACCTCGTTTCCTCCACACGCTACGTGGTCGCCGGTTAATATGCGTTCGCGTCAAATTAGAATTAATAGAAAGTAATAGATACATGGTCCGCAGGTACGCTCTTTACTTAGTATTTAACTTTCTTCCAGCTTAATTCTCAGTATGGTTCTTGTTTCTTTTGGAATTATGAATCCCGGTCCCTTGAGTAGCACCCTTGTATTTTAAAAGGCATAAATATAGTAGTATTTGTTACTGTGAGATAATCTCTTTTATTCACCCAGCCCAACTAACCTTACCGGAGGGAAAACTGTATTTTCCCTTCCCACCATCCTGAGGGAGTTTCTTATGCTCTATATAAAAAGGGAACCTTTTTGTTACAATATAAGTGACAGTTTCCATTGATTTACTTTTTTCCTTTCTTATAAAATTATTCACAAAATAAATAAAATCTCTTTTGCGCTTGAAATCCGTGGTGATACACTCGTAATTCGTGGCGATGTCGCAGGCCAATCGTACAATCAGGGAGATCATGATGCGCCTCAGGCACTTCACGATCTGCCGCCAGGAATTTCACAACGTGGCTAGGCGCCTCATGACCTTCATGATTTTTACGATCGGCCTATGACTTACATGTCGGCAGCCAATCAAAATCAGGTGGATCATGATGTGACTAGCCACATCATCGGGATCGACCGCCATTTCACAATGTGCCGGGATACATCACAAAAAGGCAGATTTACAACCAGGCAAATCGATCGAAGATGAATGTCCGACATTCCACTTTGCTATTCGCTTAGGCACATTCAAAAATGTATCAATGGAGGCGCTGCCTGCGCTTTATTTACGTTCGTGTTACAATGTTGTGCGACAATAATTTGCCCAACTTATATCCGGTACATTGTGAAATGGAGGCAGAATACGATGTGGCTAGACGCATCATGATCCGCCCGATTTTACGATCGGCCTACGACATATATACATACATTTTGCCTAGTGGCTTCCTCTTAAGGTCCGATAACAAGCGCTCAAAAAGAAGAAGGTGGGATATATAAATACGAATGTTAGAGGGAACACGCTAATATTAAAAACGATAATATTTTAGCGAAAATTGTGAAAATGTTTAATAAAAAACGACTCGTTTAAAACAGAAAAAATCTCGTGGAAAATGCCTTAAAAGCATTTAATTTTTTTTATTCTTTTTATTTATTTATTTTATTTTATTTTATTTTTTTAAATTGAAATAATAGATAATACATAATATAATCAACAAACGAGTCCTGCTAAGCCAATTGAATCGGCTTGTCAACAGGTGCTTATATTTTAGTTACATATTTATACATTTTTAAAATTTAAAATTTACATCTTATATCTACAGATTCAACATTTTTTCATACATATCAAAATCAATATAAATCTTTTTTTTCCGATAGCCAATTTTTCACCATATATTTAACCTTATTCATAGAATTACATTGCTTTACAGTGTCAGGTAATAAAATAAATATCTTCGGTATGATATATTCAAACGTTCTCTGTCCGTACTTATTGTTAAATTTCGGAACTATTAACCCGTCGTTACGCGTCAATCTAGTGCTGTATTTATGTTCTAATTTCTCTTTATGCTGCGGGGTAAATATATGCTGAATTATAATTTTGTGCCAAAGTATTGCCTTAACAGGTAAAATTTTGGCTCTCTGAAACAGCAACGGTTTATTTTGTCTCTGTTTGAAAATATTAGGGACGACCAATAATTTTACAATTGCGTTTTGTACAACTTGCACTAAACAAACACTGTGAAATTTTTCGTACACATAACTTTTAAAATAACAGAAAATAGTGTTTAGTATAATTTTAGGAGCACACTTTGCAATTTTTTTTGCAGATGGACTCTTATGGATGACAATGCATTCTATCAACTGTTGAAACTTACGCAGGATTATTGTAATGTTATTGTAAAAAAACTTCGTTTTTATCACGGGTTGATGTTTTCAAAAGGGATTATTATTAATGGTGTAGATAGGTACAGGTATTATTGAAAACCTTTTTTCCGGCAGATGGCACATCTAGTTTGGTCCTTGTCCACGGTTACACAGTTTTACTACTACGCTACTTGTATTGCAAAAGGGGTTACTTAAGTACAATATCCCCTGGAGTATTTTGCGAAAGCTTTTCAAAAAACAGGACGTCTTTAACCCCGTTTTACTACTCGACTTCAAAGGAAGGTTACAATTACTGTAAGATATTATACTTGTTTACTGCCGAGCTTGAAAATAAACTTAACTGTTTTTTTATGTAAAAACTTGAAAATATACTACTTTTAAACAATTTGGGAGGCGGTTATGTGTACCGTCAACCCTGGGTGACCCAGTGGATCGTTACGTTTTATGACTTAGCAGGGGTGCCCGGGATCACGGAGTCTGCCTACCAAATACGTGGCGGGCCAGATTTGGAGGTTCTGGTTGAGGGCGACTTTAGGACTATCTCGACTCAGTGGGAGAGATGAATCCATATGTCCGTCACTCCTGGACACACTGACCCCCAGATTCCAACCCACCCCTCACACTTTTTTCCTTCCGAGAACTTCCTCTCCTTCCTTTGCCTAAATATCGTCCCCAAAGATACACACACCCCCTGAGGGGAAATACCTTTTTAGGCCTTCCTGCGTGGAGCTAAAGTAAAAAAAAATCAGAGTGTGCAGTTCACTCGCGATAGAAGTTAAACCTTCAGAAAACTAAAGTAAACAAGAGTGGAAAGGCTACGAAGCACCGCGCAAAGAGGAGACCGATTATACTATCTCATTCTCTAGCACTCTAAATCCAATAGATGTATTGTATTTGTTTATTAAATTAATTAAAAATAAAAATAAGTAATCGGTTTGCAAAAGTATAATAATTTTGAGTACAAAATAAATAACATATTAAGTTTTCACTGATTTTTTCATTTCATGATGTTTCTCTTCTATAGAAACAGACGCTTGTGATTAGAAGTGAGACGAGTATCGGGATGAAAAATATATGTTGTATCTTATATTAATTTAAACTTTAAAAAAATAGACAAATTTAAAAGTTATATAAGTTATGAAAGTAATTTTTGTTATTTTTACCATTGAATTGCTCTTGAATTGCTTTTAGTAGGCATGTATCGTCTTCGATTGTTCTTATCTTTGTCTCTTTCTATTTTCGCTCGTTTCCGTTTCATCGATTTTCAAATCACAACGGTGCTAAAGACGTGTTCACTTCAAAAACTTTATTTCGAAAAGTTGTTCCTTGACGCCAATTTATCCTCTATTCTTCTTCTTCTTTGCGTGCCGTATCAGGTCCCCCCGACGTTGGCGATCACTCTTGAGAATGTCTCTCTGTGTTGCGCTGCCCGGAATAGCTCCTCCACACTTCTGATGCCGGTCCACTCTCGTATATTACGCAGCCAAGAGATTTGTCTCCTACCAGGCCCTCGGCGACCCTCTATCTTGCCTTTCAATATCAAATGGAGCAAGTGATACTTCTCCCCTCGAAGTATATGACCCAGATATGAAATTTTCCTGATTTTTATTAATGTAAGCAGTTCTCTATCTGCTCTAGCCCGCCTGAGAATTTCTGTGTTGGTGATCATGTCGGTCCATGGGACCTTGAGCATTCTCCGGTGAAGCCACATTTCAAAATCCTCTAACCTGTTCATGGTATTTACTTTCAAGGTCCATGTCAGCTCAGGTATGGGGGCTCCATCGAAGCCAGAGTAAAGTTAGCCTCCCAAAAGCTGGGCGTACTGTACAGGGCCCGCAGATACTTTAATAGTACACAACTGCTAACCTTGTACAAATCACAAGTACGCCCCACGGTTGAATTTGGCAGCCATCTCTGGTCTGGAGCTCCAAAATACCTGAAAAATACCCTCGACTCTGTGCAGAAACGGGCGGTCCGTTTGATAGATTCTCCCATCTTAACAGACGGATTGCAATCTTTAGAGCACAGGCGTCGGGTGGGAATGCTATCCTTGTTCTACCGGTATTACAATGGAAGATGCTCCGAGGAACTAGCATCATTGATTCCTTCGGCACCGGTGCATAGTCGGGAAACACGCCAAACGCGTGCCCAACATTTGTACACGGTTGACATTTGTCACATGAGAACGGGTCGTTTCTTCGACTCGTTCTTGTGTTCAACAGCTCGGCTGTGGAATGATTTGCCGGCCTCTGTGTTTCCTCCTTCCTACAACATGGGTCTCTTCAAGACCAATGTTCATTCCTTCCTCTCCTCAAAAAGACCCTCCACACAGCATCCCAGATGACATAGGCCCTGAGGGAAATTGTTTTCCTCAGGGCCTCCTGTGTGGAGTTAATGTAAAAAAAAAAAAAATGTTTCACATCCATAGAGCAAGACCGACCACACATAACATTTAAGCATTCTCTGCCTTAGTTTTAAGCTGATATTGTCATTGCAGAAGAGGGATTTCATTTTAATGAACGCAGTTCTTGCTGCTTCAATTCTGCATCTAACCTCCACATCTGGGTCAAGAGTCTCTGTGAGAATACTGCCGAGGTATCTAAATCTTTCCACCTTTTCGACATTGCAACCATTTAACAGTATCACTGATTCAGAGTGATCTAGTCGTCCAAATGTCATCCATTTAGTTTTATTGACGTTGATTGTTTGGCCCAGTTGCTCACCAGCATTATTAACAAGATTTAATAGGTCTCGGAGGTCATCGATACAGTCAGCTAGTAATACAGTATCATCTGCGTATCTTATGTTATATCCTCTATTAATTGATCCAATATTGTATTTATTTCACATAATATGGCAATACAGTAACCGAACATTGCTGGACACTATAAATTGCCCAAAATTTCATATCGAATCACATGTGTCCGACTTTGCACGGCTATTTAGGTATACACGTTGTCTGAAAACTCGTAGTACAAGCGGTAAACTGGTGAATCTACACCACAGATTGATTTCTTTTCAAATTCGATTTAAAAACCTCAAAATTTGCACTCCTTTACACGAAGTGAATATCGAAAGTTCATATCAAAAAGGCAATATGACAAAATCGACTCCAAATACGATGTAAATTCATCATTTCCACACTTGCACTACGAGATTCTGAACAATGCGTAATTTATGTAAAACGTGCTAGGGCAACAGCCCATGTTTTTAGAGTTTGTGTTTCTTGTGATTTAATTCATTTCTTCAGTTTACTATGTTTAAATTGCTCTTAATACTTCATTTCTTCATTAAATTTCAAACAGTTAAATATTGCCAACGACAACTAAGAAAAATGCTGTCAAATTTAACATTTGATATGTGTATTGTAATAATAGGACTGTTAATACTAGAAATGAATCAAGAATACATGGTGTTTGCTGGGTGATAAATATGTTTAGGAAAAACAAGTATGCAAGGAAAATGGATAACCAATCACATACCACTGTATCTCTGCAAAATAGCACACGACACAACCACAATATAGTTTAATAGTTACAAAATGATATTATGTGTTACTTTACTGTTCGCTGGTTCGCCCTCACCTTGAATATGCTAGTGTCATTTGGTCTCCTTTCAACGCTGTCCACATTTGTCACATCGAATCCGTACAACATCGTTTCCTAAGAGGAATTGCTTGGAGGTTGGGTCTTGAAAGAGGCAAGTACTCATGTGATGAAATTGAACACATTTTAAACATGTCTTCTTTAGAAAAACGTAGAAAGGACTCTGATCTAATTTGCATATTTACAATTATCAACAGTAATACTGATACGCCTGCATTGTTACAACTCATCCAGTTTAACATCCCTTCCCGTAGGCTTCGAAATAATGAATTGCTGTTCCTCAATCAACATTCTACTAATTACGGATACCATTCTCCCTTATCCAGAATGTCGAGACTTGTCAACGCAAGTCAAAGCATTGATTTTTTGATGTAAAACTAAATGACTTTCGGCAGTCAATATGCTTCTTCATGCTTTGACTTATACTAGTGTCTCTATATGTACTTTTTATATTTTATATTGTCATTGCTATTAATTTTTATGTGCTCTCCCTTCACTGTCATCTCTGTTTTTTTTTATTTGTGTTATTATTATGTTTTTAATGGACTGTTGTCCGTAAATTAATAAATAAAGGTGCTTCCGAGATGCTTAAAGTCCTTCTTTTTAAATTAAAACGACATTGTGTGCACTATTTTTTCTGGCCATTGTTCAAAATTTCAAATACTTTTCCAGTAAGGTGATGCGGATAGAAAGAGGTAGGAACTGGATAAATGACATCCCGATAGGAATTAAGCATATCCTCATTTCAAACCATGAGGATATGCTTAATTCCAAATCAAATTTTTCAAAAACAGTTGCACTCGAATTTTCAAAAACAAATTACTTTTTTTACTATTTTTCTTGCAACTGTACCAAATTTCAAATAATTTTCCAAAAAATTGATGTGGTAGGAACTAGATAAATGACATTCCGGTAAGAACTAAGCATATTCTCATTGCAAAACTGAACAAATCCTGTAAAAGTAGTGAAAACAAAGATTAGAAATCAATTCACGTTTTTCATTAAAATTCCCACAAGAGATTATTGCATAATATACTACTGCAAGATACCTGATTACATTGTTTAAATAAATTATAATAATTTTATATTTGCACCACCCGGTTTCTCTTTAATACTTTTTGTTTTAATTTCCTTGTGCGGAAAAGGCTTGATAGTGGTACAGCTTTATTTAGTTTACGGGAGGAATTATTCCCTCGAGCTTTTGAGTTCAAAACAATTTCGAAGGTTTCTCTTCCTGAGGGAGTGTGCTACTTCCCGTGGTTTTATAATACCTTTTTACTTCTTTCTAGGTTTCCTTGGAACTAACTATTCACGAATCGAAAGAAATAATGTAAAGCAATTTACCCAATGATTCATTAAATGCATGCTTTGAAAATTCAACTATCAAGGAAAGAATTATTTTTAATTAGTCGTTCATAATAATCGATGTTTAACTGCATTATACGATCAAAATTAGAATACGCTTCTGCTGTTTGGGCCCCATACCAGCAAAAATACATAGATTTATTAGAACAAATCCAAAAAAAGTTTCTAAGGTATATTTATATGAGAATGCATGGTGAATACCCGCGATTTATGCATCATCTAGATTTGCTATCTGAAACGCGCTTCGAAAGTCTCCATTCTAGAAGGAATGAGACCCTAACAGTCATAGCTTTCAAAATTATAAACTATTACATTGACAGTCCATACCTCTTAGAATGCTATAAATTGTTCGTACCGAACAACTACTGCCAGGGTCGCCACCATGACTTGCTCTATATCCCTCATGGCAGAACAGACGTTGTGGCCCAACATAGCATGACAAGAGGTATGGTGCTGCTAAATGATATTTCTAGGTCTCTTGACATTTTCAACATTAGTCTTGAAGGTTTCAAGAATAATTTTAGGCAAGGACTCTATAATATGTATTTTTGTAATTTCTTTTCTCATGTATATGTTATGTGTATTGTAATAGGATTAAATCAATCTGTAATGCACAAAAAAAAATAATAATAATAATCGTAACCTTCTTCATTTTTTTTTCAAAAGCAACTGTAATTGTCTTATCCTATTAATATTATAAAGGCGAAAGTTTGTATGGGTGTATAGATGTCTGGATATATGGATGTATGGATGTTTGTTAGGGAAGACCGGGGTTAGTTGACTACAGGCCTTAGTAGACTCAGCGGTGATAACTTGAACGGTTCTCAAGAGAGGGCGCTCTAAGTCCTTCCCATCATGAAAATAGCCGGTGCGGATTAGTATTTGTGTTCCTTTGGATCCCAACGCACGTGTCGGTTTATATAGTTCTGATTTTCGATATTTTGCTTTGGTGAGTAACACTTTACTGCAATTTATTTTTATATTGCTGTGCCCTAATTAATCAAGATCATATAAACATATACTGGGTGCTTCTTTTGTGAGTGAATAGCGATAGTTGTGTTTTTTGTGGGACTGGTCGTTTACTGGAAATAATGCTTTAAAATTTAAAATGGCGACTTGGGCTAGTCGACTCAGTGGGAAGAATGGGTGAAGTGTATGATCTGCCAATTAAGGGCTCACAAAAAATGTGCATCTGGCAAAGCTACCTACTACCAATGCATCAACTGTAATTCAGATGACGATATGTAATGTTAATAATGTGTAATAAATTTTCGTGTGTAAATTTTGACTGTTTTCTTTTTCAATTCGATATTGACTCATTTGAGTCAATTAACCCACTACTATGAGTCGAATAGCCCCACACCCGGGGTTTGTTGACTCAGCGGGAGGGTTTTTTTGTAAACATAATTGCTGACCTGTAGGTGGATGTTTTAACTTGTTTTATCAAATAATCACATAGACAAATGTGTATGTTACATTAATAATAATAATAATATTTGGATGATTTAAATAGCGCCGTTTTTGTGAAAAATCACCTCAAGGGCGCTGTACAAACTTTTTTTTATTTTATTTTTATTTTTTTTTATTTAGTAACTGTATAATATTTTTTACATTTTCATATGAAACATGTTAGTTAGATGTATATATAAAATATATTCGTAGTCCTCCTCACTAGGAGATCCTGTGCTGAGGGGGACTATGCTTTGGATAAGTTTTTCAGCGACTTCTATGGTTTAACTTCATTGGATAAGGTTTTCCAGAAACTTCTATGATGTTTTCAGTATACTAGTAAGTTCATTTTCCGATAGATTCTTCAGCCAACATTTAATGTACTTAATGTAGCTATTTTTTATTTTTATTTGTTTGATACTAAGTGGGAGTTTGTTATATAACTTTGCTGATAAAAATGCAGAACTTCTTTGACCAAATGAAGAGTTACACTTTGGTATATTAAGTATGTCTGTTTGTTTAGCTCTGGTTTTATGAGCGTGTGAGGTGTCTGCCTCTGAATCATTTTTGTGGTGATGTACTAGAATGTTTTTGGCATAGATTTTCTGTATGCTTGGAACATCAAACCGTTTAAAAATTTCTGCTGTTGACGTCCTTATGGGGACCTTTAGAATGGTCTTTATAATGCAATTCTGAGTTATCTTATGTTGTTTTAAGTGATTAGATGCTGCTGAGCCCCATCCTATTACTCCATATTCCAATCGAGAGTGGCATAAAGCATAATATACTCTCTTTAGATCCCTCATCGGCAAGATGTTTCTTAATTTTTTGAAGAAGTAGATGAGTTTTGTTAGCTTTTTTGAGGTAAGCTCAATGTGTGAATTCCACTATAGATTTTCATCAATTTCAATCCCAAGATATTTAATACTTTTGGTTTGGGTTATAGACGGGCAGGAACATTGTGGAAAAGTATTTTGACATTCATGTAATTTGAGGGAATGCACATTCATTGGTTGTCCTCTTTTGTTTTTGGAGAAAGTTAGATATTTAGTTTTACTAACATTTAATGTAAGGGAGTTTACTTTTAGCCAGTTTTGAAGTACAGCCAGGCCATGTTCCGCCACCTTGTAGGTTCTTGTCCAATCTTGTTCGTGGAATATAATAACAGTGTCATCTGCAAAGCTCATTATGTTTCCATTAATGGGAAGATTCATAAGGTCATTTATATATATCAGAAATAGTATAGGTCCTAATACGCTTCCCTGGGGGACGCCGAATTTAATTGGAAGAGATTTGCTCTTTCTTTTACCAATTTGTACAATTTGTTCTCTTCCGGTTAAATAACTTCTAAGTAGGTTTAGAGTTGTTTCGGTTATTCCATTTTTTTTTAGTTTTAAGTACAGTATTTCATGATCAATTGTATCGAAAGCTTTTTGAAGATCAATGAAAACAGCTAAGCATTTTTTGCCTTCATCCAGTTTTCTAATAATTGTATTAGTTACATTAGCTATAGCGTCACCAGTACCCAGGTTTTTTCTAAAACCATACTGCGTAGGTGATAATATTTTATTGGTATCCAAAAATGTAAGAACTTGTTTTTTTATTACTTTTTCCAATATTTTCGACAGAGGAGTTAACATACTAATTGGTCGATAATTTGAAATATCATTTTTGGGACCATTTTTATATAATGGTATGATCGTAGCAATTTTAAGACAAGCGGGAAAAACACCTTTAGATAATGATAGATTTACAAGGTATGTCAGTGGTTGAATTAACTCATTTTGTAGGTATTTAATTGATTTGCTTGATTTCAGTTCATTTCCCGATGAGGTATTTGTGTTTAAGGAGGTTATAATATTTCTTATTTCATCACTTATTATCTTGACTATATTGAGGCTGTTTTCATGATTTACATCATCATTCCTCATTGTTTTTTCGACAGTAGTAGAATTTTGTTTAATTTTATTTGCAAGGTTAGAGCCTATATTGCAAAAGTAGTTGTTTATAAAGTCAAGAAGTTTGTCTGGGTATTTCGTAAAAGATGTGGGAATCTCATCAATGTTTAATTCTTTAATGTTTTTGTCTTTATGCGAGGCTTTAGTATTTGTAATTTCATTTATGATCTGCCAGAGTTTACGGGAATCATTATTGCATTCATCA
Source organism: Limnephilus rhombicus (assembly GCA_929108145.2). Taxonomy (NCBI): domain Eukaryota; kingdom Metazoa; phylum Arthropoda; class Insecta; order Trichoptera; family Limnephilidae; genus Limnephilus; species Limnephilus rhombicus. The sequence continues at coordinate 34,826,789 of OV815297.1, forward strand.
ATTTTGTTTTTATAGTATGTTTCTTTAGCATAACGAATTACATTTTTACATGTATTACGATATCTTTTGTAGAATCGAAGTGTATGGACATCAAAAGGGTTGATTTTTACTTTTCTGTGCAGTTCATCTCTTTTTCTGATAGAGTTTATAATATTCTGACTGATCCATGGTTTAATGTGAATATTTTAATGAGATACTTTTTTATCTGTGGTTTTGGTGTTAGATAGAATACTGTGCTGTAAAATTTCTACAAAATAACTCCAAGCAGTATCAGTATCATCTTTTTCCAGAAGGGCGGTCCAGTCATTCATTGTTAACTCCCTTTTGACATTTTCCCAATTTGTTTCAGACTTCGTTAAGAGTGATTTCGTATTTAGGTTTACATAAGAGTTATTTTTTGTTATAGATAGAATTATTGTGTAATGGTCTGTCAGTGTGGTAGTATAAATAATGGCTTGAGTTTTTTTATTAGTTTTACTAAAGATATGATCAATGCAAGTTTTGCTATCATTAAATACACGTGTAGGTTCCTCAATTAGGCTTTCATATCCATGGTATGCAAGTGTCTGCATGTAATCATATTTTTTTGGGTGGCCATTTTCAAGGATATCAATATTTATGTCACCGATAATAAATACATCTTTAGTGTTTTTTAGTAAACTCAGTTCAAATGATAAGGAGTTTAGAAATGGCTCCAGATTTTTTGTAGATGGAGATCTGTAAATTGCGAGTATTGTTGTATCATTGCCGATTGATATCCTTAGACAGTTCGCATTATTAATACCGATCTCTATGACATCAGCTTCAATATCTTCTTTAATATATACGATGACACCATCATTTTTGGTATTATTCATAATTGTAGAGTAAGGGACATATTTATCGATTTGTAGAGGATAGAACTTATCAGTTAACCAACATTCAGTAAGAATAATTATATCCCAGTTAAGATTTAAACTTTTTATCAATATTTGTAGTTCGTCAAAGTTTTTATTAATACTTCTAATGTTTTGATGTATAATGTTAAAATTATTTCTTATGTATGATAAGTAAGGTAAGTTTGTTGTTATTGTGTTATCCATTTTTGCCATCTAAATTAATTACGTTTTTGTATTACTTACTAAATTATTTTCACCATATCATCCAGGTGCTTAATGTAGATTATTTTATCTTCATGTTTTTTACGAATCATAACTTTACCATTTTTGTACCACACATATTGGTATTTTTTTTCTATGGCTAATTGTTTTGTTTTCCATAGTATTTTTTTATGATAAGGGCTTAGTTCTTCCCCGATGAAGATTTGAGAGGTCGACAGATCCTTAATTTCTTCATAGTTTATTTCTTTTTTTTTATCAAGGAGTGAATCTCTTTGTCTTTTCTCGGAAAAGGTGACAAGAAGTTTGGGTGGAGCTCCATTTCGTCTGTCTGGGACTCGGATGACTTCAGTAATATCTGTATGTTTTATAGTTATCCCAGCTGCTGCAGCAACCTTCCTTATGATTTCAATTGGTTGTTCTCTTATTTTTTGGGGAATCCCAGCTATTTCTAAAGAATTACATTTTGACAAGGTTTCAATATCTGCCAGTCTAATTTCAAGTTTTTTTATTGTATTATTTTTTTCATTCATATCTTTTTTAATATTTTTGAAATCAGTTTGTATAACTTGGTTTAAATTATTTGTAACATCAATTTTTTTTAGTATTTCATCATATTGAGCACTTATAAATTCAATGCTTTTTGTTGTTTCTGAGGTCTGAGATTCAATTTTGATAAAATGTCCCTCTTCAAGGTTTCAAATTTTTTATCTATATATTCGAGTCCATGTCCATGCTTAGTTTTTCATCAGAAATTTGGTTTTTGCTTCGAATGCTAGACATCACTAAAATCTTTGTTCAGAATTGCCCCTTACAAAAATTAATTCTGTCAACAATGTTTTGTTTATTGTTGTGACTTTATTGCATAGACAAAACTTGACATTTACATGTAGCGGATTTGCACTTTTTCACAAATTTGAAAAATAAATTGTCTGTGACTTTTAATGACAATAATTTGTTGTTTTGTGAAATTTTTGAAATAAGATATAAAGTTAATACACTCTCCCACTCAAATTATTACGCACTACCAAGTACACTGTATCACTAGTTTATGAGTTTCAAATATAATTACACGTAAATTTGTTTAAATATAATTAACTTTGTTTTTAAATTAGGAGCTCTCAGAATCAGCTGTTTGTTTTAGTTATCCATAGATATGAGTTGACTTATAATACATTTCTAAAATCTAAAAAACTACAAGCTAGGCAAACAATTATAAACAACTTATTGCTAAAAATTGCATACATCGGTTCATTGATCACCGATACGAAAATATGTGTACAATATTTTGACCAATGAACGCGATGCTGCCTAAAATTTAATGAAAACAGGACCATACTTACCTCGGAGGTCGCTTGAAATTAACACTGTATATTGTCCATTTAAAGAAATTTAGATAGAGTTCGCACGCAGAGGACATTATTGGATTAACAGTCCATGGTGACGAGCCTTCATTTTTTTTTTTAAATCACGAAGTGAAAAGTGGGTCAACTAGCCCCGGTCTCCCCTACTCTTTCAGGTAAAAACTGCTGATAGGATTTTAAAAATTCTTTCACTAATAGAAGGCTACATTATTTGCAAGTATTATAGGCTATACATATTGGTAAGCTCTGGCCTTATAAAATTATTTATTATACGTTTATTGTCCAGACGAAAAACAATGCGTCGTTAAGTAATTGTTTGACGTGCGCTGTAATTTTGTTGTTTGGTTAGGTTACTATGGAGGTCCATTTGATAGTTAAAATTTACTGCGCGTGTTTGATTGTTATGTTTTAATAGGTGTGTAGCTGAGAACGAGAAGAGCCGACCCCAACAGCCTACCTGGGCAATGAGTTGGGACAGCGCAAGGAAGAAGAAGAAGGCACGCGAGTTGTTTGAAAAAATTGGTGTATTTTATACAGTTTAGCGGCAGGGTGGGAAGGAGGCCGGGAAAAGGATAAGAAGGAGGGGGATTCACGGGAGGGGGAACAACGAGGGAGGGAGAACTAGGGAGGAAGAAGGCAGGGAAAGTGGTATAGGAATGCGGGAGGTGGGAGGGGAAAAAAATCTTCCCTCAGGTAAATAAAAAAAATATATAGATATACAATAATCAGGTAACAGATCAACACAGACCACCGTTTAGGACGGATGTTTGAGGCCAATTAGTTATCCATTGTAAACATGATAACGATAATCAACATCTCGGAATCCTAATCAGTGGGGAATCCAGGTCCAGATAATCCAATAGGCCTTATCGTTTATGTTCATCAAATAATATAGGTACATATACCTACATTTAACAGATCCGATATAATGCAATGACAGCCATTCAATACTCAATAACGCCAGCCACAATGCAATTCGGATGGGCGAATTTACCACCTGTTAAACAATTTTACATATTCATGAAATTAGTATAGTTAATATAGTGTTCAAACAAACCAAGATAATAAAATGCTGTAAATGGTACGAGAAATTGAACCCATTTTCGGATATCAAAAAAACACAATCTATCTATCATTGACGAAGAATATAAAAATAATAATCTAAACGAAAATATGAAAGAGAACAAGGCACAGAAAAGCATAAAAAGATAATGGTCGCATCTGGGACTCGAACCCAGACCTCTCGTCTAACCGGGACGTGCGCGTTAACCAATTTCGCTATTGCTCCCTTCTGTCAAGCCGTCATAATAGTCAATCTCTTATTTCAAATTTTAGAATTAACAATATTATCTTCAACTAATTATTTTTCCATATTATGGGCAACTACCCTTTTTATTGGAAACAATCATTCTAACAATTGGTTTGTATCCTGGATAGCGTCTCGAATAAAAGCATCCGAATATATTCATTTATTCGCACGTCCAGGTTAGACGAGAGGTCTGGGTTCGAGTCCCAGTTGCAACCATTGTCTTTTTTCTGTTTTCTGTGTCTTGTTCTCTTTCATATTTTCGTTTAGATTATTATTGTTATCTTCTTCTTCAAGAATATATTACATTGATGGGAATAACCTCCAAAAGTTATAAAAGAGAGTTTTATAAAGAGAGATACAAACCAATTCTTAGAATGATTGCTTCCAATAAAAAGGGTAGTTGCCCATAATATGGAAAAATAATTAGTTGAAGATAATATTGTTAGTTCTAAAATTTGAAATAAGAGATTGACTATTATGACGGCTTGACAGAAGGGAGCAATGGCGAAATTGGTTAACGCGCACGTCCCGGTTAGACGAGAGGTCTGGGTTCGAGTCCCAGATGCGACCATTAACTTTTTATGCTTTTCTGTGTCTTGTGCTCTTTCATATTTTCGTTTAGATTATTATTGTTATCTTCTTCTTCAAGAATATATTACATTGATGGGAATAACCTCCAAAAGTTATAAAAGAGAGTTTTATAAAGAGAGATACAAACCAATTCTTAGAATGATTGCTTCCAATAAAAACGGTAGTTGCCCATAATATGGAAAAATAATTAGTTGAAGATAATATTGTTAATTCTAAAATTAGAAATATGAGATTGACAGATACGACGGTTTGACAGAAGGTGGCAATAGCGAAATTGCTTAACACGCACGTCCCGGATAGACGAGAGGTCTGGATTCGAGTCCCACTTGTGAACATTGTCTTTTTTTCTGTTCTTCTGTATCTTGCTTTCTTTCATATTTTCGTTTAGATTATTATTGTTGTCTTTTTCTTTAATGTATTACGTTGATGGGAATAACTTTCAAAAGTAATAAAAGAGGGTTTTTATTATAAAAATTAAATACAGTCTAAACTATTGACCAACAATAATATAGGTTTCGATTGTAAATTCGAAGGGAAGTAAGATAAGAGAAGAAGGGTATATAATTATTGATTTTTCGACCAGATGCATGAATTGTATTCTACGTTACTTCTAACCAGAGATGTTTATAATAATTTATGGTGACTTATTGCTTGTTTAAAATAAATAATGTCGTGATTTAAGCCGCGTTTGTCTTTCCACTATAAATAATATTATAAGTAATTCACTCATAAATAATGATGAGCCATAAAGCTGAGTTGCGGTGGTGACAGAGCAGTTACTAAGCTTAACCTTTGCAGTACCCTTAACCTTCCCATGCTCATGCTTCCCAAAATGACACCACAGCGTTAGCGTACGAACAGAGTTGTAAGTTCGTTTGAAGATTTTATTAAAAGTATTTCCTTTATTTATTTTTGGGGTGTTATGCCGTGTTGCGCTACTTCCTTCTTTAGCCAACATTTCGGACAGCATTGAAATGTCCATCATCAGGATACATCTGCCGGATCTGTCCTGATGCTGTTCGAAACATTGGCTAAAGAAGGAGGTAGCGCAACACGGCATAACACCCCAAAAACAAAAAAAGAAAAGAGTTGTATATTTACAAATTTATCAGTGAAAATATAAGTATCTAGTAAAGTAAAATATGCTTCCAATCCGTAGGTCTCACGTTCAAATCCCTGCTATAGCAAACAAATATTTAAAATTATGCGAGTTATATCCATTGTTTAATTTGGGGGGCGGGTATGAGTACCGCCACCCCTGTAACTATTAATTGGATAACCAACACCTTTGCCGTAGGCCATCCCAAGTGGTTCGCTACGTTTGGTGACTTAGCAGGGATGCCCGGATTTATTTGTCTGGGTCTTGGTGGCAGATGCATCTGTCCACCAACGGTATTGCAGGCCGAATCTGAAGAGACTACTTGAGGGAGACCTTTTGATCTCTCCAGCAGAACTCTTTCGGAACATCGCCATGCCTCGTAGTGGTAGGGTTGGATTCATATGTTGGTTATTCCTGAAGATACTGACCTGTAAATTCCTATAATAATCCAATAATTCAAAAACTAATCCTTTCCAACCTTCTTCCTTCCCACCTCCTTCCCTTCTCCACTACCTTAATATCATTGTCTCTGAAGAGTGAGGAGCAGTCCGAACTATTGTTGGGTTTCACGAAGATACTTGTGGCTAGCGATCAACGCAACACATTCATGCCGCGATTACCTTCTATTGGCTATTTGTACTCCAATAGTGGACACGGACCTTTTTACCCCAGCGACGGATGCCGAACTAAAAGAAGATTCGATCTGTTTCCGATTGCCGCCGATCTAACAGCTTGCCAATTGCTTGGTGTTCGCTACCCACTTCTCTATAAATAATCTTGTATAAATGTAAATTATCCTATTAATAATATAAAGGCGAAAGTTTGTATTAATGTACATTTGTTACTCTTTCACGCAAAACATACCGAATGGACTTTAAAAATTCTTTCACTAATAGAAAGCTACATTATTTGCGAGTACTATAGGCTGTATAACTGTATATATTGGTAAGCTCTGGCGTTATGAAATTATTTATCATACGTTTTCTGTCCCTAACAAAATCGAGTTATTGCAAACGTCATAAGAAAAGCAAATAATTGTTATGTTCGAAACGATGTTTTTTTTTAAATTAGGTAATTCACCCTAAAAATAGTGCTTTGTTGGCGTCGTACTTAATATGTCTAAAAATGAATCGCCGAAATGTACGTATGCGCATAGCTTCCGAACGACTGCACCAAATTGGATAATTCTTTTTTTTTGTTTGTTATTTTGTATAAAACTACTGTGAGCTCTGGCATTATGAAAGTTGTTTAAAAAATTGTAATATGTGCAACGCGAGCAGTTTGAAATGGGAGATGGGAGGGGGGAGTGTGGAGTGGGAAGGGGGAGGGGAAGAAGAAGGGGGGTGCGGGGAGGGTGGTGGGGTAGGTGGGAAGGGGGTTAGGGGAGGGGAAGAGGGGTGGTAAGGACGGGGATGGAGGAGGGGGAGGGCGAGGGGGATGGGGGGAGGGGGATGGGGGAAGGGGGTGGGGGAGGGGAGGGGGAGTGGAGTGGGGACAGGGAAGGTGGAGGAGGCGGAGTGGGAATCTCCCTAATACCATGCGAGCGAAGCCGCGGGAAAAAGCTAGTGTTGAATAAATCTGTAAGTACAGAATATTGCTTATTTGATTTACATACACAATACATATTCTTGCTCCTATAAAATTTGAAGAAGACAGGTAATGTCGATCACCGCGTTGGATTCAGGAAGGTTAATACATAAATAACAGTGGGTACTTCCACGCAGACTGTTTCCATCTGCATAATATGATAAAAATGTATATTAGAATAATGTCTCGAGCTGTCGCTGGAAGAATGTAACCAGAGTTCCCAAAACAAGAACATTACCATAGATTTACCGTCGTGAACGCATATTTGAAGAATACAGGCATATCGTATTACTAAATCGTCGACAACGTTAGAGTTATGTAGTAAAATGAAAGTATTGAATATTTTTCAGACTATAATGTCCAAAATCTTTACTAGGAAAGCTTTCTACTGAAAAAAAACAAAAACAAAAAGATAGGAAGCGTGGTTCCTAAAACTAGAACAACGTTTGCTCAACGACAATTCTGGTTCATCGCTCCTAAAATACACAAAGCATTGAGCACCGACGTAAAATAAAATAATACCATCTGTGCATATCCCTTCTTACTATCCGTGTTCAACATTGGATATTTGAAAGGGGACAAGCTTTTTTTAAAGATTACATTCGTACTACTAAAAAAAACATTCATTCTCTATCTTTTTCAATATCTCTAAATTCAAGTGTGACGATTTGACCATAAACTCTTACTAGTTTATTTATTTATTTACAAACAGAAACAAACAGAATAGATACAGTGGCGAAAACAATTTACAATTGTTAAGTATTTTTCATGATGGGTACCTATGTTGTGTTTCTTTATAGTGTCTTCTTTATGCCGGGTGATGTGTGTAGCGTGAAGGTGTGTATGAGGGTGTGTTTGTGAGTATGTATGTATGTGCATTGAATAAATTAAATTATATTATTGACATGATACTCTTTAAATTTGGGCAGTGAATCGGAGAAAATGTCGATGTCAGAATTTAGACCAATATTATTGAACATATGAAGAGCACGATTGATTGGCGAATTACTTGCTGCATTTGTCTTGTAATTAAGCGTGTGGAATATTTCTGTATGGCGTGTACGTCTTAAGGGTATATTAAAATTAACTAGGGAAAGAATTTCGGTACAGTCAATGTTATTATGGTTGTGTTTAAATGTCAAATCAGCTATTGCTCGCCTTTGTTGCAAAGTTTGAAATGTGCATTCAAAGTTATTGTTAAATTTGAAGGTAAGGTATTTTATAAATTTGTTTTTTTTTTTTTTTTAAATAAAACATACAATGAAGTTGCATTCCCATGAGTTATCAACACTCATTTTGAATATGTTCTATGCTATCTATGTTTACTTTGTACTGCGGGTTCCAAATTAGCGAGGCATATTCCAGTGTACTTCTGACTAATGCAAAATATAACATTACTACTGTACGCGGGTTACTGAACTTTACTTATATGAATAACAAAATCAAGCATTTTATATGACCTGTGAACGATTGAGTCGATGTGCTTATTAAATATAAGTTTGCTATCAAGGTTTTTTAAGGAAAGGAAGGCGAGGATAGTTTTGGGAAGGAAAAGGGTTTAAGGGGTGGGTGGGAATCTGGGGTTGAGTGTGTCCTGGTCATCCGCCTCCAAGACCTAGACAAACCTCACCCCATAAACACGGGCATCCCTGCTAAGTCACCAAACGTAGCGAGCCACTTGGGGTGATCTATGATAGAGGTGTTGGTTATCCAATAAAGGTTCCCGGGTTCCCATTTCCGCCTCCCAAATTGAACATTATTGAGTGAATAAGAGTATTTAATTACATGTTTATTTTAGTGCTTAGTACCTAGTGTTAGTACTCTTCTATATAGATAGGTACTGTGATTAACGGGAGAAAAATAATAATTTTCAAATTTTAGAACCTGGACAAAGCTTACGCGATGAATCCGGGTACCCCTGCCAAGTCAGCATACGTTGTGAGCCAATTGGGGTGACCTAAGCTGGCTGACATCGTACTTGGGTAACCGTATACAAGCCGTAAAGGTAGGGAAAAACCAATCAAAATATGCAACCCTTTCATCTGGAGTACCCCAGGGGTCTGTTCTGGGCCCACTTCTTTTCATCATCTTTACAAATGATGTCGCTAAAATAATCGAATCATTTGGCCTTCTATCTCACTGCTACGCTGATGACCAACAAGTTTACTTTTACTGCTTACCAGAGGAAGTACAGTCTAAAAACTCGCATAATTGAGTGTCTAGAGGCAATTACCCGCTGGATGACCTCAAACAGATTAAAAGTCAAAGACTGAGTTTCTTTGGACCGCCACAAGCAGACGTCAGCATAACATTGAAAACTCCCCAATAACCATTTCAGGAAGCGACATCACTCCAAAGACTTGTATAAAACTACTGGGTGTCAATCTGGACGCTGATTTTTCCCTTAAAACTCAAGTGAACAGAACCGTAAGAACGGGATTTTTTCAATTCAAAGGAGAAACCTGCCAACAGTGCCAACAGAGGCGACTAAATTACTAGTCAATTCGTATGTGGTTTCACGCTTAGATTATTGCAACGGAATATATGCAAGGCTTCCAAAATATCAAATCAACAAATTATAATCCGTTTTCAACGCTGCGGCAAGACTTATCACCGGCGTATCTAAATATTCCCATATTTCAGAGCATCTCAAAAATCTTCACTGCCTTAAATGTCCTGAAAGGATCCAGTTTAAGCTCTGCTGGATTGTATTTAAGTCCCTTAACGGAATGGCTCCGGCTTACTTATCGGAATTGTGTATTCCAGAAAATTCCAATTCTCGACAGTCAACCCTAAGATCAGCAATGTCATCAGCTATCGGAAGGTTAAAGGAACCAAAGCGCACACCAGATACTAAGTTCGGTGAGCGCGCTTTCGGAGTGTCAGGACCTAAAGCCTGGAATGGACTGCCACATGACCTAATAATGATCACAGACGCTGCGGAATTTAGAGCTAGTCTTAAAAATCACCTTTTTAGACAGTCGTATCCATAAACTCAAAATCTTTCACCTTCACATTCAATACCCGCGACACCGTAAATAACTAACCTGTAAAAACGGATAAAAAAAATGTAAGCGTTTGTGAAGGTCATTTCATGAATATTCTCCAGCCCTAGAGTCCTAAATTCTCCAGTATTTAAAAATAAATATCAACTTTTCTTTTGCCACTAATCTCCAATAGTCCTAAATTCTCCAGTATTTTAAAATAAATACCAACTCTTCTTTTGCCACGAATTTATTCATCATTGTATTACTAACAGTGATGAGGGTAGCAAATAATGTAAAATCATGCAATGTCCAGTGTGTTAACTGTAATGTCCTCCGCGTGCAAAGCCGTATCTTCTCCAAGCATAAACTTTCTAATTAAAGTGTGTTTATTGGAAGTGACCTGCCAGGTAAGTATGTTTCTGTATCCATTTGTAAATAGTAAAATTAGTTAGAACCTAAGCTTTCCTAATAAATTGTACAGCGCCCTTGAGGTGATTTTTCACAAAAACGGCGCTTTATAAATTATCCTATTATTATTATTATTATCATACCAGGGGTTTTGGTTATTCAATAGATAGTGTCCAGGGAGGCGGTAACCATACCCGGTTCCCAAATTATTTACTTGGTTAATTGATTTATCAATTAGTATTTTAATGATACTTCCAAGTTGTTAAATACAGGATTTATGATTGCAAAGCGATGAATTTATTTAGTTGATTTAACTTTTCGAACGGAAATAACTTAATGTTTCTGGTGTTCACGGCGGCGTGCCAATTAAATTAACGCATCTTTATTACCTAAGACTAACCTTGCATGTTTTAAATCGTTATACGATATGTTTTATTATTATTTAAAACCATTAACGGTCGTTTACACAGACAGACAGCCCAGATCTGAGTATATTTAATTACTGCTAACCTAATAAATACAACGTTAGAACCTAATAAATACACATGTTCGGTAACTACCACTCTTCGAAATGTTTTTGGTCTATACTTTGTCTATTGTTATTTTTGTCAATTTTCATTTTATCCCTAAGAAGAAACCATTTGATTTCGAAAGAAATGTTTCGAAATATGTTGAAAGTTTTAAGTAAATAAGTAATGTATTATACAAAGTGATTTGTTTCAATTTAAATAATTGAACCCTTACCCAGAAAAACGTCGTATGCTAGAATATTCTTGACCCGAGAAAAAAAGAGGAATGGAGAATTTATAATATTTAATATAATAATAATACAATAAAAATGCAAAAATCGGTAATTTTAAATACATGTAGGATTACAAAAGATTTTTTAAATATTTATATTGAGGGATCAGTAGGATTTATAGGTTCAATTAGGAATTCCACAGAGCCGAACCCTCTGATATGAAAATATCTGGAGTCGGTGAATTATTTTCCCATCTGGTCTCTGGTAGGTTGACATGTTGTTCTTGTATTGTTTTGTAATTATAATACTTATATAGTGCAATTGCATAACGTGGATTGACCAGATGATCATTTGGGAAGTGTGTGAAAAGGTTTAGTTTTTCCTGTGGGGAAAATTAAACCCGGACATTTAAATCTGGTGCGTAAAAACGAAAGACTTATATATATATATTTATATTGAGGGATTAGTAGGATTTATATGTCCAGTTAGGAGTTCCACCGAGCCGAACCCTCTGATATGAAAATATCTGGAGTCGGTGAATTATTTTCCCATTTGGTCTCTTTGACATTTTTTGTATTACTTTGTATTTATTATACATAACGTGGATAATGTGGGAAAGATTTAACCCGGAAATAAAATCTGGAGCGTACAATTCTCAGGAGTTTTAATGTTCTGAGGAAAGGAAATTGAATTAGAATTTATTACTAGAACCGATGCTGATTTAGTGAAAAAATTTTGTTCATAAAAATTTCACATACAACGTTATTCCACAAAATGTTTTTTATACTCTTCATGCCTTACAGACCGCAAGATGCTCTTCTGACATAAATTTACTTACATACGAGTGTATCATTGATGTATTTGACCTTAAAAAGCAAAAAAATCAAACCGTATACATTCGAAATACTGTCATGAGATCAACTTACAACATTATTCCACAAACTTTTTTAAACGGCTAAAAAGCTTAGTAATAATTTTTCTAGAAAAATACTACTTTCCAGTATCCTTCAGCTTCTTTGCTTTAAAGTCTTTCTATTGAAGCCATAAGACGTTTTTTTACTCCATTTATTTCCATAAGTAATAACTAGCAGTTAAAACCCGCTTCGCAGGTTTTTGCTGATAGGCCCAATGGGCGGTTTTTAGTTTGACTTGGCCCAGTTTGAGTGTAGGTAACCATTTTATAAATCCGATAAGAACTAGTTTCAAAAATTGCCAGTTCATCAGATCCACTGCGATCCAGTGATAGCTAGTCGCCGAGTTAAAGTAACCATGACAGGCAATGACTCCATATGTAATCTCTCCATATCCGGAAAGATACTTAAATTCTATAAATCTGTAGTAGTTATATCTAGGGAAGAAACGTCCACTTGCGAGCTGCTGATGGAAGTAGCGACATCTTGTGTCGAATTCTTGAATTAGAAACCGAATTATAACAGTAACTTTGTGTGAAATTCCACAGATCTGAAATTACACAGATGTTATTTGTGGCGCGAAGCTGGGTTCTGAAATTCAACCACGCAGAAGCAAGCCTATTAATACTGTTCGATAACGTAAAATTAATATAGCGCAGTTTTGTGTTATTTCACTTCAAGTGCCCATGAATTAAACCATGCTACGTGATTTCGACAAACGGCATTATACAATATACTTCATAAAGCGAAACATTAAAATGCTGCCTTTTTTATTTTTATATTGATACGATATTTCACATTTTATTGCACAATCCAACAATGTTGGCCTCTGACGCCCCACAAAGAACCCCACTCCTTAAAACATATGTCCAAAATTTTTCCATCAGTAACTCAACATTGATAGTTTATTGTATACAACATTATTCCGGGCAAGGACCCAATTATACTCTCGAAAAGTTGAAAGTTGATACGATTTAACAATTTTCAAAAAGCTAAACAAATATTCGGACGAAATTACTCAACAAAATTTCATGATTTTTCATGTTCTCAGGTTGAAATACGCACGCTTTGAAAATTTTTATCCGGAAGCAAATTGACTGTTCTTCATAGAGCTATACTAGCAGCAGAGCAGCAGCTGTCAAATTTCCAAAATGATTGATTGATGAAAATCTAAACATTTATGCTTTCAGAAACACCTTGCACTCCAGAAAACTCGCTTGCTTATTTTGAGAAACAAACAGCTTGCCTGCTCTCAACTTTCCCTAAAATAAAATAAAATAAATAAAAGAAGAAAATGACCGAAACTTTGAGTTTCTTAGTTTCAAAAACTTTTATACAATTTCCCATCCCATTTTCCGAGAAAATTTTTTTGAAAAAAAAAAAAACTTTTTGGAGAATTGGAAAATTTTAGCTCGAGAAATTGATCGGAAAATGGGTAAATTTCATAAAAATCGTTGTCTTTTTTATGTTTTTTGTGTGTAATTTGAAAATGTTTTTCATTTTTAAATTTAAAATCCAAAAGGGCAATACCCTATTATCACGAAAGTGAAACCAGTAAATTAGAAAAAAAATCGAGTGCGTGTGCTCGACGCCTGTGCTCTAAAGATTGCAGTCCGTCTGTTAAGATGGGAGAATCTATCTGCTTTAGAATGTTTCTGCACAGAGTCAAGGGTTTTTTTTTAGGTATTTTGGAGCTCCAGACCAGAGTTGGCTGCCAAATTCAACCGTGGGGCGCACTTGCGATTTGTACAGAATTAGCAGTTGTGTACTATTAGAGTATCTGCGGGCCCTGTACAGTACGCCCAGTTTCTGAGAGGCTAACTTAACTCTGGTTTCGATGGAGCCCCCGAAGAAGGGTGGTTTACACGCGGTAGAAGCGAAACTTTACCAAAACAATCTCAACCAATACTTGAAAAGGAGAGCAGACATATTTTTAGAATTCAATTTTTCGAAATCAATTTTTCGAAATCAATTTTTCGAAATCAATTTTTCGAATTCAATTTTTCGATATCAATTTTTCGAAATCAATTTTTCGAAATCAATTTTTCGAAATCAATTATTCGAATTTCAGTTTTTTGAAGGACTTATTTTTCGAACAGTATTTGGCCGAAAGACATGTTTTTCTGATTTGCATTTATTTGTTTATTTAGCACAAGATTATACATTTATATACATAATTTATTAAAATTTTGTTAATCAACTTTGAAAATACATATTTCACTTGCTTATGACTAACGAGATACTGTTAGGTTAGTTGATATTGTCCATCCTGTAATAAAATACTCTTGTACATACATTATATCAATTCGAAAAAATTGTGTTTCCGTCAATTGCTGTTCGAAAAATATGTTTTCGAAAAATTTAAGTCCGAAAAATGACATTTCGAAAAATTGAATTCTAAAAATTGATTTTGAAAAATTGCAATTTGCCAAGACCCCTTGAAAAGTGAGGTCTTAATCAAAATGACCAATGAGCGCAGATCTCGCGTAACTTCCGTTTCATAACTCAACCAATAGGAGCCTTTAAAAGTGACATCCTTATCAAAGCGACCGATGAGCGCAGTTGATGCGTTGCAGGTGCACTAATCGTCATTTCTGTTTCATCCGAAATCCAAATCACAGCGGTGATTTCTATAGTTTCACTTCAAAAACCACCAACAGCCCCTAGCAGAAAAAATCTGCGCCAGCATCTGCCTTTATTATAATAATCACAGCTCGACCCACTATTTTGCTAGAGCTAGACAATTAACTCAAGGAAAGGCTTTCAACAATATATCTGACACGAAACCAATATTTCTGACAACTTGCAAGGAGATATGACAGCCTAGAGAAGTAAGCTGCGGTCGTAAGGGGTGTGGGGAGAAGGCTCCAGACGAGGCGAGAGGCGGAGGTCTCGCGAGGTCAAACCGCCACAGGCACTCGGCAATATTGGCTTCCGAGCTGTCGGGGGAAAAGCGGATGCTTCGTCAAGGGAACCAAAGCACAGTCCTGATTCTAATTTCGAAAGCTTCGACTAATCACTTACTTGTACTAACATGAATAAAAGAACTCAGATAGAAACTGGATTGAAACCAGACTTTATGCGTTGACATTGATAACACATGATGGTTATTTCCGTCACTGACAGCATAGCTGTTCTATCTCCCAGCCAGCAGATCTAACTTAATGGTCAACTGCCGGTTGGGGGGGGGGGGGGGGGGCAATCTTGAACAGAACTAATTCGGATATTTATCGAAATATTTAGAACCGATGAAGCTGCCTTTAAAAGGGTAAAGGTTGCCAGTATAGATCAAAATCAAAATCAAAATCAGGCAGATTAGCGTCATGATCTGCCTGATTTTAAGATCGGTCTACGTCATATAAATTGCGTATCTAGCCAAAGAGGGATGATTATCTGTTGTATAAACTGTCAATAATAATAATGAAATCTTATCAAATTTTTACATTTTTAAAAGTATTTGAAATGTCCTGTATGTTTTTTTATTTATTTATGAAGATGTCATAAAAACAAACACCATTTTAGACACTAGACAAGTTTAACTTTTAGATTTTTGAATTTGAAATATACTTTGATATTTTAAACTTGCAATATTTTAATTTCAAAGATGTCAAAAGTTGAAAAAAGCGTACCAAAATTTTTTTTTTTATCAAAATGTCTAATAATTTCAGAAAATTCCAAATCAAAAAAATGTCCTTTTATTTAAGGAATTGAAGCAATGTTTTTAACAAAATGCAATGTTGCCAGTTCCTTCAAAGAGGCATTTTTTATTAATAATAATTTGAAATAAAACATGTACAGTCAATGTGTAATTTAAACACCGTTTAACGATTACGTTTTTTTTATTAATAAGCCGCAAGATTTCTAAAATCAACATTTTGCAATACACACATACACAAAGGTCATGAAGAGTAATAAAATATACATATGTACTATTTTAGAAATTTCATTCAATAACACCATTTCTCTTGTCATGCTATGCTGCGCTAGAACATATGTTATGCCGTGTGGTATATTGAACAAGTCGTGACGACGACTACGGCTAAAATTTTCAGCCACTTATAAGCCATATAATTCCGAAAGGTGGGCTATCAATAGAGTTGTGCACTGTATTAAAACTAAGTATTGCAGGATTTGCAGAACGTCTGGTTTCCAAGCTAAATCTATTCGTTACCTTAAGTTAAGTCCATTTTATGATGCATGAAAATCGGATAAGTTTAAATTTATGTTTAAATCCAGTCGAGTGAGGAAATATATGTGTATTTGGCTTTGCCAGAAAATTGTTCCTTTAGAAAATCGGAATGTACGTCCACATTTGGTAAGATGGAAAAAAATAAGAAATAATCAATCAGTGATGAAGCTTGCTATATATTTTTTACATTAGCTCCACACAGGAGGCCCTGCCCTCAGAGCCTACGTAATCTTTGGGGATGCTGTGTGGAGGATCATTTTAGAAAAATGAAGGAGAGGAAGTTCTGAGAAGGAAAAAGGTATGAGGGATGGGTCTGATGATCTGGGGGTCAATGGGTCCAGGAGGAATGAATGTATGAATCCATCCTTCCCGCTGGAGAGGCCTAGGTTATGTCTTCCTCAACCAATCTCATCCGATCCAGCCCGCCACACTATAGGTGGGCTAAATCATTCGCCGCCAAAACCTAGACACACCTCACACCATGAACCCAAGCACCCTGCAAAGTCAACAAACGTTGGAAGTAGAAGTACGAAATAAGTAAGTACCAGTGGCGATCCGTGAGTTTTCAGTGTGATGTAGTGCAAGTATGAAAAAACGACGTTATTGATGTTGAAAATTTCAACTTTTTTTATGATGATATACTGAAATGTGGATGCGGCGCATCCCCATACTGAAAGAATTCTGAAAACCTTCATAAAAATATTGAAATTTTGAAAAAAAAGAAAATTCATTTTCAGAAACAACAGCATCAATAACGTCGTATTTTTCAATCTTAGCACTCTAATAATAATAATAATTGGATAATTATTATTAATCACCTCAGGGGCGCTGTACAATTTATTAGGAATGCTTAGGTTCTAACTAATTTTACTATTTACAAATGGATACAGAAACATACTTACATGGCAGGTCACTTCCAATAAACACACTTTAATTAGAAAGTTTATGCTTGGAGAAGATACGGCTTTGCACTCGGAGGACATTACAGTTAACACACTGGACATTGCATGATTTTACATTATTTGCTACCCTCATCACTCATCACTGTTAGTAATACATTGATGAATAGATTAGGGCAAAAGTAGAGTTGGTATTTATTTTAAAATACTGGAGAATTTAGGACTCTTTAGGGCTGGAGAATGTTCATGAAATGACCTTCACAAACGCTTACTTTTTTTTTCTCTACGTTTTTACAGGTTAGTTATTTACGGTGTCGCGGGTATTGAATGTGAAGGTGAAAGATTTTGAATTTATGGATACGACTGTCTGAAAAGGTGAGTTTTAAGTCTAGCTCTAAATTCCGCCGCGTCTGTGATCATTCTTAAGTCATGTATGTGGCAGTCCATTCCAGGCTTTAGGTCCTGACACTCCGAAAGCGCGCTCACCGAACTTACTACTCTAGCTGGCTGAAAACTCACGGACCGCCACTGGAAAGTAAATAATTAATTTAATTAGGTAGTTACTTTTTAAAATAACATCAGTTCCCTACAAACACTAGGCTAACAGTTACATTATTACACATAGAGTTATTACAAGCACGTAACATATTGTGTATACAATTTCGTCTTCTTACCTCCGTTCCATTGCTATTATTTATTTTTAACATTATTTTTTTCTTACAAATAATTTGAAACCGAAACAAAATGGCGACGCTAAAAATCAATCAACACAACATATTTTCAATTCTCAGCATCTTCCAGTTGATATTACCAGCTATAACTTTGAACTAGAAACCAAATATTGGCACAGTGGCTTATTACTGACCAGGAGTATTTCCATGCCAAGCTTACATAGTATCGTCTTCTCGCAGTGTCCGCTGTAAGCAACGTTGATGGACACTTGGCAAACCATGGACGCGTTCAACTAACCAAATCTGACACTTAACGGAATCCAAAATAATTCAACTGGCGGATTCGGGGAACTCAATTACGTTATGTTGTGTTCTGCGAAGAAGATTTAGAGAAGATAGTAAGATTCTACGACCACTGAAAATATTTTATAAAGAATTTGAGATGCTTTACTGTCAGGGTTTTTTTCAGATGCAGCTTGCTTCCGATTACGCGTTTTTTAGAATTGGGGTAATCTACGTGCCGTCCATGTAATCGCTTCAAAATGTTAACCCCACAGGCTAATTTGTTCGCTTTTCGAAACAACTCATACGCGTCTCGCAGAAATCGTTGTGTCTCCCTTACTTTAAAAGTGAGAAATATTTATTAATTTATTTTATTTGTAAGAAACAAACAGCTTTTACATAATATACAGTGATAAATATACAAGTGAACTAAAGTCAAGCCACAGCAGTTTCTTATGCTAAAGTTCATTGGAAATGAAGTTTTAATATCTTAAAATTAATTTTGAGTTATAGGAAGGGGAGCGGAAGAAGAATATAGGAAAAGGGTAGGAGATGCTCCCGATACATTCCATACTCTCATATACTCTCAATCGATTAGGATTTAGTTAGCTCTAATAGGTTGTTGCCTGCGAGAGCAGGCTAAATCCTAACACTATTTATTATCTCATTTTTTGTGCGGTGCTTCGTAGCATCCTCACTCTTGTCTACTTCAGTTTTCTGACGGTTTCACCTCTACCGCGTGTATATTTTAAATGGTGCATTTCTTTTATTGAAATTTCTTACAGTTTTTTTAAATTTATTTTTTTATTTTTTTTATTATTTTTATTTCAGTTAAAAGAAAATTACATTTTCACTCATTTAACTAGAAATAATTGTACACAATAAGATAAAATAAATATTTCAATACAGCGCTATTCTATTTCATTATTTTGTTTATCAAGAATAAATATAAATAATTGTTTTTTAAATTTACCCGGCTTCTTTTCGTTTTTAATGTCATTTGGGAGGCAATTATATAGGTTGCCCCCTTCGTAACCAATGGATTGTTTACCATAGTTAGTGTGGATGGTATTTAAATGTATGTTATCGCGTTGTCGTGTAAAGTGTTTATGTATTTGGGACGTTTTAATGAATTCTGTGTTTGTGTGTACGAGATTTTTTTGTATTTTGTATATAAGGAGACATGTATTGTATTCATATAGTTTTCTTAATGTTAATAGTTTTGTTTCCATATATAGTTTTTTTGTGGATGTTCTGGGCTTGTAATTAAATAGTTTTTTGATTAGCTTGTTTTGTATTACCTGTAATTCATTTATGTGTGTTTCACATGCGTTTCCCCAGATTTCAATCAAATAATTTAAATGTGATTGTACGAGACTATAATATAAACCTATTTTTAATTTATTTGGCAACAGATATGATAGCCGGCTAAATACGCTAATTAAGGGGATGATTTTATCTTTAATACCTTGTGTGTGTTGTTTAAATGTTAATCTTGACAAAGTCAGATTTCGTGAAATCACCAGGGTCTGCGCTTTATAGCTGACATCTCAATTTGGGAGGCGGGTATGGGTAGGTACCGCCGCTCCGGGAACCATTCATTGGATAACCAACAACTCTGCCGTAGGTCAACTCACGTGGTTCGCTACGTTTGGTGACTTAGCAGGGGTGCCCGGGTTCATAAAGAGATATTTTTCCAGGTCTTGGCGGCAGATGCGTTTGCCCACCTGCTGCGTGGCTTGCCGGATCGAGAGAGACTAGTTGAAGAAGAGTTGACCTTTCCAGCTGGACTCTCGACCCATCACCTTGCACCGCAGTTGGATGAACGTATTGTCACTCTTGGACACACTGACTCCCAGATTACTACTCACACCTCATACCTTTTTCCTTCCCAGAACTTCCTATCCTTCCCTTCCTTAAAAAGACCCTCCACACAGCATCCCCTAAGATGACAAAGGCCTTGAGGGAAATCATTTTCTCAAAGGCCTCCTGTGTGGAGCTAATGTTAAAAAAAGTAATAAATTGTCAACCCTAAGTAAAAGTAAGTTTAAATCGCTTTTTTTCTAACGCAACTATAAATCGCTTCATCTGAACAAGGTCTCATTTGGTGCTGAGAGCATTCTTAACCTTTCCTGGTCTGTAATGCGTAAATACTACACATTGCTTCTAATAACTTTTATATCTCTATAAATATAATGAATTCTGGGTTCAGATTTTAGGTATTCCTCCGTTATACATTTACACACTGAATTAAAAAATAATATTTTAAATAATTAGCAAATTTAATTCAAAATCAGAGATATTTTGTTAAATATCGGGAATAAACCACAAATACAATCAACCGTGTGCCAGTGTGGACCGTGATACGCGAAGAGTGTGCGGGGGGAGATGACACGCTATGTGACGTCTCGCTCTACTTTGCTATACGGGAACACGAGAAACAGAGACCGCCGTGTTGTGTTTAAACCGTCGATACCTACGACCGCGTAGTAGCTAAACATACGTAGCTGTATGTATGTATTGGGTAGCAGCCCAACGCCTCAGTAGTTCGCGGGCAATCCTTTGAGATGGTCTCCTCGCCCGTTTTTTGAGCAACGGACGATGGTTTTTTTCATGTTTTCAGCAATTAAATTACAATTATTATCACTTGTAACACAAATTACGAAAAACAAAAGCGATTAGCTATGAATGTTCATATATTTCCGACATAAAATCGATGATTTTAACACGTGAATTGATTACACAGCACCGGAGCGCGCGTATTTTTTTAGCACAGTAAGGGAAAGGTTAAAGTGTGTAGACCCTTTCCGTTGAGCCGCACATGTCACACGGTCTCACGATTGACAGATTAATAGAACATTTAAACGACAGTTTACATGACTTTTCACATCAACCAGGGATTAAAGTGGTGATGTCGCTATATTCAATTTGTCGTTCTTTCTAAACATACATCAGGGATTTTGTGATCTTTCATCTCACACGAGTCTCAAGAGTATTATAAAAATTTGTGGTATTCGAAGAAGATGGAAAGATTTATTGTTTATTGACGATGCTCTTTTTTTTACATTAGATCCGCACACGGCCGGTCGTGGTCTAGCGGTAAGTCTCTTGACTCGCAATCCATAATTTGTGTTATTTCATAATTAATTAATTTAAAATAATGTATAGCATATTTGCGGCACGTTCCAGAGTGGAAGATACTCTCAGTATCGCCCTGATGTAAGACCAGCATTCAGAATTGAAATGTTGCTTGAAATGGCGTTAGCCGTGTTTGGTGACCAGGTATGAATAGCCAGGTACTTCCCCACCTTCCTCTTACCATCTACTTCCACTCCCTACTACCTTTAGCCTCACAACATACCCCAATTGGGGATGCCATAATCTCACTGGCTCCAGGCTGAACAGCTGAGACTCTTGTGAGGTGTTACTATAAAAAAAAGAAAAAAAAAACACAGGAGGCCCTGAGGAAAATAATTCCCGACAGAAAAATAATTTACATCAACTCCCATTATGTCGTCTTTGAGGATGCTGTGTGGGGGTCTTTTTAGGAAAGGAAGGAGAGGAAGTACTGGGAAGGAAAAGGGTACGAGGGCTGGGAAGGAATTTGGGGGTCAGTACCTATGTTCAGAAGTGACGTATATACGAATCTATCCCTCCTTCGGTGCAAGGCGATCCGAGAGAGTCCTGTTGGAGAGTTCAAAAAGTCTTCCTCGACCAGTCTCTCCCGATCTGGCCTGCCACGCAGTTGGTGGGCAGATGTTTCTGCCGCCAAGATCCGAACAAATCTCACCCCATGAACCCCGCCACCCTTGCTAAGTTACTAAACGTAGCGAACCACTTCTTGGTGTGACCTACGGCAGAGGTGTTGTTTATCCAATAAATGATTCCCGTGGCGGCGGTACCCATATCCACTTCTCAAATTGAATTAATCGGATAATGTTCGTTGCTTAATTGAAGTTTAAAAAATTGATATCAAGAATATCAAAAGGAGAATGATCTACATATCGATCATTCAGTTGATTAGTCGGACATCTACAATTACTAAGTTTTGAGATAATGAGAAAAACAGTATTCGAACGCTCACTATAAAGTGTCTGTATTTTGCGTATTAATTATGTTATAAAGTACCAGTGGGAAGTCTAACGGCCTGGTACATTTGTATGACATTTTAAAATACCTTAATAGTGACCCAAAAAACTTATTTTGTTTTGTTTATTTCACTACAATTTTTCCCCCCCTTCCCCCGTCCCGCGAACCCCCATCCTGAGTTCCCCCTCCCCCTCACACGTCCCCTTCCCCTCCCGCGTTCCCCTTCCGCCTTCCCTCTTCCCTTTCCCGCTCCCTCGTCCCGCCAACCCTCCTCCCACGTTCCATATATTCAATCCCAGTACATTCAGTTTTTAAACAGCCCGCGTGCCACCTTTTACAATTTTTATTCAAATTAACATTTTGCATGTATATTAAATTTGGTATCTAACATAGGTACCTATTTAAAATATCTAATTATCAACTTAAAGATTTTCAAAAATAGAATTGTTTTGCAAAATGTCATTCTCAAACACGCGAACTGTCAAACGTGCGATAGTCGTTAGGTTTTCTGAAATTATCCAATTTTCTGCCCAATTTTCTTAATTTTTCTCTCCGTAAGAACCATCCTAGTACTTCCAGGAATATTCTAAAAAAAGAATTAGCGAAATCGGTTCAGCTGCTCTCGAGATTTTCGCTTAGCAACAAATTTAGCGATTCATTTTTATATATAAGAAAATATGCTTATAATGTGCAGCACCCTAGAGGTGATTTTTTACATAAACGGCTTTATAAATCAGCCAAAATACGCTTCAGATTTTATGTCACAAATGATCACCTAGTCAATCCACGTTATGCACTTGCACTATACAAGTATAATAAATACAAAATAATACAAGAACAACATGTCAAAGAGACCAAATGGTTAAATAAAATTCACCGACTCCAGATATTTTCATATCAGAGGATTCGGCTCCGTGGAACTCCTAATTGGACCTATAAATCCTACTGATCCCACAATATAAATATTTAAAAAATCTTTTGTAATCCTACATGTATTTAAAATGATTGATTTTTGCATTTTTATATATAAATTCATTGACAAATTTTTATGCCTTTATTATTTAATGCCTAAATTTTTAATGAGAGAGCTTGGTATAATGCCAGTAGCCGAAATAACAAATGGTAACATTTTTATAGTTTGAGAATACAAAATTCTTTTAATCTCATTTCCTTAATCTGTATATTTTCTTATTTTTTCAGAAACAGATTTTTTAAATTATTATTACGAGTATCATTAGGTGTGATAAATTGATTCCCATTTCTCGTTAATTTGTATTAACCATTTACCTATAATTTAGTAGAATAGATAAACAAAAAGTGAACAAGGGCGTAGTACACATTTTTATTATTCTCACATCTAAATACATTTATGATATCAAATAAAGTAGCACTTATCCGTACTAGATATTTGCTATTTGATTAAATAATATATTTTTTAGTTTGGTCAAATATTTTTGACCTCAAAATCAAATAATAAAAAAAATATGTAAAAGACCGCGTTTCCGTTCCTATTAACATTCGTTAATTAACTGAAATACGTTGCTCTATTAGTAATAAAGGTTTTCTTATCCCATTAGGTATTCTCACTTACATTTCAAGAATGATAACTTGTGATATACTTTTTTTTATTTTGCAAAGAAGTTCTCTTACGAATAAAGACAATTTCGTACGTCTTTTTAATAAAACTTCCCATCTGAACATAACTTCTTTGAAGAATTCTCTCTCCCTCAAATGAATTGTTAATAAAATGAATGCCTACTTACTCGGTATGAAGAACCGACTGGTTAGAAGTTGCAACGAAGAAAGCTTGTAGCTGCTTCTCAGAAAATCACTTAGAAAGTTACTCGTTCTTGCATATGATTGGCACTCACCTATAATAAAGGGAAAAGTACAGGTTATTAGATTAATTTTTCATAAATATTATATACAACTAATAAATAGAGGAAAGAGTAGAAAAAATCATTAGTCGACATATTATAAAGCAAGGATCATACTGAGCAGACGCAACGCTACGCAACGTTCCTGTCCCGTTCACACTGGCCGACGTACGTACGCGTCGCTGTGACCACGTGACAAGGGGTCTCTGGTTGTGCGCAGGCGCGTTTGATTTGACATTTATTTTTTAGGTTATGTTTATGTGATTCTCTTCTCAGCAGATGACAGCTTTGCCATGTCTTGAAAGTGAATTTGAAGATGATTTGCTACGATTATTATTATTAAATCAATATTCTCGTAAAAAGAAAAAAGTGAGAAGTATTTGGGTCCACAACATTAACAAACAAAGACAAATGTTTGGAGAGTTCAATACTTTAGTAGAATCTAGTTAACTAATCTAATTAACTAGAATCTGATGACGGACGATTCTTCATGTACTTCCGTATGAGTAAAGTGGTATTTGAAGAGCTTCACAGCATAATTGAATATGACATAAAAAAAGAAAACACGAAAGTCCATTCGGATCAGAGAAAGACTGGCAGTGTGTCTATGTCATGTTTGATTGTCATTCATTATAGGGGTATAATATTGAAATTCATGCCATGAATGGCTGAAATTTCCTCCCAAGCTGCACTGCGTATGCAGAATCTCTATAATCCTGTAATTTGATTTTATAAATAACTTCGTGCCGTCCAGTTTCAATGAACTGTTCGTCATCCATTTTTGAATAATATCTGTCAAAAAACAACCACAGATATTGCGAAACATAAAGTTAGATGCTTAGATAACACCAGAAAGATGTAAAATCATCTCGTAGTAGGCGTGACCATACCCCCTCCACCTTCCACATGGCCCACGCCGATCTGGCTGCGGCAGATCCGCGTCGCGTAGGGGGCGTCGGTTTGCGTTGCGTGGGGCTAGTGTGATTCTAAAGCACCCGTTTCCATAGAAAATGTATGGATGGTAAGTAGTCCAGATATGGAAATGATGACGTCTACCTACGTCGCGTGGCGTGGCGTGGGCCTAGTATGTTCCCAGCTTAATTGAGGCCAAAGATATTCTAGACTACGCGCTAATTAGCGTAGTTTTCATACAAAAAGAATTTGTTCATTTCGTTGATTTTTTGAAAATGTGCATTAATATTGGTTAACAATATATTTTGAATAAGGAAAGAATTCGTTCATTTAGTTTAACGTTCGTTTGGTTTATTCGTTAATTATTTGTTCTTTTAGTTTATTTGTTAATTGGTAAACAATATCGGCGACACCCGGAAGCGCAGACCCACATAGTAAAAACAGCAGATAGCACATCTACTTATATTTCAATATCTTTGATTGAGGCGCTCAGCGGAAGAGTGGCCCAACCCACGAAAATTGTAATCAGCGAAAACATCATTTGTAATATGTATTTTTGTCATGTCTATGAATTTACTAACTTACTAACCATCACGCCGTTTCCCCGCAGGGATAGTCAGAGAGGACGGACCGCCAAACAACTCGGTCTTGGCACACACTCTTTGCCTCACTCACATTCATACATCGTCTCATACATTCTCTTCTATTATTCTGACTTTTGACATGGCCCGACCCAAGTATCTGATTCACTTGATCGTGCCACGTCTTCCTCGGGCGTCCCCAACTTCTTCTACCATTCACATTCGCGTCGTATATTCTTCTTACACTACTTTCTTAGTTCATTCGCTCTACATGCCCAAACAATCTGAGGCTCCCTTAATCTTACTCATTATGCTTACATCAGAATTATATTCTTTGCGGATATCCACATTTCTCACACTATCATACTACATTGTTTTACCAGACATACGTCTCATGGATCTTATTTCAACAGCATTCAGTTTACTTTCACCCTTCCTCTGCCAGTTCCATGCCTCACTGCCATAAATCAGGGTAGGTACCAGGACTCCATTGTCGACTGCTAGCTTCGCTTCTTTTGACAGTTTTTATTTGCGCCAACGGCATTCAGTCCACCATTAATAGAGTTACCGGCATTCACCCTTCTTTCAATATCTCTATCAGCCTTCCCATCTCTCGTAAGCTACAGTAGGGATGTCGAAAGTGAAAAAAAATATCGATATATCGATGTATCGATATTTATTAAAATATCAATATCGACGTCGATATATCGAGGAAAAAATATCGATATATCGGTCAAATTTACAAGAGATTTTGCGTTTTTAAAATAATAGTGTATTCAGCTCAATATTATCAATAGTAATTTTTGTACACAATTTGCTTTTTTAATGTACAAAAATCTCAATAAAAATTAAGGTATTTTTATTACGTAATAATTACAAAAATATCAAAAACTAAAAAGCTGTCTTCTAATTGTATATGTAAACTGAGACGCATTCAAAGTTTGTATGCGTCTCAGTAACATTCTATTGGCGTATTAATCTGTCAAAAAGGACTTCGTGCTTGGAACAAGGTATAGTCAATAATCATAGACAATTGGGAACCAACACATAGGAGTGGCTTGAAAAATAGCATACTATGTTTGTACCTACACACATGAGATAGTATTGGTGATCACAAATACTTATGCAAAGACAATAGATTTGTTAGCTATTAATAGTTAAAATTTCAACCGCCAGACGTCATGACCCAATACAGTTACTTTTTTCCGTTCGTTCCTATACGGTTTTGGATTCTAGTGACTTTAAATACAGAAATTTAAAAAAATATCGTTTTTGATACAATTTTCGATATTGGATATTTTGTATCGATGTATCGATATATCGGCTAAAAATATCGACATATAGAATTAAAAATATCGATATATCGATACTTTTTCAACAAGCCTAAGCTACAGTGGCGAAATTTTAGTTTTCACTATTTCAAATATCCTTTAAAATCAGTAAAACTAAAATTGGGCCGCTGCGGCTGTAATTATTATAAACACGTTTTTAACTGTTATTTTCCAAGTTATGTGTATGGAAAAATTTACAGTGTTTCTTTAAATGCTATTTAAGACACTTTCCACTAGATATTTTAAACGAGTCGTTTTTTATTAAACAATTTCACATTTTTCGCTTAAATATTGTCGTTTATAATATTAGCGCGCTCTCTCTAACATCCGTACTTAAATATCTCCCCTTCTTCTTCTTTGTGAGCGCTAACTACCAGATCTTATAAGTACTTACTTATTAGTATCTTACTACCAGCGCTTACTACCAGATCTTATAAGTACTTACTTATTAGTATCTTACTACCAGCGCTTACTACCAGATCTTATAAGTACTTACTTATTAGTATCTTACTACCAGTGCTTACTACCAGATATTATAAGTACTTACTTATTAGTATCTTACTACCAGCGCTTACTACCAGATCTTATAAGTACTTACTTATTAGTATCTTACTACCAGCGCTTACTACCAGATCTTATAAGTACTTACTTATTAGTATCTTACTACCAGCGCTTACTACCAGATCTTATAAGTACTTACTTATTAGTATCTTACTACCAGTGCTTACTACCAGATCTTATAAGTGTTTGTTAAGTGTAATATTTTTTTATATATTATCATTTTCCTTTGAATTTCAATCATACAACTCATCTGCGAGATTCAGTTTCAGCAAATTATTTTGCTTTTTTATTATTAGCACAACTTCTGAACAATGAACAAAGCACTGAAGTTTGTTTATTATCGCGTTGACATTATACAAACCTTTTAAGCAAGAATTTCGTTGCAATAAAAAATACCTATCTACATCGCGGAGCTTCCCTTTGATCAGCGAGAAAACTCATAGAATTCTCAAAATAACCTGGAAAATCTAGAAGCTGTTTTTTTTCTGAAAGAGACGTTATTATAATTTTGTTTTAAAACATATGCCAGAATTTTTCCAAAAAGAACTTTCGAGAAAGCGGCGCGCGTTCCAAATGAAACTTGGTTCTTTTATTTCGGTTGAAGCTTTGGTATGAAAATTACAAGATTGGCGACCGAATAATAAATGACATTTTTAAGTTTTTTTTTCACATATCGATTTTGGTTTATTTAATATTTTTTTTACATTAACTCCATACAGGAGGCCCTGAGAAAAATAATTTCCCTAAGGAGTGTTCCCACAAATTTATAGCTCATTGGTTATGTCGAGTGGTTTTTGGCATGGTTTTAATACGTAAACTTGAAAATTTTCTTTATTTCATCATTATGTTTTTTCGGTGCTTGAAATGGTTTAATTTCTTTATTTATTAACGCCCTTTTTCGGGACTTTTACATATGAATAGTAAGAAATAAATAGTATTTATTGTACATAACTGAACTGTCTCAGTAAAAATATTTTATATTTGTTCAAACATAAATTGAAGATGTCCACTGACTTGGTATAATTGTTTCCCTCCATTAGTATTCTCAAGACAGTGAAAATTCTTCTGTCTGACAATTTGTGCATATTCGTATAATTTAAAATAGTGTTGTACTTGGTTCAACAAAATTGCTGGAATAAACATTTTTAAATTAAGAAAACGTAAGAAAACGTAGTTCCAGACGGAAGAATTGTACTCAAGTTGACTTCTTACATGGGCAAAATATACCAGTTTAATACACTTTACATTGTTAAAATTTCTAGTTAGTCTAGTTATAAATCCCAACATTTTTAAGCCTTTATTAGAGATTTCGGTTAAGTGGTCAAAAAAAAATTAAAGTATTTTGTTTTTAGATTTTGTGATTAGTTCTAGAATAGCCCTTTACTTCCCCGCTTTAAGCTTTCCCATCCACTTTCACTATCTACTAATTTCAATTTGGGAGGCGGGAATGGGTGCCACCACTCCGGGAATCATTTATTGGATAACCAACACACCTGCTACATGTCACCCCAAGTAGTTTGATACTTTTGGTGATTAAGCAAGGGTGCCCGGGTTCATGGTGTGAGGTTTGTATAGGTCTTGGCAGCGGATACAAGAATCTAAACGAAGTAAGGTTTGTTTCGCGTGGCAGAATCGTGTGACACTTACTAATATTATAAAGGCGAAAGTTTGTACGGATGTATGTTTGTTACTCTTTCCCGCAAAAACTGCTGAATGGATTTTAATCAAAATTTACAATAATATAGCTCATACATCAGAATAACATGTTCCCTCAGGGAAATTTTTTTCCTCAAAGTCTCCTGTGTGGAGTTAATGTAAAAAAAAGAGAGAAGAGAGGAAGAAATGAACATTGATCTTGAAGAAACCCATGTTGTAGGTAAGCAGATTATTATAAATAAATAAATAAGTGTTTATTCCAGTATGTGGGGAGGAGAGTGCAATCCCACACATTCCATAAGGGTAATATACACATACATGTACAAGGTATTTGAAAGGAAAAAAAGAAAAAGAAGGTGGATATGAATGTACACGAAACAAAAAAAGATAATAAGCTAATAGTAGTAAAAGGAAAACAAAAGAAATAATAATATTAAGCTTTCAGGATTCTGTGAGCACGTAAGGAGCCAGTATTTTTCTCCAGTGTGCATCAATGCTGGATGATGGACTGAGGCGGGCTTCCATGACGAGGATGTTTCCAGAGCTGGTTATCCTTTCCCTAATTCCTGCCACCCTGGATCTAATAAGGGCTGCAAAGCCAGGAACTCGCCCCTCCGTGAACATCCGGGAAGCGCTGCAATATCTGGGGAGACCAAACATTATGCGGAAGGCGTTGTTATACTGAACCCGAAGTCTTTCTATACTACTCTTCTTGTAGTTTGCCCAGAGTTCACACGTATACAGTGTTGCGCAGAAGGAAAGGAAGAGCGTCCTTTTTACAGCAGTACTGCAAAGGCGGAATCTTCTACTGAGCATGTTAGCTTTTACACTGAGAGCTCTTCTTTGCCTATCGATGTCGTCATCGTCCATCAGATTACTGGTGATTATGTGTCCAAGGTATTTAGTTCCTTCAGTGAGAGAGAGAGAGAGACACCTCTCACCCCAGAAGATAGGTGGAAGCTTGAGTGGCAATCAGCCAACGTCAAAAACGCCCATCTCGTGCAAGACCCCACTG
The DNA here is from genome assembly GCA_929108145.2 of Limnephilus rhombicus. NCBI lineage: Eukaryota > Metazoa > Arthropoda > Insecta > Trichoptera > Limnephilidae > Limnephilus > Limnephilus rhombicus. Next base: position 34,856,947 of record OV815297.1, read on the forward strand.
AGAGACAGCCTGGGTTCTCATTGCCTCGCAAACTCTGGACTGCCATCAATAGGATAAGGTGCTCCCATAGCCGTTGTGCTCATATGATGCATAGATGGGGCCTTAAAGAGTCGGCGACGTGTGAATGCGGTGCGGTGCAGACCACCGAACATGTGGTCAACGAATGCCCGCTCCATTCATTCCCCGGCGGGATTGATGAGGTCCACAGGGCAACGCCTGAGGCCCTAGACTGGCTCGCAGACCTAGATGTCCCCCTCTGACCCCCCACCATACGAAAGAAGAAGAAGAAGTTCCTTCAGTCACCTGCAGGTTCACACCATTCAGGGTAGCTGGAGGAATATTTTTATTTATAGTTTATATTGTGTTTTTTATATCTTTTTTTGAATAATTTTCATAATTTTTATATTTTTGTTAAGTTCTTATGGGTACAGGACCCTTACTTTTTTGTTTTACTTTTTAATTATAATTTTAATTAATTGAAAATCTGTCATTGGATATTATGTATATTATTAATGTTATTATTATATGTGTAAAATATCTGTTGATTTTCCATAATAAATAAAATATAATAAAATAAAAAATAAAGAAGGAAACACAGAGGCCGGCAAATCGTTCCACAGCCGAGCTGTTGAATACAAGAACGAGTCGAAGAAGCGACCCGTCCTCATGTGACAAATGTCAAACGTATACATATCTTGGGCACGCGTTTGGCGTGTTTCCCGACTATGCACCGGTGCCGAAGGGATCAATGACGTTAGTTCTTCGGAGCATCTTCCATTGTAATACCGATAGAACAAGGACAGCATTCCCACCCGACGCCTGTGCTCTAAAGATTGCATTCCGTCTGTTAAGATGGGAGAATCTATCAAACGGACCACCCGTTTCTATATTGGAGCTCAATACCCGAGGTGGCTGCTAAATTCAACCGTGGGGTGCAATTGTGTACAGGGTTAGCAGCTGTGTATTATTAAAGTATCTGCGGGCCCTGTACAGTATGCCTAGTTAAATTATGTGTATTATGTGAATTATGTGAATACCTTGCAAGAGTCTCAGCCGCTCCCGTCTGGAGCCAGTGAGACTATGGCATCCTCTTTTGCGGTATGATAATGGACTGAACGTAGTGGTGAGGGAAAGGAGATGGGGAAGAGGAAGGTAGGCAAGTAACTGCATATTCAGATCTGGTCACCAAGCACCGCCATAGCCATTTCTAACAACGTTTCAATACTGAATGGTGGCCTTACACCAGGGCAATACTGAGAATATTTTACACTCTGGAACGTGTCTCAAATATACTATACATTTTTAAATGAATTAATTAAATAACATAAATTATTCTTATGAAATTTATTTGTGCACTCCGGGATTCAATCCTGCGACCATCGGATTGTGAGTCAAGAGCCTTGCCCCTCGACCGTGGAGGTCGTCGAAAAAGATTAATCAACCATTAACATAAAGTAGAAGATTTCTTATTTTAACTTTCCATTTGGGAAGATTAGCACCTTTTCTCTTGTCGTACTGTGCTGTGTTAGAACTGAAATTTGTATTGAAAAATCACCTCATGGGCGCTGTACAATTTATAATGAATTCTTAGGCTCTGTCTAATATTTATTGTGTACAAATATATACAGAAACATTCTTACCTTTTTTTAAAGTATGTTTATTCAGTTTTTTTAAATTTTACAATATTTATCTTTAAAATCTTACAAAACTGATCAATCAGTTTGATTTTAAGAAATCTCTCATTTTTCCTATTTAATTAATACTATTATACTTTTATGTTTTACATTGTAATAACTGTGTAAAATCTAAAATACTAATTATTATAAAGTACTAATTATTATAATGTTTATGAATACAGTGTGTGATAGTAATTTCTAGGAATTTGATCAATATTCGATCTGGGTATTTGTATACAATATTATTTGCTTTCATGTTCTACGGAGATAGATTTAACTTTTTTTTTAATATTTGAATAAGATGTCTCATTTTTAATATTTTCAGGTAATGCGTTAAATATTTTCGGAATTCTATGCCTCTTTGTTCTATCACCGTATACATTTTGAGATTTATTAATAATAAACATTTGTGCTTCTCTATGCCTAGTAGGGTAGTTGTGGTTTACAGGTTTTTTGAATTCTGTATTCCAGAATTCAACTGGCAGGTCACTTCCTATAAACACACTTTAATTAGTAAGTTAATACTTGAAGAAGGTACGACTTTACACGCGGAGGACAATATATTTAAAACACTGGACATTGCATGATTTTACATTTGCTACCCTTATCACTGTTGGTAAAAGAAGATTAATGCCAAAGTTGAGTCAATATTTATTTTGAAAGACTTGAGAATTTAGGACTCTTTAGGACTGGAGAATTTTAACGAAGTGACATTTAAAAAACCTTAAAAATAAGAATATGATTATATTTTACCCAATTAGTAATTTTACAATGTCGTGTGCAGTGAAGGCGAAGGTGAAAGGTTTTTACTTTGTGGATACAACTATCTGAAAATGTGAGTGATAAGTTTAGCTCTAGTATGAATGAGACGATGTACGATTGTGCATGAGGCATGGAGTGGCATCCTCTCTGCTTACCTATGCTGAGAAACGGCGTTGGTTATTCTGCAATATGGTATCTAAATATTCCCATATTTCTGAGCATCTCAAAAATCTTCACTGGCTCAAGTGCCCCGATAGAATCCAGTTTAAGCTCTGCTGGATGGTATTCAAGTCTCTTAACGGAATGGCTCCGACTTACTTATCGGAAATGTGTACTCCAAAAAATTCCAACTCTCGACAATCAACCCTCAGGTCAGCAGCAACATCAGCGATTGGAAGGTTGAAGGAACCAAAGCGCACACCAGATACTAAATTCGGTGAGCGTGCTTTCGGAGTGTCGGGACCTAAAGCCTGGAATGGACTGCCACACGAGGAATGATCACAGATTCAATGCAATTTAGAGCTAAACTTAAAACTCATCTTTTCAGACAGTCGTATCCATAAGTTTAAAAAAACTTTCACCTTCGCCTTCACGGCTCGCAATATTGTAAATAACTAAGTGTGTAAAAGCAAATTCTTAAAATTCTCCAGACTTTAAAAATAAGCATTAACTCAACTTTGTCATTAATCTTCTGTTAAACATAAATATAAATGTAAAACCCATGCAATGTCCAGTGTTTTGAATATAATGTCCTCCACGTGCAAAGTCGTATCTTCCCCAAGCATAAACTTTCTAATAAAGTGTGTTTTATCGGAAGTGTCCTGCAGGTAAGTATGTTTCTGTATCTATTTGAAAATAATAAAATTAGATAGAGCCTAGGATTCATAATAAATTGTAAAGTGCCCTTGAGGTGATTTTTCACAAAAGCGGCGCTATCCAATTATCCAATTATTATTATTATTATCATTTTTAATACATACATTGTTGTACCAGTGGCGGTCCGTGAGTTTTCAGTGATCAGAGTGCTAAGATTGAAAAATAAGGAGTTAAAATTTCAACTTTTTGTATGAAGATATAATGAAAATCTTTATATAAAATGTTGAAATTTTGAAAAAAAAATCATTTTCAGCTACAACAACATCAATAACTTCCTATTTTTCAATCTTAGCACTCTAGCTCACTGAAACTTACGGACCGCCACTTTTTTGTACCATTCTACACTGCGAAAGTCAAAGACTTGATTTTCTAACCGCACAGTGTGATAAAATCTAACACATGAAGATTTTCTATTGAATAACGTATATTATGGTTATAATTCTATTGAATAAAGTATATTGTGGTTAGAGTTCTATTGAATAACGTATATTATGGTTAGAGTTCTATTGAATAAAGTATATTATGGTTAGAGTTCTATTGAATAACGTGTATTATGGATAGAGATCTAATGAATAACGTGTTTTATGGTTAGAGTTCTATTGAATAATATATACTATACATAAATGTATACTATTAAGTATAATGTACTTTATTCAATTCAACTCTAACCATAATATTATTATTGTTAGAGTTCTTTTGCATAAAGTAATGAATAAAGTATATTATGGTTAGAGTTCTATTGAATAACGTGTATTACGGTTAGGGTTCTATTGAATAAATATATACTCTATATAAATATATACTATTAAGTATAATATACTTTATTCAATTCAATTCTAACCATAATATTATTATGGTTAGAGTTCTATTGCATAAAGTATGTTGTGGTTGGAGTTCTAATGAATAAAGTATATTATTATGGTTAGATTTCTATTGAATAAAGTACGTATATCATGCTTTCATGGAATTGAACCCAGTTTCATCACTTGCTACTCCAGGCCTACCTAGGTTATTGTACATACAGTGTTTAACCGAGTGAACTTAGTCAGGCACGTACTTTCAGCGGATTAAAACTTTGCCAGTTTTAACTAGCGCTCTGAAGCAGGAGACAAAGTAGAAGATGAAGTGGTGGAGTATGGAGAATAAAGGTTTTGACCCAGTAATCGTGTGTAGTGAGGTGGGTGCCTACTTATTCTTCTTTTGTACTTTGAAAGGGTTTGACTAGATAAAACGGTAGTAAAGATTCCTCTTTAAAATTAGATATTTTAATTTTAGCTATATCATGGATTTAAATCTCCTTTGAAATGGGAGTCTTTTAAAGCTGTGTAATTTTCAAGGTCGTAGGTATTCGTAAACTGAAAGGACTCTTCCCACAAATTTGTAGCTCATTGGTTATGTCGAGTGGTTTTTGGCATGGTTTAATATGTAAACTTGAAAATTTTGTTAATTTCATCATGTTTTTTTGATGCTTGAAATGGTTTAAGCCGTGTTTTATTTATTTATTTATTAACGCCATTTATTGAGGCTTTTCCACATGAATAGTAAGAAATATACAGTGTTTATTTTACTTAACTGAACTGCAACGTCAATAAAACTAAATGGATGACATTTATCACTCTGAATCAGTGATACTGTTAAATGGTTGCAATGTCGAAAAGGTGGAAATATTTAGATACCTCGGCAGTATTCTCACGGAGACTCTTGACCCAGATGTGGAGGTTAGATGCAGAATTGAAGCAGCAAGAACTGCGTTCATTAAAATGAAATCCCTCTTCTGCAATGACAATATCAGCTTTAAACTAAGGCAGAGAATGCTAAAATGTTATGTGTGGTCGGTCTTGCTCTATGGATGTGAAACATGGACCTTGAAAGTAAATACCATGAACAGGTTAGAGGCTTTTGAAATGTGGCTTCACCGGAGAATGCTCAAGGTCCTATGGACCGACATGATCACCAACACAGAAATTCTCAGATGGGCTAGAGCAGATAGAGAACTGCTTACATTAATAAAAATCAGGAAAATTTCATATCTGGGTCATATACTTCGAGGGGAGAAGAATCACTTGCTCCATTTGATATTGAAAGGCAAGATAGAGGGTCGCCGAGGGCCTGGTAGGAGACAAATGTCTTGGCTGCGTAATATACGAGAGTAAACCGGCATTAGAAGTGTGGAGGAGCTATTCCGGGCAGCGCAAGACAGAGAGACCTTCTCAAGAGTGATCGCCAACGTCGGGGGGACCTGATACGGCACGCAAAGAAGAAGAAGAAGAACTGAACTGCCTGAGAACAATATTTTATATTTGTTTAAAGATAAATTGAAGGTGTCCACTGGTACAATTGTTTTCCTCCATTAGTATTCTGGGCAAATAGGAATACGTATTGTAATTACACGCAGAATTTCTGCACTGAAATAAATCCTGCCTTCTAGTATTACGTAGTGGAATCCGGAAACTTATCAATTCAAGCAATACCGGACAATCAACTAAATCGTTTAGAATTTTATACACAAATACCAAGTCAGTTAAAATTCTTCTGTCTGACTATTTATGCATATTCATAATATCATTTAAAATAGTATTGTAGCTCAACGTAATGGCTGGAATACCCATTTTATAATTTGTAAAACGTAAGAATTTGTTTTGTATTACTTGATACAGCTTGTATATGTGTATTATAATATGGGTTCCAGACGGAAGAATTGTACTCAAGTTGACTTCTAACATAATATGCAAAATAAAACACTTTATATTGCTAAATTTTCTAGTTTGCCTAGTTATAAATCCCAACATTTTTTAGCCTTTATTAGAGATTTCTTTTATATGGTGAACAAATGAAACATTTTTATTTTAGATTTTGGGATTAGTTAAAATATAGCCAGATACTTCCCCGCTTTCAGCTATCCCATCTACTCGTCGCTTTAGTTCGTATTTGTCCAACAGACCATTAGAAAATTTTACAGGAGGAAAAGTGTGTCTTTCATTATTTCAATGAAACATTATGACAGGTGCTTAAGATAAACCAATTTCTGTAAAAGTAAACTATCATATTTAATATTTTTTTTAATTTTAAGGTGGATATTGAACAAAAGCTAAAATGGTCTGTTGGACAAATACGAACTGAGGCGACGTACTGTCACTCTCTACTAATTTCAATTTGGGTGGCGGGAATTGGTGCCACTACCCCGGGAACCATTTATTGGATAACCAACGCACCTGCTACAGGTCGCCCCAAGTAGTTTGATACTTCTGGTGATTTAGCAGGGGTGTCCGGGTCCATGGAGTGAGGTTTGTATAGGTCTTGGCAGCGGATACAAGAATCTAAACAAAGTAAGGTTTGTTTCGCGAGACAGAATCGTGTGCCACTCAATCATAGTTTCTTACGACTATCGTGAAATGATCCTCAAAAATCTTACTAATATTATAAAGGCGAAAGTTTGTAGGGATGTATGTTTGTTCCTCGTTCTCGCAAAAATTACTGAATGGATTTTAATGAAAATTTACAAAAATGGAGCTCATACACCAGAATAACCTATACGAGCTCTGGCATTATGAAATTTGTATAAAAAAATTGCAATAGGTGGCACGCGAGCTGTTTGAAAACTGTATGTACCGGGACTGAATGTATGGAATGCGGGAGGTAGGAGGGAAACCGAGAAGGGGGAGGGGAACTCGGGAGGGGGGAGGGGAACTAGAGAGGGAGGTTCGCGGGAGGGGGGAGGCGAAGACGGGAGAAGGGAGGGGAACCTTAAAGGGGGAGGGGAACTCGGGAGGCGGGAACGGGTGAAGGGGGGGGTGGGTGGAGTGGGGAGAGGGAAGGTGGAGGAATCGGAGTATAAATGCGAGAAGGGAAGGGGACATGAGAGAGGAAGGGGAGGCGGAAGGGGAACGAGACGAATGGGAAAGGACACACAGGGAGAATCAATTTCTTTGTAATATGGCATAGCAACGCACGCCGGGAACCAGCTAGTTCAATATAAAAGTGTAAACCGCATGTTCATTCATAATAAAAACGATAAACTGTCAACGCCCCGACCACGATTTAGCACAAGGCCCCTACATAAATCTTGGTATGAACGGCCAAGCGACATGTCACACTTCATAAAAGTTTCAACGACCAACGTTTTACACCTCTATCTATGAGGCTTAAAACTTATTTAAACTTCTGATTCACCTAGTGACTTGACAGCTTCCTTAGCGCAATGGTGTAAGCATTTGGCTTTAAGTCCAGGGTTTGTGGTTTCAATGCCGACAGGTTGGTATCGACTTTTAGCATTTCATAAACACCTGCAAGTTCCCGGCATGCATTGCGATGCCACTTAAACAAATAAATTGTTTCTCCCTGCTTGTCTTTTCGCATTCAAGACCAATGGAGTGAACATGGGTCAATTCAAGACTCATGTTCTCTCCTTCCTCTCCTCAAAAGGACCCTCCACAAACTATCTTCAAAGATGTGTGGAGTTAATGTACAAAATAAATTACTAGTGTGCAGTTCGTACGCGGTAGAAGTTATACTTTCAGAAAACTAAAGTAGACAAGAGTTGGGAGGCTACGAAACACCTCTCAACGTGGAGACCAATTATTAAGAAGCACCGCAAAAAGAGGAGACCGATTATTCTATTCCATTCTCTTGCAGGCTAAATCCTGAAGATGTATGTGTTTGTCTCTTTTTAGTGACGCTTTTTTCGTTTCATCATTAATAAAGATTATTTTAGTTGTGTTCCAGCCTGTTAATATATGTATAAAGGGTTATTTATGTGCCGAAATATAATTTTGTACCACAGAATTGCTCTCACTGAAAGAATTTTGAAACTGTTAAAAGTATGTAATATTATGACTTTCTTTGTATAGGTACATTTTTTCAGCTAATAATTTAACCAATAAATTTTGCACTAATTAAAAATGGTCTTTATTTGTTTTACAGGAAAATCCCCAAGCTGTTATTCCATACCTTATTACAGATTTAGCTAGAGATAAATAAATTATTCGAAATGTGCAGAAAGGAACAATTTTTTTTAGTTTATACAATCTGCTTACAATAATCCTAAATCCTACAGATGTGTGTGTTTGTCTCTTTTTACTGTCGCTCGTTTCCGTTTCATCGAGTTTCAAATCACAACCATGCTATAGAAGTTTTCACTTCAAAGGTTATTTCTTTGCATTTTTCAGCGTCCTTGAGTTGATATTTCACGCAAATGTCGCCATAATCTTTAACCAAGCATTATTATTATTAGTGAGAGTATTGTTACAATACGCGTGCCTCTTGTCCCTTGTCCGAGTTGACAGGCCGTGAAGCAGGAAATACGCGCCGTCTAGTTCAAGTAACCGCGAAGTGAGCGCTGGCTGGGGGCCAACTCAACTAGTGAACGCTCTAGCCACTGACAGTATATTTACATACGGTGTTCTCTCAGAGTGATGATTTATGAAACTGTCGATCTAGTGATTTGGTGGGCAAGCGGTTGGGTCACAAAAACTATCGATATTTAATTTTTTTTCTAAAACTAACTAACTAACCATCACGCTTGTTTCCCCGCGGGGATAGGCAGATAGGACGGACCGCCAAACAACTCGGTCTTGGCACTCACTCCTTGCCTCACATTCATACATCGTCTCATACATGCTCTTCTATTATTCCGACTATTGACATGGCCTGATTCAAGTATCTGATTCACTTGGTCGTGCCATATCTTTCTCGGGCATCCCCGACTTCTTCTATCATTCACATTTGCGTCATATACTCCTTACACTCCTTTCCTCTTTCATTCGCTCTACATGCCCAAACCATCGGAGCGTTCATTTCTTAATCTTACTCATTACGCTTACTGATGTATGTTCTTTGCGGATCTCCACGTTTCTCACACGATCATACATGGTTTAAAACACATACGCCTCGGGGATCTCATTTCTACATGCTTGGTGTAACTCTAAGTGGGGCTCAGCACAGATATGGGGACTCCGTCGAAGCCAGAGAAAAGTTAGCCTCTCAAAAACTGGGTGTACTGTACAGGGCCCGTAGATACTTTAATAGTACACAACTCCTAACCCTGTACAAATCGCAAGTGCGCCCCACGGTTGAATTTGGCAGCTACCTCTGGTCTGGAGCTCCAAAATACTAAAAAAACCCTTGACTCTGTGCAGAAACGGGCGGCCTGTTTGATAGATTCTCCCATCTTAACAGATTAACTTAATAGTGTGATTTTCAACACATATAATTGATTTTTTTTTTATTTCTTGACAATTAAAGAGAAAAAAAATAGGAGGCATTATTTTTTGACTGACCTTAGTACAAAAGAATTCTAAAATAAAGAGACCGATTCCGACCTTCGGTTATCCCATTCTGTGCGAATTTTCTTTCTAGCGCGTTCTATTTTTTCTAGACAATGAAAGAAAAACGGTCTGGCTTTTTCCGTCGAACATAAATAATATATTTTAATGCGAGTTTATTTAAATTTCCTTCTATCGACCGCTGCGGGGTTAAAAATACACACCTCTCTTCGTTTAGAAGCGCCATCTGTATAAATTAAAAAGTCCGAAATGATTTATTTTATTAGCTTTCAAAATCTCGGATTTTAGAATGAGCGTGGATACCTGAGCCAACTTGGATAAAATTTATATAAATAATAATGTTTTTAATTTCAGCTGATTAAAGCGAATAAAATAAATTATAAATATTTTTTTTAATTTAATTTAGGTTTATTGAAATCATATTATTATGTACAAACAAGTAAAAACCGCCTCACCAGACGAAGTCTGTTCTGAGACGGGAACTTATTATATACATACATACACATTTACGTGTTTTTTTTTTCTTTTTTTTATGTTTTGGTTTAGATTATTAGTGTTATTTTTTTCTTCAATGATACTACGGGAACCCAAATTTATTTCAAATTAATAGATAACTTTGTATTAACCACTTAATTTTTTACAAAAACCGACATGTTTCGTCAGCACAGCTGACTTCTTCAGGGTTTTGACAGAACTAATTTAAAAAAAAGACATACATAAGTAATAGAGAAAAATAATAGACATAAACAATAATAAAATTTGAAAGAAAATAATGTGTAAGGGACGAGGGGCAATATAGAACAATTAAAAATTTAAAAGGGGAATTGATTTGTATCGAACGTGTCGTAGGAATCCGTGTGCATCAAATGAGTGCGCAAAAGCGTATGACAACCGTGGAAATTCAAGAATGGAATTTACGCTCCCACAGAGTACCATGCCGCCAGCACGACAATCTGAGAGCTGCTATTGGCTAGCGGAATAATGTGCATGTGGTGCCCCCTCCAAATGATTTGTCTACAACGCTATTATGTCCTTTAACTAACTAATCAACTAAAAACATAAATGAAATTGATAATGAATACATGTAGCAGCCTCATTGTACTGGAAAACACATCTGAATAACCACCTAATGCTTCCACAAGGGACTCCAGACAGCAATGATCAACGCCAAGGAAATGGCTGACTATTTACGTCACCTCCACCATGCGACCAGCCGAGCCACTATTGGTCAATTCTGAACAAAGGAAAAATCTGAATCGTAAATATTTACGACAGCGAATTCATCTTCCGAAAAATTTGGAGCTCAATTTCGAGAAATTGGGAATAATTTGGATCAAGAAATAAACATCATCACCTAAAAATGAGCATATGCTACAAAAACAACCCAAAAACTGACGTCTATCAGTGATTGTTGCACTTTAAGAAAAATATTTACTGTTTAAAATTGTACCTTATATCACATATGTATACTTGTACCTTTTCTTGTAAACACAATAAAAATGATGTGAGGCGTTGGTATCCTGAGTTGGTAAAATCTTGGCAAAAACTATCACACATAATTTTAACACAGCTGACTTCCAATCGTAGCGACCAGGAAAATTACTAGTATAATTAAGGAGGTTCTGTCCCCCAAAAGTCCGACCTGAGTTTGCCCTATAAAAATAGAAGTCAAACCGGTAGGAAGTCAGTTCAAAACTATCAGCAAAGATGAAACAACACTCAAGATACCAACAGTCTCCAAGTTCAAACCTCTTTTCAAGTGTTTTAATCAGTCTTAGATTCAGTTTACCTCTCCCAGTATCCCAGTAACCTAAAATCCTAAAAACCCCAGTCTCCCACAGTCTCCAAAGTGAAAAATATTTATTTTAATCCAGTACTCAAATCAGTTTTGCCATTATGCTTAGAAGCATTTTTTGTCAAAGTAGTAAATTCATTTAAAAGACCAGTGGCGTTCCAAAATCCACTGGCATACCAAACTCCATTGGCGTGTCATTGTGGCCAGCTCCCTATTATATTTAGTTTATGTACAAACGTCTAGTACAAGATTTAATAATGGGTCATTTAAAAACAATTTTTGATTATTAATAATATTTAAATTTGCAATAACACTCTTTCTAATCTCTAAAATTTGTAATTTATCCAACTGAAGGCCATTGACATTACAATGCATTAATTCTATTCCACTGTTAAAATTAAAGGTATGACTAGTTTCTATTAAATGGTTGGCAAACTCCGAGAAACTATTATTATTTAAAGCTTTCATATGCTCTTTAATCCTTATTTCAAAGTTTCTCGAAGTTTTACCTATATAAACCGGAAACCATTACAACATTAACAACTCAAGAAATTAATGATTATATAAAAAACAATAAAGCAAAAACATTAAAAATACTCCACCAAAATATACGAAGCATCAATAAAAATTTCGTAGAGCTGACGGTGATGCTACAGCAATTTGATGAGGATATCGACATCATCATACTCACAGAGTGTCGTATAAAAAAAGAAACATACTCACCAAAACACCTAGATAAATATAAGGTATATAACTCCACACAACATAAAAATCAGAATGACGGAGTGATAATTTATATTAAAAATGAGATCCAAGGAATTGTAAAAGAAATTCAACTCAGAGATGCTAACTGTCTACCAATAAACATTAATAATGATATCTCAGTATTAGGGATATACAGATCACCTTCAACAAGAGACATATCTCCATTTCTTCACTCCCTGGATGATGAGCTAACCCAACTACGAGATGTTCGGAACGTGTACTTAATTGGGGACATCAATATTAACATACTAAATACTGGACAGAAACACCCCCAATGTGATGACTACCAATTACTCTTACTGCACCATGGACTGATCAGTGCAGTTAATATACCAACAAGATTAGGATATAACGAAAATGCTCAAAATGTATCTGCCTCCTGTATTGACCACATCATGATAAAAACAAACAAAGCATACGGTACCGCCGTTCACCATTCCAATATTACTGACCACTTTACACTGCTACTTACCATTCAACTTCAAAATACACATACTCACATTAAAAATACAATAGTCAAAAATAGAATTAATATTAACAGGTTAAAGGATTTATTAAAATTGGAAGATTGGGGAGAATTATATAAAATTAATGATTTTCAGGATTGCTGGCACTCATTTACAAGCATTGTTCAAACAAATATTCATAAATGTTCAGAATCATTCACTATACAAACTCCACACAAATGTAAAATAAAAAAACCTTGGATTACTCAAGGACTTCTAAAAAGTATAAGAGTTAGGGACAAATTACACTTAAAAACTAAAAAAAATCCACTTGATCTTTCGTTTCTAAATCTTTACAAACATTATAGAAACATGTGTTCTAAACTTATAATATTTGCCAGAGGTAACTATTACAAACGTCAGATTCAAAACTGTAATAATGACCCTAAACTTGTCTGGAAAATTATTAAGGAGATGACATACACTAAAAACAATAAAAGTAGTGATATTACCGAACTTGATACACCAAATCAAAAATTAAATATGAAAGAAAATCCAAAGGAAATAGTTCAATTTGTGAATGAATATTTCTCCAAGGTGGGTTCTAATTTAGCTAAAAAAATAATTAAACGTCCTTATACTGATAATGAAATTAACAACACACTTACAAATAATATCACCTTTAAATTAAATACAGTTACAGCAGATGACATTAAAAGCATTATAGATTCAATGAAACCAACACTAACTTCAGGATCAGATGGCATCTCAATGAGAATAATTAAATCAACTAGAGATGAAATAATTCAACCACTCCTCCACCTTGTGAACAGATGTATCATAGAGGGTATCTTTCCCGAAACGCTTAAAATGGGTTCTGTTATACCAATCTTTAAAACTGGCAATAAAGCGGATATAAATAACTATAGACCGATAACAATATTGAATAATTTTTCAAAAATAGTAGAGAAAGTCATAAAGAAGCAGCTCACTCAATATCTTGAAACAAACTTCATACTATCTGAAAATCAATACGGATTTAGAAAAAATATAGGAACCTCCGATGCCATTGCCTCTATTGTAAAAAGTATAAAACATAGTCTCGATAACGGAAATAAGTGTATCGGAATATTTTTAGATCTAAGTAAAGCCTTTGATACAATTGATCACACATATCTTCTAGAAAAACTCAAAAAGATTGGAATCTCAGGACGTGAACTAAACCTCATTAAAAGCTACATGTCAGAAAGGTTACAGTTAGTCAGGATTCAAAATGAATCAAGTCAACCAATACAAATCCAATATGGAGTCCCGCAAGGCAGTGTCTTAGGCCCGATTTTATTCCTGATATATATAAATGATTTATGTGAACTAAACTGTCACGGCTCAGTCATTAGTTTTGCAGATGACACAGTCCTTCTATTCCATGGAAAGTCATGGGAGACTGTATTTGAAAAAGCTGAAAAAGGGATGAATCGGGTAAAAAAATGGCTTGATTCAAATTCACTAACACTAAATGATACAAAAACTAATTATATTAAATTCAAAATCCACAACAAACAAACGGATAACCTCAATACAAACCTAAACATAAAAATTCATAAAGACTGTATAAACGTGAACCGAGAAACTCCTTGCAACTGTCCAAAATTGAATGAAATACAAACAATAAAATATCTTGGAATAATAATTGATCAAAACTTAAATTGGAACTCCCAAGTGGAAAATGTGAGCAACAAATTAAAAAACTAACCTATTTTTTCAAAACAATAAGAAACATTTTAGATAATGAACAGCTAATTAAAATCTATTATGCCTTAGCCCAATCTCAACTACAATATGGTCTTATCGGATGGGGAAGCTCATGCGATTCCACTATAAAACCAGTCTTCATAGCACAAAGGGCAATTCTGAAAATTATACTTAGAGTACCCATCAGAACCCCTACAGACTATGTTTTTAAAGCGCTGAATTTAATGTCACTGAAACAATTATATACAAAAGATATTCTAATGTGCGCATTCAAAAATCAGGATAACTTTACACAGACAAACTCAGGCCGATTCACAAGATCTACATTACAACATACTTTCTACCAACCTACAACTAAAACGACTTTTGGACAAAGAAATATGGAATACTTCTCTGTAAAATTATTTAATTTACTCCCTCTTGCAATGAAAACCACAAAAAAATAACCGCCTTCAAAAGAAGCATAAAAATATGGATTATGGACATGGGAAGGAAGAAAATAGATTCAATTTTGCAACCCAACAAAGAATAATGCTTTGTTTTGTACTTTCTTTTAGATCTAACTTAATAATTTTCCTTGGCAATATTCTAACATAGATTAGGTATTTACTTATAATTCAAATAATAAAATTTGTACAATGTGTCCTTAGAACGGGGTACCCCAGTTAGGACACATTTTCTCTAAAAAACTGTAAAAAAATATATATATAAATTAAAAAAAAAAAAAAAAAAAAAATCACAATCATTACATTTTAATTTATAAATTCCAGATTTTTTCATTTTTAAATCTCTATCTTTATTATTTAATATGTTATTTTTAAGTCTATTGTTTGCATAAAATACAGGAATAATTTCATTATGTACATTCTTTTTTATTGAATTAGAAATTTTATTATTAAAATACATCATTTTCCTCCATTTTTTCTCTTCTTTATCCTTTTCTACAGGTTAGATGTATAATCTAAGGAAATTATTCTTGTACTTTTTTATTAAGAATTTTTACGTCCCAAATTTATTTATTGAAAAATAAGAAATACATGAAAAACATAAGCTGCATATCTCACTAGGGCATTCCTGTATTGAGATATGCAGTTTTACAATGTAATTTAAAAAAAAACATATAAACTTAATAAAAATATAATTATAAACCTACAATAGGAGCACTGAGAACAATTATTCAGACATGGATTATTAATATTTTAATTATAGCTGGGCAGTATGCTCATCGTTGGTAACAATAACATTATAATGTAAACTAAAAATACAAGGTACCTGTTAGTTGTGGCTTACCAGATGCATTCATAGGGTGACCCTACCACAGTAGCATTTGATTATTAACAAAAAATAAAGATTGGTAAATAACAACAGCTAAATTAATGAGAATTTCTTTATAACTTTTTTTATTTTTAAATATTTTTACACCAAAACTTGGTGCCCTTTAACGTGTTCACCTTTAGAATGTATGCACTTGTCCAACCTTTTTTTTCCATTGTTCAAAACAATTTTGACACCCACTGATTGATGGGTACGATCCTGAAACCAAGTATGCTAAGATCCTGAAGTCAAGCCAATGGAAGAGTGCTCTCTTTCCTCTTCAGAAAAAAAAGCGAGTGGGCTTTAGATCACATGACTGAAGAAAACTTCTTTAGCTCTATCTATATCAGGACTTCCCAACCGGTGGGACACGCCCCCCTAGGGGGGCGTAGAGATATGTCAGGGGGGGCGTTAAAGGTACGTTTGCATTTCCGAAAAAAAAATCTAGACAAAGCAAAGCTCTAGCAAAGACCATAATCGACCATCTGGTACAGAGCATGCAAGCTTGTATCTCAATAGTACTTTAAAAGTTTTTATTTATTTGTTCTAAAATTACTTTGAAAGTTGATAGACATATCTAATTATAAAAATATGAGTTAAATAAAAAATATATATATAATAGAATAATATGTATAATTAAAAGACCACTAAGAAATGTAAATGTAAAAGTAATTAATGTTTGAAAGTGTACCTACTCTTCTATTAAAGATCCATAATAAATAAACATATTGTACCTGTATTGTACCTATTTGAAATTCAAATAAATAATTTAGTTAATATAAAAAAATGTGTTTCTTATTTTTGTAGAAACTTAATTAAGGGGCAGTAGCGTAGCGATGGGGGGGGGGGGGTGGGGCGGACACTACACCCGACGGGAGGTGACACCCGATTGTTAAAAAACTTCGAAGGATATTGTCGCAAAAATATTGAATAAGGTTTTATTTATATTTGGAACGTCCCGAAACGGGGAGAATTTTGTGCATGACGGTGATTTTATTGAGGAAAAAGTCTATTTTTTAAATGAAATTCTTTAGCCAACCCCCCCCCCCCCCCCCCACGCCCATGGTAGCTACACCACTGAAGGGGGGCTTGAAAATATTTTTTTTGGTTCGGGAAGGCTCGGCGAAATAAAGTTTGGGAAACCTTGATCTATATGATAGGAAGAGAGAAAGAAAATGTAGGCGCACACTGTTCTCTCTTGCGTGATACAGATAATAGGCCTGCACTGTGTCTTAGATATATACGAAACGTAACTGGATACGAGAGAAAGAGAGAAAGAAAATGTGTGCTCGCAGCTCTCTCTCGTGCCCCTACAGTAATATATGAAAAGTAGCTCTGTCTCTTTCTATCTTCACTAACTTATATCTCCCTCTCAACTACCGTTCGTCTCGCTTTTCGTAATGCTCTGGTCACGCATTCGCCAGCTTACTCCCTAAGTCAAGCGTGCGTAAAGAAGTTTTACTTCAAAAATAATACTATTATCATATACAAACAAATATGTAATCCGCCTCACTAGACGATTTCTGTTCTGAGATGGGTACTTAAAGGGGAAAACGTTAATTACGTGAGCAGTTTTTTTTTCGCAATCTATATCCCTCTCCCCTTGATAAGATTAAGTGAATTTGGTGGGCCTCAATGAATCTTATACCGCCCCATACTGTCCCATTACGCCCCCCCCCAATTGAGATTAATATAATCTCAATGGAGGGGGAGCGTAATGGGATACGATGGGGCAGGATGGGGTACGGTGGGATGGGTCATTAGATTTTTCAGCGGAAAAAAATTAGGGCTATTCAAGAGGATTGAAGCAATTTATTATATGTTTTATTATCTCTATAATTTTAAAGTAGACGTGAGATTTTTATTGGCCCCCCTCCCCCCACACGGTTTAAATCAAATTTGGTGAGATTTTTCTGGACCACTCCCCGGAATGTATGTTTAATGTAGATCTTGTGAATCGGCCCGAGTCTGTCTGTGAAAAGTTATCTTGGTTTTTGAATGCGTACATTAGAATATCTTATGTATAAAATTGTTTCGGTGACATTAAATTCAGCGCTATAAAAATATTGTCTGTAGGAGTTCTGATGGGGACCTTAAGCATAATTTTCAAAATTGCCCTTTGTGCTATGAGGACTGGTTTTATAGTGAAATCGCATAAGCTTCCCCATCCGATAAGACCATATTGTAGATGAAATTGGACTATCTGTTCGTCAATTAGCATTGTTATTTGTAAATCGTTGAGTTTTAGGCTTGTAAATAAAGTATCTAAGAGAAAATTAAAATAAACAATAGCCGAAATGGCACTAGCGATTTCCATTGAATGATTTCTCCATTCTTAGAATGCAATAGAATTATTATTACAATTCCTTTGGTACGACGTAATTATTATTTTAAGAGCATAATAAAACCATCTTCAAAGGATAACTTCCAATATTCCTTGTTCCCGTCACCGATCCGCCTTCCCGCGAGAGTTCGTGTTTTATGGTCCATACGAGACGAATTATATTAAGTGATAAATCGTAATATCGTGTTTAGTGTTAATTTTATTCGATTGCATACTTTTATTAGGTCAATAATACTTAAATTATTCTTAAAATATTTATTATTTCCGTGGCAGACTGTAAGCACTCTTAGAACCGCCAAGTGTCTGAGTATTGTAAGCATGAAGAAAAAATTTCACAAATTTATTTATATCGTTATCTTTTTATAGACAAACAGCACGTTTATGAAACTTTGAAAAAATAGTTTATAATAGTGTAAATATCTCTGGTCAATGCGTCTATACCATTCATATTAAATTAAACATAAAAATCGCTCTAGAGTCCAAGCTGCCGAAATGAGGTACCTGAGAGGAGTGGCAAGGGTTACGAAATGGGATCATATAAGAAACTCGACGATCCAAGATGATCTAAACATTGAACCACTGCTACTCTTCATAGAAAAATCGCAACTGAGGTGGCTCGGGCATGGGCATGTACTAAGAATGTCTGATGACCGAATTCCGAGGAAGATACTGAGTGCGATTCCAGAGGGTAGACGTCCAGTGGGCCGCCCCAGACACAGTTGGGCGAGGCAACTCCAGAAACTGTGTGAGGAGAGGATGGGTCTACCATGGACAGAGGCCGAACAATCAGCACAAGGCAGGGACGTATGGAGGAGCCTTGTCGATGCAATGGGTCCCCGACCCGAATAGGACAAGGGGGAGAAGATGATGATGATGATAAAAATATGAAATTACTTTAACTAAATATAAACTATAATTTAAGTGCGTATTAGTATCTAAAACATTAAGAAAGCAACGAATAGCTGCGATGGTTGATTTAGAAATTCCGCTGGATTTTTATTAAGGGGTATTAAATTGAAATGACAAACAACAAAACGTTATATGCTTAAACAATAATTACGACTGTTTCCCGTAGGGTAAAAACTCAAACGCGTTGGTTCGGAGCTTGACTAAAACCTACTGTCATTTATGTTAATTACTTGCTATATTATCAAGCAGTTCTCTCTCAGTCGAT
This sequence comes from Limnephilus rhombicus, assembly GCA_929108145.2. Lineage (NCBI taxonomy): Eukaryota > Metazoa > Arthropoda > Insecta > Trichoptera > Limnephilidae > Limnephilus > Limnephilus rhombicus. The sequence continues at coordinate 34,876,132 of OV815297.1, forward strand.
AATGTTTAGTGTAAACAAAACTGACAGTTGGTTTTTTTGTGACGATAGTTTTTTTTAAGTCCGTTGTTTTTATAAATATACTAGCTGGTCCCGGCATGCGTTGCTATGCCATTTAATAAAGAAATTGTTTCTCCCTGAGTGTCCCTTCCCATTCTTCCCGTTCCCCTTCCGCCTCCTCTTCTTCTCCTGCGTCCTCTTCCCCTCTCGCGTTCCCACAACGTCACCTCCACCTTCCCTCTCCCCACTCCACTCCCCCCCCTTCTCCCGTCCCGCAAACCCTTCTCCCGAGTTCTCCTCTCCCCTCCCAGGTTCCCCTCCCCCTCCCAGGTTCACCTCCCCCCTCTCGCCTTCCCCTTCCACCTTCCACCGACCCCGCCTTAACTCTTCCCTTTACCGCTCCCTCGTCCCGCCAACCCTCCTTCCGCGTTCCATATGGTCCCGGCATTCGTTGCTTTACCATTTATTAAGAAATTGTTTCTCCCTGAGTGTCCTTTCCCATTCGTCCCGTTCCCCTTCCGCCTCCCCTTCTTCTCCTGCGTCCTCTTCCCCTCTCGCGTTCCCACTCCGTCACCTCCACCTTCCCTCTCCCCACTCCACTCCCCCTCCCCTCCCCCTCCCCCCATTCCCCTCGCCCTCCCTCATTCCCCCCCTTCCCCCGTCCAGCTAACCAGCCTTTCGAGTTCCCCTCCCCCCTCACACGTCCCCTTCCCTTCCCGCATTCCCCTTCCACCTTCCCCGCCTTCCTTCTTCCCTTTCCCGCTCCCTCGTCCCACCAACCCTCCACCCGCGTTCCATATATTCAATCCCAGTACATTCAGTTTTTAAACAGCCCGCGTGCCACCTTTTTCAATTTTTATTCAAATTTCCATTTTTCATGTATATTAAATTTGGTACCTGACAACCTGACATAGGTACCTATTTAAAATATCTGAATTGATTCGATTCAAAATATTAGGGGAGTAGGTACCTACTTTAAATAAATTTTTCAACTTTTCAAAAATAGAATCCTGATTGCACAATCATTCATTGTTTTGCAAAATGTCATTCTCTAACACGCGAACTGTCAAACGTGCGATGTTTTCTGTTATTATCTAATTTTCTGCGCAATTTTCTTAATTTTTCTCTCCGTAAGAACCATCGTCGAACTTCAAGAAATATTCTAAAAAAAGAATTAGCGAAATCGGTTCAGCCGCTCTTGAGATTTGCGCTTACCAACAAATTTAGCGATTCATTTTTATATTATAGATTAGGATTACTTCAATTCTAATTTGAAAAATCGGGAAAAGAAGTCCCTGCAGAACAGCGGGGGACGAGTATGCTTGTCTGAATGAATTGAATGCTTGCTTGAGAGTATGTTTTTGAAGTAAAACTTCTTTACACTCGCTCGACTTGGGGAGTAAGCTGGTGAATGCGTTACGAAAAGTGGTGATTGTTACGAAAAATGTCATGCGAACGGTAATCGATGTGAACGGTGATCGATTGCTAGGCGAACGGTCGGGCCTTTACGCACGCTTGACTTAGGGAGTGACAAGGATAAGGATGGTCACCCCAAGGTCGTAGGTCACCCCAAGGTCGTAGGTCACCCCAAGGTCGTAGGTCACCCCAAGGTCGTAGGTCACCCCAAGGTCGTAGGTCACCCCAAGGTCGTAGGTCACCCCAAGGTCGTAGGTCACGTCAAGGTCATAGGTCACCCCAAGGTCGTAGGTCACCCAATGGTAATATTTCACCCCAATGTCATATGTCACCACTAGGTCATATGTCACCCTGTTCACTACGTTTGGTAACTTAGCAGGGATACCTGGGTTCATTGGACGAGGTTTGTATTTTAGTTTTATTTCAGTCGTGTGGTCTAAAGCACACACTTTTTTTTTACTGAATGTTACCTGAAATCCTACACAAGTTATATTATAAACAATACCTTAAATAGGTCACATAATAAGTCAAAAGAGATCTTTTGGTACCAATCATATTAAAATTTAAAACATCTATCACTGACAGCACTCTCCATAGTCATTTGAGATCAATTATCTTTGGTACTAGTAATATAAAAAAAAAAAAAAAGAAACATTGAAATCTTAACGTAATGACTATAAGATGCTTTTATAATTATCATAACGATTCACAGTAACGGTACCGTGACGACAAAAAAGGCAATAAACATACGTTGCTTTTCGTTATAATACTGCAGATCTTTCTTACTTATAAAATTAAAAGTTCACGCATTCGTGGTAGCCTGGGTGTCACAGACATAAACAGTAAGCTGGAGGAACGACAGTTGAGATGGTATGGGCACATAAGTCGGAGACCATCACACCACACAGTGAAGCAGGCAATGTCTACGGAGCTTCACCGACAGTCATCCAGCGGAAGACCGAAGAACTCCTGGATGACCCAATGCTCCAAAATACTACAGAGAAACGGCCTGGATGAAAGCGATACTCAGAACAGAAGAAACTACAACCTGAGAACGGAAGAGCCGAAAACAACTGCCTACCTAGACCAGTGTTCCGCAAAGTGTGTGCCGCGGCACAGTGGTGTACCGTGGTCATTATTTTGTGTACCTCACGCAAGTTTGTCAAGTGAAACTAATGATTAACCTAAGCTTTTTAATCGAAAGTATGATGCCAAATGCCTTGTTTGGGTAATAACTTCACGGCTGCCGATTCAGAAAAAAATGCAGGCTTTGATAGTGAAACACTTGGAGCTATTAGCAGAAAAAGTGAACTTACATTTTCCTAAGTGTGACTTGGAACCTATGGACTGGGTACGAAATCCAATCTCAGATAGCTTTTCCCTTGGACATTTACCGATAAACCAACAGGATGAATTCATGGAGCTAAAAACTGACATCAAAACTAAAAAAAATTGAAACAGAGCTAGCACGTTTTTGGCAGCATATAATAAATGAGTGTCCACTGCTTTCAAAGCGCGCCATTGCAATTCTCTTACTATTTGCCGCGATTATTAAATAAACATTGTTTTTTTCTTTGGTGTACCTCTAAAATTTCTTAATTTGGTAAGTGTACCTTGAACACAAAAAGTTTGCGGAACACTGACCTAGACAATGAGTTGGGACAGCGCAAGGAAGAAGAAGACTGCATCTCTTTCTTACACATTAAATTAAGGTGAGACAAAATATGAGATACACAAAATACGTGTGACTGTTCCCTCCAAAGTACTACTTTTTCCTATGGAGGAAACAGATAAATCTTTTTACGGCTCTGCCACGGTGACGGGAATTGCGTTTCACTTTCTTTATACGTATGAGGGAGATGTATGATAATGATTATATGTTTCCTTTGGGGGGTGCAGATAGACGTTCACCGTTTGTCTCATTTGACGTAAGAAAAAGCTACCATCAGCGTATTGATATTTGACGTTTTAATTTTTTGAATTCACGCACTCTTCAATATTATCCTTGTAAGTATTTTCCATACTTTCAAAACTATCACGACGGCTAGCAGTATTATACTGGTTTACGGAAACCTCACGGCGCCATGTGTGAGAGAGATGTAAGAAAATTATGACTTTTTCCTTTGAAGCAAACAGACCTACGTGCATTGTGTATCTCATCTTTTGAAAGAGCTGCAGCATTATTGTGGTAAGGAACGTATGTTTATTGTATTTTTTATACCGTCACGATACCGTAACCGTGAAACGTCACGGTAATTTTAAAAGCACTCATATTAAGAAAATTTTCATAAGAAATAAGGTCATGAAAACATAGACCATGGAGAGAGTCCAGTCACCCATCCGTGAACGGACACAAAAGCCCAGCAGTGGAAAACGTTTTCGCGCCAATTACGATTTTTTTTATTTATTATTTCAGCGACTGTATAAAATAATTCTATACAGGTTGTTAAGGGACGTACTTGACTTACTTTAACCATTGATCCCTGACATTATTTAGAGTAAAAAATGAAAATAAAATTTTGGTCTCCGATGACATTTTTTTTTTCTAAAAACACATAAAAATTTGGTAGATGTTAGAGAGTTGGAGGCAGGGTAAGGGGTGGGTCGGCTACTCGGCTGAGTAACCAGTGACGTGATGCGAAAGAAAAAAAAAATGAAAAAAGAGGTTCTAAAAAAAAATCTGCCATAATTTCTACATTTTTTACTCCAAATAATGTTAGGAATCACTGGTTAAAGTAAGTCAAGTACGTCCCTTAACAGCGTGTAAACAAAATATAATGTTGAATTTAAGTAAGTAGGTATAGATATTGTATTTATCAGTCCTCCTCACTAGGGGGTCCTGTGCCGAGGTGGGCTAAAGTTATTAAAATATAGTTTACTAGCAGACCCGGCCACACGTTGCTGTGGCTAACGAAATACAACGCCATTACCCAACCTTTATAAAATCCACACCACCCGCTTGCCCGCTACCCGCTGCCTGAATTGAATATTTGAATTTCTAGGCTTTTCTCTACTATAATAAGCATGTATTATGCATATAAACCTTCCTATTGAATCACTCTATTTATTTGTCTCCTACCAGGCCCTCGGCGACCCTCTATCTTGCCTTTCTATATTAAATGTAGCAAGTGATACTTCTCCCCTCGAAGTATATGACCAAGACATGAAATTTTCCTGATTTTTATTAATGTAAGCAGTTCTCTATCTGCTCTAGCCTGCCTGAGAATTTCTGTGTAAAATTTTTAATTTATTTTATTAGAATTTCTGTGAAAATCCGTTGCGTAGTTTATAAGATCTATGCGCACATACATTTTGAGCGACTTCATTTTATACTAGGTAATGATGATGATATTTTGGGAAGGATGTTATGGAGTTTTGTTGCAAACTATGTATAGTTTCTTTGTCCAAATGTGTTTTTATAACTTGGAATATTTTTATAATTTTTATTCGACCTAGTGTTATGCGTACACAGTCTAATAGTAGATCTAGTAGATCTGATAATTGAAAGGTATTAATATAACTATATAAAAATAAAAACACCCCTAGAAATAAACACACATTCTTTTGAGGACAAGGTTACGGAGCTTATAAAAAAAAACAGAAAGCAGGAATACAAAAAGAATAGCTGTTGGCGACAGGAGGCAAAATAATACAACAATTATAATATTCAAAGCTTTTAGATTCTAGACAACTTCTTCGAATCCGACTTTATTTCGGATGAAGGAATTTGAATACCCATTCATCATTTCATTTTGTCTTTCAGTAGGTTCTTTATTATGTTGAAATATGCTTATTCTCGTGATAAAATAATTACATTAATATTTCAAACCAATTTATGACTTTTGGCTTTGAAGATGTCTTTGAATTTTATCATATGTTACGCGGCAATTGTTGAAAATTAGCCAAAAACTTGATTTATTGAAAACCGAATAGTTTTCTCAAAGGAGTTGCTGTCAGGCGGAAAATATAATTTAATAAGCCGCGAGTAAGACTTGTAAATGGAAATTAAAATGTATATTTGAATTACGATTCAACATGCAAGAATTGAAAGAGATGGGATTAGGCGCGAAATTGAGTAATCTGGAAGTATTTTGCCTGTTGTATGCGGATGATGCAGTACTGATTTCTAAAAGTATGGAAGATCTACAGTCTCTCGTGTCTAGGATGAACAAAGTATACATGAATAATGAGTTAATGATGAATGTAATAATAATAATAATAAGCCTTTTTATTCTGGACTTCTGTTAGGTATGTATTAGACATGATCTTATTTGTTATAGTATATCCCGAAGCTCAGTTTGCCTCTTGGCATAGGCCTCCTCTAACATTTTCCATTGGGACCTGTCACGCGCTACTCTTCTCCATTGATGTCCAGCAGTGAGTTTTAGGTCATCTTCCCATCTTATGTGTTGACGTCCTCTACTTCTCTTGCCATCTCTGGGATATCAGTCAGTGACATTTTTGCACCATTTCTCTTGTGGATCGCGTATCATGTGTCCTGTCCATCTCCACTTTTGTTGGTCTATTCGGGTAACTACATCGGCAACTTTAGTTTTCTCCCTTATTGTGCTACCTCTCACTCTGTCCTGTTTCCTTGTTCCTGTCCAAGAATTGAAAGAGATGGGATTAGGCGCGAAATTGAGTAATCTGGAAGTATTTTGCCTGTTGTATGCTGATGATGCAGTACTGATTTCTAAAAGTATGGAAGATCTACAGTCTCTCGTGTCTAGGATGAACAAAGTATACATGAATAATGAGTTAATAATGAATGTAAGTAAGTCTAAAGTAAAGTCATGGTATTTGAAAGAGAGAGTATGAAAACAATGTGCAACATAGTTGTGAATGATGAGTATTTGGAGCAGGTGGATGAGTTTGTGTACTTGGGAAGTATGTTTACGAGAGAGACATCGAAAGAAGGATAAATGCAGGCAACTCTATTAATGGAGAACTGAACGCCGTTGGCACCAGCAAAAAAACTGTCTAAAGAAGCGAAGTTAGCCGTCCATAATGGAGTGCTGGTACCTCCCCTGATGTATGGCAGTGAGGCATAGAACTGGCAGAGGAAGGATGAAAGTAGACTGAATGCTGTAGAAATGAGATCCCTGAGGCGTATGTGTGATAAAACCATGTACGATCGTGTGATAAATGTGGAGATCCGCGAAGAATGCAAGGGTGATGTAATCGAAATGAGTAAGATTACGAAAGAGACGCTCAGATGGTTTGGGCATGTAAAGCGAATGAACGAGGAAAGGAGTGTAAGGAGAATATATGACGCAAATGTGAATGGTAGAAGAAGTCGGGGACGGCCGAGGAAGACATGGCACGACCAAGTGAATCATATACTTGAGTCGGGCCATGTGAAGAGTCGGAATAATAGAAGAGCATGTATGAGACGATGTATGAATGTGAACGAGGCAAGGAGTGTGTGCCGAGATCGAGTTGTTTGGCGGTCCGTCCTCTCTGCCTGCCCCTGCGGGGAAACGGCGTTATGGTTAGTTAGTTAGATATAACATATCTGACCAAAGAATAAATCGGGCAAATCTAGTGTTCTACCAACGCACACTAGATACATGCGGCAAACATATTTAACATGTACTTGCAGAAAGTTTTGATACGAGAAATTGTAGTTCTGGTAGGAAAATTCTAATAGCCTAATAATTCTATTCAATTCGTTAATCTGTAGTGTTCTTGAGTACGGGTCAACAGTCTGGAATCCACATTATATTACACAGGTATCTGGACTCGAATCTGTACAAAGAAAATTTACACGGATTTTGTCTTACCGATCAGGTGTCTACCATCTTCTAGACGGGTATGAACAAAGACTTACACATTTCAAATTAGAGAGTCTAGTTAAAAGACGAAACATAAATGACTTCTTAATGCTTTATAAAATTGCGAATAATCGAGTAGATAGTAACTTAGCCAATTAAATTATGTTATACGCCAGGCTCAAATCTACCAGAAAACCTTAACATATTTTGGACCGAATTTTTTACCAATAATACTGTATATTTTAGTCCATTGTCTAGAATGTCTCGATCATACAACGATCTTGCTAAAACACACACTGTCGTAGATATTTTTGTAAATAATATAACTTGTTTCAAGAAATATTTCCACGATTTGTATACCTAAAAAAAATAATAATATTTGTTTGTTGTTTTATTATTTTTTAATAAATACTTCATAAATATTTTCCACATAAGGTATTTAAAATTTTGTAATTAAGTTCATAAGTTATGTACAAAAATACTTACACTGTTTTTCATGTGTTTGCTGATTATTGCAGACACATTAGACTAGGGATATTTATATTTTAATTTATTTTATATTACCCACAAGAATGTTCTATAAATATCCTGTTTGTTTGTGTCTCAAATAAATAAATAAAATCGTTCGAATCTAAGACGATCGATATTTCAAGCAAATTCCAACAACTTTGAAAGGTTATTAAGAGGGTATAACTACACTAAACCGGAAATATATCATTTTTTAATCAAATTCTAGACGTATGGACTATTTCTTCAAAAAAATGTAGATTGATTATTAAAGATTGCTATTTTGTGTAGAAAATTGTGGTTTAAATTTTGAAAAAATATTAAAATTTTTATAATAAACACAATTAAATAACTTTGTTTCAATTCCACTTTATTATTTTTTAATCCAACCGGTTTCGGTTCGTACTGAACCTTCCTCAGGGGTGAATAAAAATATATTGAACATAATACAGAAAAACATGGTATTTATAAGTAAAATTAGAAGAGGGAGATAAATTTCTTAGACCTATCCTTATCCATTGTTAATAACAAATTTGAATTCAATATTTATAGAAAACCTACCTTCACTGATACCGTAATTCACAGTACTTCTAATCACCCCATCTCCCATAAACACTCCGCATTCCATTTTATGATTCACAGACTTGTCAATATTCCTTTATCTAACGTCAATTTTACTGAAGAACTCGCTAAAATCAAATCTATTGCAATAAATAATGGATATCCCCATAGCTTAATCGATAAAATCCTTACAAAAAAACTTAATCTCATATCTACTAATAATTCCTTTATAATAATACACACAACATCAGAGATAATAAAAACCACGGTTGGCGTAGAATTTTATTCATAAATAACTTTTCATCTTCATGTGTTTCTAAATTCCGTACAGAAATTAAAGCTGCGTTTTATACTAATAACAACCTAGGTAAACTTTTAATAAACTCTAAAGATAAAGAAAATATCTTAAGCCATTCTGGCATATATAAACTTAAATGTAATGACTGTTCGGCCTTTTACATCGGTAAAACGGCTAGAAACATTCAAACAAGAGTGGTCGAACACTTGAGATGTCTAAACAGTGTAGGTTTTTCAGAATTCGCCTCCCACCTAATAGATAAAAATCACTCATTTAATAAAGCTTCCGGGATAGATGTATTGCATAGAAATGGGATAGGTCTACGCCTTAATAATCTTGAAGCCCTTGAAATAAAAAAGTCATTAAAAATAAATAAAACCAATTTACTTAATAAACAATTAGATTTGTCTAACACCCCGATTTTTAAAATATTTCCATTACCCCCACCCACGTTCACCCCTCCCTCTTAGACACCTCCCTCATCGCCCCCACCTAAGTTGATATTCTGTCTCCCTCTTCTAATTTTACTTATAAATACCATGTTTTTCTGTATTATGTTCAATATATTTTTATTCACCCCTGAGGAAGGTTCAGTACGAACCGAAACCGGTTGGATTAAAAAATAATAAAGTGGAATTGAAACAAAGTTATTTAATTGTGTTTATTATAATTATGTATTAATTATTATTTTTTAATTTATAAACTAACGTTTAGACAAGATTTTTATGCATAGCACAAAGGGTAACAATTATTACAAGCAATAATTGTCAGCCTGAAACACTCATTTACATTGAAAAATCTTCCGAGAAAAGATACTTGCCGCCAACGGGACTTGAACCCGTGTCCTTCCGATTGCCGGTCGAATGCTCTGACCACTGAGCTATGGCGGCTTATCCAATACCCGCCAAATAATTCAATATATACTAGTGTTTCATTCAACAATTACTGCGTGTTATATGTATTATGTATTCCCACAAAGTGTTTGCTACATATCAAGATTTAAAATTTTTATTATAATATGATAATACCATTATCGTAGGCAGATTAATTGTTATTTTTTTCAAACGAAATGCTAAGTACTTGTGGTACCCATATCTAAAAGCTTCCGAGCTTGTCACATAGAGGGCAGTGCTAAGAGCTGTCCCGAATTTCCGCTAGATGGCAGTTTGATTAGTTTGGAGTTTGGGCAGGCAAAAGGGAGGCCAAGGGTCCGGGCGCAGTTTACAGGAGCTCTTGATTTAAATTCCATTTAGCCAGTTTCCAGATAGGTCGACTATCGTGGTCACCACTTGTAGACGCGAAGTATTAAATAAATTCCAGATTAACATAAAAGAACTTTATTCTTTCCAAAGGAGTAATCTCCTCCCAATACGAGTTGGAGAACTGTTTGTCTAAAGCAGGGTTTCCCAACCTTTTTTTCGCCGAGCCTCCCCGAACCAAAAAAAAAAATTTTCATGCCCCCCCTTAATTAAATTTCAATAAAAATAAGAAAAACATATTTTTATATTAACCAAATAATGTATTTAAATTTCAAATAGGTACAATACAGGTACAATATGTTTTTTTTATTTTTTTTTATTTTAACTTTATGAGTAAAACCTCAAATTGTAATATTTAATTAAATGAAGACAATATAAGCGAAACTCAATCGAAAATCTGAAAACAGAAAAATCAGAAAAAGATATTGTCCCAGATGTGTCAATATCTTTTTCTGATTTTTCTGTTTTCAGATTTTCGATTGAGTTTCGCTTATATTGTCTTCATTTAATTAAATATTACAATATGTTTATTTATTATGGATGTTTAATAGAAGAGTAGGTACACTTTTAATCATTAATTACTTTTACATTTACATTTCTTAGTTTTATTTTCATTATAGGTATATACCTATTATTCTATTATAATTTTATTATTTATTTAAATTATATTTTTGTAATTAGATAATGTCTAACAACTTTAAAAGTAATTTTAGAACAAATAAATAAAAACTTAAAGCACTAATGAGATACTTGAGGTTGCATGCTCTGTACCAGTTGGTCGATTCTGGGTTCAGTCTTAGAGCTATGGTTAAATCGCTTAATTAAAATCGTTAAGCGTTAAATAGTTTTTTTTTTGGAAATGCAAACGTACTTATTACGCCCCCCCTGACATTTCTCTACGCCCCCCTGGTTGGGAAGTCCTGGTCTAAAGAATACAATACTCAAATCTTATAATTTCCAACGCAAAAATGTAACATCTCGTTTGCACAACATCATTATACATATTTAGGTAAAAAATACTTCCGATAATCAACCCGAAAAGATAAGAACAATCGAAGAAAATAAAGGCCCAGTAAAAGCTATTAAAGAGCAATTGTATTTAGGCACGTGTTTTGTGACGAAAATACTTCAGTTTGTCTATTTTTTTTTTTACATTAACCCCACTCCTGTGTGGAAAAATAATTTCCCTCGGGGTCTTGAAGAGACCATGTTGTAGGAAGGAGGAAACACAGAGGCCGGCAAATCATTCCACAGCCGAGCTGTTGAACTCAAGAACGAGCCGAAGAAACAAACCGTTCTCATATGACAGATGTCAACCGTGTACAAATGTTGGGCACGCGTTTGGCGTGTTTCCCGACTATGCACCGGTGCCGAAGGGATCAATGATGCTAGTTCCTCGGAGCATGTTCCATTGTAATACCGGTAGAACAAGGATAGCATTCCCACCCGACGCCTGTGCTCTAAAGATTGCAATCCGTCTGTTAAGATGGGAGAATCTATCAAACGGACCGCCCGTTTCTGCACAGAGTCGAGGGTATTTTTCAGGTATTTTGGAGCTCCAGACCAGAGGTGGCTGCCAAATTCAACCGTGGGGTGCACTTGTGATTTGTACAGGGTTAGCAGTTGTGTAGTATTAAAGTATCTGCGGGCCCTCTACAGTACGCCCAGTTTTTTGGAGGCTAACTTTACTCTGGCTTCGATGGAGCCTCCTATACCTGAGCTTTATTTATTTACGGTCATACGAGCTATTAAATTACAAATTATTTTTACACATTTATTTTGCCTAGATGTAATTAAAAAATTAAAAATACTTAGTTATGATCAAAAAATTATCACAGAAAGAACATTATTTTTTAAATTTTATCATCACGCGTTTGAGCATTTTTATTGCTAACTTGAATCTAGGTATATGTTAAAGCAAATTTTCAAAGAAATTAAATCGATATTGAGTTATTAGTTAAAAATGCTGGTACGGAGAGTTATTAATCTTTCTCAACCGAACCGCTCTGTACAGTTTCAAGTAGTAATTTGAATGGGTATTAAATGAAACGAACCCATTTCACGCCTCTTAGCAAAGATTTTAAGGCTCTTGCAACTGTAAATAAGACGAGCTTTGTAAATCGCAATTTCAATGGGCAAGATGGGTTGCAACCCAAGTCCGCCTAAAAACATACTCTCATCTTATAAGTTGAAATGTTATTTCAAGATTCGCATAACGCAGTTGAACATTGAGTCAAGAATAGTACTGCTTGAGAAGACCATCTCAAATTGGTAAAGCCACTGGTTAATAAAATACTAGGTTGGTCCTTTGAACATCAATAAATTTGGGAGGCTGGTAACATGCAGACCGGACCGGGAGAGATTGGTTGACCATTAGACCTTATAACTCCCGAATATTGCCTCGAACTGCAGTGTGGGTGAATTCATACGTCTGACACTTTTAATGATTCCTTTCCACCCTTCATACATTTTTCCTTTCCAGAACATCCTCTCTTTCCTTTCCACGCATCCCTAAAGATGACACAGGCCCTGAGTGGATTTTTTTTTCTCAGTGCCTCTCCTATGGAGCTAATATAAAAAAAACCCATGCAAACATACACCACCCTTCCTATGTTGCAAGTACTAACAAGTGGAACTTACCCTGGACAAAATTCCCCAATACACAATAACGCATGGGTATAGAATGTAACGGGAGAATCGCTTATCCTTATCCTAAATTCCCTTTTCTCTCCCTTTTCTCTTCCCTTTACATACCTACTTATTAATCTTCAGGAGAAATAAAATTATACATGCAGGAAACGTTTTTGGCTTGACCTTATTTTAGTCTCAAACAATATATTATAACATAATAATATAACATCTTTAAAATATCTTCTATTTGGGAGGCGGGTATGGGTACCGCCCCCCGGGAACCATTTGTTGGATAACCAACATCTCTACCATAGGTCACCCCAAGTGATTCGCTACGTTTGTTGACTTAGCAGGTGTGCCCGGGTTCACGCTGTGAGGTTTTTCCATGTCTTGGTGGTCGATGCGACTGCCCACCTGCTGCGTGGCGGCCTGACCGAGAGAGACTGTTGATGGAGGTCTTTTGTTGTGAAATTTTAAGGATTCGGTATTATTTGCAAAGAGTAATTTGAATTTATAATTTATGTGTTTAAAAAATTTATTTTGTACACTTTCGATTCTGTCAATATGGCATTGGTAGAACGGTGCCCAAATTAGTGTGCCGTATTCTAAGTGGGGGCGGATGTACGTGGTGTAAAGGGAATACAGAGTTTTAATATTGCGAAAAGGTTTAGATATGCGAATTATAAATCCCAACATTTTATTGGCTTTGTTGATTACTTCGTTAATGTGTTTGATAAAATTTAGTTTTACATCCAGTACTACCCCAAGGTCACGGATTGATTCTTTTTCATGGATTTGTGTATCATGAAAGTTATAATTAAAAGAAATTTTATTTTTGTTACGCGTAAAAGATAATTTGTTGCACTTAGAAATGTTTAGGACTAATTTGTTTAATTTACAGTACGCAAAAAGTCGATCTAGGTCTTCTTGAAGTTTTATGCAGTCATTTGATTACTAAGTATATTTTTTTGTCATCTGCATATGCTAGGTAGTTAGCATGTAAAAAACATTTAAAAATTTCAAATATATACACATTAAACAATAATGGCTATATATAGATGTACATAATAAGTGGGAGCCTAACTCCTCAATCTGTATGTTGAGCGATGAGTCATCTTAATGCCGTACTACGATTCATTTTCATTCATTTAAGATAAGCTCGTGTATGTTACTATAAATCCAGCTAAGATCATTATTGCACCGATAAATCCATTAAGATCATTATTTCACCCGTGTTCTATAATAGTAATATTATATAAGAACTTCCTCCTTCTTCTGGCGTTAATAACACTAAAAAATAGAATATCGTCGCATTAATTCGTAGAATGCTTAACCACCAAAATGTCAAATTTTACAGGAGGCACAAAAATCCCAAATGAAAGACAGGTCATTGTTTTTATTTATGTTCCGAACATATAATATATTTCGAAATTTATTTTCAATCATTTAACTTTTGTAAGTTAAGGCTTTCTATTTCAAATCGGAGTTAGGAAGTTTACATGAAAACCGAAAAAGGAGATACATATTTTACAAAGATACCTACGTACTTTTCTGCGAACAGTTTTATGAACAACTAGCTAAAGACTTGGGAGTAAGGAATTTTACATTAAAAAAATAAAACACAACAATCCAGAACTGCGAAATTTATTTTATGAATTACTCGGTAATATCCTAATTGACTTTTATATTTAGTCTCAGTATGTAAGAATAACAGAATAAATATAATAGTACTTAGTGCAAAAAGCATAACAGCACAATACTAATACTATGAATAATTTTGAAGTTAAATAATAAGACCTGAAATGGTAAATAAAATAAAGTATGTGGAGTTAGGAGTTTCGAAGTATTCGCGAGTAAAAATGGCCCCATGGTGTTACGCAGTTTCCTAATTGGTGTTTATCTAAAAAGATAATTTATTTTAATTTGCGACTTTCACTAGTAGATGCGGGACTAATTTTAACACCAGATGGCATTAAAAACGTATTTTCGAAAAATTTGGAGTTACGCAGTCTGCGAATTAATGCGACGATATAATATGTATAAAATGTGTATGTACCTATGTATAAAATTTATAAATCCTCAAACTGCTTTGACTCGTAACGTAGATGAGTTATTGCTAGTTATTGCTAATAACTTATCTATGTTAGGAGTTACGAGTTTGTACATATACCTACAGAACTTGTTTGTTGTTTGGTTTTTAATGTTATCATTATCACTGACAACAATGGCAAATAAGTATTTTTAAATGTTAGTTTTAAGTCTCTAACTTTAAGTCACAGTTGTTGTAAATATGTATGTCATTAATCCACTAGTTATAAGTCAACTATCATAAGTCTTAGTCATAAGTCACTTGCTATAAAGTCTTAGATTAAGCCGCTAGTTACAAGTCTTAGATATAAGTCACTAGTTAAAATTACAAATCTTAGTTATACCAATTTTATTATATATTTACTTGTACTGTACAGCGCCTTTGAGATGATTTCTCACAAAAACGGCGCTATATAAATTAGCCAAGTATTATTATTATTAAACCTCAAAAAATTATCACATAAAAAAAAAAACAATTTAATCGGCTGTGAATAGTGAAACAATCATCAATTTATTTGACTGCTGACTAACGAAGACGTACGTCTCATCTTTCGTCTTCTAATTCAATGGATATGCACCGTTGAAAATAAATAAAGCGGAGTTCCAGCTATCCTCGGAGGAGCCCATTAGTTACGTCTGCAGCAGCACAGTGTTCGTGAAGAGGAAATGATAGATGAGGTTATGAAACTTTGTTTATCTGCTTTATTTGTGTGGCTAAAGACATTGTGGAACAGCTGTTGTGAGGCCATCTTTAGAAGCTGAACTTACCATCACAATGCTCCCTGGAATGACAATATGTCTTCCAGTGGTGACTCGAGCACTATTTCGATTGGTGGGGACCGAAATTTTATAAATATACTCATAAACACTGGAGCGATAGTGCAATTTAAAACTTTTTTCTCCGATTGCTCGAGATTTTTTAGTGATCATTTTTAATATTTTCCGCACACATTAAAAAAAATCATACCTCCGAATTTAAAATGAAGACATACAAACTGTTCTATATAGTTCTATATAGCCAATGAATTCACCTATCTTTTGTCGATTATCACATATTCGTAGGATTTATAAAAAAAATATTATAAAATCGTTAACTTTTACTAAATTACTTAAAAGTAAGATAAAAATTTGCCAAAATTGACACCAAAGCAACCAGAGGTATTTTAAATGGTGCCATATTTTGGCAAAAAGGTCTCCAGTGGATAAGTTACTATCCAGAGAATTTACAACTTGATCAAAAAAGTGTATGGACTGGCCACCGTGTGGCGCTATCAATCAACTGATTGGAATTTTTTTTTGTTAGGTTACCACATCTGTCATTGACACTTCCCTCCAAATTTTAGCGTCATATCTTGACATTGTAAAAGTTGCGCTGTACTGAGTACATCAACCTTTGTGCATGTTTTCAATTTTTACAAGTTTGAAAATGGCATCAATTTTGCACCACGATAACGCACCGTCGCACAACACAATCCTTAAAAACAACACGAATACTATCCAGCAGCCTTCGAATTCACCTGATCTGCAACTTTTTCCTGTTCAACCGACCTGAAAAACAAGTGTGCTTTAGACCACACGACTGAAGTAAAACTTGACTAACTTATAAAAGAACATATGACATTTACATTGACATTGAAATTGGGGTGACATATGACATTGGGGTGACATATGACCATGGGGTGATCTATGACCCTGGGGTAACCTACGACCGTGGGGTGACCTACGACCTTGGGGTGACCTACGCCCTTGGGGGGACCTACGACTGTGGGGTGACCTACTACCTTGGGGTGAACTACGACCTTGGGGTGAACTACGACCTTGGGGTGACCTACGACCTTGGAGTGACCTGCGACTTTGGGGTGACCTATGACCTTAGGGTGACCTATGACCTTGGGGTGACCTACGATCTTGGGGTGATCTACGACCTTTGGGTGACTATCCTTATCCTTATCCTTATCACTCCATAAGTCAAGCGCTGGCGTAAACGCAGTCGATCTGGAGTACTTTGAAGGGGACCAAAGAGGACAAAGCATCGACTATTTTTATTTCCTCCTTTTTTTATTTTACAGTGAATACCGCACAAGAATCTCAACTGCTCCCGTCTGGAGCCAGTGAGACTATGGCATCCCCAATTGGGGTATGTTGTGAGGCTTAAGGTAGTGGGGAGGGGAAGGAGGTGGGGAAGAGGAAGATTGGAAAGTACCTGGCTATTCAGATCTGGTCACTAAACACGGCTAAAGCCATTTTCAAGCAACGTTTCAATTCTGAATGGTGGTCTTACACCAGGGCGATACTGATAGTATCTTCCACTCTGGAACATGCCGCAAATATACTATATATTATTTTAAATGAATTTATTGTGAAATAACACAAATTAATCAAATAAAATGTATTTGGGCATGCCGGGTTCGAACCCGCGACCTCCGGATTGTGAGTCAAGAGTCTTACCCACTGGACTACGGAGGTCGTCAAAGAGGTGTCGTCCTCCTAGTGGATTTATCCCCCCCGTGAAGAACCGCCACTGGTCTATTCTACCTTATGGTCTCTGTGACTAAGTTTATGTCTGGCGGTAGCCGTTTCAATTTCCTTCTGAGATAATGAATACATACGTAGTGCAGAAAACCAGTTCGTATTTTATCGGTCTGATATATATAGTATACTAGCTGACCCGACAAACGTTGTTCTGACATATAAATAATTTCTAGTGAATATTTTGGTTGTTAAATAAAAAAAAACGAAACGTAAGTGTGTGGGAATGGAATCTATGACAGAATGAGGAATGGCGAGCTGTAGACGATGACCGTCGATAAAAACAAAAATTAAAAACACCAATTAAAGTAGAAAAATTAAATTTAAAAAATCAATGTGAATTTCGAAGAGCAATTGAGTGTACGATGTTTTTTGTCAATCCGTCTTTAGCCAACACAAATAAGCTCGATGGTTTGCCCATGCGAGAACATGATGCCAAATGAAATATCAAAATGACGCGACGCTTCTCGTGAATGTCTTGCGCATGTGTGGATGAAAGTTCGATGAGGTGGACGTAGCGCTATCTATTCTGTCATTGAACAACATAAATAATTTCGTTCTGTTTGAAATACGAAAGACGGTTAAATTTGTTCATACAAAAATACTAAAATCGCGATTAAAAAATCGGAGGAGGATTAAAATTAGGTATTATAGGTATTTTTTGATGCCAAATAAAAAAAAATTGTTTCTTTTTGGATAGGGACACCCTAATCACCTAGCGGTATGACATATACTTTAAAACCTTTTCTCATACCTACCAAATATACATGAAAAATTTCATAAAAATCGGTCAAGCCGATTCGGAGGATTGCGACCACAAACACCGTGATACGAGATTTTTATAAATAAGATTTATAATTTTATCCCAAGTGCTTTTAATTCTGGTGGTATCTCTTCACGGGCTTCTCAACTCTTTATTAACCAATATTAAATACTCATACATTATGGACCGGTCAAAAAGTCCGCATCCTCGCTATGTGCGAAATTCCTCGCTCAAATATAAGTGGGCTAAATCTGCCGCCAACTATGCCGCAGAATAGTTCGTTTTGTAGACGTCGCGGCGTCGAGACGCTAGCAGTCACATGTCGAATCTGACAACTTACGTAAATAATTGAATTCTTCTATATCACTGAAATTTACGAAAATAGCCTAATATTATAAGTATTGACTAATATATTCATCGAGCGATGAGAACTGACGATGTGATTTTCAATCAAAAATAGTAGGATAAGGGATTTTAAAAATTTCAACGCCAGGGCAGTTAGTTTTCATCGGTATTTTTTCATGACTAGTGCACGACTCCAGCAAAACAAATACTATTTAAAATGATTAACGTCGCATATTGAAGTGGACAAATAAAGACAAAACAAAGCTGCTGACTGTAGGCCGAACGCAACATCAGATGAGAGTAGAGATGTCAGGAGTTCCACTAAAGAACACCAAGGAGTTTGTCTACCTCGGGAGCAAAATAACATGGGACGGTCGGTCTAAGAGCGAGGTCGACAGCCGTATACACCAGGCTAGGCTTGCATTCAATAAAAGGTCGAAAATAATAGAATCGAATAATATCGACCTGAAACTGAGAATACTCCTCATCAAGACCTATGTATGGAGTATCTTGATGTACGGCTGCGAAACATGGTGCTTATCCGAAAGAGATAAACGGAGACTAGAGGCTTTTGAGATGTGGTCCTATAGAAGACTACTAGGAATTTCCTGGAGAGACCACATCACAAATGAGGAGGTTCTCCAAAGAATCGAAGGAGGAAGGCACCTGCTCAGGACCTTGTCCGAAAGGCGCGCAAGATGGATCGGCCATGCAATAAGACAAGAAGGCCTCTTGCATGCCATAATGGAGGGTATGACCGAGGGGACAATCGCTAGGGGACGCCCACGCCGAGAATACCTGGAAGACCTGCTGGTGGACGTGCGCTGCTTATCATATGCAGAATTCAAAAGAGCCGCACAAGACAGGGAAGAGTGGAAGAAACGAATAGATGAAATTGCTGCAAACCAATCCCAGGATTGAAACCAGAGAGAGAGATTGAAGTGGGGAACTTTATTAAAAATCAACCTGCCTAAAAATAGTTAATAAAACAATCCGCTGTCTTTGATATTTTGTAAGATCGCATGAAAAGCATTCTACCGATGATAGTTCTTCTTCTTCTTCTTTCCTATGGTGGGGGGGTCAGAGGGGGACATCTAGGTCTGCGAGCCAATCTAGGGCCTCAGGCGTTGCCCCGTGGACATCATCAATCCCGCTGAATGGAGCGGGCATTCATTGACCACTTGTTCGGTGGTCTGCACCGCGCCGCATTCACACATCGCCGACTCTTTAAGGCCCCATCTATGCATCATGTGAGCACAACGGCTATGTGAGTACCTTATCCTATTGATGGCCGTCCAGAGTTTACGAGGCAATGAGAACCCAGGCTGTCTCGCAGTGGGGTCTTGAACGAGGTGGGCGTTTTTGACGCTGGCTGATTGTCACTCAAGCTTCCACCTTATGGGGTGAGAGGTGTTCGAAGGAGTCTTTCTCGATGATAGTAGAAAACATAGATATAACACACTCGCAGAAAGAAGGTTGGTTTTATAAAGAAAAAATAAACGTGTTCCTCTATTAAAATCATCGCCAATCCGTGTAATACTGGTGATATTATCTAGGCTTGCAACCTATATACGGATTATGTCCTAAGCCGCGATTAGCTCGACACTCCAACCAAGCCGAGCTTAAAATTAACTGATATGTCGGGCATATAAGTTTCTAAGATATAAGATGTAAAGCTTAACCTTCTCATAACCAATCTCGTGATCTATGTTACCTAGCTTCTTTAAGCATTAATATCTCCATAAGCTTACATAATATGACCAGCATATCAGTATATTTTAGTAATGATGTCACTTGGCCATATTACCAGGGCTCCTAACAGAGAGCAACTAGACGGAGGTAAATCTCTCTCATAGCGAGCATAATAACTAACTGATATACCGGCCTGTAATATCAACTACTTAAGAGGGCATTACCAGAGAAAACCAGAAATACGTCATTTACAAATCAGATTTTAGACGTATTGACTCTTTTCCACAAAAAATTATAAATGGATTTCGAAAGATTGTTCTTTTATCTAGCATTCGCATGTAATAAATTTTGAGAATTTTTTTTAATTTTTAGTATAATAAGGTTATACCGTAGGTCGTTGGCAGATTTGTTAAATTTTCAAAAAAGATTTTGTATTATACCACACCCATTTCAAATAATATAATCATGCAGTAAAATAAATCAATACATTATCTAGCAAACGCATGTTTCAGAATTTTAATTTTAGTTTCAATAAAATCATTAAAAAATATGTAGGTACATTTGTTTCTTGACGAAAATTGGTCCATTTGTGTATTTATTTGCGCACTTACAAAATAATATATTTCAGATTTTTTTAACATTCTTATTAAATTTAGACATTTTTGAAAAATGATAAATACTTATAATCAAAAAATAATTACAAAAAGTACATTATTTTAATAGTTTTATCATCACGCCTTTCAGCATTTTTGGATGAAGGTATAAATTTAATAAAGTTCAAGTCCCGTTGGCGTCATATATCTTTTCTCGGAAGATGTTTCATGCTGATAATTATTGCTTATAATAATTGTAACCCTTTGTGCTATGCATAAAAATCTTGTCTTAAACGTTAGTTTAACAATTAAAAATAGTATAAATTAAAGCTAATTTGGATTGAAATAAATTCGATATTGAGTTTTAATTTTAAAAAGCTGGTACGGAGAATAATTAATCTTTCTCATTGTAACCGCCCTGCACGATCGTAAGAACAACTTTCGACGAAATGTGGATTTTCGTCCGCTGGCTGGTTAAACGCTGTTTCTAAATAAATTTATATTAATAAAAAATTTATTAATTACATTTTTTACAAAACTACATTAAAATATGCTATTTATTTATTATTTTAGCACACATATTTTTGAAAACTTTTTCGTGAAAAAAAACGACTCAAATACAAAAAAGTAAATAGTAAAAAAAACTCATGTACAATAGTAGCTAACCTAACCTAATGTAATTAACCTAACCTAACCTGTCATCTTTGGATAGGAAATGAAGTGTTAGAAGGAGGTAATAAAATCAGAAAATGTATTTGTAAATGCAAATACTAATAATACTAATACTCTAGGTTTAAACCATAGTTGTAAGTCTAATGTCATCATCATCATCACTATTGGCTCTACAACCCCTGGTGGGTCTTGGCCTCCTCAAGAATCTTCCTCCACTCATCTCGGTTTTGTGCCAGCTCTCTCCAGTTTAGAAGCACCAAGATAGATATGTCTTTGAGGACGTTGTCGCTCCATCTTAGTCTTGGTCTTCCCAGGCTCCTTCGCCCTATTGGTCTTGAGTTCAGCAGGGACTTTAGTGCTTGGTGCTCGGTCATTCTCTCCACATGACCCAGCCACCGAAGTCTTCTCAGTTTTATAAATTTCGCGACGTTAAGCTCCTTAAACAAAGTATAGAGCTCATTGTTACAACGTCTGCGCCAAAATCCATTTTCTAGAACCGGTCCGAAGATGCGTCTCAAATTTTTTCTTTCAAAAACGTCCAGTGCTCGCTCATTCCTCTTAGTTAGTACCCAAGTCTCAGCTGCGTACGTAAGTACTGGTCTGATAAGTGTTTTGTACACTAATATCTTCGTGTTTCTGGACAGCAGTCTGGACTTTAATTGGTTTTGTAGGCGGAAATAACAGCGAGTCTAATGTAAATATTGATAAATAAAAATTACATAATATAACAAAATGGAATTACCTTTGGATGGCTCGTGTGATGGTGAAAATGACTTCAAGATAAAAAATGTTCTTACCTGTAACAAAATAAAACATTACATTAGAAAAAAATATTGTTGTAGTTAACCAAGAAACGATTTTGTAACACAATTAATGTCGTTTCGGAGATGTTATTCTTAATAGAAACGGCGTCGAATTAGAATCACCATTTTTAATTCATTATTAACTAGCGGGTTCCCGGCATGCTTTGCTGTGCCATTTAATAAAGAATTTTTCTCCCTGCGAGTCCTTTCCCGTACGTCCCGTTCCTCTTCCGCCTCCCCTTCCTCTCCCGCGTCCCCTTCCCCTCTCACATTCCCACTACGATTCTTCCACCTTCCCTTTCCCCACTCCACTCCTCCCCTTTCCCCGTCCGAAGAACCCCCTTCCCGAATTCCCCTCTCCCCTCCCCCTCACGGGTTCCCCTCCTCCCCTTTCCGCGAAGCTGATGGAAGTATGAACGCCCTCTAGCTTTTTTTTCAGTGCACTGTCAGTTCTACCTACATTGGTTGTGCACTGTCATTTACGATATTTTACGTTATCTAATTATAAAATAAATAGTTCTAAAGTCTTAACTGCTTTTTCTTACATTTCATCAGGTTATGGGCCGCCCCAAGCCTGCCGTTTACAGTTATTTTTGTGTTTTGAGTGATAATTACAAAGAAAAAATAGTGAAAACTGCGAGTATAACCTCACTTTGGTAACCGCGCTCGCGAGTGATTTTTTCTTTTCAGACATCTATTACTTACTGTTGAATGTTTAAATATAAATATGGCTGGAAATAATTCGATGATGTCGATTGAGAAGTTGACTGGTCGTGACAATTGGGCAAGTTGGAGTTTTGCGGTCAAACCATACCTACAACATGAAGATTTATATTGCTGTATTTTGAAAGAACCAGTGGCTACAGATTCTAATTCAGTTAAACAAGACATCAAAGCCAAGTCAAAGTTAATATTATTAGTAGACCCGATTTTATATATACACATTCAAGAAGCCGAAAATGCAAAACAGGTATGGGAAAATTTGGCAAAGGCATTCGAGGACAGTGGATTGACTCGAAAAGTGGGTTTATTAAAAGAACTCATTAACACCAATCGAGAAAGTTGCTGCCAAACAAATCATGGTTCAATATAGATGCACTGGAGATATGGTCGCAGATATTTTGACGAAAGCATTCCACCGACCGAAGGATGAAAACTTCACCTCATCAATGGGTTTAATTTTAAAGCGTGTGCGTTCAGGAGAGGATGATGGAAGTATGAACGCCCTCTAGCTTTTGTTTCAGTGCACTGTCAGTTCTACCTACATTGTTTGTGCACTGTCATTTACTATCTTTTACGTTGTCTAATTATAAAATAAATAGTTCTAAAGTCTTAACTGCCTTTTCTTACATTTCATCAGAAGCCCCTAGTAGAAGTCCCTTCCCGAGTTTCCCTCCCCCCTCCCCCCACCTGCATTCCATACATTTAGTCCCGGTACAAACATTTTTCAAACAACTCACGTGCTACCTACATCTTTTTTTTATACAGATTTCATAATGCCAGAGCTCAATTTATAGTTTTATGCAAACTTTGTCCTGACAATAACGAACACAAAAAAAAACAATTATCCAATTTGGTGCAGTCGTTCGGAAGTTATGCGCGTACATACTTTTCGGCGATTAATTTTTATTTATATAGATTGTTATTTAAATAGATATAGATTTATACTTTTGAATGTAGCTATAACTTTATGGTTATCCATTAAAGATAAATGATACAACATAACTTTGTTTGAACCACTTTTATATTTGAGTAAATCCGACCGGTTTCAGAACGACCATTCCTTCTTCAGGGCAGCATATGTTCCCCTACCCATCCACTCTTCATTTATACCTAGCAACGGCTCCACCCCTACCATAATAATACATTGTTTCCATCCATATTTCAAAACTGTCAAATCAGTATACATTTGCCCTGAAGAAGGAACGGTCGTTCTGAAACCGGTCGGATTTACTCAAATATAAAAGTGGTTCAAACAAAGTTCAATTGTTTAATTTATTTAGATATAGATTTATTTATATAGATTTAGTAGTAAAGAACAAATAAAATATCTCGGAATAATTATCGACAATAACACCAAATGGAAAAATCAAATAAATTCTACAGTAGACAGAAAGAGGAAATTAATATTTATTTTTCAGACTAAATAAAATAAATATGATCAAAATAAATATGAATAAATGAAAAAATAAATATTCATCCTAGACTTGCAGAAAAGTCAATAGATATCGCGTATTAATAATAAAATGTATACATTTTTCCAGACACAATCTACATTGCATTTCGTTCGAGTTGAATCTTGCAATCATATATAAAGATTGCGGCCAATAATATGTGCGTCAAGAAAATGAAGATAATGTTGGTAGTTCTTAGTCGAAGTATGATATAGTTAAAAGTGACCGAATTGATATGGGTTCCGTAGCTCAATCGGTAGACCATGTAAGCAAAGGGTCCTGGGTTCGAGTCCGAGCGGAGCCAATATCTTTTCTGATTTTTCTGTCTCCAGATTTTCGATTGAGTTTCGCTTATATGTTTTGTCTTCATTTAATTAAATAAATTTATGATTATGGTAATGGGATGTTAACAGATAATTTAGATAAAACCGTGGAAAGAAGTGCTTTACTGCAAATAAGTACCACCAATGCTCTCCATATAAATAAATCTTATTCACCAGCAATCTATGCCAAAAATTTTTGGCAGTAAATCAGTCAGACAGGATGAATCAACTACAGAGATGAATGATTTCAAATTCAAACGAGATGCTCTTTTCCCAATCTCAACCAGTTTCTTCTCACTGGTCTTTGATCTGCGATGGTCCAGGGTTGCGATTCTCCAATAACGATCGGGAGTTACATACTCGTTGCACGCCATCTACGAATGAAAAATTACTCGTCATATCGACGAACATGTTCTTCACTTTCGAAGCGTTGAAGAGATGATTATATTGGTTCCGCGAATTTTCATCACGCGACAAAATATCCCCGACAAAATATCCGCAACAATATATTCTACGGACAAAACATCCCCCAAAATAAGTATTCAACAACCTAACCTAACCTAACCCCACCTAACAAAAAAATGAGACAAAAATGATATAGTTTTCCTACGTAAAGAAAATTGGAATGGACTTACTGAATAACTAATTGGGCGACTTGAGACAATCGAGATGTGAATCTACATAAAAATACTTAAAACAAGCTGGATGGTCAGGGTTACGAATGAAGATGTTAGGGTTCGTATGAATAAAGAAAATGAAGTTATTAAAACATAAAAAATCCGAAAACTTCAATATCTTGGACATGTGATGAGACATCCAGAGAAGTACGAGATCTTGCATCTCAAAATGCAGGGAGATATTGCTGGAAGACAGGGACCTGGAAGAAGGAGAACGTCATGGCTGAAAAACCTGAGACAGTGGTTTGGCCAGTCTACTGTAGAGCTGTTCCGGGCGCAGTAAACAAAGTTCGCATAGCCAACATGATAGCCAACGTCCATTGAACGGACAAGGCACGAGAAGAAGAAGATGAAGACAATAAATTATTGTTCAAAAATACCAAAATGGGACAATTTTTTGTTTTTGTTTTTATTTCTTGATAAGTTACAGAACTCATTTTAGGACAGGAGGAACATACAAATAATACAGTCATCCTGTAAAAGTAAGGTAAGGTTAGGTTTAAATAGATATTGTGTCGGGGGATGTTTTGTCCGTAGGATATTTTGTCAAGGATATTTTGTCGCGGAATGAAAAGACGTGGAGCCGATTTTGACAACTATAGCAAAGACAACTCAGTGTCGACTGGTTTGACCCACTCGTTGTTCGAGTTGGTATCTAAGTACATACCTTCGACGAGACTCGAGAATAACAAAGTCGACCAATGAACGTACTTTTGATGGCGATCGCAAGCGGCCTCGACTGGAGAATCGAGTCCCAGAGAGGAGAGCCGAGACGAGAGAGACGAGACTCAGGATGCCAAGTGTCAGATTGCTGAAGCTGACAGTTCTGAAGGATGAGACACGTAATATGTTATAAGTTTGACGTCACGAGACGTGGGACAACACGACACGCGAGACACGCGAGACTAACAAATCGAGGAAATGTGATATTGTATTTAATGGTCTTTTGAGTTAGGAGGAAACGTTTAGTTTGTCTAGAAAATATGCTACGGTTTTGTAATGTCGTGGTATGCTTCAACAAAACATTTATTTTCTTCTCTACCAAGTAGTAACCTACTAAAATCTTAAATAATATTGTAGGACTTAACTTTAAAACTTTTTACATGAACGTTTTGGAAATCTTTGTATTTTCTTTGTAATTATATATGTACATTTACTTTGGATGTAATTTGCCATTATTTCTATATGAATACATACATTTTTTTGTTAGTCACTTTTTCACAATAATTTTATTCTTTATTTTCATTGGCACCACACAGGAGGTCCTAAGGAAAGTAATTCCCCTCACGCCTGCATCATCTTCAGGGATGCTGTATGGAGGGTTTTTTTTTAAAGAATAGAAAGAGCGGAAGCACTGGGAAGGAAAAAGGTATGAGTGTGCGTAGGTAAATCTGGGGGTCAGTGCGTCCAGGAATAACGGACTTATGAATCTATTCTTCCCACTGCGGTGCAAAACGTTCCAAGAGAGACCTGCTGTAGAGGTCGAAAAGTGTCCCTCGATCAGTCTATCTCGCCACGATGTTGGTGGGCGGATGCGTCTGCCCACCAAAATCGCCAAAACCTAGAAAAACCTCACCCCATGAACTCGGAAACCCTACAATAAAGTCATCAAACGTAGCGAACAGCTTTGGGTGACCTATGGGTGTTGGTTATGGATAAATGGATTCTGGGGCGGCGGCACCCGTACCCGCCAGTTGGAGAGGTCAGTTTTGGGAGACCTTTTTACCTCTCTGGTCTCTCTCGACCCACTGTTTTGACCGAAGCTGGAAGGATAGATTCATACGTACTTTACTCCCAGAAAGACTTATCCCTAAATTCCTATCCAACCCTCGTACCGTTTTCCTTCCCAGAACTTCCTTACGTTTCTTTCCTTAAAAAACCCTTCTGTTGGAAATTATTTTCCTCAAGCCCTCTGTGTGTGGTTAATGTAAAATAAATACGATATTATATTGAAAAGCAACAAATTGGAGAAGTGAAATTCATTTTTTTGATTCTTCTATTGAACGGTAAGAATAAATGTTTGAATTACTTATTTTCCATTGAGTAAGTTCTTGAGTTACTGAGTAAAATAAATACTGCAAAACTCCACTCCGTCTACAGTCCCGGGGGATCTAATGCAGCTTTGATATAATATCAAAGTTATTGCTGACAGAGTCGGAAATGGAGAAATCACTGAGGTAAGACAAGCGCTGATGACGCTATATCCTCGGAGGTTACTCTGGGGATTTGGGGGGATATAAAGGCTTGAGGTTGTTTGATGGAGAAATAATAACAACGAATAGGAATATAATACATTTTTACAGGGCACTCTATTTGATTTTTTTTTATTTTGGTTTATTTATTGATTCTTTACATGGTAGGCATAATGTTACAATTCAATTTATAACCTCTGTAGGACAAGCCTGTGTAGAGGCTAACAATTCTATTTTATTTTGTTTTATTTTGGTTTATTAGGGAAACAAACAGTTAGCGACAGCGCAATTTAAAACTTTTACTTTTTATCCGATTGCTCGAGATTTTTGTGGAGACCGTTTTGAATATTTTCCGCCCACATTAAAAAAATCACACCTCTTAATTTTAATATGGAGACATACAATCTAGTTATATATACGTTTTTAGATTTTCACGGCAAAAAGTATTTTCGTTATTTGTTTTTGAGGTGTTATGCCGTGTTGCGTTACCTCCTTCTTTAGCCAACGTTTCGGACAGCGTTTCAGTGTCTATCATCAGGGCAGATCCCTGATGATGGATACTGCAACGCTGTCCGAAACGTTGGCTAAAGAAGGAGGTAACGCAACATGGCATAACACCCCAAAATAAATAACGAAAAAGCATTTTTATTTGTTTTTTACATTAGATCCACACAGGAGGCCCTGAGGAAAACAATTCTCCTCTTTGTCGTCTTTGGGGATGCTGCGTAAAGGGTATTTTTGGGAAAGGATAGAGAGGAGGTTCTGGGAACGAAAAGGGTATGATGGGTGATTAGGAATTTGGGAGTCAGTGTGTCCAGGAGTGACGGACGTATGAATCTATCCTTCCCACTGCGAAGCAAGGCGATATATGAAGAAGTCAAAGGGACTCCCTCAACCATTATATCTTTATATCTCGATTCGGCCTGCCATGCATGCCTGGATGGGCAGGCGCATCCGCCGCCAAGATCCGGATAAAGCTCACCCCATGAACCCGGCACCCCTGCTAAGTCACCAAACTTAGCGAACTACTGGGGAGACCTATGGCAGGGGTGTTGATTATCCAATAAATTTAATTGAAAATTCGCCGCCATCCGGGCACCCCTGCTAAATCATCAAACAAAGCAAACCACTTGGGGTGCCCTATGGCAGAGGTGTTGGTTATACAATAAATAGCGATACCTAAATTGACAATTAGATGGAGAGCCAATTTATTTATGCAAACAAGTTTAGTGATCCAAACATTTTACTTTCAGGAACATCTCACAGAGATCCGAGACCCGATCATCTATCTAAGTTCTACGTTTTACGTGTCTCTTCACAGACATTATCCCGAACAATAAAACCGATCTACCATTGTTGTTTCACAAAGAACTTCAACGACGGCTAATAAGATTTGGCCTAACCCTCTTACACGGTGAAGAGGAGGAATTACAGGAGTTATTATTATTATTGTGAGATGAAATGGAAGGCTTTGATTCGACTGGACATCTGGGAGGAATAAGGCTTGAGCTTTGGAGTGGGACGAGAGAAAATTCAATATTTCACTTGATAGTTTCTATACCGGTGATTTGCAGTAATGATGTTCGTTAGTAATAAGTTAGTTCGTTACGCCGTTCAACCTAGTGTCATGGAATATGGGTTAAAATGACCCGCCATGTTTTAAATTGATTGTGGTTTAATAACTACGCTTGCAACGTTGCCACTCTTCTCAGTAGCTGTAGGTGTTGACTGTCTTTAAACGTTTTTAATGATAAAACAATTGAACGGCGATCGCTCTCCAAGTTAAATGTACCTAAAGCTGGAAAGGGTAAATTTGACCCTTCCCCGTAATACCGTGTTTCACCAACTGCATTCACAATGACGGTTGCATGCTTTCATAATGATTAACTTCTTGTTATTTTTTTCCTTATTTTTTAAAAGATTATTATTAAGTTCGTAAAAGTGCCATTTATGTAAATTAAAAGAATGATAACAAATCTGTACCTTAAAGGATAAATCACGTAAGTTCATAGCAATAGCCATGGACTTACGTGATTTATCCTTTGTGGTACAGAAGTAAGGGTTCACTAATAAGCTGGAGGAGCTAATTTTGTTAACTTTAATTCTGTACCGATCACCAGCTACAACTAATATTAATCAGTTTCTTGAAACGCTTTCTAATGAACTCAATCTTCTAAAAAACACAAAAAATGTGTTCCTTATCGGAGATATAAATATTGACATATTAGAAAATGGTCATCCCAATAGAACTAATTATCTACAAACACTGGCCTCCCATGGACTCCAAAGTATGATAAATAAACCACCGCGTGTAACTAATGACAACAAATCTTGCACCGTTCACATGTTCAGTAACACAATTAAATCAACCAAATCTATCATATTCACCTCTACTATAACCGACCACTATACAACAATTTTATCTATTACAAAAAAGAAAATACAAAGATCGCAGCCCTACCCAATTATTGTGCAAAAGACAGAAACCAAATGGAATGATGTAAAACAACAGTTACTCAATACAAACTGGATAAGCCTACTGGAAAACCTTGATGCAAATAATGCCTGGAATAAATTCACTGAATATATAACATACACCATTGTATCAAATACCAAATCAATAGAAAAAAAGATTTCGCATAAAAACCAACATATTAAGCCATGGATAACTCAAAGCGTTATAAATTGCATTAGAAAAAGAGATGAATTACATAGGAAATCTAAATTAAATCCTTGTGATATTTTTATACAACGATACTACAAAAGATACAGAAATATTTGCAAAAATGTTATACGAACTGTCAAAGAAAATTATCATAAGAAGAAAATAGACGAATATAACAATGACCCGCGCAAATTATGGAAGATCATTAATGAAATTACAAATGCAAAATCATCCCATTACAAGTACATGGAGAAATTAACAATTGAAAATACCCAAATCTCTTTCGCAAAGCATCCGGACAAAATTCTCGAATACGTAAACGATTTTTTTACTAATATAGGGTCACAATTAGCAAAGAAAATCAGACAACCATTAACTAGCATTTTACCAGAAGAAAAGGAAAATATGAACCAGATAGATAAATTAAAGTTAACTGATGTAACCAATACTGAAATCAGAAATGCAATTGTATCCCTTAATATTAATAAATCATTGGGAAATGACATAATCCCAAATAAAACAATAAAACAACTACAAAATGAACTGACCTTCCCATTGACATACTTGGTCAATCTGTCTATATCTACAAATGTATTCCCTTCATGCCTTAAAAAAGCTACAGTTATACCCATACATAAAAGTGGTAACAAAAAGGATATATATAACTACCGACCCATAAGTCTCTTAAGCTCTTTTTCAAAAATCTTGGAAACTGTAATGAAGAAGCAAATTGTTGGTCTTGAAAAAAACAAATTACTATCACCATCCCAATATGGTTTTAGAGAAAATCTGAGCACCAATGATGCCATAGAAAATCTAACAAGCATGGCCATAAAAAACATAGATGATGGGAAAAAATGTTTAGCTTTATTCATAGATCTTCAAAAAGCTTTTGACACAATAGACCATAAAATATTACTAACTAAACTAAAAAAAATAGGAATGGCCGAATCAACAATGAACTTATTGGAGTCATATATAACAGGGCGAGAACAACAAGTACAAATTGGCAAACAAAAGAGCAAACTTCTATCTTTAAACTACGGCGTTCCTCAAGGAAGTGTACTGAGACCGATTCTGTTCATTATCTACATCAACGATTTAATAACTAACATTTAACTTTAACCATTAAAGGAAACATGATCAGTTTTGCTGATGATACTGTTTTATTATTTCAAGAAGAAAATTGGACTGATACATTTAATGAGGCTGAAAAATTGGCTTAAAATCAACTCGCTTACCCTTAATATAAGCAAAACAAAATATATAACATTTTCAATGAACTCAAGGGGCCAACCAATAAAATCACTAGAACTAAAATTACATGAATGCCATGGAAATAATATACAATGTTACTGCCCCGTCATCGAAAAAACACAAAACATAAAATATCTCGGAGTAATAATTAACGAAAATCTTAGATGGGACCTACACATCAAAGGTATTACGGAAAAACTCACAAGCCTTATATATTTCTTCTAAAATCTAAGAAACGTGCTAAATAAAAAGGATATGAAAAAGGTCTACTATGCGTTATGTCATTCTCGAATTGAATATGGAATCATAGGATGGGGATCTGCTGCAAATACGTACCTACACAGCCTGAATACGATTCAAAAAGGAATCATAAAGACCATATTGAAAGTACCAATTAGAACGCCTTCAATTGAAATTTTCAATAACTTTGACGTATCAAATGTACAACAAATATATGCCAAAAATATATTATTGAAGCTCTTCAAAAATAATGAATCCTCTACTAGACCGTGTATGCATAACACTAGATCGAATAAAAATGATATAAAAAATATTCCAAGTTATAAAACCACATTTGGACAAAGAAACTATACATACTTTGCAACAAAACTCCATAACATCCTTCCCCAAGACATAAAACTAATAAAAAAATCCAATTGAATACAAATCAAGAATAAAAATATGGCTTAAAGAGGTCAATGAGAAAACCCTAGTGAAGACGCTAAAAACGACATAGAAGACAAATGAACTATATTTAAATAACTTTAGTCCACCTCGGCACATGACCCCCTAGTGAGGAGGACTAAGAAATACAATATTTTGTACTTAATTTCACATTGCATTTTGTGTGTAAAATTTTTTATATAGTCGCTATAATAAAAATAATAAAAAAAGTGGTGTGTTTATTGGTTAAACAAAACAAGTAATGAATATATTTTTGTCGTTACGACACGGACCTTCCAACAACCCAGAATTTTAACATCGGCCGACGGCTTACAACGCGAGATGGCGAGCGACAACTACGTAATGTAATTTCTTAGTTCATTTTAGTTTTAACGTGGCTTACTCCTAAATTTAATCTCAATATCCTTTCTCATTGTGATAAAAAATTGCAATGCGATGGCGTCCACACTTCTTTTATTACTTTACGATACCGAATAGCTTTTTCTAGAATTTATCACCGTAACATATTATTATTTTCATTTAATAATTAAACTCATAACTCAGGTTATCTTGGCGTCTTAGGCGACCTTAAGATCATTCTTTATGAACACATTTACATATTTTAGAGTCTCTTGCTAATTGCCAATTTTACATATAAATAATGTGCTTGTAACCTTAAAATAAATTAATATGTTTTAACTGAGCTCATGTCTTATTTTACAGATTACACATAACACATCCTACAACGTTGCATTTGAC
Organism: Limnephilus rhombicus; assembly: GCA_929108145.2. Lineage (NCBI taxonomy): Eukaryota > Metazoa > Arthropoda > Insecta > Trichoptera > Limnephilidae > Limnephilus > Limnephilus rhombicus. Next base: position 34,908,770 of record OV815297.1, read on the forward strand.
ATAAATATAGTCAGACTTTCTTATCGTTACATATTGACAATCCTACATGTGGATAAAGCTTACATTTAACAATCTCTTGAAAGACATTTTGATAATAATGTCATGTTTTATTTCCTCAATAAAGTGCAATATAGCTTTAAGCAAAATTTTCTATTTAGCTATTTTTTCCGAAATTTTTTTTTTTTTTTTTTACATTAACTCCACACAAGAGGCCCTGAGGGAAATGATTTCCCTCGGGGCCTATGTCACCTGGGATGATGTGTGTAGGGTCTTTTTGAGTAAATGTGTTGATATACCTGCTGTTGAATAAGTGGTTCATGTGTAAGAAATTTCCACCCCAAGACGCCAGATTTTGAGTGGAGTTATCTTTATTGCGGCTCCCGGGTTAATGTTTTTTGTAATAGTCCTGGGTCGATCGGGATCGACCGGATGATTTTAACCCGATCAATGTTTCAAAATCAAAATCAAAATCATTTATTGTACAAAATTTATATTTAGTACAAAAGGTATAACTTATAGGTACATATATCCTATTTTTTCCAGTTAACCTAACATGTTATGCAGATATGAACACAAATGAAATATAAATATAAAAGTGGTGTAATACAAAGTGAATTTGTTTTAATTTATTATATAAATATAAATATAAAAACAGTTGTACCTATGTGAGGTATTCATTTAATGTGTAATGAGACCTGTTCAGAAGGAATGTTTTTAGTGATGACTTAAATCTGAGTGTATCTTGTATTTGTTTAATATCATGTGGAAGGTTGTTGTATACTTTAATGGCCATGTAAAAGGGTCCTTTTTGGAAAATTGTTTTGTTTGCTTTTGGTATTAACAAATTTTCTGTAAACCTTGTAGCGTGTTTATGTGTAGAGTTTTTTTGTGGAAACTTTTCTGGAGATGATCGCACTAACATGCATAACTCCATTATATATATGTCGGTGACTGTAAGAATTTTCAAATTTTTAAATATAGGTGTACATGAATCCCGATTAGCAGAGTTTGTCATTTTTCTTTTACATCTTTTTTGGATGATAAAAATATCTTTGGCGTTTACTGAGTTTCCCCAAAAGATAATTCCGTATTTTATTATTGAATATACATAACCATAGTATGCATATTATGATCGATGAACTTTCAGCTCAGTCAGCACCCATGTATAAATATGTAGACTGGGCATCTCGAATCTCGTTTTTGTGACCGAGAAACAGAGATGGTAGTTATAGCCCAGTCAGTGGGGAGTTTTACCTTGCAAAATGTCATGTAGTAGCGATTTTGATATATGTTGTTAAGATTATGACTCTAAAGAAAAAAAAAGTTTTCGACCTTGGGGGGGTCGAGCTCGAGCCGCCATCTTGGATTGAAGGTGCCAAAATTTGGTTTTTTCAAAATAATTGTGCAATGGTTGATCTTGAATTTGCGAAAGACAAACTTAAAGAAGATACAATTTCAAATATTGTTTGTTTCAATTTTTTTTTAAGTCTAATAGGTAATGAGTTACAGTGGCGGAAATGTGAATATTTTTCTAAAAAATGGTGAAATTCCCAATTTTTGTTATTTTTTCGGACTACTCATTACATAATTATAATTTTGTAAACTCATTTCCACACCACTATGAGGTAGAGAAAATGGCGCATTTTTTATTGTGGTATACCCAGTAGGTCTTCTTCTTATTCAATGGCATTACAACCCATTTCGAGCCTTGGCCTCCTTCAACATAAGCCTCCAGCGCCCTCCGTCCTCGGCCGTCGTCTTCCTAACTGCGACATGGAGTAGTCCTTTTGCATCCTTCCTGACATCATCCTCCCATCTCAGCCTAGGTCTGCCCGCCTTTCGTTTACCTCCTGGGTGTTCTGTTAGATCCTTCTTCGGTACTCGTGTGCTTGACATTTGTTGCTCATGTCCGGCCCATCTTAGTCTTTGGAGCCTTCCATCCTTTGCCCTTTGCTACGGATTGGAGCAAATGGTTCAGGAGCCTACAAGGGTTCCTGATGTCCAGACTCACCGTTCCAATCTGTTAGACCTTTTTTTAACTACTGTGCCACACGGTTACAGTATTGAAGTCACAGCGCCTTTAGGATCGTCCGACCACTGCCTGGTGACGACATCAATCCCTGTAAACTTCAGACCACCAAACGAGAGGCTGAAGAGAAAAGTGTGGCACTATAGGTCAGCAGATTGGTTCGGTCTGCGGGCACATTTTAATGCTTTCCCATGGTCAGCTGTCTGTTTTCGGACTTCGGATCCCTCAAGATGTGCCCAGGAAATTGGTGAGGTCATCACATCCGCGATGGATGGCTTCATCCAATCTACTGTTAAGGAAACTGGTGTAGGCTCAAAGCCGTGGTTCAGTCGACAATGCGCTAAAGCAGTGCGACGAAAAAACGCGGCTTACCGAGCCTACAACACATCTAGAACATCCGAAGACAGAACAGCTTACAACAAAATGGCAAAGGAAACCAAGAGAATCATAAATAGGTCAAAATTCGAGCACGACCAGCAGATCAGCAGAAAGCTGACTGCATGCCCGCATGGCAGCAGGCAATTATGGTCGCTTGCGGGCTCAATAGGTCGCAATTTCTGCAAATCCAGTCTGCCACCTCTTACCAGACCTGACGGCTCACTAGCAAACACCGCCACCGAAAAGGCTAACTTACTAGGTAAAATGTTTGCGGATAACTCAACCCTCGATGACCAAGGTGCTGTCCCGACGTCGGTTCCTCACTGCGGTTTTCGTATGAAAAAGCTGAGGATCCGGCATCGGGAAGTACTCCATGTTTTACGAGGGCTTGATGTTAATAAAGCTAGTGGGCCTGACGGAATACCTGCCCTGGTACTGCAAAGGTGCGCTGCAGAAATAGCTCCAATTTTGACGAAGCTTTTTAAACTGTCCCTGAAGACTGGCTCTGTGCCCTCTGGTTGGAAAAAAGCGGTTATCCATCCTATTCCAAAGAAGGGTGACCGCTCCAACCCGGCCAACTACCACCCCATAGCGATCACATCAGTTCTGTCTAAGGTGATGGAACGTGTGATCAACGACAAACTGCTCACATACCTCGAGAAGAACAAAATTATTAACGACCGTCAATACGGATTCCGGCGGAACCGCTCGTGCGGTGATCTTCTCGCGTATGTGACGCATGTTTGGGGGCGATGCCTGGAACGTTTCGGTGAGACCCAAACGGTTGCACTGGACATATCCAAGGCCTTTGACCGGGTTTGGCACCGAGGACTTGTCAACAAACTGCATTCTTACGGACTTCCCGCATCCTTGTGTACGTGGATTGCCGACTTCTTGAGGGAGAGGTCGATTCAGACGGTAGTCGATGGTTTCACCTCTTCCTCTCACTCGATAAATGCTGGCGTCCCGCAGGGATCGGTTCTGTCTCCAACTCTGTTTTTGTTGCACATCAACGACCTTTTGTCATGTGCACCAATTCACTGCTACGCGGATGACAGTACAGTTCATTATAGCTTTTTGTTTGACAAGCCCCCAAAGGGCTCACAAACTCCAACAGCTCGTAAGGCTTTGAAGAAAAGAATGGACGGTTACCTCGAGAGTGTTTTCTCTTGGGGTAAAAATAATCTCGTTGAATTTAATGTTTCAAAGACCCAATCTTGTCTGATTACGTCTAAAAGGGATCGCAATGAAAATCTAGTCTCTTTCAACGGAAGCAATCTTCCGAACAGGCCCTCCATTGATTTGCTTGGTGTAACCCTAAGTGACCAGCTCAGGTATGGGGGCTCCATCGAAGCCAGAGTAAAGTTAGCCTCCCAAAAACTGGGCGTACTGTACAGGGCCCGCAGATACTTTAAAAGTACACAACTGCTAACCCTGTACAAATCGCAAGTGCGCCCCACGGTTGAATTTGGCAGCCACCTCTGGTCTGGAGCTCCAAAATACCTGAAAAATACCCTCGACTCTGTGCAGAAACGGGCGGTCCGTTTGATAGATTCTCCCATCTTAACAGACGGATTGCAATCTTTAGAGCACAGGCGTCGGGTGGGAATGCTATCCTTGTTCTACCGGTATTACAATGGAAGATGCTCCGAGGAACTAGCATCATTGATCCCTTCGGCACCGGTGCATAGTCGGGAAACACGCCAAACGCGTGCCCAACATTTGTACACAGTTGACATTAGTCACATGAGAACGGGTCGTTTCTTCGACTCGTTCTTATGTTCAACAGCTCGGCTGTGGAATGATTTGCCGGCCTCTGTGTTTCCTCCTTCCTACAACATGGGTCTCTTCAAGACCAATGTTCATTCCTTCCTCTCCTCAAAAAGACCCTCCACACAGCATCCCAGATGACATAGGCCCTGAGGGAAATTATTTTCCTCAGGGCCTCCTGTGTGGAGTTAATGTAAAAAAAAAAAAAAATGGATAGAGAGTCTGGGAGCTTGGTAAATAACATAGAGCTTTATTGTGGCGGATTCTCCATGCCTCTCCCTCATGTTAATGTAAGTACTTGCATACTGTTAATAAGCAATAATTATCAGCCTGAAATACTCATCAACATTGAAAAATCTTCCGAGAAAAGATACTTGCCGCCAACGGGACTTGAACCCGTGTCCTTCTGATTGCCGGTCAGCTGCTCTTGACCACTGAGCTATGGGGGCTTATCAAATACCCGCCAAATAATTCAATATATGCTATTGTTTCATTCAACAATTACTGCTTATTATATTTTTTCCACCTGAAAACAACCAACTTTATTTTTGCGAGAGAGACATAGTAAGTGTTAAATCCCTCGCTAGGTGGCGTCGAGACAAATTATGACTACATTTATTGGGGAAAGAGGGGCTGATAATTATTGCTTATAATAATTGTTACCCTTTGTGCTATGCCAAATAATTCAATATATACTAGTGTTTCATTCAACAATTACTGCTTATTATATTTTTTCCACCTGAAAACAACCAACTTTATTTTCGCAAGACTTGCATACTGCTTTCTTACCCCGTATGCATGGACATTGGAGGGTCTAGAGTCTTTCAAATAAATGTAGATTCGTTCAATAAAATAGATTCTTGACGTGTGCGGTGAAGGAGGAAACCATATGTTTCCTTATAACGCCGTTGGGAAAGTGGGGTCCACTCTAATGCCTCTCCCTCTCACACCGCTCCTAAGATTGTTCAAAATACCTTTCTTTCTAAGGTGTCCAGCTGTTCCCGCCTCACATCCATAGGCCAAGACCGTTCTAATAATTGATTTATATAGGGTTTTCCTATGGACGTTTAAGGATTTGAAACTGGCAACAACGCGAAGTAAGTGTTGTTAGTGCCTGTGATGCGCTTTCTTACTTCTACTGGTTTTTTTTGTCATGTGTTATGATGGAGCCCAGGTACGTAAACTCTTCGACCACTTCGAAATTATAAGTGTCTTTAAATTTCAATTTATCTTTTATTCTTTGGTGTGGGGTTCTGGTTTTTAATCGTGATTTTAGTTTTATTCTCATTGATTTGCAAACTCACCTCTTTTGCTGAATCTCCAAAAACCTCTCTTACAGCCTGTAGGAATCTTTCGACAATGTTAAGTTCAGTATGTCTATTCCACAGATATTCCAGCGATGGTATGGCGAGCCGCACAGAGTTCGACTAGTATTCGTAAATGTTGATATTAACATCTTAATAATAGCCTTTGTCATCAATGTCATGATCTAACTCATTTCCTGAGGTACTGAGATGCTGGGCTTCCATTGACAAAATCTCTTCATACTCAATTGCAAGAACTAAATTTTAATGAAGTCTCGAGTGCTGGTTTCTTTGTCATTCTTACTGGAACAAGCACATTGGTGACACGTTTCCAGCCCCAGTTTTCTGGATTTTTTTGGATACTCAATGAAGACGCACTGGCAGACCAGCTTTTTTAAGGCTTACTAAGTTTTGATTATCACTACAAAGTAGTTTCATCCACGCACTCGATGACGTCGGGTTTGTTATAGTGGGATCCTAGCCTGCAGCAATATAGGCGCTGAGGTAGCAAAGCTGCGGTCAGAAATAGATTTTGCTATATATGTTGCGGAAATACGTTAAAATGATATTGTGTAATATGTTCTTATAAAATTTATCATGACAACTTGAGTTTAACGATTTTTTGTCAAAATTTTCTTCTTTATACCGCTGTAACTCATTATATATTAGATTTATAAAAAAAAATTCAAACAAAAAGTGTACATAATTTAGTCTTCTTCAAACTTGCCATGAGTATTTTTGTTGTAAAATCAACCGTTGAGGAATTATTTTGAAAAAACTAAATTTTGGCACCTTCAATCCAAGATGGCGCGGCGGCTCGAGCTCGACCCCCCCAAGGTCGAAAACTTTTTTTTTTCTTTAGAGTCCCAATCTAAACAACATATATATCAAAATCGCTACTACACGACCTTTTGCAAGCTGAAGGCCTTTTTTATCCCCCACTGACTGGGCTATTACTTGAAATCTGAAATCTGATATCATTGCGGTTCTAGCCTGGAATCACAGTGACATTACATTTCAACTCAACTATCTCTATTTTTACCGTAAGAAACAGACTCGAGATGACCGGTTTTCATAAAAAAAATTATTATTAAATATAATGAAATTTGTACAAAAAAAAAACAATATAAGTGCGCGCGATTTGTTGTGTATGTTTCATGTAGTTTAGCAGCAGGGAGGAAAGGCGCGAGAGGCGGAGGGGATCAAAGAAAGGGGGAATCGCGGAAGGTGGACGAGGAAGGGGGAAGGTGGAAAGTGATTGTGGGAGAAGGGAAGGTGGAGGGGAAACGTGGAAAGGCAATGGGACACGGGAGGGGAAGGATAGGCGGAAGGGGTAGTTACGAATGGACATGAAAGGATAATGAAATGAAATGAAAGAATACGCAGGGAGAAAACATTTCTTTGTTTAAGTGACATTTTAACGCATACATAAAATAAATAACTCACAAACAACGCACGCCGCAGGATCGTATTCTATTTTCTCGCGTAACAACTGATTATTTATAAATTATCTCTGAGGTATTAAATCATTGTCTGTAAGATTCACTGACTGGAATATGCATGTCTCAGACAACTTTAATTAGTTGGGGGTACCCGGCTAGCCGATCCTACTGATGACAATGACTAATGAATGCTCCAACTGCGAATCTGGAATTCTTTAAAATAATCTATATATATATATATTAATCCCTGTTTCCCTTGGTCACGCCATAACTGCAGAACAACTTTACCTATTTCATTCATATTTTTTTCAAAGTTTTCTTATACTTTGTAGAAGGTTCTTACGGAAATAAAAATTAAGAAAATTGGATAATTTCATAAAACTTAACGATTTTAACTTCGCACGTTTGAAAATTCGCGCGATTGATGAAATTGAATTTAGCAGACAGTTGTTTTTTTTGTAACAAAAGAATTTTCCATGGATTCTTTAAATTAATTTAAATTATAGATATTTTAAGTGCAAGTGTGGAGCTAATGAAAAATTAAAAATAGTTTATTTGTTCATATGAAGCATTTATTCACTCCAATGCAGTGACTGTCCCGCTTATTATATAGGCAAAACAGCATGAAACATAAACACCGGTCTCAAAGAACATCTCAGATGTTTACACAGCACTGGTTTTTCGGAATTTGCAAACCCCTTGATTGAAACAGACCGTAAATTCGATAAAAAAAATCAGGCGTCACCCTAATTCATCAAAACACGATAAGTATCAGGTTTGATAACTTAGAGGTACTAGAATTAAGGAAAGCCATAAACACTTATAGTAAGGTAGTTAATAACCAACTAAATTTAAATAAAAGTCCAATACAAAGATTGTTCCCTATTGACAAAGAACATTTCCTTGCCTGTCCCAATTCTCCATCTGCACTTACGCCATCTTCCTCCTTCACTTGAGGAGTCCAGCCCATTTTGTTTTTAATCATAATATAATAACTACAACACATGTGTAACTTAATTTTAGTGGAGTATTTGAAGAAGCTACGGTTGTAGCATACACGAAGAAACACGTGCAAATTATGTACAGGACTGAAATGATAAATATCACCGGGGGATTACTGTATATTAATTCGCTGAGTTAATTCAACAAAACGTTTAATCGCACAAACTATCATCCGTTTATTTTGTTCACTAATTAACCCAGCTGTTTCCACACATCAGATTTATATTTAGGAATCTAAATTGCTTGTTGTTATATTTTATCTGTTATTCTATGTGGAAGGAAACCTGGACGCTAATGAGCGTTTCTCACGACGCCGCTTTTCATCTTTGTTGCTAGTTGAAGTGAAAACTTACTTATTTATTTATATAGAAACAAGCAGTACAATGATTACTGTGGTGAGAAAATTTACAGATCTATATATCCGTAGTCCAGTGGGTAAGACTCTTGACTCACAATCCGGAGGTCGCAGGTTCGAACCCGGCATGCGCAAATAAATTTTATTTGATTAATTTGTGTTTTCACAATTAATTCATTAAAAATAATATATAGTATATAATAATATATAATAACTTAATATCGCCGCGGCAATTTGGATTCAGAAAACATAAAAGCACCAATGATGCTATAGCCACGGTCACTGACCATATTTCTGGCCACCTGGATAAGGGCTTGAAATGTCTATCTGTATTTCTCGACCTATGTAAAGCATTTGATACAATCTCACACAGCAAACTAAAACGCAAAATGTTTAATATAGGTATTAGGAACAAAGAATTAGGCCTCCTCTCCAGCTTCTTATCTGACAGATCCCAATGCGTTAAACTCAATACCACAAAGAGCCAGAATTTGCCCATTAGTTACGGGGTCCCTCAAGGCAGTGTTATAGGTCCAACGCTCTTCCTAATATATATTAACGAGTTATGCAACCTAGATATCGATGCCACTATTGTCAGTTTCGCCGATGACACTGTCCTACTCTTCCAAGCAAAAGATTGGCTTACCGCATATTCCAAAGCGGAGGAAGGAATTCAACAGGTAAAATATTGGCTTGACTCGAACATATTAACTCTAAATGTACAGAAAACCAAATACTTACTGTCTAGTCTCACTAATATCCCAAAGTCAAACCCAGCCCCGCCATTAAAAATACACAAATGTAAAAATTCATCTCTAAACCGAAACTGTGACTGCCCATGCCTAGAGCAAGTAAACATTATCAAATATTTAGGAGTAACCTTCGATACACACCTGAATTGGAAGCAACATATACATAATACTACAAACAAAATCCGAAAATCTATATACTTTTTCAAACAAACACGCAATTTCCTTCACCTAAAACTTTTAAAAACAGTATATTACTCATTGTGCCAATCTCACATCGAATACGGAATTCTAGCCTGGGGTAATGCATATTCCAATGCCCTTGATCCCATCATGAAAGCACAAAAACTAATCATAAAAATAATTCTTAAAATGCCGCTTACTACCAGCACTGATACTATCTTCAATTCCTTCAACGTTATGGACATAAAACAGCTCTACTCAAGATCCATATTACTTAATTTACACAAAAACAACAAAACACCATACAAAGCTACACAAACAATACACAATACCCGAGCCAAAAACAACGAACTTCTCCAAACTCCTTTTTTCAAAACTACCTTCGGGCAAAGACACTCTAAATACATAGCTTGCAAACTATACAATACACTACCAACTACGATCAGACAAAGTGACTCCTTTACAAAATTCAAACAAGATATTAAAAAATGGATTATAAGTATTGGACGCCACACTATCACAAATATCTGTAAAATAAATCACACATAGACATAAATAACTATTCACATACAACCTAACCCATATAAAACAAATTAAAATAATGGAATCCTGTCAAATTTAACCTATAAATAGACTAGGCAGAATTGATTTCATTACTCCATCTCCAACATTTATAAAATAACCCTCTTTAAAAGATTTATTACCCTTCCAATCACCCTTCTGTTTTAATTCTATTCATAATATGTATTTTACCTGAAATATCCTTGTAATTACTATATTCATTTATATACCTGTACGCCTGTCTCGACACAGGTATACCCTAGTGAGACAGGCATACAAATAAAACCATTGTAAACATATTTTATTATAGATAAATAAATAAAAAAAAAAAAAAAAAAAAAAGTATATTTGCGGCATGTTCCAGAGTGGAAGATACTATCAGTTCGCCCTGGTGTAAGACCACCATTCAGAATTGAAACGTTGTTTGAAAATGGCTTTAGCCGTGTTTAGTGACCAGATCTGAATAGCCAGGTACTTCCCAACCTTCCTCTTCCCCACCTCCTTCCCCTCCCCACTACCTTCAGCCTCACAACATACCCCAATTGGGGATGCCATAGTCTCACTGGCTCCAGACGGGAGCAGTTGATATTCTTGTGCGGTATTCACTGTAAAAAAAAAAAATGTATATATAAAAATCAATCACTGTTTACCCTGGTCACGCCATAACTTCTGAACGACTTAACCTACTTGATTCATTTTTTTTTGAAAAGTTTTCTAATACTTTGTAGAAGGTTTTTACGGAAAGAACAATTAAGAAAAATGCACAGAAAATTGGATAATTTCAGAAAACTTAACGATTATTTTAACTTTGCACGTTTGACAGTTCGCGCGTTTGATGAAATTGAATTTAGCAGACATTTGTTTTTTTTATAACAAAAGAATTGTCAACGGGTTTTTTAAATTATAGATATTTTAATTAGGTACCTATGTTACGTACCAAATTTGATTGATTGCGTTTGACCAACCACAGGGTGGCGGGCCGGATCGAAAGAGACTGGTTGAGGAAGACTTTTTGACCTCTCCAGCCGGACTCTCTCGACCCATCGCCTTGCACAGCAGTGTGAGCAATAGAATCATATGACCGTCACCCCTGGGCACCCTTACCCCCAGATTCCTACCCACCCATCATACCTTTTTCGTACCCATACCTTCTTCTCCTTCCTTTCCCTTAAAAAAGTCCTTCACACAGCATCTTTAAAATCGTAGACATTATTGATATTTGTACCTACCATCGAAAAACACTACATATGTAGTTTGTTTTCTTACTTATTTCTATGATGAATATTTTTGTGGAGAAGTAAGAACGTTAATATCTTTCAAATTAATAAAATACTTAGTTTTTACCACTTTTATTTCTTACATAAACCAACATGTTTCGTGAGCAACGCTCACTTCTCCAGAGTTTTTGTTGATAATGATGAAATTGATATTAAGTATCAATAAAAATCCTGAAGAAGCGAGCGTTGCTCACGAAACATGTTGGTTTTTGTAAACAATAAAAGTGGTAAAAACTAAGTATTTTATTAATTTGAATCAAAATGGTGCCACAAAATAAGTTTGCTGTTTTAGAAGAAGTTAATATCTTTTTTTACTTTATCAAATTAACGTGTAAATCACAGCCAGGGAAGAATTTAGCTATTGGTTAATCTCAAACTATTCGTTTTCACAGATGGCCACACTGAATAGAAATGGAGAATAGTCACACAGAGTCATACATATATCCCGGCTAAGACAGTTATTGACTTCTTCCGCCTCATTTCTACTCGATTCGTTCATCTCACGTTCTGGATTCTACTAATTCTTCTAGAATTTGCTCTTTTTTATTAATATTACCTTTATTTACACGAAATCCCCTAGAATGTGTAATTTTCCGATAAAGACAAACATTCTCGGGTTTAATGAATAACAAGACAATATTTTAATGGGTTGTATTAAAAAATTTGAACAGTTCATCAAGTTTTTTAAATTAATTTTCACCTTCTGTGAAAGTTCTATTATTATAGTTCTATATCATTTCAGTTTTGTGAAGCAACTGGCCTACAATGATATAATAATAATAATAATAACAGTAGAGAAAGTAATGAATTTGTTCTTGTATTGTTTTGTATTTATAATACTTATATAGTGCAATTGCATAGCGTGGTTTAACTAGATGATCATTTGGGGAAGTGGGTGAAAGGGTTTAGTTTTTCCTGTGGGGAAAATTTAACCCGGACATTTAAATCTGGTGGGTAAAAAAAAATGATATCCTCACTGGGATCTGCCGTGCTAAGGATTTCATTTACATATTATAATTTAATTATAAGAAATTAATATGAATTAGACATAACATATATATCATGTAGTATTTTTTTAAAAATAATTATAAAGTAAATAAGATAGTGTTTTTTTTAATAATTCAATTTACTAGATTTGGTTTTAGTCTGTATTTGATATCAGTATATTTTCTATTTCTGATCTCCCTATATTTAGTATCCAACTTTTAATTACAACTTGACTCGATCTTACACAGAACGTGAAAATTAACTTGATGAATTGTTAATTTTTTTTAAACAACCCGTCCTAAATATTATGACTGTTTATGGATTAATCACCCATTTTTTTATTATTGACCGGACCGGTTTAATCTTATGACAGGCCTCTTTAGAGTTATGGCCGTTTTACAACATCTCTTTTTTCCGCTCGATTCCAATTAGAGAACAAAGTCAACATTTTTCGCTTTACGCGATCGCTATTTTCATCTCTATTTTCAAATCTACGATTTCAGTTGGCATCGCATCAAATAGTATGGTTCGTGTATTGTTTGCAGTGATCACAATTGAAATCGTAGATATGAAAATAGCGATGGCGTAAAGCGAAAAATGTCATGACATTAGTCTCTAATCGGAATCGTGCTGAAAAAGATATTGTGTATTGTAGGCAAAGATATTCAAATACAGAAGAGATATGCTATGGTGTCCGCGCAACTGTCGCCAGACTACGCGCTAATTAGCGTAGTTTTCATACAAAAATAATGTGTTCATTTCGTTGATTTTTTGAAAAAGTGCATTAATATTGGTTAACAATATATTTTGAATAAGGAAAGAATTCGTTCATTTAGTTTAACGTTCGTTTGGTTTATTCGTTAATTATTTGTTCTTTTAGTTTACTTGTTAATTGGTAAACAATATCGGCGACACCCGGAAGCGCAGACCCACATAGTAAAAACAGCAGATAGCACATCTACTTATATTTCAATATCTTTGATTGTAGGCATTAGAGTTGGGTTTGGAATTTGAGTTGTGTTTAGAATTGGAATTTGAATTTGGAATTTACATTTTGGTATTCGAATTCGAGTTGGAATTGGAATTGAATTGGAGGAATTTGAAAGTGATTACGAATATGAAATATCAAATTTAGAATTCGATTTGGAATTGGTATTGGTATTGGAATTATAATTGGAGTTGTTGTGGAATAGGTTTTAGAAATGTAGATGGATTTGGAAATGGAATTAGAATTGGGTTTGAAATTTGAGTTATGGTTTTTAAAATGGAATTAGAACTTAAATTATCGGTTTTTGTGAAAATTTGAAAAATCACTAAAATTAGTGTAAAAATGTTTCTTGTACAATAACGCATGCTAGTAGAGGGCTGAAACCGCGACGCCTATGTAGGAACCAGACGCATTTATCCTCTCAGCTACATAAACTTCTACACAGTCGATGCAGCAAATTAATTTAAACTATTCCTCCGCCAGATCGGTATTTTGAACTGAATTCACTAAAACTATGCTCCTCTTGTGGAAACCCTTTAATTATGGACTAACTAGAAAGCATGGCCGAAATTAGCGTTATTCGCATTAAGTATGCACAAATTATTTAGCATTTATGCAATACACATTTCCTAGTAATGTATTAGGCACAATGTACCTAGTTTTCAAATGAAAACTAAACATTCTAATAATATCTACACATTAATTATCAAGGGCGCATTTAGGGGTATTTTTGTGTACTGTGGAGATTCCATCACAGCACATACTTAGAAGCTAAAACTGTCTTTATTAAACATTTAATTTTTCTTTTGTTTTGACACTTTCATAAACCTTCCTATACATACTTGAACTTGTAGAAATAAACTTGAAGTATAATACTTCAAGTTTATTTCTAACAGTAATTGTTAATTTTTTTACCGTCCGCCCCTTGTGCCCCCCCCCCCCCCCCCCTCAGAAAAACATCCTAACAGTATTGTTGATTTTTTTGCCCGTCCGCCCTTTGTGCCCCTCCCAGAAAAAAATCCTGGATTCTCCCTTGTTAATTATAACTACTTTACAGTTACAATACTGTATGTCAATAGTGCAGAAAAAACTCTACAACCCAAAGCATTTGCAGTATTTGCACCTGTGGAATCCTCATAATAATGGATTATGTTGTGAGGCTGAAGATATTGGAGAAGTGAAAAAGATGTGGAAGGAGAATTTTTTGGCTATTCTAATGGTAAGGTTATTAAACACTATTAATGTATGTAGTTTCAACGTCTCTCAACAGATGTTGTTAGACTAAGTAGTTACATGTCGTTTTAAGATGTCAGTAGTACTGTCGTCCGTTCAGGTATTTTTTATACAATAGCCCTGAGGAAAACATTTTCCCTCATCTTTGGGGATGCTGTGTGAAGGGTCTTTTAAAGTAAAGGAAGGAGAGGAAGTTCTGGGTAGGATAAGGTATGAAAGGTGGGTAGGAATCTGGGGTCAGTGGGTCCAAGAGTGACGGACAAGGCTGCAAGGCGATATTCGAAAGGTGTTCTGTTTGAGAGGTCTCAAGGTCTCCCTCAACCACTCTCTCCCGATCCGGCCTGCCACACAGCTATTGACCGCCGCCAAGACCCGGACAAATCTCACCCCATAAACCCTGTTAAGTCACCAAACGTAGCGAACCACTTTGGGTGACCTACGGCCAGCGCCGGATCTGCCATACGTTCAAAAACGTGCAAAAACCTGGCGCCAACTCCGAAGGGGCGCCGTTAGAAAATAAATATTGAATTAAAATTTGCTTATAATATTCCCTGAATCGTTTCAAAATTACCCATAGTACGAAATAATTATTACGCTCTAGCAACACTTTCCAAAGAAACAGAATGCGCACGCATAAATAAACCAGTCATGCGCACGCATCAGGTTGGTTTACGGCTTACGAATTTATAGTCAGTTACAGAATTGTTTAACAAATTTCATATATTTAGTTTAAACGTAAGCTCTATTTTTCCGTATATCTTTTACCGTCTTTTACGACGAATGGGTGCGATCCAAATTCAATAACCAATTACAGCGCGATGTTTTTGTTCAAGAGAACAAACAAACCGACCGCCTTTCAAGTTAGCGTACGCTCGCTATTGTTTTATTTTGTATGATTTAAGTCTCTAGGAGAAGGTAGTTAAATACCATTTTCTTATGAAATCTTCAGTAAATTCCATTAACAAAAACATCGCACGGTTTGCAGGATGCAACGTGTTACGTGTTGACAGTTCGATCATTGCAGATCATTGATTTGACATAATATTTAAAGTTCGTTAAATGTATAATTAATATCTATTAGATTTGTTGGATCTGTTATTTTGCGGTGTCAGTGTAAGCGTCTTTCGTAAGCCGTTGATACCATACGTCAGTGTTTAGTGTTTGTATGGTGTTTGTTTGCTCAATTTGGTGTTTGTTCGCTCAACACGGGAAATGCAAGGTACAAATTTGAGGTTATATTCTTATTAGTCAGAAGCTGTAGATGCTATTCTTGTGTTGTACGTTGCCATGAGAACGTATTTGTATTTGCTTTTTCTATTAATATTCGCGTTGGGTATATACATAAACGCAGTAAATCTCAAGAATGTCTAATGAATCTAGTTCAGCTAAACCACCCGCATTGTCTCGTAACCTATATTTTAAATCATGGTACGGGCATAAACAAACAATTCGTTGTATTATTTTAAAGCATAACTTGCAAAAAGAGTTTTTCCTAAAATAATTAAAATAGCACCATAATTTTATGTTTACCCAATATATTCAGAGAGTAGAGGGCTCCTGGCGATTCTCTCTTTAAAAAAATCGAGTGTGAGAGCTACCGCCAGGTCACTTGGAAAAGTTACACCCTTTATATGTCTTGATTTTATTTGATAAATTAGTGGAAGAAAAATAAAATTAAATAAAAAAAATAAAAAAATTGGGGTGAACCAATTTTTAATCAAAATAAAAATGTAGGGGGGGGGGCGCCATCGGTACCTACTGCACAGGGCGCTAGATTTCGTAGATCCGGCCCTGCCTACGGCAGAGATGTTGGTAATTCAATAAATATTTCCAGGGGCGGAGGTACCCATACCCGCTTCCCAAATTGAAAAAGGTGTAAAAATCCGATTACGAAGATATCTGATCTAAAGGCGGGCACCTCACTCGGCGGCTGTCCGCGCATTTACATAGAACATCATTTAGAACGGACGTTAAGTCTAGTCAGATATTAATTGTAAATACGATACAATTATATAAATGACCAGAAATTTACGACGAACCGATGTATTTTTTGAAAAGAATTGTATTGCCAATCAAAGGAATTACCAGTACACCATAGATCTCATTACAATTCACAAAATTTAATTTAGTCAATTTCTTGTATGTTTAAATAATTCTTTATTTTTGGGTAATGCGAAGGTGATAGACTATTTTAATTTTATTTTAGTAGGTTTCTGAAAAAGTGCTGGGGATGGTCCCCTTTGTCCCCGTGAAGAACCACAACCGGCCATGGGATAGCTGCATTGCACCTCCTGACATTGTACCAGTATTTTACTGCCTATATAAAGAGTCGAGTGGGTAATTGCCGGGAGTGCTGCAGGAAAATACTTCATAGTTCGGATTACAAAGCTTCCCTCTAGGATCGTAAAAACGTACCTTTCGGTATCAGTTTTACTATGTTTATAATGTAGGTAGGTAGTTAAAAAATAAGCAAACTTAAGTTTTCCCTAAGATGAAGCCATACTAAATAATGCAAAATCAAACAAAATCACATGTTTTTGTTTTGAAAATTTGATAGCTTAGAAGTATTATAGATGCTTCAATTAAATACTGTGTGTAGAACATACCTTGGCCCTTAAAAATATCGGTCATTTTTTTTATAAGACTTTTCAAAATCGTTTAAAAAAATAAAGTATACGGTCTATAAAAAACACTTTCAAGTCCAAACTCTCCTATTTATAAACCCCTTTTCGGATTTGGTTTTATTGTATAATGTGGCAAATTTAGTTTCTTTTATAATAATTGCAAAAAAATGATATTTACGTCCGAACTTCACAAAATAAAATAAGTTGATATTTTTGACATCAATCAATACGGCCCGCACTCTACGAATTTGGATTCTTGAAGTGACCCTTATGGCATAGGCACAAGAACCATGCACCGAGCAACACATATTTCGTATCAGTCATGCCCCGACCGGCGCGGGAGACAGTCGTGTGACTCCACGTCACTTAGTTTCGTGAAATAAATTTTAAATTTCAGTTTACTTACAATAAACAATGCGTAAAACAGGAATTAATATTTTTACAGGCCTTTACGAAATCAACCTGTAAAAAAAATTTCTCAAATACCTTTTCCAACCTTTCCGAAAGTTTTTTCTCAAGTATTTTTAAACTCCTCCCATAAAGGGCGTGAATTCCGATTTCGATTTTTTCCTGAACTAGTGGATCGCCTTAACCTTCCTGTACCCAGATGGCATCTTAAGTTACCTTCTAAAATATGTAAAAATATGGAATTAAAAATCTTTTACTAAAAGTTTTTTTCATATCAAAAACATGACGGCCTCCGTGGTCGAGGGGTAAGGCCCTCGACAAGCGGGTTCAAACCCGGCGTGCGCAAATATATTCTATTTGATTGATTTGTGTTATTTCACGATAAAAACAATTAAAATAAGGTATATTTGCCGCACGTTCCATCGCCCCGGTGTAATACTACCATTCAAAATTGAAAAGTTAGTTAATAATAATTATTATTATTGAATGAAATTTTGCAAGATAATAACTAAAAATGTACATATTCAGTGTTAATGTTTACAGTGGTTTATAAGTTACATAAGTACAAAATGTTAACAAGAGAAAATATTATTAATATGAACAGTAGGTACTTGAAGAAAAGAAAATAGTTATAAATTTAGGATACTAATAATCCGCCTCGCTAGGCTAGCCTGTATTGAGGCAGTTATTTTCTAAGTCAATTTATAATACTTTATAATAGATGCTTGAAATTGCTTTAGCCGTATTTGGTGACCATATTTGAATAGTTAGGTACTTCCCTACTATTCTTTTCCCCATCTCCTTCCCCTCTCCACTACCAGCGTCATAACATACCTCAATTGGGGATGCGATCGTCTCACTGGTTGCAGACAGCAAAAAATGATAACATTTGTGTGTTTTATGAACTAATCTTTTTTACGCGTATTATAGGTTTAAAATACGTTTACACATTAATTACATTTTGTGATACATTAGTTTACCAAAAATTCGTCAACTTCTTTTTACCATAGATAAAAACCAACACGGATTCGTTTCTGGTAGGTCAACTGCTACTAACCTGTTACTTTACCATAACTATTTTACAGAATCTTTTACAAAAAAAAACAAGTTGACAGTATCTACACAGATTTTTCAAAAGCTTTCGACAAAGTGTCACATAAATTATTACTTAGTAAACTGTATGCCTTGGGACTGAGAGGCAAGTTGTTAAACTGGTTCTCAAGTTATTTGTCTAACAGAATCTTATTTGTTAAAATTAAACATTCTAAATCTAAGTTGTTACATGCAACTAGTGGTCTACCACAAGAGAGTCATCTCGGCCCCATCCTTTTCTTAATATTCATAAATGATATCATAAGTTGTTTCGACGATGTAGAAGTTCTGCTTTTTGCCGATGACATCAAATTATACAAAGAAATATCTAATATAGGTGACTGCCTAATCCTACAGTCAAACATCGTCAAATTACAAAATTGGTGTGTCGCAAACAACTTATTCCTCAATATCGATAAATGTAAGACACTAACATTTTGTCGAACAAAGACCCCACTATCTTTCAAATACACAATAGATAATAAAATCTTAGAAAAAGTCAAAGAAATTAGGGATCTTGGAGTTGTGTTTGATTCGCAATTAAATTTTATAAATCACATACAACAAATAACTAACAAAGGCATGAAAACACTAGGATTTATAATCAGAACAACCAAAGACTTCGATTCGCTGGAAGTTATAAAAATCGTATATTTGTCACTCGTACGCAGCTTGCTGGAATACAATTCCACAGTTTGGTCCCCATATTATCAAATTCATATAAGAAATATCGAAAGAGTGCAGCACAAATTTTTAAGATTTATTAACTTCAAGTTACACATACCTATTCAACACATTAACTACACATCTTTACTAAATACACTTAAATTGCATTCCTTAGAAAACAGAAGAAAAATAAACGACCTAACTTTTTTGTTTAAAATTATTCACTCCGAATTAGATTGTTGCGAACTCCTGCATCTCATTGACTTTAAGGTACCAACTCGAGCGACAAGGCAAAACACATTATTCTGCAACAATAATTCTCTAACCAACTACCACACACACGCATCAATTTCTCGACTACACACACTAGGGAACAAATATACCTCAAATATCGATGTATTTAATACAAGTTTACCGTTATTCAAGAAATATCTGAACAATATTTTTATGTAGAATATGTTGATATCTAAGGAGCATCACGTAGGGTCTATTGCGTATATTTGTGTATTTCTATCTCTCTGTAAAAACTTGTTAACGTTTTCTTTTTATGTATCTTGCATTTTGTCATGTATTATTTATAACATTTAATAAGTCACCTGTAAATTTTGTATTTACTAACATACCAACTAATTTATTTTCTATGCCATTCACAACTAAGATACTTTCTCTTTTATTGTAATGCACTATCTTTCCTTAAATTTATCTGTATACCTACCTTTCATATGATGTTTACTTATTATGTTTTTATAGTTTATCTTTTTTATTAAAAAAAAAAAACTGTCTCTGTATCATAAACTTGTCATGTAAAAGCCCATCAGGGCGTTGAAAATTAATAAATAAATAAAAATAAAATAAAAACTAAATGCTTAAGTTTTTTTTTTTTTTACATGAGCTCCACAAAATATTTTCCCTCAAGGCCTATGTCATCTTTGGGGATGCTGTGTGGAGGGTTTTTTTTAAGGAAAGGAAGGAGAGGAGAGTTCTCGGAAGGAAAAGGGTTTGAGGGATGGGTAGGAATCTGGGGTTCAGTGTGTCCTGGTCATCCGCCTCCAAGGCCTTGACAAACCTCACCCTATGAACCCGGGCACCCCTGCTAATCACCAAACGTAGCGAACCACTTGGGGTGACCTTTGAGGTGTTGGTTATCCAATAAAGATTCCCGGGGCGGTGGTACCCATTCCCTCCTCCCAAATTGTAGATATAAGTATCTCGAATATGACGGTAACGCTTGCGTGTTTTCTTAGAATGGGGACGAAGTTTTCAAACATGGTTACAAAAAGGTTAAACAAAATATGTGTATGCAAAAAACCTTTTTGCGCCTGCATTGCTTCCCGGAATTCCCTGCTTTATAATCCGAGGCAGAGAGACAGGAGAACAACAAAGTGGTCGATAATAAAACCACCCACCACCCTATCACCACCCACTACCACCCACTACCACCCACTACCACCCACTACCACCCACTACCACCCACTACCACCCACCACCACCCACCACCACTCACTACCACCCACTACCACCCACTACCACCCACTACCACCCACTACCACCCACTACCACCCACTACCACCCACTACCACCCACTACCACCCACTACCATCCAATACCACCCACTACCACCCACTACCACCCACTACCACCCACTACCACCCACTACCACCCACTACCACCCACTACCACCCACTACCACCCACTACCACCCACTACCACCCACTACCACCCACTACCACCCACTACCACCCACTACCACCCACTACCACCCACTACCACCCCCTCCCCCACCCACTGGTGGAAAAGTTGCTAATTTATGCGAATTCTTATAATAATCCAATTTGAGTACAATTTATATGAAGCGCTGATAAAAAAAATAAATATACAGGGTGTCCGGGGGTAAAGTGCATTAACTTCGGGTGGTGATTCTACATGATAATACGAGTAAAAAAGATAAATAAAGCTGGGAACATACTAGGCCCACGCCACGCTACGCGAAGTGGGTAGACGTCATCATTTCCATATCTGGACTACTTACCATCCATACATTTTCTATGGAAACGGGTGCTTCAGAATCACACTAGCCCCACGCAACGCAAACCGACGCCCCCCACGCGACGCAGCCAGATTGGGCCATGTGGACCACTGAGCTATGGCGGCTATGCTGATAATTATTGCTTATAATAATTGTTACCATGGTCACGCCTACTACGAGATGATTTTACATCTTTCTGGTGTTATCTAAGCATCTAACGTTATGTTTCGCAATATCTGTGGTTGGTTTTTTGACAGATATTATTCAAAAATGGATGACGAACAGTTCATTGAAACTGTTAGACGGCACGAAGTTATTTATAAAATCAAATTACAGGATTATAGAGATTCTGCACACGCAGTGCAGCTTGGGAGGAAATTTCAGCCATTCATGGCATGACTTTCAATATTATACCCCTATAATTAATGACAATCAAACCTTAGACACACTGCCAGTCTTTCTCTGATCCGAATGGACTTTCGAAGACGTGTGTTTTCTTTTTTATGTTATATTCAATTATGCTGTGAAGCTCTTTAAATACCACTTTACTCATACGGAAGTACTTGAAGAATCATCCGTCATCAGATTCTAGTTCCTTTACTAAAGTATGGAACTCTCCAAACATTTGTTTTTGTTTGTTAATGTTGTGGACCCAAATACTTCTCACTTTTTTCTTTTTACGAGAATATTTATTTAATAATAATAATCGTATCAAATTATCTTCAAATTAGCTTTCAAGACATGGCAAAGCTGTCATCTGCTGAGAAGAGAATCACATAAACACAACCTAAACAATAAATGTCAAATGTGTTGAATCAAACGCGCCTGCGCACAACCAGAGACCCCTTGTCACATGGTCACTGCGACGCATACATACGTTGGCCAGTGTGAACATGGACAGGAACGTTGCGTCGCGTCACTTTTTTAACTTTTTTCGATATTCCAACTTTTAGGTATAGTTTTGAGGTAAAAAGATAAAATTAGTCCGGCGTGTGCGGCCAGATTTATTATTTTCCGCTGTTACGATACGTGCCAATCGCAATCGAGTCGGGCGCCCGGCAGGCTCTCAGCAAATAAGATCGTACCTCACACTAAGGATTTTTAGTAGGTACGTCTTTTTGTATGGGAAAAAAAATGTTGAAATTTCGGAAAAAGTTGTTAATCTTTTTTACTCCTACCATCATGTAGAATCACTTCCCGAAGTTAATGCACTT
Source organism: Limnephilus rhombicus (assembly GCA_929108145.2). Classification (NCBI taxonomy): domain Eukaryota; kingdom Metazoa; phylum Arthropoda; class Insecta; order Trichoptera; family Limnephilidae; genus Limnephilus; species Limnephilus rhombicus. Next base: position 34,931,058 of record OV815297.1, read on the forward strand.
TACCCCCGGACACCCTGTATAGTATATACCTATATATTATTATTATAAGCAATAATTATCAGCCTGAAACACTCATCTACATTGAAAAATCTTCCGAGAAAAGATACTTGCCGCCAACGGGACTTGAACCAGGTGCTCTGACCACTGAGCTATGGCGGCTATGCTAATAATTATTGCTTATAATAATTGTTACCCTTTGTGCTATGCATAAAAATCATGTCTTAAACGTTAGTTTATCAATTAAAAAATAATAATGTATATTTTTATTACATACTATGAGGCCCGAGCTGGTAAGTTACGCGTAAAAATATATAAAATACATTGTCGTTTTCAATTGATTTGCATACAGCTTACATCGAGCGATAAGTCTCTCGACTAGCAATATGGACTACTACAATTTATCTAATAATTAAGAGGGTATAACCAGAGAAAACCAGAAACAAGTCGTTTTTAAATCAGATTTTAGACTATTGACTCTTTTCCACCAAAAATTATAAATTGATTTCAAAAGATTGTTCTTTTATCTAGTAAACGCATATTTTAAATTTTGAGAAAAAATGTTAATTTTTAGTATAATAATGTTATTCCATAGGTCGTTGGCAGATTTGTTAAATTTTCAAAAAAGATTTTGTATTATACCATACCCATTTCAAATCGTATAATCATGCAGTAAAATAAATCAATACATTATCTGGGAAACGCATGTTTCAGAATTTTAATTTTGTTTAAACTAGCTGATTCCCGGCATGCGTTGCTATGCCATTTAATAAATAAATTATTTCTCCCTGCGTGTCCTTTCCCATTCGTCCCGTTCCCATTCCGCCTCCCCTTCCTCTCCCGCATCCCCTTTCCCTCACGCGCTCCCACCCCGCCTTCTCCGCCTTCCCTCTCCCCACTCCCCTCTCCCGCTTCTCCCGCCCCGCGTACCACCCCTTTCGAATTCCCCTCTCCACTCCCGCATTCCATACATTCAGTCCCGGTACTTTCAGTTTTCAAACAGCTCGCGTGCCACCTATTGCATATTTTTCTAAATTTCATTATGCCAGAGCTCACCGCTTCTTTTATACAAACCTTGTCCTGACAATAACGAAAACACAGAAAAAAAAGAATTATCCAATTTGGTCCAGTCGTTCGACCAAATTATGCGCGTACATACATTTCGGCGATTCATTTTTATTTATATAGATAGATAAAATCATTAAAAGATTTGCACATTCTTTTCTTGTCAAAAATTGGTCCGTTTATGTATATATATTTGCGTACTTGCAAACTAATATATTTAAATTTTTTATACGAAAAACTCTCTTTTATAACTTCTGAACGTTATTCCCATCAACATAATATATCATTGAAGAGGAAGATAACAATAATAATCGAAATGAAAATATGAAAGAGAACAAGACACATAAACAGAAAAAAACAATGGTCGCAACTGAGATTCGAACCCAGACCTCTCGTCTAACCACGTCTGCATTCGAGTCCCAGTTTTTTTTTACATTCTTATTTATATTCGACATTACTGAAAAATGATAAATACTTATGATCAAAAAATGATTACAAAACGTACATAATTTTATCATCACGCCTTTCAGCATTTTTGGATGTAGGTATAAATTAAAGGAAATTCGGAATGAAATAAAATCGATATTGAGTTATAATTTTAAAAAACTGGTACGGAAAATAGTAAACCTTTCTCATTGGAACCGCCCTGTACGATCGTAAGAACAACTTTCGACGAAATGTGGATTTTCGGCCGCTGGCTGTTTAAACACCCTTAACTAGCGATTTCCCAATGTTGCAATGCTAAATAAATAAATTGTTTCTTCATGGGTGTCCTTTCCCATCCGTTCCCGTTCTTCTTCCGCCTCCCCTTCCCTTACCATGTCTCCTTCCCTTCCGGCCTTTTCTTCCCCTCCCGCATTCTCTTTTCACCTTCCCCGCCTTCCCCTCCTTCTCCTTCCGGATTCCCCAGATTCAATCGAAAAAATTCAACACATATTCTTAAGACACATTAATTTTAACCTCGGTATTCCCATTGAAAACATAAATTATAATTACTTGATGAAATAATTAAATTTACTAAGACTGTCAGATCGAAGAATTATATCCGACTTAATATTAATGTTCAAAATTGTAAATGGTAGAATAGACAGTCCTGATCTAACTAAGCTCATTGAATTTCATATTCCCACGAGAACCACTCGTTCTAAAATCCTTTTTAAATGTAACAATAATCGGACTGAGTATACGAAACACTCACTTTTACCTACGTTGCATGAAGTTACTAATAGATATGGAGATGTGATAGATCTATTTAACTGCACGGAACATAGGTACAAGACGGCTATGCTATCATATTTTTTTAATCACTATTAATTTTTTTTGTATTATAGATTTTTGCATGTAAATGTATATCTGGTGTCACTTCCCAATGTATCGTCACAATTAACTGTTATACATACACTGTTTTAACATTACTAATATTTTGAATATGAATTTGTAACATGTAATTAATGTTTATGGCATACTTATGCCGTTTGTATTAAATAAATAAATACCCTCCCCCTCCCTCATTTTCTCCCTGCCGCCAAACCACATGAAATACACTCATTTTTCAAAACATCTTGCACGACACCTATAGATAATTCTTTATACAAATTTTATAACGCCAGAGCTTACCAGTATACATATAGAAACCTTCGCTTGCGTGCGCACAACAACTCACCAAAGTTTCATCGCAATTGGATAAATAGTATATAAAATAATTTCATAATGCCGGAGCTCACTATCATATATAGAAACCATCACAAGCGTCCGCACATCGAATCTCAAAAATTTCATCTCAATCGGATGAACGGCTTAGGAACCGAATAATTATTATATTATAAAACTACATATTTTTATTTTTAACTTTATGACTAAAACCTTAAATTGTAATATTTATGGCTCAGTTGGTAGAGCTGTTACCAATAAATATTACAATTTGAGATTTTACTCATAAAGTTAAAAATAAAAATAAATATTCATCCTAGACTAGCAGAAAAGTCAATAGATGTCGTATATTAAAAATAAAATGGATAAAAATTTATCCAGACACTATCTAGATAGCATTTAGTTCGGATTTGAATCTTGCAATCATGTATAAGATAGCAGCTAAATAATATGTGCGTTAAAAAAATGAAGTGTTGGTAGTTCTTAGTCGAAATATGACACAGTTAAAAAAAGTGACCGAATTCGATACAAACACCTTAGCTCAGTTGGTAGAGCTGTTGCCATGTAAGCACAAGGTCCTGGGTCCCAGAGGTGCCAATATCTTTGTCTAATTTTTCTGTCTCCAGATTTTCGATTGAGTTTCGCTAATATTGTCTTCATTTAAATAAAAATTATAAATCATTGATTCATAGCTATCCAGAGTTTAAAAAAAATAAATGTTAACAATAATATTTGTTTCATTTAATTAATTGTGCGCTATAAAACGCGTGCCCAACATTTGTGTGTAGTTGACATTTGTCACATGAGAACAGGTTCGACTCGTTCTTGTGTACAACAGCTCGGCTGTGGAATGATTTGCCGGCATCTCCTTCCTACAACATGGGTCTCTTCAAGACCAATGCTCATTCCTTCCTCTCCTCAAAAAGACCCTCTACACAGCATCCCAGATGACATAGGCCTTGAGGGAAATTATTTTCCTCAGGGCCTCCTGTGTGGAGTTAATGTAAAAAAAAATGTGAACAGATTTGCAAAGTAAATTAATTATTCGCATTAATTTTATTTTACGTTACTAATAAATAATATATTAGGGAGATACTTTATTCAAAAACAATAACGCAGTCCTTTTGACACAGATATATTTATTGATACATGAATAGTTCAATATTAGCTTTTCGTTTGCCACGAATATTTGTATCGGATTATTTATCAAAGGACATTGCAATGTGTTGCACAATGTTGAGACGGTGTGTTGCATTTTATTGCAACATCATGTTGAGGAAGTGTAAAGGGAAGCGGGAATGCTCACTGATGCAAGAATATTATCGGGGATATATTATTATTCGCAACATTTTTTGCATGAAAAATTTGGAAATTATCAACTGAATTCAGATTTAAAACTTTTAAATTGGAGGTAAGTAAAGCACTTTGTATCCGCTTTCTGGTGAACCGACAGTTGCCCATATTTATTATAAAATTATATTTGTGTGCATTATTTACACATTTCAAAAGTAAAATCGATTTTAAAAATACCCTTAATAATAAGTTGGTATGAGGTACGTTTTAAGATTTTCACGGCCAAAAGCATTTTCGTTATTTGTTTTTGGGGTGTTATGCCGTGTTGCGCTACCTCCTTCCTTAGCCAACGTTTCGGACATCGTTGCAGTGTCCATCATCAGGGCAGATCCGGCAGATACATCTAGTAGATACATCTACCGGATCTGCCGGATCTGCCCTGATGATGGACACTGCAACGATGTCCGAAACGTTGGCTAAAGAAAGAGATAGCGCAACACGGCATAACATTTCAATTTGGGAGGCGGGAATGGGTACCGCCGCTCCGGGAACCCTTATTGGATAATCAACTCCTCTGCCATAGGTCACCACAAGTGGTTCGCTACGTTTTGTGATTTAGCAGGGGTGCCCGGGTTCATGGGGTGAGGTTTGTCTAGGTCCTGGAGGCGGATGACCAGGACATACTGAACGCCAGATTCCTACCCACCCTTTAAACCCTTTTCCTTCCCAGAACTCTCCTCTCCTTCATTTCCTTAAAAAAAACCCTCCACACATCATCCCCAAAGATGACAAATATTTGACGGCCGGCGTAGTGCAGCGGTAAGGCGCTTGATTTGCATTCCGAAGGTCGCGGGATCGAATCCCGGCGTGACAGATTAATTTGTGTATTTCACAATTTATTCATTTAAAATAATATATAGTATATATGCGGCACGTTCCAGAGTGAAAGATACTCACAGTATCGCCCTGGTGTAAGACCACCATTCAGAATTGAAACGTTGCCTGAAGTGGCTTTCGCCGTGTTTGGTGACCAGATCTGAATAGCCAGGTACTTCCCCACCTTCCCAATTGGGGATGCCATAGTCTCACTGGCTCCAGACGGGAGCAGTAGGGACTCTTGTGCGGTATTCATGTAAAAAAAAAAAAGATGACATAGGCCCTGAGGGAAATTATTTTCCTCAGGGCCTCCTGTGTGGAGCTCATGTAAAAAAAAAAAACACCCCAAAAACAAATAACGAAAAAAGTTGGTATGAGTATTACACGAATTTATCAAGCGGACCGCCCGTTTCTGCACAGAGTCGAGGGTTTCACTTTAAGGATCCTGACCAGAGGTGGCTGTCAAATTCAACCGTGGGGTGCATTTGCGATTTGTAAAGACTTTGCGATTAGCAGTTGTGTACTGTTAAAGTATCTGCGGGCAAATTTCGCCCAGTTTTAAAAAGAGAAGATAAAAGATAAATATAATTCTTAGCTTAATAGTTTTTTTTGAACTGAAACTTTTTTAACCCCGTTAGTGATTTGAAATTCGGATGAAACGGAAGTGCGTCACTAAAATTTATTATTTGACGGTCCTCGGTTCTAATATAATGCGGTAAATTCATGACAACGCGCGAGCCTCAGATAGCGCCGCGGTACGAAGCGCCTGACTCTCATTTTATTTTTATTTTTGTGAAATCAATTTAAAATCTTCAAACCACTATAAAATATACAGGCAATAGAAAATAAAGTGACATCTAGAGACTTTCTACTGAGTGTGAATTGCACACTCTGATTTTTTTTAATCTGGCAGATTTTTGAAAACACGACGTGCCAAAATGAACGAAGTAACTGTTCCTAAGAGGATTCGTTATTTTCTTTATACGAATCTTTTTCTGGTTTAATAATGTCAAATTGCTCGGAAACAATCATAATAATGAACGATTTACAGGCTCACCATATTTAATTCAGAATTTATTAATAATGGCTTGAAAAACAAATAAATTGTATTACGAGATTCCTTCCAACAGTCTGTAGAATATTTTATTCAGGGCGGAATAATCATGTCGCCATGGAGATGCATATTTTGAAACCTCAAATTATTCAGTTATTTAGTGTGATGAATTGCATTGATCAACAGTGAAAATTAGGAAATATCGTAGCTTCCCACTTTAATTTAAAAAAAGAAAATATCAATTACTTATAAAACGGACACGTCTACGACATCTATCGGATTAGAGTAAAGTGAATTCATATTTACGGTAGGGATCTATAATTAGACAAAGTGAGACGAGTATTGATAAAAAAATCACAGATGGTATCAACAAATAATCAAAGACAGGGACTCCCCATATACTTAGCCCGTGATATATTGACAGCCAATTGAATTGCAGCAAAAGCGATTAAAAACCAATTCAGCCTATCAACGGGAAGAGGGCCGAACCCATTTTTAGAACAAAGGAACGACCTTTGGACTTAGCAATTAGTAATGTGATTAATGAGTTTGACGTTCCCACCAAACCGAGAGGTGAATAAACTCCATGGGAAGAAATAATCTGTTCAGGGACAAAAGAACGATGACCCCAAGAAATGTTATCATTAACCGGTACGTTCCAGGGATCAGAAACCCTAGTTCTCGAACGCATTAAAACATATCAGGTGCGGAAAAAAAGGATACACGTAAACACGATGCAAAAGTTTAAGTGAAAAAATGCAAAGCAAGTGACGAAAACGTATTGTAAGGCGTTAGGGAGATTTCCATCTATAATACGATTGTTTGTGACGACCGGAGATGATCGATTCGAGGGAAAACGTGCTAAAGGAAATGGAAATGTTGAGAAAACAATGGAAAATTATTGTTATCAATTCTAGACGGAGCTAGGATATTACGATGAAAGATTTAGGGAGGAAACGTCAAAAAAAATGAGAGTTTTAAAGAATAGGCGAGGGTACATTTCAGATGTCTAGAGCAGTAACAAGTGTTAGAGAAGAAAATAGAGTGCAGTACGGAGGGGAGTGGAAAATGCTGAAAACATTGCGATAGAAAAACTCAGGAAAAGGAGTCATTTTACGTAATTAAAATGGAGTTTATAGAGTAACATAGTACGCGATTACAGATAAAGATGAGGCATTACAATGGTTGTCGATCCCAGATGTATTTTGTTGTGATAAACAAGGAATATTCGAACATGGAAATTGTTTAGATAAGGACGATTAGCCGTTAAAAAGGTAATAAAAATTATCATGGGTCTTATGAAATATTTATATTAAAGAATTCTCATAAAATTTAACGACACTGAAATAAAAAAGGATTTATTGCCAGGTGGGTACAGGAACTAATGTATACAACTGTCAAGACATATGGTTTATGGGATTTTGCGTAAGAACGGGACAAAATTTGGAAGGCGTTCTCTATGAAGCAATAAAAATGACAGAAATTTAAGGGCCGAAGTGGGGGTATCTCCTATAAAGATGTTAAAAAATGATATATTTATTAATAACAAATAGAAAATGAAATTTTCCAAGAGGCAGCAAACATCAAAAAACGATATGGTTATATCAAGGAAGTACAGGGAAGTGAGGGGAAAGGAGATACGACAGAGAAAAACAAAGGAAATCTTAGATTAACAGTGAATAAAATAAATACGGCTTGAAATATAAAAATCTATAGAGATATGAACAATAGCGTAAGAATAAATAAGGAAATTCATGGAAAGAGTGTCGTGAATAAAAGAAAATTCGAGAAAAAATGGAAAATTCAAATATACGACGTAAATAGAGAAAATTCGGTTTTAAATGGAAAGGTTCATATAGAATACAGAAAAACTCGAGGAAAAATAATAAAATAAAAATGAACGATTTGCGAGAAAGACTTCGACATGAAGATATCTCTGATAGGCGAATTTGGGGACAGATTTGGAACATATGGTAGATGCCGTACGCACGGACATGTTACGAAATATATGAAAATAGAACTTTAAAATTATTAAATTCAAGCTAATTTTGTATGAACAACAGGACAAAGGAAGTTGGGCCATTAAACATGGATCTTACTAAATCCGGATCTTGTAAGTATGGAAGTACGAGACAGAATTTAATGTATCAAACGCAAAACGTACAAAGAGACCGCATTCGACAATAATGGAGAGGTTTCAAGAAATTACGAGTTGATAGTAATTAGATTGGTTTATTATAGGAGATTCAGATACGATCTTTTGGACCTGAGAGGGGTATAAAAGTCTAGACAAATGCCAGTTGAGGACAGTCTACGGTCGTGGTCGAAAAGGTTTTAAGTTCGCGGAACGTGACGAAACGGTGGGTGACTTAAAGTGGAAAAATTCTAAGTGATAATTATTTTGATACTTAGAAAAATTTCACATTCTATTCAGTGATCTACAGGAAAAAATACTTTGCAGTTAGAGTCAGTGAAAAATAAAAATAAAGCCAACGCATTAATTACTTGTGAAAAATAAAAGTGCTCGTGATAAATACAATTTGTTTTAGTGGAAAATTCGGATTTTATAATCACTTAATATCGTAATTTTAAACTTAGAAATTTCGCGTTTAATATTAGTGCAATAAATAACTGAAGTGATGTGATAATTTAGCGTGAAGGAGTTATAATTAAATACGTGTGTTCAATCTAAGTGAAAGTGTTCTAACAAATAATAAATATTTAAATTAATTATCTTAAATAATAATAATAAAACAAAATAATATTTTATTAATACATAAAAGTTCGGAGGGATAAAAATTTAATTTAACAACAATTTACCATCTCTAAATTAATCGTGAAGTAACTATCATTTAAAGAGTTATCTAACCAACGAGTTTTGAGATAAAATACAGTTTAGAACGATAGAGTTCATACATCATTTTAATTAATTAGATTAAATGAAAAAAAAAAATTGAAGTCAAAAAGATTTAATTAAATTTAGGAAAATAAAAAATTAATTTAGGAAAATCGCAGCAAGGTTACCGTGTATTTCCCGGTCGGAAAAAACCTTGGTAGGGGTAAGTCTTTTCCGTTATAAAATTTTACAGATTCCAAGGAGAAAGCGGAATGGAGCAAACATTGGTATTTGGATTAATTATTTGACCAAGATATTACTCGCTTAATATGTGATATGTAACTATATTAAAATATTATAAATATAATAAGTATATTTTTTACATTTATATATGTAAGTATATAAACATATATATATGTAATTTTGTTCCCAAGAAAAATTATAATCAAAAAAAAAAAAAAAAGAAAAACACTTATATAAAAAAGAGGAAAAGGGTATCGATTCCTACCTCTGAGTTCATCAATAACTATTGAAGGTAGTTATGTGTGATAAATTTACAAATCAATATTTTATATTAAATGTTATGTATGTATTAATATAATTTCAGAAAATCCAGAGCATTTGAAATAAGTTATGATATTAGAAATTATTTCAATCATAAAATTTATGTATATACATATCAATATTATAAATTATTTATTGAGACAAAGTATATATAAATGAATAAATATGTATACGTAATCGGGTATCAGACTAGACAATTGCGCTAAGTACATCATTATCAAACAAAGAAAATTTTAGAGTCATCTCACACGTCTCCGGAATGTCTAAAGTAAACATACCTCATACGCTTGAATCTAGGTCACGAAGCCGTCGAGAATGTTTACAAAGCTCAAATTGTTTACAAAATAAATCGGTCACTGGGGCACTAGTTCGAATACAGTAAAAAGAAAAAAAAAATGACCTTGATTAGTGGATATCGTACTTAGGTATTAACTTCTAGGAACGGGATAAAATTATTATATTGCGCAATTATTAGGAGCAAAAAGAAAAAAAAAAAATTTAAACACTATTTTTAATTTGAACGTAACGAGGTATCTACAGACCTAAGCAATTGAAAATTAACAGATTTATTATAGCAGTTCAAAAGGGTGTATTGAAGATTTACATGAAACAGTTGAAAAATCACGGGATAGCTTAATAAGGGGTAATGAGGATTTACATGATTCAATTGAGAATCACGGGATAGCAAGAGTTTATCAAAAGTTGAACATTGGAGGGGAGGAAAAAAAAAAAAAAAAAAAATACAGTTCAACCAACAGAAGGCAGTGTTCGCTTCTGTAACAAGGACCATTAATCAAACCATAGAGATGGCGGATCTCTCAAACAAAACCGTCAACAAAACCAAACAAAAGCTTGGAGTTATGGCGAATCTCCAGAACACATCGCCAGATAAGATCTTATTGTACTAGTATATATTTATATTTCACACTATTCTTACGTATATATTCGGTATCAATCTGAGGATTGTGCAGAATCCGATGGGCGAGATCCGAGCTCGGGATGCGTTGCAAGTAGTTTCGTATTGCGTGTTATAAACCTTCCCAAAACGTATGTTTACATATATATCTTTTTATGTACTGTTCATTGAATGAAACGAACTCACTTACAATTAGTGCTTTAGGCCTGTCGGGTCACTCTCGTCTCATTTCTTGAACGTGGAGGGAGGATTCACGACCCGTAACTCCACACAAACCCGTGAGTATATGATTGCATATAGGACGAAACCGGTTCGCCCTAAGTAAATAGTAAACTTTGGAGGAGTAGGAATTTGGAGGTATCTGGGCTTGGGGGAAGACCTGAAGGCAGTGCATGATGGCGAAGGAAGGTCAATTGGGACGCGATAACTTAGGTATCAATCAATTGAACCGTGCCAAAAGACTGTGCGAATTTTGGGTTGACTTCTGATCACCCTGCTTACTTGATGGAGGCAGGAGCCAAATTTTGCCAGAAAAAGGGTTATTCTGAGTTCGTCAAATATGCAATTAACTAATTACATTAACCTACTAAATCCATCTTTATATGTACCTTATAGCAGCTGAATCTAAACGGAGGGGCGCCCAGCAGATACGAGATACAATCATAATCAAATTTACTAACATTTAACCATTTGAGTTATATTTAATTATCTGTTCAATTAGTCATGTGTAGTTTCGATTAGTATTGCTTATTCATGAATTCATTAGGATGTAGGGAATCATAATAAACGTCAAAGGGAAGTTAGTTCATTTAGAGAAATTACTTAAGGTTAAATTTGCAAGAGAAAGACCAATACAGTTTGAAATTCAACACTCTGTTTAGAATCAAGAGGGTTACCACAAAATTTAAAGTAATTAAAGTCCTATATCATAAATCAAAAAATTACACAACGTTTGATGGAGTTTAATTACAACCTAAATACGAAAATATCTACGTTCAAAGTCGTAAATAACGTATTTATTAGTTAAGTACATATATCGCTAGAGGTATGTAGTACAAGGGAGCTTTAAGTAGCTTTCTGTAGTTATCAGATGAAATAAGGGTCCAAATTTATAAGGGCTTGTGTGACGTAGGGGAGGAATTTTCCATCCCCACCACACATATGCAAAGCCTTAAGAATTTAAATATCGATCAGAGCCAAGAGAAAAGAAGAATATTACGACTGGTGCCAAGTGCCCAGGAGTAAATAAAATACAGACAAATATAAGAGTTTAGAGAAAAGACATACATCACAACTGCACAGCCGTGACAGGAGATCAGAGTTTTACAAGTTGTTTTAGAAAAAAAAAAAAAAAAACTTTTATTGGTCAATCTATTGCAAAAAAAAAAAAAAAAAAATAATAATAATAATAAGTAGGACGTTATGTTAAATGAAGTGATAATAAAAATAAAATAAAAATCAGAACAGTGCGCCGTTAAATAAACACGAAAAAAATATATAAATTAATAAATAAATATACGAAAATAAATATATAAACAATACATTTAAATATAAAAAAAAAAAGTGTTAACGAATAAACTCTACATGTTTTAAAATAATTTATAAAAGTGTCGATAAAGTTTAAATCAAGTGACCATGAATTTGTTGATTGCTTATGAGATTATAAATATCGTAACAAAGAATGTAGGTCAGATACAAGCGTAAACAGTTTATTCAAGGCAGGACATAAATTGACAGAATAATGGTATTGACATTCCTGAATCCAGAATGTTAATGACCGTAATGTAAACAATCTGATACGAGATACCGCGGTGTTTGTAAGCATCGAAAGATTGATAACCTAAGCATCGAAAGTGATAACAAAACATCGAAAAATTTTGAAGTAGGTGACATCGGGGGTAACGCGCATCGCTTTAAGAGATTGTAGAATAAACAAACTCGAAAATAATATCAACACTCGGTTACGGAAAAAATAAACAGACCTTACAGATAAAAACGGGGGAACTTACCTACATAAAGTGACCCTTTGTTTATAGTTAATGTTGTGGGTTTGTATGTGAGGATTATCACATAAAAAGTCATAACATAAAAGATAAGGAACATAAAATAAAAATAACATAAAATATTTGATTGGGGATAGTGTCGAGTTGAGATAGTGTTTAATATCACAGACGAATGTTTTATAGGTATATACCTATTTAAGGGAACATTTGATCATTCGGACCAAAAAAAGGAGGGGATTTGACGAAATAACATCAAGATAGGTATTGCGAACTCTAAACAGATTTTGCGAAAATATCGTAGGTATTGCGGAACTTGAAGGAATGGTTGGCATTCTAAACAATGAATAATTATTGGTTGAACGAAAATCACGGGATATTCATTAACATTGGAGTAACAATATTCATTCCGTTTTTTTTTGCAATTACCTACATTTAATTGAAATGAAGAGTGATGGTAGAGTTGATCTAATTTGGGTTACAATCATCATGCAAACAAATATAAATAATTAAAAATATTGTGTTTTATAGGGGGACAGGTTCCAAAAAAAAAAAAAATAAAATAAATTATAAATATATATAGGTATATTTATAATAAATAGTTGGTATTGAGTTAAATTCATTAAAAATTTTAAACAAAAAATGGCGGAAAAAAGGAAAGTGGATGCGACGGAATTAGAAGCTAAAGAAATACCGTCGGGAGATGAATTACGGGAGATATTTAGACGTTCAAAGAGGTCTAAGTTACGAGTCGAGGATATGATAGAAGTCGTTCAGCCAGAGGGGGAGACCGACACAAAATCGGAGGAACAGGGCGAAAATAAGCGAGAGTGTGAAGAGAGACTCACACATGGTATGTTACAGGAAAAACCCGAGGAAAAGGAACAAGAAAAGTTAACGAAGTAAAAGGAAAAATAAAAAAATAAAATAAAAAAATATAGAAAAACGAGAAAATTGAAAAAAAAAACAAAAAAAATAAGTAAATAAATAGAATAAGGAAGGCAACATAATTTACATAAGGTAATTTAGGAAACTAAAATAGAGATTATAAGGTTGTCGCTTAATAAGATAAAATATAAACATTAACCGGGCGACACTCGGAAAATAAAGAAAATGGTTGGGAAACGTGGAACAAGTAGGCGAGCCCAGGCTTTAGTGACAGCAATCGGGGAAAATGTCACAACCGAGACTTCAACAATAAACATAGGAGATATAACTACAATAATTCAGGCAGCTTTGGCACCGCTCGTCAATAAGATGCAAGAACTCGAGAAACAATTGGAAATCCCAGCAACAGTGGCGGTGATAGGAGAGGATAGTGCGCCGAAAAGCGTTCTCCAAGTAGTGGAAATGTTACCACAGCAGGAACGACCATCATTCTCCGGTGGAAATCAAAATCCCATTAGTTTCCTGGAAGATTTAAAAGAATACACTAGAAAAGTGAAACGAACGGATCCTTTAGTCGTCGTACGGGAAAATTTGAAAGGGGAAGCTAAATCGTGGGCAAAATTGTACAATAAACGATGGGAGACTATGTTAGATTTCGAACGAGATTTTTTAGCTACCTATTGGGGAGACATAAAGAAAAATGAAGTTCGCCGTCGTCTTGCAGAAGGGGTATATGATGCCAAGAAAAATATATCCATGCTCACTCATTTCGCAAACTATTGGGAGCTAGCGAAGGCTTTAAAGATTACTGACACACCGTTGGGCATAGTTGACGAAATTATGAGACATTATCCGAAGGAAATTCAATCGCTATGGTTTTCGGGGCAATCAGGAGATGAGATTGTCGCCGCTGAGTTTCTACGAAAACTAGATACAATGGTATGTACACCAGAAGAACGGAACATGAAGAAGAGGAGTGGGGAGGAATCCAGCAAGAAGGACAAATACCGTGACCGTTACCACGCCATAAAAAGGAGGATACACGCAATTGAAAGTGTGGGCGAAAACGCTAGTTGCAGCAAGTGCACCGAAGTTAACAGTTCACCAAAAGAAAATTCTACAATAACTACAACCGGGAAGGAGCTAGTGGTCGCAGCCAACTCGGGAAACGGACGGGGGTTGATTCATTAGTCCTGATGGATACGACTCACACAGGAAGAGGGACGCCGGCACCAAGACACAGCACTGCATTGAAGATTATGCTGAAGTGGGGATGGAATCCAACGAAAGGATTGGGGAAGAGTGAACAAGGGATGACTGCCCCAGTAAAAGCTGAACGGAATGTAAGGAGACGAAAGGATGGAGCGGAAGAAACGAGAACGGAGGAGGAAATGCGTGTGGAAGGATGCGTCAATTTACTACAACAAATAACTGATGAATGGAATAAATTGGGAATGATTGAAGAAAAAGTGGGTAGGGAAGTTAGGGGGTTTAACAACATTTTTGAGGACCGAGATTATGAGGAAGTAGAAAAGGGTAGCACTTTACCGTCATTACCGGAAGCCAAAGCACATATAGATAACACGGAAGTTCATTGTTTAATAGACACCGGAAGTCAGATCACGTGTATAGCACAAGAATTCTACGAAAATTATTTAAATGATCAAACACTTTATCCGATTATGCCTGTAACAGCTATTCAGATCAGGGTAGCCGTAGGACACAAAAGTCAGAGGATATCTAGATTGGTTTTGGTACCACTGCGATTTGAAAATGTTACGATAAATACACCATGTTTAATAATACCCAAGTTGATCAGGCCCATTATATTAGGAATCAATTGGTTAGACGAATATATAGCTGAATTTAAGTGTGGCGAAAATAGAAAGTTAAAAATAAAAACAGAAAATGGTAAAAAGGATATAGAGTTGGTAAATTCATCGATAACTTATAGGAAATCTAAAGGTGAGATTAGCGGTCAAAATTGCGCAAGTGGAAAATTAATTAGCATTGAAGTAAACCCCGAAAAAAATAATACGGCGTGTCTCGAGCGTAGAATAACGACATTTGTGTCCGGGCTAGATTTAGATTTAAAAGGAAAAGAAGGGTTGGAAAAGATTTTAACCAAACATAAAAATGTATTTAGAGACAGACCGGGTCTCACAACTTTATACACTCACGAAATAAAGATGACGGACGAGACGCCCTTCGTTAAACGATCTTATCCTGTACCTTTTGCTTATAGAGATAAAGTTGACGAAAAAATTAGAGAATTGGAGTTACTCGGAATCATCAGTAGAGAGGCCACACAGTTTTCTAGTCCTCTAACATTTACTTTAAAAAAGGACGGAACAGTCAGGATACTTTTGGATGCTAGGTTTTTAAATACTAGAATGATTGCCGAAGTAGAGAAACCACCTTTAACTTCTGAGATAATACAGCGTTTTCATGGCGTAAAATTCATCACCACGATAGATCTCAATTCAGCCTATTTTCAGATACCTATCAGTCCAGAAAGTCGCAAATATACAGGGTTTGTATACAATGGAAAATCATATGTATACAAGGTATTACCGCAGGGGTTAAAGACATCAGTTGGGAGTTTTTCAAGGGGAATTGACAAAATCCTAGGACCAGGACTGAGAGAATTCTGCGCTAATTATTTGGATGATTTAATAATATATACGTGTGGGAGCCAAGAAGATCATTTTGAACATGTAGGCGCGGTACTTGAGAGGTTAGAGGCAGCAAACATGACTTGTAAACTCGAAAAATGTCAATTTTTATTCACCGAAGTGCGTATGTTAGGACACATTATAACGCCTTTGGGAGTTCAGATGGATCCGGAAAAAATAGACGCGATTAAAAATTTTCCGGTACCCAAGAAAATCAAACAAGTTAGAGCTTTCCTTGGACTTTGCAATTATTACCGTAGATTCGCGAATAAATATGGGGAATCAACACGAGTTTTATGTGATTTACTTCAGAAAAATAGAACTTGGAGGTGGGGTGACTCAGAACAGCGTGCATTCGAGAAGGTGAAAACATTATTTTTAGAGACAGTTATTTTACACCATCATGATCCAAATAGTACATACTACCTACAGACAGACAGTTCGGGATTCGCAATAGGGGGGGAGCTATACCAGCTAGATGCCGAAGGAAATCACCACGTTATTGGATTTATTAGCAAAGCTTTAAGGGGACCGGAGTTGAAATGGACCACATCGGAACAAGAGTTGTGGGCGATAATATATGCTTTACATAAGTTTGAGACATATTTAAGAGGGGTGCATTTGATAATTAGAACAGATCATCAAGCACTGACATTTTTGAAGAGCTGGAAGATGTACAGTGGTCGCCTGACTCGGTGGATTTTGTATTTAAATCAATTTAACTTCACTGTAGAGTACGTTAAAGGAAAAGAAAATATAGGACCTGACATTTTATCTCGTTACTCTTGTGATGCGGAAAACGTTCAGGAGGAGAAAAACACATGTCCAGAAATAGCAGCTTTTGCGGTTAAAGGTAGACAACAAATTCGAAAACACTTAGAAAATATAACGGAGCTACAGAAGCAGGACACATTTTTGGGAGAAATTTTCGGGTATTTGCGCAAGGGAAAATTCGGACCACCAACAAAAAGAGTAAATAAGTATTTAAAAAATTACAAAAAAATAGGTAAGACTTTGTATTACACCACAGGACTAAACAAAACGGTGTTAGCAGTACCCCAGGAGTTGACTGAAGAGCTAATAAAAATGATACATTTAGAAATTGGGCATGGGGGAATTTTTAAAACAGGATCAGCTATGGGAGACAGGTATTACTGGCCGGGTATGAATCAAGATATAAAGCGCATAGTAAGAGAATGTCACCTTTGTCAGCTGGCGAAGCGCGAAATTCGACCAACTGTAGGGCCGAGTAAATCAATTATGACCAAAGAAGTAGGACAATTGGCTATGGCAGATCTATACGGACCATTACCGAGAGGAGTGGGAGGCGTGAAATACATATTTGTGATCCAAGATTCCTTCAGCAGATTTGTAAAATTATATAAATTAAGGATAGCAAGCACTAAGACCGTGTTAAATTGTGTAGAGGATTTTAATAAAACCATACAAATAGATGCTTTGTTAACTGACAACGGATCTCAATTTACATCAAAAAAATGGGAAAGCCACATGAATAGGATGGGCATAAGAATCGTACATACTTCAGTGCGAAATCCTGGACCGAATATAACTGAACGCGTAAATAAAGAACTAGGAAGAATTTTTCGTATTTACTGTCACGAGAAACACACAAAATGGGCAGCTTTTCTTAAAGAAATAGAGCAGACCTACAATAACTCAATACATTGTTCAACAGGATTTTCACCAAATGAAATAGCTTTCGGGAAATCGCCAACTTATAGTTTAGACAAGTATACTCAAGGGTGTGGGAAACCTACGAAAACAATAGATGAAATTAGGTTAACAGCTCAAAAGAATTTGGAGAAAAGCGCTACAAATCGACAAAAATATTATAATCTCAATAAAAGACTAGTTACCTATGAAATCGGAACCATGGTCAAGTTGAAAAAGATTACACAATCAAGTTTTTTGCGCAAGCAGATCAAGAAATTCGGTTTAATTTACGAAGGACCGTACGTCATCGGTTCAGTAGTTTACAGTAACACATATACCCTAATTGATCCGGTAACTCGGGAGATAAAAGGAGATTATAGCGCTTTACATTTAGCTAGATATTACACAAGTAATAAGAAACAAAAATCAGGTTTACAGTTAGTGGAAATCAACGGATAGAGTGCGAAGTTTACAAATATTTGTAAATGTTAATAAATAAATAAACGATTGAGAAATACAAATAAAATTATGTTAGGGTACATTATAATTGGGGAGGGGGAAGAAAGAAAATTACTAAAATATTAGATTATCAGATTGCTTGCGAGGGGCGGATCGTCGTTAAGTCTTTGAGGGTGAGTGGACAAGTTCTTAATAAGCGACAATCATATTCAATTATTGAAATAGAGTAAGGCAAATAAATTCGTTAATTTTGATTTTTTAGTTGAAAAGAAAAAAAATTTTACTTTTTTTTATGTGTTAGTGAGAAAAAAAAAAAAAAAAAAAAAAAATGTTAGATAAGTAAGAACACTCAAAAGGAGAGAAATTGGAGATATTATATGGCACACAAAAGGGACATTTTGAAAAATAAACAATGCCTAGGGATTTTTTTTTTGAAATATTGAAATAAGAAAGTTTATCTATAGATATAGGGTAGACATTAAGTATAGAGATAAAAAGGTAACATTTGAATTAAGGTATAAATATTTTAGATTTCGAAAAAAAAAAAAAAAGGAAAAAAGGAACGCTGAACCAATTTGAGGATAATAAAGAACATTTATAAAAATTTAAATATTAGAGTGGACAACACTTAGGCTAGAACAACTTTGGATGAATTAAGAAATTACAATTAGAAATTAAGAATTATAAAATAAAGTTTAAATAAATAAAGAAAAAAAAAAAATGCTGGAAAATTTATATGAAACATGTATACCACTGATTGTCGGATTGGGTGAGGTCGTGCGAAAACACACATTTCACAAAAAATATTCATACTTACAAAACAAAAAAACAATTAATTGCACACCAAGAGACCACCCGCTTTTCAGTTGTACGAAAGGCCGCGAGATTGTAAACAATCTTTACTTAAATCATTGTAAGGGAGGTCTTAGTCCAATTTGGTTGGGGACCACCAAAACACGCGAGTCGAGGGGCGTGTTCCAGCAAAAAGAAATTAATTTTGAATCTATCAAAATTAAAGAAAATTTCATAAAGTAAAATCTACGCGAAAAGAAAATAAAGAATACAATGAGATTCAAATTCAAGATTGTTAACAATCCGAGCAAAAGAGAAGAGGGAGATAAGAAGTAATAGGATACGGAAAAGAGATAGGGGATAACAGAATGAGGAGGGGGAGATAGGAAGTAATAGGATACGGAAAAAGATAGGGGATAACAGAATGAGGAGGGGGAGATAGGAAGTAATAGGATACGGAAAAAGAGATAGGGGATAACAGAATGAGGAGGGGGAGATAGGAAGTAATAGGATACGGAAAAGAGATAGGGGATAACAAAATGAGGAGGGGGAGATAGGAAGTAATAGGATACGGAAAAGAGATAGGGGATAACAAAATGAGGAGGGGGAGATAGGTAGTAATATGACACGGAGTAGAGATAGGGGATAACCAAATGAGGAGGGGAAGATAGCTAGTCTAAATTTGAACACAATTTCGGTGTCTAACGAAGAAAAAAAAAAAAAAAAAAAAAAAAAAAAAAAAAAAAAAAAAAAAAAAAAAAAAAAAAAAAAAAAAAAAAGAAGAGGACATTAAAATAAAATACAACGTTAGCCACAGCAAATTGAGTTCAGAGGAGGGAACTGTGATGAATTGCATTGATCAACAGTGAAAATTAGGAAATATCGTAGCTTCCCACTTTAATTTAAAAAAAGAAAATATCAATTACTTATAAAACGGACACGTCTACGACATCTATCGGATTAGAGTAAAGTGAATTCATATTTACGGTAGGGATCTATAATTAGACAAAGTGAGACGAGTATTGATAAAAAAATCACAGATGGTATCAACAAATAATCAAAGACAGGGACTCCCCATATACTTAGCCCGTGATATATTGACAGCCAATTGAATTGCAGCAAAAGCGATTAAAAACCAATTCAGCCTATCAACGGGAAGAGGGCCGAACCCATTTTTAGAACAAAGGAACGACCTTTGGACTTAGCAATTAGTAATGTGATTAATGAGTTTGACGTTCCCACCAAACCGAGAGGTGAATAAACTCCATGGGAAGAAATAATCTGTTCAGGGACAAAAGAACGATGACCCCAAGAAATGTTATCATTAACCGGTACGTTCCAGGGATCAGAAACCCTAGTTCTCGAACGCATTAAAACATATCAGGTGCGGAAAAAAAGGATACACGTAAACACGATGCAAAAGTTTAAGTGAAAAAATGCAAAGCAAGTGACGAAAACGTATTGTAAGGCGTTAGGGAGATTTCCATCTATAATACGATTGTTTGTGACGACCGGAGATGATCGATTCGAGGGAAAACGTGCTAAAGGAAATGGAAATGTTGAGAAAACAATGGAAAATTATTGTTATCAATTCTAGACGGAGCTAGGATATTACGATGAAAGATTTAGGGAGGAAACGTCAAAAAAAATGAGAGTTTTAAAGAATAGGCGAGGGTACATTTCAGATGTCTAGAGCAGTAACAAGTGTTAGAGAAGAAAATAGAGTGCAGTACGGAGGGGAGTGGAAAATGCTGAAAACATTGCGATAGAAAAACTCAGGAAAAGGAGTCATTTTACGTAATTAAAATGGAGTTTATAGAGTAACATAGTACGCGATTACAGATAAAGATGAGGCATTACAATGGTTGTCGATCCCAGATGTATTTTGTTGTGATAAACAAGGAATATTCGAACATGGAAATTGTTTAGATAAGGACGATTAGCCGTTAAAAAGGTAATAAAAATTATCATGGGTCTTATGAAATATTTATATTAAAGAATTCTCATAAAATTTAACGACACTGAAATAAAAAAGGATTTATTGCCAGGTGGGTACAGGAACTAATGTATACAACTGTCAAGACATATGGTTTATGGGATTTTGCGTAAGAACGGGACAAAATTTGGAAGGCGTTCTCTATGAAGCAATAAAAATGACAGAAATTTAAGGGCCGAAGTGGGGGTATCTCCTATAAAGATGTTAAAAAATGATATATTTATTAATAACAAATAGAAAATGAAATTTTCCAAGAGGCAGCAAACATCAAAAAACGATATGGTTATATCAAGGAAGTACAGGGAAGTGAGGGGAAAGGAGATACGACAGAGAAAAACAAAGGAAATCTTAGATTAACAGTGAATAAAATAAATACGGCTTGAAATATAAAAATCTATAGAGATATGAACAATAGCGTAAGAATAAATAAGGAAATTCATGGAAAGAGTGTCGTGAATAAAAGAAAATTCGAGAAAAAATGGAAAATTCAAATATACGACGTAAATAGAGAAAATTCGGTTTTAAATGGAAAGGTTCATATAGAATACAGAAAAACTCGAGGAAAAATAATAAAATAAAAATGAACGATTTGCGAGAAAGACTTCGACATGAAGATATCTCTGATAGGCGAATTTGGGGACAGATTTGGAACATATGGTAGATGCCGTACGCACGGACATGTTACGAAATATATGAAAATAGAACTTTAAAATTATTAAATTCAAGCTAATTTTGTATGAACAACAGGACAAAGGAAGTTGGGCCATTAAACATGGATCTTACTAAATCCGGATCTTGTAAGTATGGAAGTACGAGACAGAATTTAATGTATCAAACGCAAAACGTACAAAGAGACCGCATTCGACAATAATGGAGAGGTTTCAAGAAATTACGAGTTGATAGTAATTAGATTGGTTTATTATAGGAGATTCAGATACGATCTTTTGGACCTGAGAGGGGTATAAAAGTCTAGACAAATGCCAGTTGAGGACAGTCTACGGTCGTGGTCGAAAAGGTTTTAAGTTCGCGGAACGTGACGAAACGGTGGGTGACTTAAAGTGGAAAAATTCTAAGTGATAATTATTTTGATACTTAGAAAAATTTCACATTCTATTCAGTGATCTACAGGAAAAAATACTTTGCAGTTAGAGTCAGTGAAAAATAAAAATAAAGCCAACGCATTAATTACTTGTGAAAAATAAAAGTGCTCGTGATAAATACAATTTGTTTTAGTGGAAAATTCGGATTTTATAATCACTTAATATCGTAATTTTAAACTTAGAAATTTCGCGTTTAATATTAGTGCAATAAATAACTGAAGTGATGTGATAATTTAGCGTGAAGGAGTTATAATTAAATACGTGTGTTCAATCTAAGTGAAAGTGTTCTAACAAATAATAAATATTTAAATTAATTATCTTAAATAATAATAATAAAACAAAATAATATTTTATTAATACATAAAAGTTCGGAGGGATAAAAATTTAATTTAACAACAATTTACCATCTCTAAATTAATCGTGAAGTAACTATCATTTAAAGAGTTATCTAACCAACGAGTTTTGAGATAAAATACAGTTTAGAACGATAGAGTTCATACATCATTTTAATTAATTAGATTAAATGAAAAAAAAAATTGAAGTCAAAAAGATTTAATTAAATTTAGGAAAATAAAAAATTAATTTAGGAAAATCGCAGCAAGGTTACCGTGTATTTCCCGGTCGGAAAAAACCTTGGTAGGGGTAAGTCTTTTCCGTTATAAAATTTTACAGATTCCAAGGAGAAAGCGGAATGGAGCAAACATTGGTATTTGGATTTATTATTTGACCAAGATATTACTCGCTTAATATGTGATATGTAACTATATTAAAATATTATAAATATAATAAGTATATTTTTTACATTTATATATGTAAGTATATAAACATATATATATGTAATTTTGTTCCCAAGAAAAATTATAATCAAAAAAAAAAAAAAAAGAAAAACACTTATATAAAAAAGAGGAAAAGGGTATCGATTCCTACCTCTGAGTTCATCAATAACTATTGAAGGTAGTTATGTGTGATAAATTTACAAATCAATATTTTATATTAAATGTTATGTATGTATTAATATAATTTCAGAAAATCCAGAGCATTTGAAATAAGTTATGATATTAGAAATTATTTCAATCATAAAATTTATGTATATACATATCAATATTATAAATTATTTATTGAGACAAAGTATATATAAATGAATAAATATGTATACGTAATCGGGTATCAGACTAGACAATTGCGCTAAGTACATCATTATCAAACAAAGAAAATTTTAGAGTCATCTCACACGTCTCCGGAATGTCTAAAGTAAACATACCTCATACGCTTGAATCTAGGTCACGAAGCCGTCGAGAATGTTTACAAAGCTCAAATTGTTTACAAAATAAATCGGTCACTGGGGCACTAGTTCGAATACAGTAAAAAGAAAAAAAAAATGACCTTGATTAGTGGATATCGTACTTAGGTATTAACTTCTAGGAACGGGATAAAATTATTATATTGCGCAATTATTAGGAGCAAAAAGAAAAAAAAAAAATTTAAACACTATTTTTAATTTGAACGTAACGAGGTATCTACAGACCTAAGCAATTGAAAATTAACAGATTTATTATAGCAGTTCAAAAGGGTGTATTGAAGATTTACATGAAACAGTTGAAAAATCACGGGATAGCTTAATAAGGGGTAATGAGGATTTACATGATTCAATTGAGAATCACGGGATAGCAAGAGTTTATCAAAAGTTGAACATTGGAGGGGAGGAAAAAAAAAAAAAAAAAAAATACAGTTCAACCAACAGAAGGCAGTGTTCGCTTCTGTAACAAGGACCATTAATCAAACCATAGAGATGGCGGATCTCTCAAACAAAACCGTCAACAAAACCAAACAAAAGCTTGGAGTTATGGCGAATCTCCAGAACACATCGCCAGATAAGATCTTATTGTACTAGTATATATTTATATTTCACACTATTCTTACGTATATATTCGGTATCAATCTGAGGATTGTGCAGAATCCGATGGGCGAGATCCGAGCTCGGGATGCGTTGCAAGTAGTTTCGTATTGCGAGTTATAAACCTTCCCAAAACGTATGTTTACATATATATCTTTTTATGTACTGTTCATTGAATGAAACGAACTCACTTACAATTAGTGCTTTAGGCCTGTCGGGTCACTCTCGTCTCATTTCTTGAACGTGGAGGGAGGATTCACGACCCGTAACTCCACACAAACCCGTGAGTATATGATTGCATATAGGACGAAACCGGTTCGCCCTAAGTAAATAGTAAACTTTGGAGGAGTAGGAATTTGGAGGTATCTGGGCTTGGGGGAAGACCTGAAGGCAGTGCATGATGGCGAAGGAAGGTCAATTGGGACGCGATAACTTAGGTATCAATCAATTGAACCGTGCCAAAAGACTGTGCGAATTTTGGGTTGACTTCTGATCACCCTGCTTACTTGATGGAGGCAGGAGCCAAATTTTGCCAGAAAAAGGGTTATTCTGAGTTCGTCAAATATGCAATTAACTAATTACATTAACCTACTAAATCCATCTTTATATGTACCTTATAGCAGCTGAATCTAAACGGAGGGGCGCCCAGCAGATACGAGATACAATCATAATCAAATTTACTAACATTTAACCATTTGAGTTATATTTAATTATCTGTTCAATTAGTCATGTGTAGTTTCGATTAGTATTGCTTATTCATGAATTCATTAGGATGTAGGGAATCATAATAAACGTCAAAGGGAAGTTAGTTCATTTAGAGAAATTACTTAAGGTTAAATTTGCAAGAGAAAGACCAATACAGTTTGAAATTCAACACTCTGTTTAGAATCAAGAGGGTTACCACAAAATTTAAAGTAATTAAAGTCCTATATCATAAATCAAAAAATTACACAACGTTTGATGGAGTTTAATTACAACCTAAATACGAAAATATCTACGTTCAAAGTCGTAAATAACGTATTTATTAGTTAAGTACATATATCGCTAGAGGTATGTAGTACAAGGGAGCTTTAAGTAGCTTTCTGTAGTTATCAGATGAAATAAGGGTCCAAATTTATAAGGGCTTGTGTGACGTAGGGGAGGAATTTTCCATCCCCACCACACATATGCAAAGCCTTAAGAATTTAAATATCGATCAGAGCCAAGAGAAAAGAAGAATATTACGACTGGTGCCAAGTGCCCAGGAGTAAATAAAATACAGACAAATATAAGAGTTTAGAGAAAAGACAAACATCACATTAGTTAGGACATAAATCCGATAATTCGACATGAATCGATTTAAAATATTATTTTATTCACTCATAAATCGTAATCAAATCACTTAAACTACTCGGCTTCATTCATAGAATTACCTCTGACTTTAAACATACAAATACACTTCAAACTCTTTTCTGTTCGCTGGTCCGCCCTCACCTTGAATATGCAAGTGTCATTTGGTGTCCTTTTTATGATGTCCACATTTGTTACATCGAATCTGTACAACATCGCTTCCCACGAGGAATTGCTTGGAGGTTAGGACTTGAAAGAGGAGAATACTCGTATGATGAAATTGAACAAACTTTAAACATTTCCTCTTTAGAAAAACGTAGAAAGGACTCTGATCTAATATGCATTTTCAAAATTATCAACAGTAATACTGACACACCTGCTTTTTTACAACTCATCCAGTTCAACACTCCTTCCCGCAGACTCCGAAATAATGAATTGCTGTTCCTCAATCAACATTCTACTAATTATTGATATCATTTTCCTTTATCCAGAATGTCGAGACTTATCAACGCAAAGCAAAGCATTGAATTTTTTGGTGTAAGCCTAAATGACTTTCGGCAGTCGTTACGCAATGTGGTTTTTTAAAGTCTTTTTGAATCCATCATCAAGCTACTTGTAGTTATCTTCTCTATGTACTTTTATATTATATGTATTTTGTCAATGCTCTTCATCTATATGTAATTTCCTTTCATTGTGATCTCTCTTTTTTTCTATTCGTGTTATTGTTATATTGTAAATTGGTCTATTTGTCTGTAAATAAATAATTACTAATGGAGGGAAACAATTATACCAAGTCAGTGGACATCTTCAATTTATCTTTAAACAAATATAAAATATTGTTACGAAGGCAGTTCAGTTATGTACAATAAATACTGTATATTTCTTACTATTCATATGTAAAAGCCCCGAAAAAGGGCGTTAATAAATAAATAAATGAGTACCCATATACTCAATTCATTCATAATGCATAAAATTTAGAGATGAAACGGATAGTTGTTTGGCCGGATACCGGATATCCGGTGAGCTGCAAGGCCGGATGGCGGGTTTGCCGGCGGCCGGATATTCAGTGAAAAAAGGATCGCCTATTTGGCAATATTTCGACATTAACAGTGAAAATAATAAGTTTGCTGTTTGTTTGTTGTGCCGGCTTCAAATTTCTCGTGGTGGTGAAGGGAAAAAGGCAGATACGTGAGTGTTAGGTTTTTTTTTGGTTACAGTTAAATTAATAAATTATTATTAATTTGAATAAAATATGAATTAATATGGCTTTTTCGTAACTTTTTCGACTTTAAATAAAAGCCGTCATAATTATAAGCCATTTTATTGATATTTACCTCACAAAGATTAATGTATTGCATTTTATTATAGAAAGTTGTCGTAGTATTTGAATATCCGGTATCCGGCCGGATATAGAGTTACTATCCGGTATCCGACCGGATAGTAAATTTAGGCCGGATAGGCCGGATACCGGATAGTTACCGGATATCCGTTTCATCTCTAATAAAATTATTGTTTTTACTAAATACAAGTAGATAAGTTTTAAGATTTTCACGGCCAAAAGCATTTTCGTTATTTGTTTTTGGGGTGTTATGTCGTGTTGCGCTACCTCCTTCTTTAGCCAACGTTTTGGACATCGTTGCAGTGTCCATCATCAGGGCAGATCCGGCTAAAGAAGGAGGTAGCGCAACACGTACGAAAATAAATACGAGTACTATATAATTTTTTAACCGAAGCAATTAAGACTCATTCATGCTCGATTCAGGTGAATTCGATTCAAATAATAATTCGATTCACTCATGTGTACTATTTTCATAATTCGTTCATCATGAATCAAATACCTAATTGTAATGGCATTATTTTTTATTGTCTAAAGCAAACACACGTGTTTTGATGATTGATTCATTATGTGAAGTACATACGCGAGATCACGTGCACATATTTTAATAATTTGGTCTTCAAGAACCAATTCATTGAATTGACTAGCGAGATCGATTCAAATTATTAGTCGATTCACGCATTTTCCAAAAACCTAAACTAACTAACTATCACGCCGTTTCTTCTTTTTGGCGTCAATTCCAAATTTAAAAAAATCGAGTGTAGGTAACACGCGGTAGAAGTGAAACCTTACCTTTCTTCTTTTTGGCGTCAATTCCAAATTTAAAAAAATCGAGTGTAGGTAACACGCGGTAGAAGTGAAACCTTACCAAAACAATCTCAACCAATGAAGAACCAAGGAACCTTGAAAAGTGAGGTCATAATCAAAGCGGCCAATGAGCGTAGACCTTGCGTTATTTCCTTTTTATATCTCAACCAATGGGAGCCTTATAGGATGCTTCGCAGGTGTGTTACGCTTCAACTGAATTCCAAATCACAACGGGGCTGTAGAAGTTTCACTTCAATAATCATAATAATTTTATAATTTGTATATTGCCTATATGCGCGGTCATCCATTCAATTTCCAACATTCGCCATTTCAAGAAACGCATTTAAGCAAGGCCATTATCTTGGAAGAAATGTCAACAAATGTACCAACCGAAAATAGCCGTGTGTCGAGATTAACAAAATCCTCTTCCAGTTTTAACCAGTGCCCTAAATTAAATTCTTCGTACATTTCCGACAGACGAGCAGGGGTCAGTAAAACGTTTAACGTTTCGTAATGACGATAATTTACAGAACATTTAGGAAGTTTGACAGAACGGATTAAAGAATGAAAAATATTCTCTTGAACAATGTGGCTATTTTTGATATTCTTGGATTACTTTACTTGTTAGCGTCAGGCCTCTTATCTGCCCACGAAACAATATAATATTATCAGGAAATATCAAAGCATAACAAATAGTTTCAAACGAAATGAAATAGAAGTTATATTAGATTCCATACTAACATTCATCAAGCTTGCTGAATATACACAAAAGAAAATTGGGAAAAAAATATCTTTTTTGGGAAGAATTCGACAAAAACAATCTAGTAAAACTGCAATCACTATCTACAAATCAATCATTACTCCACATTTTAACTATTGATCAACTATCCTTTTCCTATGTAACGAAAGGGAATAAAATAAGTTTCAACTTCTCGAAAACAGGGCAATGAGAATAATACTACGGCGAAATAGATTTTCAAAAGTAAACAAAATGTTAAAGGAACTGAATTGGCTAACCGTGAAATAGATGCTGACCTTGAACACGATGATATTTATACATAAAATAATAAACAACATTTTACCAAAATACTTCTCAAATAAAATTATATTCAACAAGGACATAAACAGACATAAAACAATGACGTGCAAGGAAATCAGGCTTCAAAAAAGGACAAGGCGAATAAGCAGAACAGTTTACTGTACAAAGGGATGAAGTTATATAACACGTTACTAGAAACTAAGTCCACACCAATTGGAAAGTTCAATATGTATTGTAAGAGCTACATAAAACTACCTAAAATTTAGTTTGCAATGTGAAATAATAAAATTAATTAGTAATTTGTAAACGTAAATGTACAAATTACTAAAATAAAAAATTAATAAAAAAAACGTTACAAAACTCCTTTTTAATTAAGAAAATACAGTAGACTCCGTTTATAATGACATCGAAGGGAAATGACAAACACGTCATACTAAGCGGACGTCATACAAAGCATTTTGTAGAAAATAAACAACCTCTTGTTTTTGTTAGGTATATATGTATGTATTCATTTTAATGGAGAGAAACACAGCATATTAAGACTCGTGACGTACTCGTGACATACCACGCACGCGCCGAACTTCGTCGGGCGTCACTGTACCCTCCCGAACACTGCCGAAGGTGTTAGGAATCATGTCGGTCACTATAATAGACATAATTTTTCATTAAATAAGGACATAATTTATTAAAAAACTAGCTGACCCGGCCACGCGTTGCTGTGGCTAACGTTCGCAACGCCATCTACTGGATGGTTACCCAACCTTTAACTCACACCGCCAGATGTTAATTTGCATACAAATCAAATCGATTGGTCGCTCCATTTATATTATTAAAGCGAGTTCCCGATATGCGTTGCTATGCCCCTTAATAAAGAAATTGTTTCTCTCTGCGTGTCCTTTCCCATTCGTTCCGTTCCCCTTTCTCTTCCCTTATGCTTTCGCTCCACTCCGCCTTTCCTCTCACCACTCCCCTCGCCCGCTTCCCCCGTCCCGCGAACTCCCTCCCGAATTCCCATCTCCCCTCCCGTGTTTCCCTTCCCCTTCCCGAGTCCCTCTACCCTCCCTCGACCCCCCCTACCACCCCTCCCGCGAGTCCCCCTCACGAGTTCCCCTCCCCCCTTCAAAATATTCCTGCAGCTCTTTCAAAAGACGAGAATTCGTTCCATACAAAATGTATGAGGAAAAGAATTTTCTTTATAACTTTTTTTTTTATGATTTTTTCCAAAGTTTTAATTTTTATTCTGCTATTCGGGGCAGAGACAAATCCAACACATCAGAGATCATAGAAAATCGGTCCAGCCGTTCTCGAGTTATAAATAGTGTAACTAACCCGAATTTGTTTTACATTTGTATGTATGTATATGTGTGTACGTGTTGGTATTGCGTACATGCCTGTATGCATATATATGTATGTATGTATTCATGCACGTAGGGGTATATGTCGTCGCGTCAGTTCTTATTTGTCCAACAGACCATTTAAGTTTTTGTTCAATCTCCATTTTAAAATTAAAAATAAAGCATAAAAAATGATAGTTAATCACTCAACTAAGAATTACTTAAACTAATGAGACGTTTACCTTTACGGAAATCAAAACACCTATCATACTACATACTGGTGTACTCTATCGACTTCAAGATGTGCTCCCCACAGCTTTACTGCGTGCCACATATTATGCTTTGATCCACTCTCACCTAAGTTATCTGGTTAGTATCTGGGGCACCATTACTAAGAAACAAATATCTGAAATACAAGTAATCCAAAATAGAGCCATAAGAAATATATACCATCTACCATGGGATACGCATGTCAAAGACATATACTCACTGACACAAATTCTTCCCTTTACCATTCTGCCAAAATATAGCATCACCACTGCCATCCTACAAATAATTCAACACTCGTCACACACCACCACTAAACCAGCCTTTAATTCCGATATACACCAGCACAAAACACGATCACAAAATCAAATACACCTATCGTCATCTACACACACAACTAAATTTGGAATTAACTCCTTACAATACATCGCACATACGCAATACAACGCATTACCTAATGTCCTAAAACTACCAGAATCAAACAAAAAAATATTGGCAAAGGCTCTAAAAGGATATTTTCTCAGCAACTTTATTAACCAGTGACGAATTTATCTGTCTTCCTTTGTAACTCTTGTATATTCTTCAATTACCTGTATCAAGTGTGTCTAGTCCATTTAAAAATCTATGTATTGTTCATTGATTTCCGTGTTCTTATGTAAAAATAATTTTCCTTTAGATGTATAATGTTGTCCTTCCCAAAATGAGTTTTATTAAACTCATTGGGAGTAATGTATTATAAATTTTATGTAATAATTTTGTAATATATTATCTCTAATAAAAAAAAAATACTGATTTATTGAAATAATTAAAGAAAACCTTTTTCTCCTGTAAAATTTTCGAATGGTCTGTTGGACAAATACGAACTAAGGCGACGATCTGTGTGTGTGTGTGTGTGTACGTTTATGTGTATATGGATGTGTGCACCTATATACACATGCACGTACGCACGCACACATAATTTTTTAAATTTTTATATGTATATTTCCGTAATCTTATCCTTACGCACTTCTTTTTCTCTTTTCTATTCTTTATTATAACTTTAACAATTTTCAACATCACTACATACTAGTACCATATGTTTACAGGCTTATTTTATTTACATGTTTATTTTACGCACTTCTTTTTCTCTTTTCTATTTTTTTATTATAACT
Source organism: Limnephilus rhombicus (assembly GCA_929108145.2). NCBI lineage: Eukaryota > Metazoa > Arthropoda > Insecta > Trichoptera > Limnephilidae > Limnephilus > Limnephilus rhombicus. Next base: position 34,962,050 of record OV815297.1, read on the forward strand.
TTACCTATTTATGTACATACTAGTACCATGTGTTTACACTAGACTTCACTAAAAAGATACTATCTTTAATTGATCACTATGAAACAGGCAGCCGCCTAGTATGGTGATTTAATGAATCTAATCTAAATAATTATCTTATATATGTAACATGTAGTTTATAAATAAAATAAATTTTAAGATGAGTCATAATAAGCGACATGTCACTATAAGCGAAGTCATTATATCCTACTTTGTTATAAAGAATTTCACATGAAAACCAAACTTCGCTATGAATTTACTTCATATTAAGCGGTTGGTCAATATAGGCGGAGTCATATTAAACGGATTCTACTGTATTTATTTATATAGTAAGTACACCCAAACAATGATATTATAAAGGAACAATTGAAGAAGGAGTTAATACTAACAAACAATCTAAACTAAAATGTGGAAAAGAACAAGACAACGAAAAATAAAAATGTAACGGTTTAAACTGGGGTCAAACGCCTTAACCAACGCGTGTACATATGCACAGAATGGGTCGTTTCCTCGATTCATTCTTGAGTTCAACGGCTCGGCTTTAACAACATGGTTCTCTTCATGTCCCAGGTTCATTCCCTGATTTCCTCAAAACCACCTTCCACACAGCATCCCCAAAGATGACAGGCACTGGGTGAAATGTTTTTTTTTAATTCTTCTACGTGCGGAGTGAAAGATTATTTTTTTTATATTTATTTAATACTAGCAGACCCGGACACACGTTGCTGTGGCTAACAAAACACAATGACACGCCACTACCCAACCCCGACCAACGCCATCTGTTAAATCAAATCTAAACCGCCCGCCCCTTTATTTATATATTTCCAACAATTTACACAAAACCTTGACAAATTATACACCTAATAACCTTCATGATGAATCACTCTATCTATTGGTGAAAACCGCATGAAAATCCGTTGGTTAGTTTAAAAGATCTAAGCGCACAGACAGCGGGAGTGTTTTCATTTTATACTATGTAAAGAAGATCATTAACAATTTTAAAAGCAGATATGAGTTTAAAAAAACAAAATTAAAAACAGACGTATTTTTCTATTGTTTTTAGAGTATGTTTATCTTTCCCCCGTATTAATTTGCCCTTCCTAACATTACCTGCCCATTCTCTGAATCGACTAATTTAAAGTAGGTAAATTATTAACGACCAAAACCATTCCGCGTATACCAAAACCATTCCGCGTATACCAATATCGACTCTGTTCCCAGAAATCTTCCATTACCGACCTAATTTGAAGTAATGAGAACCGGCCCATCGATTTTTCGGTTCATTTCTTCACTAGCCGTTTGGAACTGATTGCTAATTACTTCATATTCAATTTAATAACGAAATCAATGGATAAAAATTAATGTTGAATGCGGTTAGAATATTATGGTCACTTTTCGAAATAGGTTCTTAATTTTTAGGTGAACGAATTTTAAAATTTTCTTAAGAATAATTTGATGAGCATAAAATCGACGATCAGCGCCATTTTGAAATTTTGTTATCAAACGTTATTAATACCGTAGCGTCTGCATGGTTGAATTTCAGAACCCGGTTTCGATTGCATGTCCTTATACGCCGCACCACAAATAACATCTGTGCACGTGGAATTTCTGACAAAGCTACCGTCGTAATCGGGTTCTAATTCAAGAATTCGTCATAAGATGTCGCCACTTTCATCGACAAGACGCAAAGGGACGTGTCTTTCCTAGGTATAAGTTTTACGAATTTGTGAATCTGGAATATCTCCCGGATTTCGAAAGATTGACGGTTATACTCAGTTGTATCAAGCGGCTGTGTATTACATATGACGTCATCGCCCGACTCGGTTACTTTGTCGCGGTGACTAGCTGTCACTGGTTGGCACGTTGACAGTGGATACGAGGAACGGGCTAATTTTGGAACCAATTCCTATTGGATTTATAAAATGATCACCAACACTAACTGGGTGAAGCCGAACTAAAAGCCGCCCCGCAGGGCCTAGCAGTAAAAAAACCTGCTAGCAGTAAAAATCCGTTAACCTGGTTAACGGATTCTCAGCCCGCTTTAGCGTTTGATCAAATTGTGATCAGCTTTCAAATTTAACGAACATGCTGTTATGCTTAGGAACACATTGTCGAGGGGTCAGGCTCTCGACAAGCAATCCAAACGTCGCAAGTTCGATATTTCGGCGTGCGAAAATAAATTTTATTTGAATAGTTGATTTTATTTTATTTGACAGTCATCCAGAGGAAGACCGAAGAACTCCTGGATGACTCAATGTTCCAAAATTCTTCAGAGAAACCGCCTGGATGAAGGCGATCCCAGAACAGAAGATATTACAACCTGAGAACGAGAAGAGCCGACCCCAACAGTCTACCTAGGCAATGAGTTGGGACAGCGCAAGGAAGAAGAGGTTGATTTTATTTCACAATTAATTAATTTAAAAAATAAGTATTTTTGTGACACGTTCCAGAGTGGAAGACACTCTCAATTTCACCCTGGTATAAGACCATTATTCAGAATTGCAACGTTGCTTGAAATGGCTTTAGCCGGGTTTGGTGACCAGGCCCTCTAGCACAGTCGATTGGTAAGGATTGATAGGATAACTTTTGGTAACTTTTGAACGTTCTCTAGCATTATTGCAGATCGCAAACGAATAAGTAACAGTTCACAATGACTAAGTGTTCTTCATATATTCGACGTCAGCTATTGTTTGTACGTTAGCGATCTGCAGTTGTCCTAGGGAACGATGGGAAGTTACCGAAAGTTATCCTATCAATTCTTAATGATCGATACACCTTCCTCTACCCCATCTCCTTCCCCTCTCCACCACCTTCAGCCCCAAAATATACCCAATGCCCAGATTGGGGATGAAATAGTCTTTCCGACTCCAGATACTAATATCTACATCCTGTATGTCGGACGAATATCTACAGCTCATATGTTGAACTAATATCTACGAACTTCAGAGTATGTTGACTAATATCTACAGAGCTAAGGTCGGACGAATATCTATGACGGTTCCAGTGTTGACTAATATCTACAGAGCGTAGGTTGGACTAATCAGCTAAATGTGTCCGATATTAGGGATTTTTACATACATACTTACATAAATTAAGTTTTTTAAACTGCATACACAATATTACGTTATTCCAATATGCTTTACATAATTGCAAATCCAACCTCTACCAGTGCTGTAGATATTCGTCAACACTTTGGTTCTCATAGATATTAGTCAGCAGTTTGAGCTGTAGATATTCGTCAACACTTTGGTCCTCATAGATATTAGTTCGATTTTTTCAGTTTTTGGAATTCCTGTAGATATTAGTAGACGCCTCCGTCTTTCCAGACGGAAGCAGTTGAGACTCTTGTGTATTATTTAAATAACCTTTACCTTTTTTTATATAAACAGGCTGGAACACAACCATAATTCTCGTTTTAACTTTAATGAAGGACTAATTGTACCTAACATACAAATAAATATGGACAAAGAACGTTAAATTACATGATTCCCAGTTTTAAACATGTTACCTGCTGAAATTAAAAACTGTGCCCAAAACAAACAATTATTGGTGAATTTACTGAAAACTTGGCTTACGGTAAGAATTAATTTGTATTAGCTTAAAATGACATATTATTCTAAAGACTTTAAAATTGTTATTTACATTGTCATAATTTTTCTTTTATCTATATTTCTGTAAAGTTTTTAATTTTATTTTATATAATTGTAAAAATATAACTATTAATTCACTGTGATAAGATCTTTAACGTAAAGAACCCGTTAGGCAAATTGCTAAAAGGTAGTTTATCGGTACTTTTTTGTCTTATTTTTGAAAAGTGTATAAAAAAAATAATAAATTTACAATAAGCCGCCGCAATTTTAATAGGCACAGATTTTGGAAAGTACACTATTTTTAAACTTAGTCATTCTAAATTTCGATTACATAAAATTAAAATTAGCTTTCGTTTTGTGAGATTGTACGCCAGAATCACAAACCATGTTACACAAACCTAGCGTAGCCGCTGAACTACTTGAAAACTGGGATGTTTTTCTTGCCTTGACGCGAGTAGGCGTTATAAAGGGGCACTTTCTTTTGTATCACAAACCATGTTACACAAACCTAGCGTAGCCGCTAAACTACTTGAAAACTGGGATGTTTTTCTTGCCTTGACGCGAGCAGGCGGTATAAAGGGGGCACTTTCTTTAATGTGTGCAAATTATTTTACTATGAATTATCACTATGTGGTTTCTATGGACAAGATTCAATATGGCGTCGGCGTCAAAACGGAAAATTACGCGAATAAAAGTTTTTACGAATATAAATTTATATGCACGGTTTTCCGCCGTTCTCGACTGAAACAGATGGTTCTTGTGGTAATTAAGTTTAAGGGTAGTTTATTTTTTTTAAATATATGCCTATTAAAAGTGTAGTGGCATGCGGCGTCTAGTCGTAAATTTACCAAAAAAATAAATTTAAAAAAATGACAAAATAAAACTGTCCTCATTCTTCTAGAGTCAGTTGGACTGTGGCATCCCCGATGGTATGTTGAGAGGGGGTATATTGAGACGCTGAAGGGTGTAGAGAGTGAATAAGAGAGATTCAGGCAAGTTTTCAATTATGTAGGGTATCCTTCAGAAGGGCGATACTTCTTATTCTTGTGCCCTGTCCGTTCAACGGACGTTGGCTATCATGTTGGCTATGCGGACTTTGCTTACTGCGGCCCGGAATAGCTCTACAGTAGACTGACCAAACCACTGTTTCAGTCAATCTCCCGGCAATCTTTCTCTACATTATGAGATGCAAGCTCTCATTCTTCTCTGGATGTCTCATCACATGTCCAAGATATTGAAGTTTTTGGATTTTTATAGTTTTAATAGCTTATTTTTCTTTATTCATCCGAGGCACAACATCTTCATTCGTAACTCTGTTCATCCAGCTTATTTTAAGTATTCTTCTGTAGATCGACATCTCGAATGCCTCAAGTCGCCTCATTAGTTCTTCAGTAAGCGTTCATACTTCCATTCCATAAAATAATATCGAAAACACGTAGCATCTGACCATTCGCATTCGTAATCTAATGTTGAGATCATGACTGCAGAACATTTTTTTCATGCGGATAAAGGTTGCACGAGCTTGCTCAATACGGCATTTGATTTCAACCGAAGGATACGAGGGCGAGGGCGATACTGAATAAATCTAACAGCCTAGCAAGTGTAAGGCTAGTTATTTATTTATTTTATTTGTTATAAAATACATTCAGTATAAGGAAGCCTTGACTGTCCATACCTTTCAACTAGGAAGGTCTCCCGTTCTAGGACAGTCAATTGACATATTCGACTGTCAATATGAATACACTTTTGAAATGCACTTTATTATTATTTATAATTATGTACATTAATGCTAATGCCATATTTAAATAATTGAAGTAAGTTAGCTCTAGGTAGAGGCAAAACCCAAATTAACCAACCGGGCATATTTGCAAAACAGATATCATCATATTAGTCATTACCTACTGCACTTGAAAATATCACTAATTGTATCTTTATATGAATTTAATTAAGTCTTGAGGTTAGAAGACTTCCTATGATTGCAAACATGTAATTAACATATTAATCGTTCAGTTGATTAGTCAGACATCTCCAAATAATAAGTTTTAAGATGAATAAAGCAACATTCGAATGCTCCGCCATACCATAAAATTAAGATCCTTGAAACAAATCGCGTTGTCGCAAACGCGATTATTTTAGGCCTATGACATATTTGGGGACTGTAGGTTATCCACCACTTACCCGCCCTGGTATAAGTAACAGATGGTTACTCCTTCGAGGCTCTCGCAAGATTCTATTTTTTTTGTTAAACGAAGCTACATTTATTTATGTTGAACGAATCTAGACCTCCAGTGTCCTTGCATATGTTGTTAGTAAGCAGTATACAAGTGCTTAACAGGAAAAAACAAAATGCAAAAAATAGGTTAGTAAGACAAAGATAAGTTAAACATATTTGGGGATGCTGTATGCGTATGCAGGGCCTTTTAAATGAAAGTTTGGATTGCACACAGGCCTTGAAGAGATCCATTGAATGCCATTTAGTGGTTCAGTGGCCGAGTGGTCAAAAGCGCTAGCTTTCTAATCATAGCACAAGCTAGGTTATAATGATGAGAGTATTGAAGATTGAAATGTTTTCAGGTTATGCGTTTAAAGAAAAAGAAGACTGAAATCTTCAACCCTTCATCTTCTTCTTTTGCCAAAAGTATAGACTAGATCTGAACAGTGGATGTATAAAGCTCACTACTACGAAGTTTGTGGCTGAGTGTTCAAATCCCCCCATGAGCAAGTAAATTTTATTTATTTCATTTGTGTTATTTCACAATTAATTCTCTAAAAATAATTTACCACACCCATATTATAGTGGAAGATGCTCTCAATAACACCCTGGTGAAAGACCACCATTCAAAATTCAAACGTTGCTTGAAATGGCTTTAACCGTGTTTGATAACCATTGGATGTTATCCACCACTTACCCTCCCTGATATAAGTAACATAATATGGCTACTCCTTCAAGGCTCTCGGAAGGACTCTAATTTTTTCAATGAACGAATCTACGTTTAATTTTGAACGAATCTAGACCTCCAGTGTCTCTGCATACGTTGTAAGTAAGCAGTATGCAAGTGCTTAGCGGGAAATTAAGATTCAATAAGTGTTAGTGTGACTATAGACATGACAATGGGACAGGTTGGTTATAGTCCACGAGTAGGCAAGCGCTGGGTGAATGTATCCAGCGTATCCTGCAAGCACGTGTAGGGAGGAAGACCTGTTGGGTGACCAGATCTGAATAGTCAGGTAAGTACTTCCTCATATTCCTCTTCCACATCTCCTCCCCCCCCCCACTACTTTCAGCTTCACAACACATCCCAATTGGGGATACAATAGTTTTACTGGCTCCAAAGGGTTGGGAACAGCTGGAACTCTTGTCTGACCACATAAAAGAAAAATTTATAACTCCTTTTTACATCTCTTATATACCCTACTGCATGCAATGGTTGACTTCATTGAATTATTTTACCCACTGAACAAAATACCTAGAAATGTATCATGTATGTGTAGGTATGTGTCGCAATATTTACGCAACCTTTCAACTCCAGACCAGTCAATTATTATTATATTTTTTACATTAGCTCCGCGTAGGAGGCCCCGAGTAAAACGATTCCCCTAAAGGTCTATTTCGTATTTGGGATGCTTTATGGAGGGTCTTTTAAGGAAAAGAAGGAGAAGAAGTTCTGGGATGGAAAAAGAGATGAGAGATGAGTAGGAACCTGTGGTCAGTGTCCCCAGGCGTGACAGACGCATAAGACCATCCATATGCCTATATAAAGCGATGTTCTGAGAGTCCTGCTGCAGATATCAAAAGGTCTTTTTTTACATTAGCTCCACACAGGAGGCCCTGAGAAAATTAAATTCCCCCTAGGGCCTATGTCATCTTTGGTGATGATTGGGGAGGGTCTCTTTAAGGAAAGGAAAAAAAGTGTATGAAGGAAAAGGGAGGAAAAGGGAAAAGTATTACGAGGAGTGGATAGGAATCTGGGGGTCAGTGTGTCCAGGGTAGGCGGATGTGTGAATCCATCCCTCCCACTGTATTGTAAGGCAATGGTTCGATAGAGTCCGGCGGGAAAGGTCAAAAGATTTTCCTCAACCAGTCTTTCCACATTCGGCCTGCCACGCAGTAGATGGGCAGACGCATCCGCCACCAAGTCCTAGACAAACCTCATCCCCATGAACCCGGACACCCCTGCTAAGTCACCAAACGTAGATAACCACTTGGGGTGACCTGTGGCAGAGGTGTTGGTTATCCAATAAATGGTTCCCGGGGCGGCGGCACCCAATCCCTCCTCCAAAATTCAGGCCTCCTTCAACCAGTCTCTCTCGATCCGGCCTGCCACGTAGCTGGGGGGAAATGCATTCAATGCCAATACCCGGACAAACCTCACCCCAAGAGCCGGGGCACGCCAGCTTAGTCACCAAACATAGCGAACCACTTGGGGTGACCTGTGGCAGAGGTGTTGGTTATCCAATAAATGGTTCCCGGGCGGCGGCACCCATTCCCGCCTCCCAAATTCAGGTCGGCTTCAACCAGTCTCTCCCATCCGGCCTACCACGAAGCTGGTGAGCAAATGCATCCATAGTCAATAACCTCACCCCATGAGCCAGGGCACCCCAGCTAAGTTATCAAACGTAGCGAACCACTTGGGGTTACCTATGGCAGAGGAATTGGTCATTTAATAAATGGTTCCCGGGCGACAGTACCTACCCATACACCCCTCCCAAATTGCCTCATCAATTTCACCCGAAATAAAATTAAAAAAATGCTCCTACTTCGGGAACACATACACCCCCACAACACGCTTACAACGGTTTTATAATATCTTCAGTGTTACCTACTGCCAACAACGGTTCTTTCCATAGAATCCTTATAAATATATTGGATTCTGGAATAGAATTTGCAGCGTTCAAAAAATAACTCTAAAAATTCTTAGAAAATGTAGGTAGGCGCATTATAATAATTTGTTTATGGTACAGGTAGTCGATAACTCTATAACTTTTATGGCGTCTGCCTTCAGCACTTCGAGTACCTCTTTTGTCTATGATATTCTGAGTACTTAACCAAATTATTCAGTGAGGTATAATTATGCGCTACTCGTGTTTCTACCGGAATATCAGGGATCAATAACATTTTTGGTAGGATTTTATTAAGATTAGATACAGGTACGAAAACAATAATATTAGTTACAAAGAACTTTGTAAATGATGGTAAATAGGGGAACGGCAGCGCGCCAGTTTTCATACAAAACTTAAATTTGGATTTGACGCCAAAATACGTAACCAAACTGAAAATTTATTCTTTTAATGAAAAGATTTAGCAAGTATCTAGTATAGATATGTGCTACTTTATACATATTACTTTATACATACTACATTAAAAAAAAAACACATTTTTATATTAACCTGTATTTTACTTTTTATCGCACTTTTGTAGGATTTATAAAAAAAATCGTAAAGTTTAAAACCATGCGAATCCTTTGTGTTTGTTACTTGAAACTCCGTGAGAGGTACTTATTCGAGTCAACATAGAATATTTTCTTTTTATATATGTTATCTGGTATTCTTGATAATGAAAGGTGCAAGTCTATGGAAAAAGGACTTTTAACAGATCATCAAAAATTCGACTTGAAATTTTTTTTTTTTTTTAACATAGTTCTTAAATAGTTTTAAGATTTTCACGGCCAAAAGCATTTTCGTTATTTGTTTTTGGGGTGTTATGCCGTGTTGCGCTACCTCCTTCTTTAGCCAACGTTTCGGACATCGTTGCAGTGTCCATCATCAGGGCAGATCCGGATCTGCCGGTTCTGCCCTGATGATGGACACTGCAACGATGTCCGAAACGTTGGCTAAAGAAGGAGGTAGCGCAACACGGCATAACACCCCAAAAACAAATAACGAAAATAGTTCTTAAATAGTCTGTGAAGTTTGGATTTGCGACATCTATGGTCATAATAGATAAAGCATTTCAATAGCTTCGTTTTAGAATAAATGGCTGGCCATAGAAATGTTTTAAATAATTACAATAAATGTTTTGCGAATGTGGTCAAATTTTGTACCGCTATCAATCACAGAAAAATAAAAGTCAATTTTTCGACCATAATCGCTCCAGTGGTCAAAGAAGTCAAATGTTCATGATTTTTAGGCAACTTTGGAAATCATTTGTGAGTTAATAATGTTTATTAAAAAAATGCTTCTTTTTTATTCAAATGTGATAAAATATATAATCTATAATATAAAAATGAATCGCTAAATGTGTTGGTAAGCGCAAATCTCGAGATCGGCTTAACCGATTTCGCTAATTCTTTTTTTAGAATATTCCTTGAAGTACGAGGATGGTTTTTACGGAGAGAAAAATTAAGAAAATTGCGCAGAAAATTGGATAATTTCAGAAAACATGAGCATGTTTGACATTTCGCGTGTTTGAGAATGACATTTTGCAAAACATTGATGGTTCAATCAGGATTCTATTTTTGAAAATCTTTAATAAATTTATTTAAAGTAGGTACTCCCCTAATAGTTTGAATCGAATCAAGAATTTTAGATATTTTAAATAGGTACCTATGTTAGGTACCAAGGCTGTATAATAACTGAATGTACTGGGATTGAATATAGGGAACGCGGGAGGAGAGTTGACGGGACGAGGGAGCGGGAAAGGGAAGAAGGGGAACGCGGGAGGGGAAGGGGACGTGTGAGGGGGGAGGGGAACTCGAAAGGGTGGTAAGTGGGACGGGGGAAGGGGTGAGGGGAGTGGAGTGGGGAGAGGGAAGGTGGAGGTGACTGAGTGGGAACGCGAGAGGGGAAGAGGACGCAGGAGAAGAATGGGAGGCGGAAGGGTAACGGAACGAATGGGAAAGGACACTCAGGGAGAAACAATTTCTTTATTAAATGGCATAGCAACGCATGCCGGGACCAGCTAGTAAAAAATAAAAATGATTTATAAAAGCATTTTGGTGGGCTCAAATTTAAATTACAAATTACCGATTTTGTTTTTAACCAGAAAATAAATATGTCGCGAATAAATTAAAATTTGTAGCAGAATAACGGATTATTTACAAGGTTTTATTTATTTTTCATTAAAGATATAGAAGCTGAAGCAAAATTTTTTTTTAGTAATTACAATTAACTCACAAAAAATGCCAAAGTAACCCTAAAAACCATACAAAAATGAATTATTTAATGGCCTGTATTCCATAATTTAAAAGAAATATAGCCCAGCCACAGGTTGCTGTGGCTAACGAAAAACAACGTAACGCCATTACCCAACCTTTATAACTAACGCCATATGTTAAATCAAATCCACACCGCCCGCATGCAAGCCCGCTGCGAGCTGCCCGCTGCGAGCTGCCCGCTGCGAGCTGCCCGCTGCGAGCTGCCCGCTGCGAGCTGCCCGCTGCGAGCTGCCCGCTGCGAGCTGCCCGCTGCGAGCTGCCCGCTGCGAGCTGCCCGCTGCGAGCTTGCCAGCCTTCTCCCTTCTTTATCTTTACTATGTATAAAATGAAATCGGTCCGGCTGTATGTGCGCTTGGATCTTTAGAGTGATTCATGAGGAAGGTTTTTAGGTATATGATTTGTCAAGGTTTTGTGTAAATTGGTTGAAATACATAATATATCTGGCCAAGCGGAAGCGGGCAGCTTGGTGTGGATTTGATTTAACAGATGGCGTTGATTATAAAAGTTTCGTTAGCCACAGCAACGTGTGGCCGGGTCTGCTAGTTATTACATATTTCAACCAATTTACACAAAAGCTTGAAAAATTATATACCTAAAAGCCTTCCCCATAAATCTCTCTATTATATTATTGGTGAAAACCGCATGAAAATCCGTTACGTAGTTTAAAAGATCTTAGCGCCCAGACAGCGGGAGCAACTTCATTTTATACTATGTCTTTACTTCATGCCATGTTATACTTTTAAAATTGTTAATTCCACTTTCGGAAATGAACTTTTAATTACAAAATTGGAACTGATATGAGAACCTAAAAATAAAGTAGTACGAGAATTATAAAGTGTGTACATAATTATATTTTATTTCAAATATGTATCCTCAAGGCCTCCTGTGTGGAGTTAATGTAAAAAAAATGTATTTCTTTTGTCAAAAACTTTTGACAGGTCTAAAACTGTATCTAAATCACCGATGATTTTTTAAGTTTTACTAATATTTAATGATATTCATTTGAAAGGTAAATTTCAGATCTATAATTATTTTTGAGGCAATGATTCTGAGGCACACTTCAGCTTCACAATAATTCCTAAAATTATAATATCACGTGTATTATCACAACATATCTGCGATAGTGAATAAATAATTAGATCAATCTACCTACACACAGTTTGCATTAAAATGTTACTGAATCTATCGAATCTCAAATACTTATTAACAAAAAAAACTTACTGAATAAATTAATATTGAATTTTAATATTTTTAAATTTAAAGCGTTGCTGATTTTAAATGTTGTCAACCACTAATTTCTAGCGAAACCCCCACCATTCATTATTCCGCCAACCACAACAATTATCCCTCGGTTAATCCTTTGCTATACAGTTTAGTTATCGGTGTATCTCTCAAGAGTTAGCATTGAACTAGCAAAACGATATATTACACTGGAGACATAACCTCTCCATTTGACGTATCGAATAAACAATATAAAGTTACAACACCCGGATCAAATATTTACCACCGGCATTAATTCACCACTTGCTAATTAATTGAAACACCGCGAAGATTGTATTCGGAATACGCCAAGCGCGTTCTTGTGTACTTTTGACACGTCTTTGCTAATTTATCGAATGATTTATATTATTATTTCAATGTGTTATTAACGTGAAATAGCGAACAGAAGTGATTTAAGTGATTTTCTATACCAGTTTGCGTGTGACACGCGCCCAGGAATGGGTATCGCGTAATGCGACAGTGACAAGTTATACAAGTGAATAACATTGAAAGACAGTTCAATTTCGTGAAAATATTGCATTGTTTCGAACAGCAGGTGTATTTGTGACAAGTTCGTTTCGTTGTAAAACAGTGTTACGATACAAATAAAAAAAAATAATGCAGTTCAACGCAAAATTCTCAAAGTTTTAAATATTTGACAATTTTTGTTTGACAGTTAGCGTAAAATGGGTGTCTTTTTAGTGTTTTGTGTTATTTTTGGATTATTTTTAAAGTTGGCTGTTGCGCAAGGTCCTGTTTCACCTTGTCCTCAAATATTTCGATATGAAAACGATGGTTATCGGTGGTTTGGTACCATCGAAGCACCGAATCCGCCACCTTATGGATCTGAAATGACCATTCAGATCAGAATGGCTATTAGAGCTCGTCTCCCGTCAACTTATGTTGGGAAAATAGAGCTAGCAGACGATAGAGACGTGGTTTTGCAAAAGATAGCGCAAACTTGGCCTATCAAGTACAGAGTGACGTTTCCTCTGACCTCGCCACTTCCTTCGGTAATGAAGATCACATTTGCTGGAAAAATACTCTGTTCTGGTGATCCTCCTTACGGAAGATTCATCACAGCCATTGATCTGGAGCATACCTTGCACTCTGGAGCATCAGCCATCAAGAATAGTCCAAGAGAAAAGCTGGTTATCGGTGGAGCAATTCCTACAATACTTCCTTCACAAACTTATAACGAGTTCAATAGTAAACAAAACAATAAGATTGTTCCTCCTAATTCGAAGTATCCCACTGTTGACGTAAGGAATACGTTTACTGGTGATGATGAAATTGTTTTCAGAGCTGATCCTCCAAAACCAGTGATTACGCAAGCTCAATACTACCAAGAGAGCATCTGTGGAACCACAATGATAGAAAACCCTCTCATCTTGCACGGGGACTTCGCTTCCAAGGGTGATTGGCCTTGGCTTGTAGCGATGTTCCTGAAGAAGCCGAGAGGGCTTGAGTTCATCTGCGCCGGCAGCCTCGTGTCGGAGAACAAAGTGGTAACAGCTGGACACTGCGTGAAGAAAAAGAACGGATACAAAATCAATTCCGATGATCTAGTGCTGAAAATAGGGGTTCACAATATCCAAGACTGGACCGAAGAAACATCAGTAACAAAGTCAGTCTTAAACATAAAGATACACGAGCAATACGACATTGGTGCAATCCTCAACAATGACATAGCAGTCTTGACACTGGGTACTCCAGTAATATTCACAGACTACATCAGGCCAGTGTGTTTATGGACCGGTGATTCAAATCTTGAATTAGTTGTTGGAAAGATTGCATCAGTTGTGGGATGGGGCAAAGACGAAAAAGGAGCCCCGGCAACACCAGAACCAAAGGTTGCAAAGGTTCCTATTGTTTCAACAACAACTTGCAAAGCCTCAAAGGTGGAATTTTTTAGGCTTACATCAGACACTACCCTCTGTGCTGGGGCGAGGGATGAAAGTGGTCCATGCAATGGAGATTCTGGAGGAGGTCTCTACATGAGACACGGAGGCAGATGGGTGCTTAGAGGGATTGTTTCCAAGTCTTTGAAAGACCCGGATTCGTACAGCTGTGACCTGAAAGAGTTCGTCGTGTACACAGATGCTGCCAAATTTGTTGACTTCATTAGATGACCAGTAATCAGGTATAATACATCTATAATTAATTTAGTACTTAATGCTGTTCTGACATTTGAATGTGGATTAAAATCAACGTTGTAAAAACGTAGCCCGTAGTAAATAAATATACATGAAGATCCTAGGCTCTTGCTGAAAATATTCATATTTTAATATTCGTAGCAACTTGACGTTAGGAATTTAAAACCGGGTTTATCTTAAATATTTCGCGAACATTACAAGTGGCCAAACATTTAAAAAAATATTTTTCCGCAATTGACAAGTTCAAGGACATTAATATTACGTGTTTGGAACGTCAAGGGGTCCACACACCCGTCACACTAAGCTATAAAAGATAAAATATCATTTGGCTTGGTCTATTATTTCAGCATATAGCTCGCCACTTATTCCCATTGGGAATGTACGGCGAGCGATATGCCGAAATACGTATCTTTTATAGCTAAATTTAATTTTATAAGATTTTGTATAAAGACATGAGTCTGGCGACACGTGGCGTGACATTACAAATCTACAGATCTATTCCGAGAATGATGAAATTTTGCACACTTGTCCATCAAAAGATGTTGAATGTGACTGTTTACTCTTTCCTCTCCTCAAAAAACCATCCACACAGCATCTTCAAAGATGAGATAAGTCCATAGGAAAATTATTTTCCCCAGGGCATCTTGTGTGGAGAAAATTTAAAAAAAAAACGAATGTGCTTTAGACCACACGACTGAAGTAAGACTTCACCAATTTATAAAAGAACATATGACATTGACATTGACATTGGGGTGACATATGAAATTGGGGTGACCTATGAACCTGGGGTGTCTCACGACCGTGGGGTGACATACGACCTTGGGGTGGCCTAGTACCTCGGGGTGACCTACGACCTTGGGGTGACCTATGACCTTGGGGTGACCTACGACCTTGGGGTGACCTACGACCTTGGTGTGATCTACGACCTTGGGGTGACCATCCTTATCTATATCACTCCCCAAGTCAAGCGTTCGTAAAGGCCCGACCGGTCGCCTCGCTATCGATCACCGTTCGCATCGATTACCGTTCGCATCACACTTTTCGTGACATCACACTTTTCGTAACATAATACTTTTCGCAACGCTCGAGCGTGCGTAAAGAAGTGTTACTTAAAAATTGTGATGAAATGACACTTTTTTAATTATTTGCTCTTCCGGTAAATTGGACACACAACCATTGACTTCACAGCCAAAGAGTTCGTCACTTTTACATGATGTTCATCCATTAGCAAAGTAAAATATAAATTATCTAAGATTTAGTTTTGAATATATATTTAAAAACATGGCTGACTTCATAATTTAATATTCAAAAAGCTGTCAATCGCAGGAAAGCCACAAATAATTTATAAATAATCCGTGAAACAAGTTTTTCATAAAAAATCTCTAATCTGCATGAATTGGTTTGGGCCAGTTTTTTTGAAATATGTATATCTATACGCTTATTCAACTAGACAGTTTAACCTTTGGACAAAGACACTTTAAATACATAGCTTGCAAACTATACAAAACAGTACCAGCTACGATCAGATAAACTGACTTATTGACAAAATTCGAACAAGACATAAAGAAATGGATCGTAAGTATTGGACGCCACACTATTACAAACATAGCTTTAAAGACATTAAAAAAACATGGAATGAAGTAAATCAAATATTGGGAAGGAAAAATAAATCCGATTGTGACGAAATCAAATCTAAATATTTCTTAAATTCTCAAGCGGCGGATGTGACGGTAAAAAACTTTGCAAATTTCTTTGACGAGGGCGTAAATCAGTTATTACACGAATGCAACGTTCGAGCGTCCGAGTGGAATCAAGAACATTTGCAACATTCAATGTACCTCACCAAGAGCTAATGCAAAACAAACTGAATGCATTATCGAACGAATGAAAAACTCCAAGACACCGGGCGTGGATCTAATTCGCATGTATGATCTAAAAAAACATGTAAAATTACTTAGTCCTATGATTACCCACCTAATAAACAGAATTATTGACACAAGCATCATTCCAGCTGAACTAAAATGCAGCATCATAAGGCCCATTTATAAAAATGGAGATCACACCGTAATAAATAATTATAGGCCTATTTCATTGTTACCCGCATTAGAAAAAATCTTAGAAAAATAAATATCGATAAATTTGGATAAATATTTAAATAAATTGGACATTATTGATGAATGTCAGTATGGCTTCCAAAAAAAAAGCTGTGGTAAACTTCTCGAAAAATTTTCTAATTTTATAAATTCACAGCTTAACTCTAGAAAACATGTACTGGTATTATTTATTGATTTCTCAAAAGCTTTCGATACACTCAGCCACACACAATTAATCAAGGTACTTGAAATCATAGGAATCCGTGGTAAACTACTATCATTTTTCAAAAACTATTTAACAAATAGAAAAATGTATGTTAAGATTTTGAATGAAATGAGTAATTTTAGATTTATAAAATCAGGAGTACCGCAAGGGTCAATTTTAGACCCTAAATTATACATTATATATGTCATTGCCTTGTCTAAACTGTTTAAAATAGCCCGTAGATGCATTTTTGCAGATGATACTGCACTAGTTGTATCAAATGAAAACCCGGAAATTGCAATTAATGAATTGCAAAGAGACTTTAACGAGCTACTCAAATGGTCTCATCATGTAGGACTAATTATTAATGTCAAAAAAACTAAATGTATGTATATAAGATCACCGAGCCTGAAAATGTGGAATTTACCTAAAATAATTGCACATAATTTTGAATGTATACATAAAAAAATTGATAACATTTGCTAATGTGAAAAAAATGATTTTAAAAATGAATATACTTACGTTGGCATAATCGTAGATAATAACTTTAAATGGGATAAACAAATGATCAAAATTTGTAACCAGCTCCGATGTTTGGTGAGTAATTTTTATAAATTAAAATTTGTGTTGCCTCGATGCACTCTCAAACTTATATATCATTCTATGGTCGAATCCATACTTAGATATGGAATTCGAACTTGGGGACACTCGAGCAAAATTAATATTAAATACATTCAAAATTTACAAACTGCTATAATTAAAAAAATTGTTAAACCTAGCATTTACAAACAAAGAAACAACCTAAAATTACTGCATGGGTCTGAGGGCCTATTTCCAATTAAAGGGCTTCTCCGGTACATTATAATTATGGATAATTTGGGAGAAAGCACGTATAAAAAATTGTTGGTGCATAATCACACAACAAGATTTACCGAAAACAAAGGCCTAAAAATACCACAAATATCAAATAAGTATGGTAGCAGAACGCTCGAATATATAACACCCTTGATTTACAACATGTTAAATCAAAACATTAATTTAAAAAATAATGAGGAACCCTGCCATAAACTGACAAAAAAGTGGTTAATAAATGAACAATATATTTATCTATCTTAAATCTTATATTAAGTATTAATATTGTAACCTAGGCTAATCTGTGTTATGTAATAATATTAAATGGTAGAACCTACAGACAAGCTGATCTTATATTTTATCACATGTTATTATTTTCAATTAAATAAAAAAAAATTAAAAAAATAAAAAAAAATTGTAAAATAAATCACACTTACACAGAAATAACTATTCACATACGACCTAACCCAATATTAAGTTTTAAAGACCTAAAGTTGAAGTTTAGACTAACAGATTTCAATACTTCGTTTGTGTGAAAGCACTATGAAACCAATACATGATTTTACTTCGATGGCAAGCCAGAGAAATTTTAACCCATGTAAAATAAATGAAAATATTAGAATCCTTTTTTTTGTTTGTTTTTGGGGTGTTATGCCGTGTTACGCTACCTCCTCCTTTAGCCAACTTTTTGGACAGCGTTACAGTATCCATCATCAGGGCAGATGTGTCTATGATGGACACTGCAACGCTGTCCGAAACGTTGGCTAAAGGAGGAGGTAGCGCAACACGGCATAACACCCCAAAAACAAACAACAAAAATACTTTTGGCCGTCAAAATCTAAAATCATAATAGATTCATGTCAAATTTAACTCCATAAATAGATTTCAATTTGGGAGGCGGGTATGGGCACCGCCGCCTCGGGAATCATTTATTGGATAACCAACACCTCTGCCGTAGGTCACCCCAAGTGGTTTGCTACGTTTGGCGATTTAGCAGGGGTGCCCGGGTTCATGGGGTGAGGTTTGTCCAGGTCTTGGCGGCGGATGCGTCTGCCCACCTGCTGGTGGCGGGCCGGATCAAGAGAGTCTGGTTGAGGGAGGCCTTTTAACCTTTCCAGCCGAACTCTCTCTACCCATTGCCTTGCTCCGCAGTTAGAGAGATGGATTCACACATCCGTCACTCCTGGACACACTGTCCCCCTACCTACCCATCCCTCATACCTTTTTCCTACAGCAACTACAGATCGCTAACGTACAAACTGAGAGAATGGTTGAGGGAGTCCCTTTGACTTCTCCAGCAGTACTCTCTCGGAACTTCGTCTTGCACCGCAGTGGGAGGGATGGATTCATACGTCTGTCACTCTTGGGCACACTGACCCCCAGATTCCTTCCCACTCCTAATACCCTTTTCCTTCCCAGAACTTCCTATACTTGCCTTTCTTAAAAAGACTCTCCACACAGCATCCCCTAAGATGACACAGGCCCGGAGAAAAACTATTTTCCTCAGAGCCTCCTGTGTGGAGCTAATGTAAAAAAGACAGTATTTAGTAGTTTACTTCATTTCCTCCAACATTTATAAGATAACTCTCTTCAAAAGATTTACCCACCCTTCCAATCACCTTTCTGTTTTAATTCTATTCAAATAAATATGTATTTTACCTTAAATATTCTTCCCCTCCGCAACGTAAGCAGATATATGCGTTAAAAATACGACAGCAGTCAAGTACAATAAGCGTGTTTACACGTCAGCGCGTGTGTCTCCATAGAAACCGTTATAATTCCGTTATTGTTTTAGTTACATCCGTAAAATAAAAAGTGAAAGGTCGATAGTGAATTATGCTGCACATCTCTATTCAAGTTGTCCATAGAAATACATAAAAAGAACATTCTGTCAGACGCGCAGTCTGACACATAATTTATACCGCCAAATTTCCGACGGGCGCCCGACATCGTTAATTTCTATTAAATATTTTTATATGAAATGATAAAAAAGTGAGGTG
This sequence comes from Limnephilus rhombicus, assembly GCA_929108145.2. Taxonomy (NCBI): domain Eukaryota; kingdom Metazoa; phylum Arthropoda; class Insecta; order Trichoptera; family Limnephilidae; genus Limnephilus; species Limnephilus rhombicus. The sequence continues at coordinate 34,981,378 of OV815297.1, forward strand.
ACAAAAGTGTTTATTACACATTTATACAATAGAATAAGTATTGTTGTTTACATAATCTGTGATTTTAGTACCGTTTTCACATAAAAACATCACGTGAGTCATTTTCACATTTTTTTAATGTTTGCATTCTAAATTTTAATATTTACAAATATAAATATTTATTTGTAATATAATAATTCGAAAGCTTATTTTGTAACCTGTCTAAAACAGTTTTTACTATTCGGCTACGTTCAGAAATGTTTCATTTATAGAGCTTTAATTGTGAAGCGGTTATAACTAAAAGTTTTCGTAAAATGTCATTTCGTTTAAGACACCAAAAGCTAATATTCTCGAAAATTCGGAGGGGTTAAATACTATTATACTATTTTCATTCATATACCTACACGCTTCGACACAGGTATATCCTAGTGATATAGGCATAAAAAAACCAATGTAAATATACTTTTTATAGATAAATAATAAATAAATCAAATAAAATGATTCAATATTTGCGGAGGCTTCCTAAGAATTTTTTGGAATGTTATTAGTCATCACTATTCACACCGTCTCGTCGCGTCGTCCCACTGAAACCAGAGACACTACTTAGAAAAGACCCAAAATGGTTTTATTTGTCATTATTTAAGAGGACATTACCAGAGAAAACCAGAAATATGTCATTTTCAAATCAGATTTTAGACGTATTGACTCTTTTCCACAAAAAATTATAAATGAATTTCGAAAGATTGTTCTTTTATCTAGCATTCGCATGTAATAAATTTTGAGAATATTTTTTAATTTTTAGTATAATAAGGTTATTCCATAGGTCGTTGGCAGATTTGTTAAATTTTCAAATAAGATTTTGTATTATACCACACCCATTTCAAATAATATAATCATGCAGTAAAATAAATCAATACATTATCTAGCAAACGCATGTTTTAGAATTTTAATTTTAGTTTCAATAAAATCATTAAAAAATATGTACCTACCTACATGAGTCTCTTGACGAAAATTGGTCCATTTGTGTATTTATTTGCGCACTTACAAACTAATATACTTCAGATTTTTTTAACATTCTTATTAAATTTAGACATTTTTGAAAAATGATAAATACTTATAATCAAAAAATAATTACAAAAAGTACATTATTTTAATAGTTTTATCGTCACGCCTTTCAGCATTTTTGAATGAAGGTATAAATTAAAGCTAATTTGGATTGAAATAAATTCGATATTGAGTTATAATTTTTAAAAGCTGGTACGGAGAATAATTAATCTTTCTCATTGTAACCGCTCTGCACGATCGTAAGAACAACTTTCAACGAAATGTGGATTTTCGTCCGCTGGCTGGTTAAACGCTCTTAATAGCGAGTACTCGCCATTCGTTGCAATACGACCTCCGTAGTCCAGTGGGTAAGACTCTTGACTCACAATCCGGAGGTCGCGGGTTAGAACCCGGCATGCGCAAATAAATTTTATTTGATTAATTTGTGTTATTTCACAATTAATTCATTTAAAATAATATAGTATATTTGCGGCATGATCCAGAGTGGAAGATACTATCAGTATCGCCCTGGTGTAAGACCACCATTCAGAATAAAACGTTGCTTGAAAATGTCTTTAGCGGTGTTTGGTGACCAGATCTGAATAGCCAGATTACTTCCCAACCATCCTTTTCCCCACCTCCTTCCCCTCCCCACTACCTTCAGCCTCACAACATACCCCAATTGGGCATGCCAAAGTCTCACTGGCACCAAACGGGAGCAGTTGAGATTCTTGTGCGGTATTCACTGTAAAAAAAATAAAAAAAATAAAAAAATAAAAATAGTTTCTCCCGGCGTGTCCTTTCCCAAGCATCCCCATTTCCCATCCCTGGCGTTCACGTCTTTGCGGGCGTGCGCACAACAACTCACCAAAGTTTCATCGCAATTCGATGAATGGTTCAGGAAGGCATAATATCCACTGGAGCTACAGCGCAATTTAAAACTTTTTTCTCCGATTACTTGAAATTGTATTGGTGATCATTTTGAACATTTTCCGCCCACATTAAAAAAATCACATCTCGGAATTTTAATTAGCAAACATACTAACTGACTATAGTTCTATATAGCCAATGAATCCGCCTGTCTTTTGTCGATTGTCACATATTCGTAGGATTTATAAAAAAAAATATTATAAAATCGTTAACTTCTACGTAATTACTTACAAATGAGGGAAAATTTTGCCAAAATTGGCAGCAAAGCATACCGAGGTATTTTAAATAGTGCCACATTTTGGCAAAAAGCGCTCCAGTGGAGAAGTGATTCTTTAAAATAAATTCTTTAAAATGTTGAAGGAGTTCCTTTTTTGAACACTTGTCGGACCAAAAGAAATTATAGGTATTACTACCGTTTCGTTAGAATTTTAAGTTACTAGTACATCTTCCAGGAAAGGACTAGTTTCCATGTACCGCATTTCTAATAGATCCGTGTAATGTCGGTGTACGGCAAGTTCGGTGTACATGGCTTGGGGCGGAACAAATGCAATTAAAAGCTTCGCAGAAAATTACATATTTCTAAAAACGGCCATTACCGTCCTTTCCTGAAATCTAATTTGGTAAAAATGTACAAGACCGCTTCACGAAGAATACAGAATGGTCCTTGTCGAAGTTCGATACACGGATAATACGAACTATTCCGTTTTTAATTAACACACATTCAAAAATGACATTTGTCGGAAATCCAAACCTTACAAAATAAAACCTCAAATTATAATATTTAATTAAATGAAGACAATATTAGCGAAACTCAATCGAAAATCTAGAGACAGAAAAAACAGAAAAAGATATTGGCTTCACTGGGACTCGAACCGTCACTCCTGGAGTAACCGACCGCAAGATTCCTACTTACCGCTCACATCTTTTTCCTTCCCAGAACTTTAACTCTTTCCTTTCCTTAAAAGACTCTCCACACAAAAAAAATCTTATTTATATTACAAAGGCGAAATTTGTATGCATGCTGTTTGTTACTCTTTCACGCAAAACCTACTGAATAGATTTTAACGAAACTTTACAATAATATAGCTCATACATCAGAGTAACATAATATACCAGCTCTGGCAGTATGAAATTTTAATAAATATGCAATAGGTGGCACGCGAGCTATTTGAAAACTGAATGTACCGGGAATGAATATTTGGAATGCAGGAGGGGGAAAGGGAACTCGGGAGGGGAGTTTGCGGGACGGAGGAAGGGGATAGAGGGAAGGGGGAATCGGAGTGGGAATGCGAAAGGGGAAGGGGACGCGGGAGAGAAAAGGGAGGCGGAAGGGGAACGGGACAAATGGGAAAGGACACGCAGGAAGAAATTATTTCTTTATTAAATGGTAGAGCAACGCATGCCGGGAACCAGCTAGTGATTAATATTGTACTGATGTGTTCTTTCAATTGTTCAATTTGATGAAAAAACAAATACAGTAAGTCTTAGAATATTTGCCTAAACCGGAATTTTTTTTTTAATTTGATGCAAGTGGCCCATTATTATAATATCCTCTGATTTTCACGAGGCTGCTCTTGTTATAATATACGTAATTTCATCGTTATTTTCTGGTTTAGATTGGTTTAATCTGGTTTAGATATTCGGTAGTATATAAAGATATACAGTAGGTTATCTCATGGAGAACTCCAGTCCAGATTTGTTTTTTTTAATGAATAATGACCTTCTAACTTAAATAACTGCATTTTTATTGTCATTTTTAGAGTTAGTTTTAATAGTTAAAATAATTGTCAAGATCCCCAGAAAACCACCGTATGTGAATCGTGTGACGTCATCATTCCTGAAAAAATACTATAGGATCGGGCAATCGGCTGATCAACTGCCGCCATTTTGAATTCCGTTGTTCGAAGTATTCTCCCTAGAAGTAGGTAGCATTACTATTTTTTTGTGCAGTAGTTTTTGAATATTTTCAATAATAGAGATAAACTAATAAGAGATACCTTTATTTTTTAAACATTATTTAGGCCAAAATAATGTTTCAATAAACACAACAACTAAATCTCTATATGTATGTAAATAAACGAATAAATTAATACGATGGCTTGTGTCATATCATACATTCCCATACAATGACTTTACGGTGACACGTCGAACAGTGACGTCACCACTAAAATTTCAATAATGCCAACTTGACGGCGTGTTTTTACGACCCGATTAAAAATGGACTTTTTAATAATTTTTTAAAAACTCTGCGTTCATTATTATTAAATAAAACTTATGTATTCAGAATCAGCGTTTATTGGTCTATAGTCTATATTATGAACATATTTTAAAGCCATAATATTTTTCACTGGAGTACCTTATTACCTGCTTAAATTTTACGCCTCGACTATGAATGTTTGAATGGAAAAATTGGGTAAGTTTTAAGATTTTCACGGCCAAAAGCATTTTCGTTATTTGTTTTTGGGGTGTTATGCCGTGTTGCGCTACCTCCTTCTTTAGCCAACGTTTCGGACATCGTTGCAGTGTCCATCATCAGGGCAGATCCGGCAGATCCGGTAGATGTGTGACATCTACCGGATCTGCCGGATCTGCCCTGATGATGGACACTGCAACGATGTCCGAAACGTTGGCTAAAGAAGGAGGTAGCGCAACACGGCATAACACCCCAAAAACAAATAACGAAAATGAAAAATTGGGGGTTTAAATTTAATGGTGATTTATGAAATCACGGGGGCGTTCGGAAAGGTTGTTGGAATTTTAAGGGTGGACTAATGAGATCTATCAAGTGTAGTTAACTCACCCGGCGGCGATATGTCGATTAAATATTACATTTTAAATGGAAATTAACATAAATTTATCGGCCGAAATGTCCCGTACGTTTAGTTTAATGACCCTTTTAGCTTGATTAATAATTCTTCGAAAAATGTAAGCCTGTAGTTTATCGTAACTTGATTGCTCGGTTGACAACCTATTTAATCGTAGATTAAATTTTAATTAACTAAATTTTGATTTTTGGGAGGTCTTGGGATCAGATCCCGTCACAGTGCAAATAAAAAAAGAGCACTGCCAAACGAACAACAAAATTTTGAAGAAAAAGATAACACTAATAATTTAAACGAAAGAGTACAAGACCCACAAAAATAGAAAACAATTATGGTCGCAACTGGGACTCGAACCCAGAACGTCTCGTCTTTTTTTATATATGAATACCGCACAAGAGTCCCAACTGCTCCCGTCTGAAGCCAGTTAGACTATGGCATCCCCAATTGGGGTATGTTGTGAGGATGAAGGTAGTGGGGAAGTACCTGGCTATTCAGATCTGGTCACCAAACACGGCTAATGCCATTTGAAGCAACGTTTCAATTCTGAATTGTGGTCATACACCAGGGCGATACTGAGAGTATCTTTCACTCTGGAACATGCCGCAAATATACTATATATTATTTTAAATGAATAAATTGTGAAATAACACAAATTAATCAAATAAAATTTATTTGCCACGCCCGCGCCGGGATGCGTGCAAGTAAAGAGCCTTACCGCTGAACTACGCCGGCCGTCTATCCGGGACGGGCGCCCTTACCAATGCGGCCATTGCCATTGCCACCTTCCGTCAAACCGTCATAATTGTCAATCACATATTCGTTATTTGTTTTTGGGGTGTTATGCCGTGTTGCGCTACCTCCTTCTTTAGCCAACGTTTCGGACACCGTTGCAGTGTCCATCATCAGGGCAGATCCGGTAGATGTGTAATTTTTAGTCGTGAAGTGTGTGCTTATTTACTTCGAAGCGATACCGTGCCGCCAGCACCACTAACTTTCACCAGTACAAAATAATCGTGACAAGCAGTGGCGTCATCGTCGCGGAACGGAATAGAAAGTTCATTAAAACGTGGTATTTATGCTCGCCAGGGGCAAGTCCGTTTGCGAGACGCCGACGGAAGTGGCTCCATCTCTTAATGAAATCTAAAATTAGAAATCACAATGGTAAGAATTTAAGAAAAAATAAAATAAAATAAATAAAAATTACAATGGTTAACTTTCACCAGTACAAAATAATCGTGACAAGTAGTGGCGTCATCGCCGCGGAACGGAATAGAAAGCTCATTAAAACGTGGTATTTATGCTAGTCAGGGGCAAGTCCGTTTGCGAGACGCCGACCGAAGTGGCTCCATCTCTTAATGAATTCTAAAATTAGAAATCACAATGGTAAGAATTTAACGAAATAGAATTACAATGGTTAAAGCGAATTTAGTCAATATAAATCAAAATGGTTTACCACAAGCTGGCATTACTGTATACTTAGACATGGTTTTTTTGCTCTATTAATATTAAATGAATTTTACTAGAATTAAAATTACACTGGTTAAAGCGAATTTAGTTAATATAAAGTTATAACACAAAATGGTTCACCACGAGCTGGCATTACTGTATACTTAGACATGTTTTTTTGCGTTTAGCTTTGGTGTAGCCGTCAATCACCGGATACCAAGAGCTATTGAGCTTAGCTCCGTCGTCTCTATTAATATTACAAGGATTTTTGTAGATTTCAATTGCCTCCGTAATTAGGCGTGCTCTGTAAGTTTTGGGTCTTCCCAAGACCTCAGGAACAAATCCAAAGTAATGGCTGGTTTCGATTAAGTGCTCAGCGATTGCCGATTTATCAGGGTGGCCGAGTTTGCAAGCACGAAAGTGTTCTGCTATCCTTTTGGTGATCGTCCGCTCTGTTTGGCCTACAAAAACCTGATGATGGACACTGCAACGATGTCCGAAACGTTGGCTAAAGAAGGAGGTAGCGCAACACGGCATAACACCCCAAAAACAAATAACGAAAATGCTTTTGGCCGTGAAAATCTTAAAACTTATCTGTCAATCACATATTTCAAATTTTATAATTAATAATATTATCTTCGACAAATTTTTCCATATCATAGGCAACTACCTTTTTCATTGGAAACATAGTTTTAATAACTGGTTTGTAACCTAGATAGCGTCCCGGATAAATATATCCTGATTTATTTTTAAATGGAACATATATTGACAATCAATGAAATATATCATTGAAGAAGAAGGTAACACTAATAATCTTAACGAAAATATGAAAGAGAACAAGACACATAAAAATAGAAAAAGATAACTATATTCAATGATATTACATTGATAGAAATAACCTTAAAAAGTGATAAAAAAGTGTTGTAATAAATAAATTGAACAGGTTTTTTTTTTAAGTACACTATCATATCATCTGGGAGGCAGGTTTTATCGATAAGTATTGTATCGATAACTTTCGGTAATTTCTTAACGTTGTCCCTAGCAAGACTGCAGATTTTCAACGAATAAATTAGTTGTTTGTACGTTAGCAGTTGTCCTAGAGAACGATGAGAAGCTACCGAATATTATCGATACAATCCTTATCGATCAAATATTATGTTAGGGGTCCAGAATAAGCGCCACAAAATAAATGTTTTTATTACTTTCACCAGCAATTTTTTGTTTAAATAATTTTCTTATTAATTTCATTGTTTCTTTTTTTTTATTATGTTGTCTTATCAGAAGTAAAATTACAAGGAGGAAATCTTACTTTGGCTATACTAAGCATGTACATTATGTACAATCTGAAAAATTGTGAAATGTAGATTTCCCGAAAATGAATTAATTAATTTATTTATTTTTTTAAGGATATTTTTACTGAATAAGAAATTTTTCTTTTTCACAGATGACGAAACACATGCAAAAGGACCTAACTACCTCCATGACAGACGTGCGAAGACGAAAGAAAACGAAGTATACAACAATGTGCTGTCACCAGATGGATATAACACGACTAAAATGTTTAATTCGTCGTGGAAATGATAAACCTAAGTACCAAATACCATATTACAGACTACAACCCAAGTGCCATAAACAAAAAAAAAATTCAAAGCTTAAAGCAAAACTCAAATACAAATAATATAATGAAAATCCATTGGGTACCTTAATGGATTAGGACGAAAGGCAGTCAAACACAGATAGGACACCAAGCTCCTATTCTGACCACGCTACGGTGGCGCCACCACCGTGCTACATTTCTTTTTTTTTCATAGGGTGATCTATCTAGTTATAAATATTAAAACTAAATTCCATAAACTTAATTATTTGTTTAGTCAGAAAAAAAATTGCTAAATGGTACGTGACTTGTAGGAAAATATTTAAAAAAAATTATGTTTCGAAGTAGTTCATAATATGTTTAATGTTATGAAGGGATTTTTAGAGTTTTTTTGGAATTTGTTAATTTTATTACTACTGAAAGGTTAAACGGTGTTTAACATATGTATGTAGATTTATGTGATGTGTACATGATGTGCGAAACCCATGGTACAAGCGGGAAATTAGCGAATCTTCGTGAATTTTGTGGGATAACTTATTTTTCACTCGGACTTTCATTATTGAGTTAATCGAGTCCGAATTTGAAATTTCTTAGATGAAATCTGAAAAATAAATCAATAGATAGGGGATTTTAAAATGCGTTGATGCATAGATCCTTTAGATGCCAAAAAAGGAATCGAAATGCTCCGACCAAAAAAGGTATTTTTGTGGTTTATCCCTGTGATGTAGTTCACTAGTTTTCCGCTTATGCTATGGGTTTACGGATACCATATATATTCCTAAATATTATATATATTGAAAGAGGTATTGAAATGATACAATTAGTAATCGTATCTTTTTAATGATTTATTTAATGACCGGTTTTTATTCTTCATTTTCTTCACTTGAAAAAATGTCAAATATTTTCTAAATCGTTTTCTAAATTAGAAAGTCTTAAAGTCTGAAAATAAAATATATGCAAAACTGTCAGAAACATTGATATAGAATTTAGACTAAATATCAATTACAAAACTTTAACAAATTTTTTACAACGCCATTAAAACAAAGGTTTTTTGAATACAGATTGTAATAGCACGTATCCGAAGAATTTAACATGCGATTCCTGAGCAAAGTTGGAGTTTGATCGATGTCATTTCGCTGTCCGGTGATATTTTTTCAATTAAAAAATATGTATTTTTCAATCACACGTCGCCACTGATCACACTCCTACACGTCGCGACGGGATCACGTCACGCGACACGCTTGCTGTTTCGCATGTTACCGTGCTGATGGAACGAGATTGAGTTCTTATCACATAACCCGATTGGTTATACCCAACCACGACGCCACTGATCACACCTCTACATGTCGCGACGGGTGACGCGGCGCGACTGTTTCTTGTGCTACCGTGCTGATAGAACCAGACGAAGTGTTTATCACGTGACCTGCTTGGTGTTCCCCAACCACGACGCCACTAATCACACTTATATATGTCGCGACGGGATTGTGACGCAAAGCGACTGTTTCCAGGTTTATCATACTGATAGAGCGAGACGGGGTGCTTAACACGTAACCCGCTTGGCATACCCGACTACTCAGGTGAAGGAAAAATATTTTTTTGTTGTTAATTGAAAAAAAATTATCATCGGACAGCAAAACGACAACAACATTATTTATACCAAATATGCTCAGGAATCGCGATACGTGATATGATAGAACGAGACGGAGTGATTATCACGTGACCCCTAAAGTCCTTCGGGTACGTTATGTTACATCCTGTATCTGTACAACAGGCGTAATCTGACTAACAATATTTTCGATATAATAATATAATCACAATAATAATAATAATAATTGTTACTTGTATTTGTACTAGATATTTAATTTTTATTTAAGTTTGAACCACGTAATTTAAATTAATGAATGTAAATAAGTAGTTTTTAAGTGAGTTGACCAGTCTTGTGACGTACTACAAAATAATATTATAAAAATAAATGTATTTGTTTTAAGTTCTGATTGATTTTTTTTACTTGTTCTTAATGGTAAATAAAAAAGTGCAATTAAAAAAATTAAATGTATTATTCAATACTGACAACAAACTGCTCAGACTATGTATGTATTATAAATTAAGATAAAATAAATAATCGTTTGAATAATATAACTGTTGCATTTTTATTTTTATTGTTTTATATTAGCTCAGAATAGAGTTGGATCTCGACTAGCATTCCGAAGGTCGCGTGTGTGCAAATAAATTTCATTTGATTAATTTTGTGTTATTTTATAAACCTCCATTCAGTTATGCCGTGTTGCGCTACCTCCTTCTTTAGCCAACGTTTCGGACATCGTTGCAGTGTCCATCATCAGGGCAGATCCAGCAGATCCGGTAGATGTGACAATCTGCAATTGTCACATCTACCGGATGTGACACTGCAACGATGTCCGAAACGTTGGCTAAAGAAGGAGGTAGCGCAACACGGCATAACACCCCAAAACAAATAACGAAAATGCTTTTCGCCGTGAAAATCTTAAAACTTATCTCACCTCCATTCAGAATTGAAACGTGCTTGAAATGGCTTTACCCATGTTGGTGACCAGATCTGAATAGCCAGGTACTTCCCCATCATCATTTCCCCAATCTCCTTCCCCTAGTCACTACCGTTAGCCTCACAATATACCCCGATGTCGGATGCCGTAGTCTCACTGGCTCCAGGTGTTTGGGAGACTTGGGAGCAGTTGGGACTCTTGTGTGGCTGAAGTGAAAACTTCAGAAAACTAAAGTAGACAAGAGTGGGGAGACTACAAAGCACCGCACAAAGTGGAGACCGATTATACTTTCTCATTCTCTCGCATGCTAAATTATATAGATGTATGTGTGTTACCTCTTTTTATTCTCAAAACGGTGCTAAAGAAGTTTAGAAACGGGTAAAATAGAAAAATAATTCTTAAAAAACAACTGAGCAAATTAAAATTGGCCATTGTAAATTATACAAATAATGCTGTTGAGTATGGTGCCATTAAATTTACAATACTTTCACGGAACAGAGGTAAACAATACACCAATCAGGTAAACTGATAAGTAATTCGGTTGTAAAAATATTAAGGTAACTAACTGTTTTGGGTAGGTAGGCTGCAGACTTGATTGATTTATGGTTGCTAATTTTACACTGAAAAATTGTTTAACCCTAGGAATTGTTGTGGTAAAGCAAATAGTAAGAATACCCTTTTAGAGGCACTTGATAATAATTATTGTCTCATTTATTAGACATTTAGAGTCCTAGACATTTCATTCTGTCAGGAGACTCTTGACCATGTCATCTTTGTTAAAAAATCATTCTTCCTTGAAAGGCATTTATTGTTTGCTTATTCAAATTACCCTCAACATTTCTAGCGTTTTTTCAGTCATATATATATATTATAAAAGTTCATAGAAATTATTATTTTTAATTGTTAAACTAACGTTTAAGACAAAATTTTTATGCATAGAACAAAGGGTAACAATTATTATAAGCAATAATTATCAGCCTGAAACACTCATCCACATTGAAAAATCTTCCGAGAAAAGATACATGACGCCAACGGGACTTGAACCCGTGCCTCGTGCGGTCAGCTGCTCTCCCAGTTGACGCCACCTAGCGAGGGATTTAACACTAACAGTGTCTCTCTCGCAAAAATAAAGTTGGTTGTTTTCAGGTGGAAAAAATATAATAAGCAGTAATTGTTGAATGAAACACTAGTATATATTGAATCATTTCGCGGGTATAAGATAAGCCGCCATAGCTCAATTGGGAGAGCACCTGACCGGCAATCAGAAGAACACGGGTTCTAGTCCCGTTGGCGTAATGTATCTTTTCTCGGAAGATTTTTCAATGTGGATGAGTGTTTCAGGCTGATAATTATTGCTTATAATAAAGTTCATAGACTTAAATAACTTCAATGTTTGATAAGTCCTGTATCCTTATAGATTATCCTCAAAACTATAATCTTAACTTTGACGGCACAAAGTAATCTTTTTAGGGTGAATTGCCTGACTCAAAAAAAAATCAGGGTGTGTAATTCACATGCGGTAGAAGTGAAACTAGACAGTCGCTAGATGTCGCTTTATTTTCTTTTGTTTGGTTTTTTAAAGTGGTTTGAAGATTGGATGTGGATTTCACAAAATAAAAATGTTTTTTTTTTGATTTCGTAGGATTTGAACCCTTTACAGCATTATATGAGAACCGAGTTTTTGTGTAGAACTGAGTTGTGACGCATTACAGTTCACCCGAATTTCAAGTCACTAACTTCGCTAAAGAAGTTACAATTAAAAAATTGTCAGCAGTTAAAAAAAACGTGTAACATTATAGTTACTTTCCAGGTTTTCATGGATAGTTTATTTTTTATGAGACACCTTACAAGAACAATTGCTCGTGTCCGTCAAGTTTCGTGTACCTGTGCATAGGGGATCAATGCTACAAACTCCTTAGAGCAGGATCGCATCTGCCCTGATGATGGGCAGAGTAATGCTGTCCAAAAGTCTCTCTTTATATTTCTGTTTATATCGTGCTCTTTCTAATTATTGTTAACGTCTATAGGCATAGAGAAAAAAAATCGTCCACTTTTCATTATGTGAACATTTTAAGTATATTATTATTTGCAATTTTAATATTAATATTTGGCACTTTACAATTTTAATGTTATAACTTTTTCTTATTAATACCTACCCTGTAAATGTTCCAAAACAATAAATAAACTTAAATCTCAGCAAAGTTCACACATTAAACGGAGGCGTCTACTAATATCTATAGGAATTCCAAAAACTGAAAAAATCGAACTAATATCTATGAGAACCAAAGTGTTGACGAATATCTACAGCACTGGCAGAGGTTGGATTTGCAATTATGTATAGCATATTGGAATAACGTAATATTGCGAATGCAGTTTAAAAAGCTTAATTTATGTAAGTATGTAGGTATGCAAAAATCCCCAATATCGGACTATTGGACACATTTAGCTGATTAGTCCAACCTGCGCTCTGTAGATATTAGTTCAACCTACAATCTGTAGATATTAGTCAACACTGGGACCGTCATAGATATTCGTCCGACCTTAGCTCTGTAGATATTAGTCAACACTCTGAAGTTCGTAGATATTAGTTCAACATATGAGCTGTAGATATTCGTCCGACATACAGGCTGTAGATATTAGTATCCGGAGTCCATTAAACGACTCCAGATACTAATATCTACAACCTGTATGTCGGACGAATATATACAGCTCATATGTTGGACTAATATCTATGAACTTCAGAGTGAGGACTAATATCTACAGAGCCAAGGTCGGATGAATATCTATGACGGTCCCAGTGGTGACTAATATCTATGGAGCGTAGGTTGTACTACGTAATTGAAGTAATTACGTAATTAATAATTAGGCTTAAACGTTCAAAGTACGTACATGAAGTTTTTGCATAATATTACGTATTTTGCTGTTTACGAGTACAATAATTTATTGAAGGTCATAATACAAAGATATTTATTTATTTCGAAATACACGGCACCACAACCTAACCTAACCTAACCTAACTGACATAGAAATGGTCATGGTAACAGACTAAATAATTTAGAAGCACTCGAAATAAAGAAAGCTGTTAAAACAAAAACCCAAATATTTAATAATCAGCTAAATGTGTCCAATAGTCCGATATTAGGGATTTTTACGTACATACTTACATAAATTAAGTTTTTTAAACTGCATACGCAATATTACGTTATTCCAATATGCTACACATAATTGCAAATTCAACTTCTGCCAGTGCTGTAGTAGATATTCATCCACACTTTGGTTCTCATAGATATTAGTCAGCAGTTTGAGCTGTAGATATTCGTCCTCAGTTTGGTTCTCATAGATATTAGTCCGATTTGTTCAGTTTTTGGAATTCCTGTAGATATTAGTAGACGCCTCCTCATTAAATTGATTAACTTCGTTATAAATTGTACTACTGCAGTTCATTGTGGTATAAGTTAAATACCCTAGGCAGCTTTCCCTGCCTCGTGGATCCTACTTAGAAATGCACACCCTGCTTCCACGTACCCTGCACACGTACACCAGGCTACCCAGACTATTCCAGACCTGCTCGGTGTCAAATACAGACGGAATGTCGATTAGGTGGTTGGTGGAATGGTCGCCTATTGTTGGTGGCGAAACAATGGTCGATCAAGTGTATAGAGAATTCCAGGCAGGCCTCAAAGCCAAATACAAACCTTCCATTTTTCGGCTTTTTGTTCCCATACAAAGGATTCGCTGAATCTGCCAAAACCTTTATCCTTATTATTTTTAGGTATATTAAAACTTTCAGAAGGACATTTGGAGGACCTTACCTAACCTAACATAGATTGGTCACCGTCCAATAGGTCACTTGCATGGATTTCATAACGACTTGGAAAAAATCGTGTGGATAGACTTTTTTACTAAGATTACGAAAATGTTACTAAAAATTTTTAGAAATGTACAGGTTTTTAATTTTTAAATTAATAAATCCCTTATTTGGGCCCGTGATTAATTTTGTAAAATTCCACACTGATTTTTTTTTTTATATAGCAACACTTTGATTTCAGGCGAATTTTTGAATTTGACATTTAAAGTTCACTAGATTTATTATTTGTTCTCTGCGAACTAATCATTTGGTTTAACTTTTTGACAGATGTTATGAAGAGAACTCCGTATATTTTACGCTCTATGTACGTGTTTTAGAGGTATAATGGTAGTGGTGCTGATTTTACGAGTAACTAAATCAAATTTTATAATATTATTATTATAATTTACAAGTACAATTATATTACATTGGATTTAGTAATATAGACGTATGTTCAACGTGGAAAGCGTTTTTTTTAATGATTTTCGGCTATGTAATTATCGCATTTTCGCACCTATAAAATTATGTCCCGTCTTTCCGGTTTATAAAAAATGGTCTGATTTTTCGGATTGAAATTTTCAAAAAATCGCCAGGGTTTCAAAAATAAAAATGTGATGCAAGTGGCCTATTAACGGTGCGAAAAAACGATAATTACATAGCCGAAAATCATTGAAAAAAAAAACGCTTTCCACAAGAGAGGGCACAGGAGAATAACGAGGCACACCAAAAATATTACATCTCATAAATATTTTTCTCCTTGATCCATCTTATTGATCATAAATCATTATAATGTTCAACGTCTATATTACTAAATACCCCGGGGAAAGGTTTATACTATAAAATTATATTTTTTGTGCATTATTTACTAATTTCGTACGTAAAATCGTCTTCAAATATACCCTTAATAATATCCTATGGTGTTCCTAAATTAAGAACTGCTGTACTGTGTATTTATGAAGAATCGATTCGAACAATTTAGCCAGTGCAGATTTTTTTTTATGTCGGCAACTCGTGCGTTTATTGTTTTAAAGTATCGTATACAAACAAGAAAGTAACCCGCCTCACTAGACTATATCTGTTCTGAGATGGGTACATATACATACACTAGTTGTCTTAAGTATGGACACTTTTAATAAATTTCCTGCATTTGATGTTCATTCGCCCTTTTTTAAATCACGTTGGTGTTTAACTGCAATTTTGTTAGCTAATTAATTCAACAACATATTATGCTGTTATATTTTGAATAGATTTAAATGTTGTTTTTAGAAAAATAACAATAATGCTGAATAAAACAACGATATTGCAAAACACAAATTATTTTTTAATTACGATGAATTGGCATAATAATTAGATAGAATTGCTATTGGCCTTAACTTTTCCACAGAAATTTTTGTACCATGCAATTATTTCCAGGAATCAGGAATTACACTAGTTTCTAAAGAAAGTTAAATAAGAAACTTAGTGGCAGTTTTAAAAACTAGGTTACAAACTTTGAAGAAAAATACTGGAAGAAAATCTGAATTAAGTGAATGTTTCATTAATTTGACCAATATCGATTTATATATCTAATATTCATTGATCCGATATTTAAAGCTCAGAAAATAATTATTAAGATTATATTAAAACTACCGATCACAAGCAGTTCGGTTGAAATCTTTATGAGAATCTGCGTCTTGGACATTAGACAAATTTATACCAAAAACATATTAGCATACCTCTTCAAACACAGAACTACCTTTGTCCAAACTGCTCGAGATACTAGAACCAAAGGGCATAATCTCCTACTTATCCCTTTTGCTAAAACAACCTTTGGCCAAAGAAGTTTTAGATACTTTGCAACAAAACTATATAATACACTTCCACTGGTAATTAGACAAAACACAATCAGCCTTACTAAAAAACCCAGTAAAAATTTTATTCAATTGACAAACGGCCGCGGATGTGAAAACATTACTAATTAAAAAATTGTTCATTGAAAAAATACACTTGGTTTACACGGCCTGAGAGGGTAGTTTATCTCTGTTTTAGTAATGATATCCTAACGAAATTTGAAAATTTTCAAAAGTATTTTGAATGTTCTATATATTTCTTATTTTTGAAGGTGTCGTAAAAACAAATACGATTTATGAAAACTAGATAAAATTACCTTTTAGATTTGTGTATTTAAAATACACTTTAGTTTTCAAAAACTGCCATATTTTAAGATCTAAACTCGGAAAAAAATGGAAAAAAATTTCTTATCCAAACATTTTTGACCAAAATATAGATAAATTAAAAAAATATATAAATTTCAAAAACACAGTCCTTTTATGTAACAAATTTGGAAGGAAACTATCACCTCACTTTTTCCTAGTGCATACAATAAAAAAATATTAAAAAATTTCAAAGTTTTTTTTATTGCCAAAAAAATAACTTAGAAATAATAACGGCATTTCAAACAGATTTCTTGCATCTCTAAAGACGTTACTTTCTTTGATAGGTTTACGAACACATGTATTAGATATTAATATTATAAAAAAATATCACTTTTAAGAAATTCTCTTAAAATAAAGATCTTAAAATGTAAATTTTATCTTTTAAGTAAACTATAGAACAATATTCTGACAGTCCAACTTTGAAAGTACGGCGTTTGTACAATAACTTGATTAAACTGATGTAAACCACACACATAACATGGTAAATATATCAATTATGTGAATAGAAGAGTAAATTCGTCACTACAATAGAAATTATTAAGTAAAATCACAACATTTAGGCACTAACAAAATTTTTTGACATCCCGCCATAAAAACACACCGGGCTGTCTTCATCGCGGGCCGTTGAGAATTAATGCATAGGCGCGCCAATAATGCCCCTGGCGGAGAAAAATTAAAACAACATTCTTTCCTAGTAAATTAAAACCATATACAATGTTGTCAGATCTTCAATGCATTTTAACAGTGTGACCACGTAGGAAAGGTTATTGGTAATGAAACGTGTTTTAGTGTATACTGGGTTTATTTATGTTATTGTAATGACACGGGTTATTGGGCGTGCTGTGGTTTTTTTTTAGTAAGGCTGTTAGTATCTTAAATATAAATCTGACACCAAGTCCTGGATTATCAGCCAAAACAGATCCAATATCAAAGATTTTTTCAAAACTAACTTGTAAGTATTTATTTTTTCAATGGTTCGTTGACTTCGACCAAGTATCCCCGTTGATGATTAACTGTTACTTGTAATATTGAGTTGTTATTTATATTTTGTATTTGTTATTATTATAAACTACTCAGGCATTCAATAAAACAAATTGTAAGTCAAAAAATTAATAAAGATGAATATTAAAAAAAAATATATATATATATACCGAATTTGACCAAATAGAAAGTGTAATATTGATGAATGAAGAAACAAAGAACGACGCCCCACGTCATGGCTTTGCAATCGACGTGACTCCAGAAGAAGAAGTTGTTTTTTTGCGAAAATAGACAAATTCATTTCACGAATAAATTGATTTTAAAAATCCCTCCCGGAACCACAGCTAAAATCTTTTAAAAACCTCTTTATTATTTGCTTTTGAAATGATTTCCAAAAACCCCAGAGATATCCTTATTCCATCCTCTCAAATCCCTTTCACCTCCGTTCTGAAGGACCTCTCCAGCAAGTGGGGAGGATATTGAAAAGGCGGTAGTATCTCTCCCTTAGCCAATGAACAGATAAACCGATGGAAGTATGTTGTGGGTGTGTCCGCGAGCCGCGAGCGATAAAATTGAAGCGAAAAATGTTTAATAAAACACGACTTGTTTTAAATGTAGCAAAAATCTCATGGGAAACATCTAAAATAGCATTTAATGAAAAACTGTGAATTTTTTTATTCATAAAATAACTTTTAAAATAAGTGAAATGAACGTGTATATATAATAATTTACGGAGCATACTTTGCGATTTTCTTCTATCGAGAGAATTTCATATAATTTTAGCTTTGGCGTGGAACATGTCTAGATATTATCTTCAAAAATAACATGTATTTTTTAAGAGCTTAAAAACAATAAAAACTTCAAATGTTTAAGGGAGATATACTCGTACGTAAGAAATCGGTAGAAATTCGGGAAGCGGCGGCATAAACCAGGAGTACAAAATACTCGTTAATTAAAATTTACACAATATTAATGACACAGTTATCCGAAAATTCGCATATGTATTTCTCCAATATTATTTTCCTCAAGTCTTTTATAAAATGGTGACATTAGTTAAATTTTAATCGATATGAATCACAATTCTATGAATTGTTTGTTCAGTGCCCTAAGCCAACCCTATCCAAGTTAGCACTTAAGGGACTCTTCCAGATTTTGCATTGTTTTCTTTCCACCCTCGTCAGCTGCAGATTTTAAGAAAATATTTTTTTTAATAGAAAACAGATTTTTTTTGGATTGAAATGAAAATATAAGAATACCACGCACAACCTCTACAGATAATAGCATTTACATATTTAAATTTTCTTTAACAGCAGCTTCATATTTGATGACCCCTGTGGTCCAGGGACTCTTGACCAACAATCCGAAGGTCGCGGGTTCGAACCATTGAAAATAATATAAACCTAGTATATTTGCGGCACGTTCCAGTGTGGAAGATACTCTCAGTATTGCCCTTGTGTAAGACCACCATTCAGAATTGATACGTAGCTTGAAAAGACTTTAGCCGTGTTTAGTGACCAGATCTGAATAGCCAGGTACTTTCCTACGTTCCTCTTCTCATCTTCTCCTCCCCACTACTTTCAACCTCACAACACACCCCAATTGGAGATGCCATAGTCTCACTGGCTCCAGGCAGGAGCAGTTGGGACTCTTGTGTGGTATTTTTATTGAAAGTAATGGTTTTTCATGTGAGACGCGCAAGTGCCATTTCCATGTCTCACTGCCACACATCAAGATAGGTAACAGTCCTTCATTGTGGACTGTTAACTTCGTTTCTTTGGACAGTTTTTTGTCAGAGCCTACCACGTTCGGTCCTCCATTATTGGAGTTACCTGCATTTGCCCTTCTTTCAATATCTCTATCAGCCTTCCCATTTCTAGTAAACATACTTCCAAAATACAAAACCTTATACACCGGCTTCAAGTATTCACCATTCAGAACTACATATATTGCACGCTATTCGTACTCTTTTTTTGAAACACCATGATTTTAGACTTAATTACATTCATCATTGACTCATAGTCATTATTAATACATACACACTTGGTCCATCCTAGACACGAGAGACTGTAGATCTTCTATACTGTTAGAAATCAGCACCGCATCATCAGCATACAACAGGCAACATACTTTTAGATTAGACAAACCATGTTTACATTTTTCTGTTATTTCCGTAACAAGAATACTTTCATGATGTTAGTATTTTATCAGAATTACGTAAAAAAATCGGAGTTCAGCTAATAATGATCTTGTTAAAAAAATTACCTATGATAAACAGAAAACTTGTTTATATTCATTTATAGCTCTGATATTAACCCTAGACAGATGATCTACGTCTACGTATCTGAGAGACGTAGATCATACGTAGCGCGCTGCATATCTCAGTTAGCTCAATTGCCGAGTTACGGGGCGGCTCTGACACCACGGTAAGTATAATAATTACGGAGAAATAAATACCCCATACGTCCGAGAGACATGATTATCTTTTGTGTTAATTTGTATCAATCAATTTTTCAACAATCATTAATAAAAAATTATGATGAAAGAGAAAGGGGCCCTTTTGGCCCTGAGCTCTGTAAGCCAATATTTCAAAAAGTAAAAAAAGTACCTTTTGTGTAACTTTCAGACTTTTTCGTATGAGGGTGATTTAGCGAAATAAAAACATTAAAAAAATATTATTTTTATGTAAAACGACTGATTAGCATTTAAACTTTCATAACATATGAAAAGAGAACAAGAACAAGAAGCAAGAACTATCAGGATCAATAACAATCTGGTCGACTATGTGGATGAGTATGTATACCTAGGTCAAATAATTTCTCCCGTAGAAAAGCTCTCCTGTAACCTTGAAACCTGAAATGCTAAGAAACAATATTGGGGTTTTAAAGAAATAATGAAAAACAGTAAAACTAGGATAACTATTAAACGGAAACTTTTTGATATCTGCATACTTCCTGTACTTACTTACGGTTGCCGAACTTGGGCACTCACAAAAAGTCACAATAAGAAACTCGAAACTTGCCAAAACTACATGGAAAGAAGAATGTTAGGGAAAAGACTGTCCGATAGAATAAACATCGAAACTATTAAGAAACAAACAAGAAAAAAATGTCACAAAAACAATAAAAAAGCTAAAGTGGAAGTGGTCAGGCCTCGCAATCAGAGGAAGTGAAAAATGGTCAAAATTAGTCATGAATTGGTTCACAAGTGACAAGAAGAGAAAACGAGGTAGACCATTTAGACGGTGGGTTGACGACATCAAAGCCATAGCAGGTGGTACATGGACAAGAGTAGCTAATGATATAGAGAAATGGCGACAGTTGGAGGAGGCCTTTGTCAACTAGTGACATACAGGCAGGGAGTCGATGCATGATAAGTGTTATAAATATTATAAATAATGCACTGTCTGAATAAAGGCTATTATTATTATTAACATATAAAAAAATATGATTTAGATATAAAATTAAACATTATTTTTATTTTAAAAACAGACTTAATATTTAACAGGCTTACAGAATTTTAACAATTATTATAAGCAATAGTTGTCAGCCTGGAACACTCCTTTACATTGAAAAATCTTCCGAGAAAAGATACTTGCCGCCAACGGGACTTGAACCCGTATCCTTCTGATTGCCGGTCGGATGCTCTGACCACTAATGCCCGCCAAATAATTCAATATATACTGGTAATTCAATATAAGCATAGCTCAGAGGTCAGAGCATCCGACCGGCAATCAGAAGGACACGGGTTCAAGTCCCGTTGGCGGCAAGTATCTTTTCTAGATTTTTCAATGTAAATGAGTGTTTCAGGCTGACAATTATTGCTTATAATAATTGTTACCCTTTGTGCTATGCATAAAAATCTTGTCTTAAACATTAGTTTAAAAATAAAAAATAATAATTACATAATTTTGTTATATTTTTTAATCACGATATATTTTTATTGCTTTTATTTAAAGTTCAAAACCCTAAACTAATTATTCGACTATCTTTAAACAGTGCAAGTGTGATAATATGTGAAATATTCACTTAAAAACTTCATTACGTCTCTCAGACGTATGATTATCTTTAAGGTAGGTTAAAATAAGATTATATTTCTAGGGTTAACAATGTTTTCTGAAAAAAGTAATGTAATGAGCTACATTGTTTATTCTTCCAATAATAATAACAAACTCGAAGAACATCACGTGAAGAACATGATTTCTTAATACATGCCAATTATTTTCTGCTTTTTTATCTCTGCAAACTAGGTACAATCAGTAAATACATGCACACTTTGTCGGCATAAGAACTTCTATAAATACGTAGATATGTATTGTACATAACTAGCTGACCCTGCAACGCGTTGCTGTGGCTAATAAAACACTTTGTAAAATCCAACCTTTGTAACCACCGCCGTCTTTGAGTTTATCGCGAAGAGACAGACAGATGCCGCGGAGGACTTTAATTTATAATACGTAGAGATGGTGTGAAAGGTTATAATAATGTGCATGAAATGCTTGGGGTAACTAACGTATTTAAGTTAATAATGATTAATACTGTGTCCGTCTAAATACCTTTTCAATTACCGCAATGTACGTGACCATTTTTTTAGAAGATTGAATGGGTATATTAAGCTATCCGTAAAAGATAGATATATGCCTTCGCGAACTTTTTTGTAGACCTATTAAAGAGAAATATCCCACTATGAATTGTTTTGTTATATCCCAAAAGGATTAGGCAGCGCTTTCCATGAAAGCTACCAGGCGGCTTGACTTTTTCCGACACTTCTAACAATTATCGACATGTTTCAACCAATTTACACAAATCCTTGACAAATTACATACTTAAACCTTCCTCACGAAACACTCTATCTATTGGTGAAAACCGCATGAAAATCCGTTTAGTAGTTTTCGAGTTTATCGCGAACAGACAGACAGACAGACGGCGCGGGGGACTTTAATTTATAATATGTAGAGATATTATGTTCTTAGGCACCTAATTAAAATGTTTATAACTTCGTAAAAGGCGCCACCATTTTTTTATTTTTATTTTTTATTTTTATTTATTTTTATTTTTATTTTTTTTTTTATTGGCAATGTTTATTAAAAATACATATGAAGTTACAACAGTTACAAAGTTACATAGTTACATAAGGTTAACAAAAAATAAAAATAAATTGCCTTTCCTCACCATAAAGAGACAATGCTCTTGTGTTTGGTGAGGGAGTTCTAGCTCAATTAGTAAATTAATGATCGTGTAAGTTAGTAATAACGGCTATTGTAAATAATAAGAAGGTTAAAAAATCTTGTATAATGTAAAAATAAAAATCCTGAAGAGTTTAAAAAAATCATAATATAAATTAAAAAATCATAATAAATGGAAGAATCATGTAAGTTAGTAACAAAAATTATTGTAATAAGTAAGTAAAGGATACGTAAGAAAGAACGCAAGATTTATACAATAGTAGACTCAGAGATTTAGAAACTAAGAAATGAAAGAAAAAAGAAGGAATAAATGATTTATAAAATAGCAGACTTTAAGATACAAAGTAAACATATTTGGGACTTTTATAGTAGTTTCAGGTAATTTTTTAATTTCGGCTTAAATTCCTGCAAATTTATAAATATTATTATTATTTCGATTGTTTGCCTGTTTAATTGTCTGTTATGTCTAATGTCTTGTAAATAGCGAGTTTCCGGCACGCTTTGCTATGCTACTTAATAAAGAAATTGATTCTCCCTACGTGTCCTTTCCCATTTGTCCCGTTCCCCTTCCGCCTCCCGTGCCTCTTCGGCATCCGCTTCTCCTCACGCGTTCCCACTTCCCTCTCCAGCTTCCCCCGCCCCGTGAACCCCCCACTAGAGTTTCGCTTCCCCCTCCCGAGTTCCCCACCCCCCCCTTCCGCATTCCATACATTCAGTGCCGGTACATTCATTTACAGCTCGCGTGCCACCTATTGCAATTTTTTTTTGCAAATTTCATTAAGTCAGATCTCATCGCTTCTTTTATGCAAACCTTGTCCTGACAATAACGAACACAAAAAAAAGAATGATCCAATTTGGTGCAGTCGTTCGGAAGTTATGCGGATGCATACATTTTGGCGATTCATTTTTATTTACATCTGATAGATTTGTCTTAGTCATCCCAATCATTAATAAAAAAATCTGACATTATTCTGGAAAATTTTGATTTGAAATAATGGTTACCGGACAACTCAGAATGAAAGCAACTCAGAACCTCATTGGAAAAGGCATTAAAAGTGATATAAAAAATATGTTTAAAAAATGGTTTAAAAACCTAACCTAACCTAAACCTAAAGTGACGTTAGGTTAGTTTATGGGCTATTTTTTTTTTTCATAGCTTTTAATGACTTTTCAAAGAGGCATTAAGACGAGTTATTTATGAATTGTTATGGAACCGAAATAATAACTCCATTCCCCGACAATTGCCTTCCCCCGGTATACTTATATACAATATACGGTTGGTTTAGGGAAAATACCGTATACCTACTAACGCAAAATATAACAAAGTGACCCTTTTTTATTTTTTATTTATTTTTTATTATTTTTATTATAGCGACTATATAACATTTTTTTTACATACAAAATGCAATGTGAACTTACTAGCTGAAGTCCCCGGCGATCCCCGGGCTTTACACAGAGTTTTCGAAATGAAATGTAAACAGTGACAAAACAAACCTTCCTCTTGTTTTTAAGGTCACAAGTGCAAAATTTATCGGCATAAAGTTTTAGATTTGGATACAAATCAAATCCACGCCATACGCCTGCCAGCTCGCTCGTCCACCACATTCAGACATTATCCTAATATTTCAACCAATTTACACAAAACCTTGACATAATATATACTTAAACCTTTCTCATCAATCACTCTATCTATTGCTGAAAACCGCATGAAAATCCGTTAAGTAGTGTTTGAGTTTATCGCGAACAGACAGACAGCTGTACAGACACGGCGGAGGGCTTTAATTTATAATATTTCTCTTTTTTTATAAAAAGAAAGAAAAACGTTCCCGGGTTACGAACAACCCGACAATATTTGAAAATCTCCTACTACCACCACAGTAAGCCGAAAATGTTGCTTGAGTCGTGATGGAGGACTTAGCCAGCCGAGGAATTGAACACGGAACGCCTGAGTGGAACCAACCATTGATATGCTTGGTGTAACCCTAAGTGACCAGCTCAGGTATGGGGGCTCCATCGAAGCCAGAGTAAAGTTAGCCTCCCAAAAACTGGGCGTACTGTACAGGGCCCGCAGATACTTTAATAGTACACAACTGCTAATCCTGTACAAATTGCAAGTGCGCCCCACGGTTGAATTTGGCAGCCACCTCTGGTCTGGAGCTCCAAAATACCTGAAAAATACCCTTGACTCTGTGCAGAAACGGGCGGTCCGTTTGATAGATTCTCCCATCTTAACAGACGGATTGCAATCTTTAGAGCACAGGCGTCGGGTGGGAATGCTATCCTTGTTCTACCGGTATTACAATGGAAGATGCTCCGAGGAACTAGCATCATTGATCCCTTCGGCACCGGTGCACAGTCGGGAAACACGCCAAACGCGTGCCCAACATTTGTACACAGTTGAAATTTGTCACATGAGAACGGGTCGTTTCTTCGACTCGTTCTTGTGTTCAACAGCTCGGCTGTGGAATGATTTGCCGGCCTCTGTGTTTCCTCCTTCCTACAACATGGGTCTCTTCAAGACCAATGTTTATTCCTTCCTCTCCTCAAAAAGACCCTCCACACAGCATCCCAGATGACATAGGCCCTGAGGGAAATTATTTTCCTCAGGGCCTCCTGTGTGGAGTTAATGTAAAAAAAAAAAAAAAAAAAACCACTGACCGGTATGTAGAGAAGATGTAAACTATCAGTCTTTTTTTACAATTTCTCCTTTTTTAATCAGGAGAGATGTATTGTATTTGAAATTTGCTGAATTGTACTCGTATTTGAAATGTAAGATATTATATCAAATAAATAAATGAATAAATACAAAAAAATTAATAAATTGTGACATTTTTAATTATCACGAATTATTCAATCTATAAGGGTTAATAAATAAAGAAGGTTTCTTTAAAAAAGGTTTCCTAACTACTCTCAAGAATTATAATTTGAAATTAAAACACTTTTGTACTTTCTTCCACTAACTTATATTTCACCAGGACCGGTTTCATCCTACTACGGACATTTTCAGACTGGTAGTTGAAATTCTTATGTTACGGTATTTGTGTACCCCTGCCTAAGTGTGTATATATAACAGTCTGAAAATGTCCGTAATAGCATGAAACCGGTCCTGGTGAAATATAAATAGCTCAGTTGGGAGAGCACCTGAACGGCAATCAGAAGGGCACGGGTTCAAGTCCCGTTGGCGTCATGTATCTTTTCTCGGAAGATTTTTTCAATGTAGATGAGTGTTTCAGGCTGATAATTATCAGCCTGAAATATTATTGATTAAAAATAATAATAAATATAAATTAGTGGAAGAAAGTACAAAAGTGTTTTAATTTCAAATTCTAATACAATGGAATTCCACCACGAATTAACAGTGCAAAAACTAGACTCATTACTCTCAAGAAAGTTAGTGAAATTCTTGCCTGTACAATATATAATTCCGTACATTTTTTGTATATATTTAGAAATCATCATCATATATTATTATTTCTGTCGTTTTGTTGCTTTTTCGAGGACCATGCGGTAACTGTGTTATTACGAAGGCAGATTTTAATAAAGGTTCTTGAATAAAAATGCTAAGAAGCAGCGTGCTTTTATGAATTCTCGAGGCGTATTGGGAAAATTTCAATTGGAATTTTGGAACCCTTTTCATAGAAGTCTGCAGTATAACAACTCTTTTAAAAAATGTAGGGTGACTCGTTCAGGCGAAAGAAGGAATTACATGGGCTGGATATAATAGTGGTAGCCTTTACAAAAGGAAGGAGAGTGTCAATAAGTCATGTTGTTTACATAAACAGAATCAGATGTTATTATAAAAAATATCTACCCTGAATAGAAATGATATTGGAAAATTATAACAAACAAGCTGGTTTCCGACATGCGTTGCAATGCCGTATTCAAATTAATAAATTGTTTCTCCCTGCATATCCTTTTCCGTGTGTCCTCGTTTTCCTCCCACATATCCTACCCTCCCGCGTTCCCTTTTCAGCTTCCCCGCCCACCTTCTCCACTCTCCCGCTCCATCGTCACGCAACCCCCCTCACGCGTTTCATATATTCAGACCCAGTACATTCAGCTCGTTGTTATTATCAGCATTAGAACAAGCTTTGAGCTTATTTTTTTCAGTCGTAAACGGCGCTAAATACTGCAATACGACACCGTCCCAAACTCACACCGGACCGAAATACATAATAACAACATTCTCGATGGTAGAGTGTCGCGTAAACGCACCAATACCAAAGACAGTGGATTCTCTGCTCCTATCCGCATCCACGATGGTAGAAAAAGATTCATATTTGCGCATGCGCATTTAGTTCTGCCTGCCAAGTTTTGCCTGAAGCAGTATACGGGTTAGACGGGGGCATCCAACGGGCAGAAAACGATTTTAATGCGCTTAGGTATAGTGCACAGAATAGCGTAACAAAGCGCGTGGATTAATTTGGTAAGTTTTAGAGAATTTCGCTGGAATAACGGATGCCGATTGATACGTTAAATATCTTTCGAATATCTATTTAATTAATTTAATCTTAGAACTGTAATATTGATGTGAAGCATAAAGGATTTATAGATATAATTTGACATACTATTTTTGTCAGAAATCGGATCTTGTTCGTGGGCTAGTCTGTAGGTATTTATATTTGATATTAGGTACATATATACTTCAGCATCCCTTAATCAAAAAGTCACCGACCGCCACTGGTGGAGAGCTGATGTAAAATCTTATAAGAACATAAAAATCTCGTGTCACGGTGTTTGTGGTCGCACTCCTCCGAAACAGCTTGAACGATTTTGATGAAATTTTTTAAGTATATTTGGTAGGTATGAGAATAGGTTTTAAACTAGATTTCATACCGCTATGTTATTAGGGTGTCCTTATCCAGAATTTAAAAAAAAAAAAATTTACAATTTATTTTTTATTTTTTTTTATTTGACATCAAAAAATACCTATGACCCCAAATTTTAACCAGCCTACCCCAACCATCCCGTAACAGAACGAAATTATTTATGTTGTTGAATGACAGATGGCGCTACGTCCGCCTCATCGAACTTTCATTCATACATGCGTAAGACATTCACGAGAAGCGTCGCGTCATTTTGATATTTCATTCGGCATCATGTTCTCACGTGGGCATCGAGCTTATTTGTGATGGCTAAAGACGGACTAACAAAAAATATCGTACACTCAATTGCTCTTCGAAATTCGTATTGATTTCTTTATTTCATTTTCCTACTTTAGTTGGTGTTTTATTGTTTTTATTGGCGGTCATCGTCTACAGCGCTCCATTCCTCTTTCTGTCATAGATCCCATCCCCACACTTACAATACATTCATTATTTTTTTATTTAACAACCAAAATATTCACTAGAAATAATGTATGGCAGAATAACGTTTGTCATTAACGCTAGTAATGTAAATATTAAATAAT
This sequence comes from Limnephilus rhombicus, assembly GCA_929108145.2. Classification (NCBI taxonomy): domain Eukaryota; kingdom Metazoa; phylum Arthropoda; class Insecta; order Trichoptera; family Limnephilidae; genus Limnephilus; species Limnephilus rhombicus. The sequence continues at coordinate 35,009,330 of OV815297.1, forward strand.
TATTTTTTGTGAAGAAAGACTTTACGAAGAAGTGGCCTTTCGTGAAGTTCTTCCCACCCCATCTCACAGTAAGTTCATTTCAATTATCAACCGTCTTCCGTTCCTATAAGTTTTTCTTTCATAATAAGTACAGAAAAGCAGCACTTTAAATTTCTGTTAAGTTATACGGAACTTTGGCTATGAGAAGCAGTTTCCTTTCACGCTGCATAAGAAATATAATAACAATTTCTCGTTAGTGTTTAGTTTTGCCAGCGATATTTCAAGAAATCTCCTAATGATCCAGATGATAACCGATTAGACACTTTTATATTTACCGTTACAGATGTGACGGCAAGGCAATAAACATGCGTTCCTTTTCGCTATAATACTGCAGCTCGTTCTTACATATTAAATAATGTTGAGACACAAAATGCGCTTGACTGTTTCCTCCAAAGTACTACTTTTTTGCGACGGGAATTGCGTTTGATTTTCTTTGTATGAGAGGGAGATGTATGAAAAATATTGCATGTTTCCTTTGGCGGGGATGCAGACATACGTTCACCGTTTGTCTCATTTTTGACAGTTGTCATTTAGTGTGTAAGAAAGAGGGGCAGCATTATATACTTTTTTTAGTGTTTTTTTTTTATTGAAAGAATAGTTAATACATATCAAAAACAAGTCCTGCTAAGCCAATTGAATTGGCTTGTGAACAGGTGCTTATAGTTTAGTTACATATATATTTTAAAAGTTATAATTTACAGATTCAACATTTTTTTCATACATTTTTTCATACATATCCATATAATTTTTTTTTCCGATAGCCAATTTTTCACCATATATTTAACCTTATTCATAGAATTACATTGCTTTATAGTGTCAGGTAATAAATTAAATATCTTCGTTATATTGTATTCAAACGTTCTCTGTCCGTACTTATTGTTAAATTTCGGAACTATTAACCCGTCGTTGCGCGTGAATCTAGTGCTGTATTTATGTTCTAATTTCTCTTTATGCTGCGGGGTAAATATATGTTGAATTATAATTTTATGCCACCTTAACAGGTAAAATTTTGGCACTCTGAAACAGCAATGTTGTGTTATGTCTCTGTTTGAAAATATTAGGGACGACTAATAATTTTACAATTGCGTTTTGTACAACTTGGACTTGTTTCAGATTGGTTATAGTAGTATTTCCCCATGTTGTTAATCCATATCTTATAATAGATTCGGCCAGTGACATACATTATTTTAAGTGATAGGAAAAAAAAATAATGTGTACATTCTGCCAGCAATTGGTCTGAGTCTTTTACAGGATTTTTTAATATGTTTGTCCCATTTAAAAAAAAAATCTACTGTTACACCACGATACACATATTCTGAAACTAATTCTAAGCTTTCACATAAGAACTTTTTCACTTAAGAACAAAAGCAAAACCAACAGAGCATTAACCCATTACTCCCATTGCGATGTAAGCCAATGGGTCGAGAGAGTCCGGGCTGAAGAGGTCAAATGGTCTCCCGCAACTGACCTCTTCCAATCATGCCTGCCACACAGTTGGTGGACCTCCGCCACCAAAACCTGGACCAAACCGCACCCCTTAATCGCCCCTGCTAAGTCACCAAACGTAGCAAACCACTTGGACTTGAACACATGACTGAGGTGTTGGTCTTCCAAAAAATGGTTCCTGGGGCGGTGGGACCCATACGCGCCCGTTAGACTGAGAGTCTCGAGTTATATACATAGGTATAAAGAGTAAACTTTTGTTAGTATTTCGGAAAGAGCGAATATTTACAATTTTTTTCGTAGAAATTATGTAAGTTTTTATAAAAATGAAAAAGTGAAAATGATCTTCAGAAATGGGCACCTAAATAAATTAATCGTATGACGACATTGTATTTGAATAAAAAATACATTAGATAAGTAAATATAATTTTTGATATATGATCATTTGGGTCGCTAAAAATCAAGAGAACTCGCCGGCCACAGAAAGGATTTATAAAACCCTGTGGCAGGGTGGGAACCTAATGAACTTCTAAACTAAATTTTCCGAGATTCCTGCTTGTCCAACTTAAACCTTTTACCAAAAAGAAGAATACAAAACTTATTAAAACAAATTCCAGACGGTTATCCTAAAATGTACAAAAATTCTCCATTAAGTGTATTAGTGAAGAAAAAACCTACAGAATCACCGAACAGAAAATCTTTAGAAGTGATCTAAACCAAATTTAAAGAAATTTGTAAAAAAAAAAAATATATATCTCGACCCCAGGTAGGCCAATGAAATAGATAATATTATTTTAGATTTTCATGGTCAAACGTGTTTTTGTTATTTATTTTTGGGGTGTTATGCCGTGTTGCGTCCCTAAAATAAATAACAAATAGATTATACGTTTATAATTATTATAACTATTTGTGCTGTGAACAGTAAGCTCCCGCGTCCAAAAAGTATGTTTCTCTCCATTCGTCACACCTGGACACATTGACCCCTAATTAGTACCGGATACCTTTTCCGTTCCTAGAACATGCTCTAATTCTTTTCCTTAAAAAGAGCATCCTCCACACAACATCCCCAAAGATGGCGTAGTCCATGAAGGATTTTTTAATGTAAAAAAACTTTTTTCGGACAGGTACCATAATTTTGTAAAAAAAGTGCTAATAAAAAAGTCCAAATAAAAACAACTTTTTCACATTTGAAAAAATAATATTTACTGAACCATTAAAATGGCCACCATCTTGAAACGGAAACGCAACGAACAAGCAAATTTAGGCAGACTAAACAATTAAAACAGAACTTCGCTATGCTCAGTGAATAAGAATTTCGACATTAGAAATTGTATGATTAATGTTATCAGATATAACAACGCTAAAGATGAGCTTTCTGAAGGCATAGAGTGACTGTGATCTCTACCGATATGAAAGAAAATTGTCGTCACCAATTTACATGGGACCTTACGATTCCTAGGCACCAGACAGGTAAAAAAATTTACAATTTCCAAATAAAAAAATCGATTTCTTTTAATGTTTTAATCAACTTCATCTGAAATTATTAACCCTCTGCCCGTCGCGCCTTTTATGTAACGCGAAATGTCGCGCGGGGTCGCTTAGGACCCCAAAAATAAATATGATTAAATTATGGTCATAACGCATTTTATGTGTTATTTTAACTGATTACTGTCGGGTGATAATGACTGCTTTTAAATAAAAAGAAATATTAAAAATTAGATATTTATATTCAATGCAAGAGCTTAAAAATCAACAAGAATTTTTTTTTTGTAATTTCGAATCATATATATTTTTAATAGAAAACTTTAAAAAAAAATCTAACCAATTTCTATCACTCTTATAACTATTTGAGGTTGATGCAGACTTATTATTATAACAACAAAAAATCAACAAAATACATTGAAAAAACATATAAACTTGATTTTTCATGGTATTTTCTTGATTTTTTTCAGCTTCACGCCGAAAGACGAGTCTGTTTCTCACATCGCATATGCGCAGACTGAATTTTCTCGGCGCTAGCGTCAAGTATAGTCCCTTTTAGGAAGCTACCTAAAGTAAGGAGTCAGTGGGAATATTTAAAATGTACTTAATTAGCATTTCTGTAAAACCTGGGCTTTTAAAGACCCCACGCGAGGGATCGAGGGTTAAGATAAAAATGGGCTCACTTAGGGCGCACAGACTTACCCACGATAAATTTCTATCGATTTACGTCTTCAGTGTTAGAAATGTAAAAAGTAAATAGAAAGAAGTGTTGATATACAGTGGATTTTATTACGGCAAAGTTTCTGAAGGCTTTGTCGCAAAATTTATTAATTTAATACCTTTTCCATTTTTTATGGCAACTACGGGACATGAACACTATTTTTTATCAATGTGAAGGTTGATTTTTGTTGTCGAATTCCAGTGCACCTATTCCTATACATTTGGTTATCTTACTAGTATTTGTGTTTTCGTCTTCAGAGTCACTAGATGTCGCTTTCTTTCGTGTTTTCTTGCCTGTTCATTTTGGAGTGGTTTGAATGTTGGATATTGATTTAAAAAAATTCTATTTCGGACTCTATTTACTCGAAAATGAAAGCTCAAATTAAAAATTTACAACAAAAAATCAACTTCTAATGTGATCTTCTTCTAGATTAAACAGTTTCCTGCTTGTACCACCAGTTTCCACACACCGTGTAAAAAATGGTTTTGGGAAAAATTAAGGTTTTCTGCTTCAGCCATAGCCTATCCCAAGCGTTCGATATTATAGTTCAACAATGGGGACCCCTACTTCTAAAAATTAATCGGCATTAAAGGGTAGATGGAAACATACCGATGAAACCCCACTGCTCCGTTTATATTAAACCTATTACGATAATGCGAACATTTTTTGTTATACGTTTTTCCTAAGACCATCTGCCTGGAGTCAGTGGTATTCAGGCATTCATTTTGAATGGAATTTTGTGACTGACCTGACAAAGTCTGACCATACTTTGCTTATATACAGGGTGTCCGGGGGTACAGTGCATTAACTTCATTCTACATGATAGTATAAAAAATAGTATTATATGTAATTTTTTTTTGAAATTCCAATTTTAAGGGGTACTTTTTTAAAAAATGATAAAATTAGTCCATGTTGTGCGGCCAGTATCATTATTTTCGGCCGTTAATATACGAGCCAATCACAGCCATCAAATTTTGACACAATCACGCCCAGCAATCTCACAGCAAATTTATCGGGTAAGTTTGTACCTCACACGAAGAATTTTTAGGAGGGAGGTATGTCTTTTTGTATGGGAAAAAAGTGGGAATTTCGAAAAAAGTTGTTAAGGCGACCGACGTATCCCCGCTCAAAAAGAAGAAGATGGAGAGATGTCTAATTAAGAATGTTGGAGAGAGCGCGCTAATGTTTAAAACGATAAAATTGAGGCGAAAATTGTGAAAATCCTTCTTCCTACTAATATTATAAAGGTGAAAGTTTGTATGGATGCATGTTTGTTACTCTTTCACGCAAAAACTACTGAATAGATTTAAAAAATTCTTTCACTAATAGAAAGCTACATTATTTGCGAGATCTATAGGCTATATATATTGGTAAGCTCTGGCGTTATGAATAATCTCTGGCGTTATGAAATTATTTTTCATACGTTTTCTGTCGTTAACAAAATCGATTTACTGCAAACGCCAATTATCGCCTTGGAAACGATGTTTTTTTTTTTAATTAGGTTACTATGGATATCCCTGTGATGTTAAAATTCAAATACGTATAAAATACTAATTCCTACTTTACTAAATGGAATTTAAAGAAACTTTACAATAATATAAACATATAGGCTATAGCACAGAGCTTTGGCATTACGAAATTAAAATTGCAATAGGTGGCACGATTAGTAAGATATCTATAATTCTTTAATCGATTCAAATTATTAGGGAAGTAGGTACTTCGCTAATTTAAATATTTTCTATAATAGAATTTTTATTTAAGAATCTTTGTTTTGCAAAATGTCATTCTCAAATTTTGACATCACAGAACAATTATTGTTTTAATTGGATAGACAGGTATCGCATTTTTTAAGTATAAAACTGTACTGGATTTTTTGGTAGAATATAAATAAGAGAATAATAATTCGTACTTAATAACTATCTCTAAAAATGAATCACCGAAATATACGTATGTATGCGAAATGTATAAACCCGACGACTGAACCAAATTGGATACTTCTTTCTTTTGTTCGTTTTTTTGTATAAAACTACCGTTGAGTTCTGGCATTATGAAATTTGTATAAGAAATTATAATAGGTGGCATGCGAGCAGTTAGAAAACTGAATGTATCGGGAACGAATGTGTGGAATGCGAGAGGTGAGTGGGGGGAGTGGGGAGGGTGTGTTGGGAGGGTGTTGGTGGAGGGCGGAAGGGGAGGGGGAGGAGGGTGGGGGAGGGAATTAGGGGAGGGAGAGGGGGGAGGGAAGGAAGGGTAAAGGGGAAGGATGGAGGAGGGTGTGGGGAGGGGTAGGGTGTGGGGGGAATGAGTTTGATGGAGGGGGAGGGAATGTGGAGGGGTAGGGGGTGAGGGGAGTGGTGGGTGGAGGGAGAGGGGGAGGGAGTTGATGGGGGGAGTGGAGTGGAGAGAGGGAAGGTGGAGGAGGCGGAGTGGGGTGGAAGAGGGGGGAGGGAAGGAAGGGTAGGGGGAGGGGTGGAGGAAGGGGTGGGTGGAGGGGGAGGGAGGGGGGGTTGATGGGGAAGTGGAGTGAGGGGAGGGGTGGGTGGAGAGGGAGGGGGATTGATGGGGGGAGTGGAGTGGGGAGAGGGAAGGTGGAGAAGACTGAGTGGAAATCCCCTAATACCATGCGAGCAAAGCCGCGGGAAAAAGCTAGTAAAATTATAAATGCGAAAGTTTGTATGGATGTATGTTTGTTACTCTTTCACGCAAAACATACTGAATGGATTTTAATGAAACTTTACAATAATATAGCTCATACATCAGAATAGGCTATAGGCCATAGCTTAGAGCTCTGGCATTATGAAATTTGTATACAAAAATTGGAATAGGTGGCACGCGATCTGTTTGAAAAATTAGAGGGGGGGTAGGGAGAGGGGGAAGGGGGGGTTGGAGTGGGGATAAGGAAGGTGGAGGAGGCGGTGTGGGTACCTCCCTAATACTATGCGAGCGAAGCCGGGGGCAAAAGCAAGTGTTTAACAAAACACGACTCATTTAAAACAGAGCTAAAATCTCGTGGGGAATGTCTAAAATAGCATTAAAAAAAGTGAAATGAACGTGTTTATTATAATTTTCGCAGCATACTTTGCGATTTTTTTCTATTGAGTGAATTTCATATAACTTGCGTTTCGGCGTGGGTAACGTATAGAATTCAAAAATAGCATATATTTTTTAAAGAGCTTAAAAACTTTAAATGCTTAAGGTACATATGTAAGAAATCGGTAGAAATTCTGGTGGCAGCGGCTCAACCTTTTTTACTTCCAGCATCATGTAGATCCCGAAGTTATTGCATTTTACCCTCGGAGACCCTGTATATTATGTTTTTACTTCCAGCATCATGTAGATCCCGAAGTTATTGCATTTTACCCTCGGACACCCTGTATATTATGTTTTTACTTCCAGCATCATGTAGATCCCGAAGTTATTGCACTTTACCCTCGGAGACCCTGTATATTATGTTTTTACTTCCAGCATCATGTAGATCCCGAAGTTATTGCACTTTACCCTCGGAGACCCTGTATATTATGTTTTTACTTCCAGCATCATGTAGATCCCGAAGTTATTGCACTTTACCCTCGGAGACCCTGTATATTATGTTTTTACTTCCAGCATCATGTAGATCCCGAAGTTATTGCACTTTACCCTCGGAGACCCTGTATATTATGTTTTTACTTCCAGCATCATGTAGATCCCGAAGCTATTGCACTTTACCCTCGGAGACCCTGTATATTATGTTTTTACTTCCAGCATCATGTAGATCCCGAAGTTATTGCACTTTACCCTCGGAGACCCTGTATATTATGTTTTTACTTCCAGCATCATGTAGATCCCGAAGTTATTGCACTTTACCCTCGGAGACCCTGTATATTATGTTTTTACTTCCAGCATCATGTAGATCCCGAAGTTATTGCACTTTACCCTCGGAGACCCTGTATATTATGTTTTTACTTCCAGCATCATGTAGATCCCGAAGTTATTGCACTTTACCCTCGGAGACCCTGTATATTTAGTTTTTACTTCCAGCATCATGTAGATCCCGAAGTTATTGCACTTTACCCTCGGAGACCCTGTATATTATGTTTTTACTTCCAGCATCATGTAGATCCCGAAGTTATTGCACTTTACCCTCGGAGACCCTGTATATTATGTTTTTACTTCCAGCATCATGTAGATCCCGAAGTTATTGCACTTTACCCTCGGAGACCCTGTATATTATGTTTTTCAAATCCCGAAATTCTAGTCTCTCGGTACAAATTCAAAATCAAATGGAATTTCGAATACGATGTAGAGAGAGACAGAGTATAAAATTTTTATCGGCTGTGTCGGTCTAGTAGTCAAAGGGTACTTTGTAAAACAGAGAATTTATGAATATTTTTCATTGTATTCCATTCTGAAAAAGCCTTTGGGAATGCAAAATGCATATTATATTCCGATGATTTCTTTTCTCAATAATCAATTTTAGTACCAGCCCGTTGCTACATGGGTTTAATAATGCTTTGTTCTCATTCCCAGAAGGTTTGCCCGAATTACAAATGCAACAAGGTGAATGCATTTGAACTTTTTTATTAATGTCAATGCGCAGTGGAATACAGTTTTGTGCAACAACACTTTAACGAGAATGTAATTCCGTTTATCGCTACATTCCAGATTTAAAAAAAAAAATTTTGTAATTAAATATATAGATATTTAATTGTACAGAGGAGTTATATAAATTACAAAATATCGGTACAGAAATTATTTAAAAATTGCAATCTCACCAAAGAAGAAGCTAGTTCATGTGCTTGGTGAGCGAGTTACACTAATTATAACTGAAATAGAATAACATTATGCAATAGGTAAGTATATAATAGGATCAATTGAGACTTCTGGATCATCTATATGTGTAGGTGTACATACATAGGATACGTTTTCATACTAAAATATTGTGCACTTATAAGAAATTCGAAAAATCTAAATAAAATAGAGATTAGAAAAAAAAGAGAAAAACAGGTAATTATTTATTATTGCTGATGAAGTGTAGCTTCAGTTTAAGTTTCAGTTTATTGATGTCTTTGGTTTTTTTTTATTTCAGTGGGAAGGTTGTTGAAAAACTTTATAAATAGATATAATTGTTTTGCATTAGTTTGGTATTAAATTTTGGTATTTTGATGTTGTCTTCATATCTAGATATTTTGCAAATTTCTATTATTGGGAATTCTAGTCCGATATTCATACAGGGCTAATTTTTAAAGTGAAAACTTCTTAAGGACCGTTGTGATTTGCGAAAAAAAAACAACAAATTGCGCCAATTTTTTAAAATATTGTTTTTACGCGAATGCCTCACAAGAGTCCCAGCTGCTCTCCTCTGGAGCCAGTGAGTCTATTGCATTCCCAAATGGGATATGTTGTAAGGCTGAAGGTAGTGGGGAAAGGAAGGAGATGGGGAAGAGGAAGGTAGGGAAGTATCTGGCTATTCAGATCTGGTTATCAAACACGGCTAAAGCCATTTCAAGCAACGTTTCAATTCTTTTTTTTTTTAATATTAGCTCCATGCAGGAGGCCATGATGAATTTTTTTTCCTCATGGCCAATGTCATCTTTGGGGATGCTATGTGGAGGGTCTTTATTTAGGAAAGGAAGGAGAGGAAGTTCTGGGAAGGAAAGGGGTACGAGGGGTGGGTAGGAACCTGGGGATCAGTGAGTCCAGCTGTGACGGACGTATGAATCCATCGGCATACGGCTGGAGAAGCTAAAGAGACTCCCTCAACCACTCTCTCCCGATCCGGCCTGCCATGCAGCTGGTGGGTAGACGTATTCGTTGCCATGACCCGGACATACCTCAATTCTGAATTGTGATCTTACACCAGGGCGATACTAAAAGTATCTTCCACTCTGGGACGTGCCGCAAATATACTATATATTATTTTTTAATTGAATTAATCGTGAAATAACACAAATTAATCAAATAAAAATTATTTTCCCACGCCGAGATTCGATCCCGCAACCTTCGGATTGCGAGTCAAAAGCCTTACCGCTAGAGCACACCAGCTGTCAAAAAAGAGATAAACACATACATCTATAGGAATTAGCCTGCGAGAGAAAGAGATAGTATAATCAATCTCCTCTTTGTGCGGTGTTTCGTAGCCTCCCCACTCTTGTCTACTTTAGTTTTCTGAAGGTTTTACTTCTACCGCGTGTGAAATGCACGCTCTGTTTTTTTGGATAATCAACACCTCTGCCATAGATCACATCAAGTGGTTCGTTAAGTTTGGTGACATGGAGGGGTGTTTGGGTTCATGGGGTGAGGTTTGTCTAGGTCTTGGCGGTGATGCGTCTGCTCACCAACTGCGTGGTAGGCAGGATTGAGAAAGACTGGTTAAGAGAGACTTTTTGACCTCTCAAGCAATATCGTCTTGCAGCGCAGTGGGAGGGGTGGATACATTCGCTTATCACTCCTGGACACACTGCCTTAACCACTTCTCATACCTTTTTCGTCTATTTCCTTTCCTTAAAAGACCCTCCACATAGCATCCCCAAAACATCGGAAATATTTTACGACAAACCTAACCCCGTGAAACCGGGCGCCCATGCTAAATCACCAAACGTAGCGAACCATTTGGGGTGACCTGTGGAGGCTGTAGAAAAAAAATCCCTCAGGGTCAATGTTATTTATTTATTTATTTATTAATTTACGGACAACAGTCCATTAAAAACATAATAATAACACGAATAAAAAATAATAAAAAAACAGAGATGACAGTGAAGGGAGAGCACATAAAAATTAATAGCAATGACAATGTAAAATATAAAAAGTACATATAGAGACACTACAAGTCAAAGCATGAAGAAGCATTTAAATATTGCGTAACGACTGCCGAAAGTCATTTAGTTTTACACCAAAAAAATCAATGCTTTGACTTGCGTTGACAAGTCTCGACATTCTGGATAAGGGAGAATGGTATCCGTAATTTGTAGAATGTTGATTGAGGAACAGCAATTCATTATTTCGAAGCCTACGGGAAGGGATGTTAAACTGGATGAGTTGTAACAATGCAGGTGTATCTGTAATACTGTTGATAATTTTAAATATGCAAATTAGATCAGAGTCCTCTCTACGTTTTTCTAAAGAAGGCATGTTTAAAATGTGTTCAATTTCATCATATGAGTACTTGCCTCTTTCAAGACCCAACCTCCAAGCAATTCCTCTTAGGAAACGATGTTGTACGGATTCGATGTGACAAATGTGGACAGCGTAGAAAAGAGACCAAATGACACTAGCATATTCAAGGTGAGGGCGAACCAGCGAACAGTAAAGAGTTTTAAGTGTACTTATATGTTTGAAGTCAGAGGTAATTCTATGAATGAAGCCGAGTAGTTTAAGTGATTTATTTACGATAGAGATCACGGAAAAAAAGTTTGCAGTCTAGAGTGACCCCAAGGTCCTTGATAGATGTGACAGTAGATAGACAAACACTATTTAGTTTATAATCAAACTGAATAGGTTTTTTGGTTCTATAAAAGGACAAAATTTTGCATTTATCAACATTAAGTTCCATGCAGTTAATTTTGCACCAATCGTTAAATGAATCAATATCAAGTTGAAATAGTAAACAGTCAAGGTGGGATTTAATAATCTTAAGAATCTTATTATCATCAGCAAATAGCCAGAAACGTGTGTGAGAAAAAACTTTTGTGATATCATTAATAAAAAGGTTAAAAAGAAGCGGGGCCAAATGGGCTCCTTGGGGAACGCCGGAAGTTACATCAATGTTAAAGGATTCAAAGTTATTTATTTTAACCCTTTGTTTTCTATCTGTCAAGTAAGAGTGAAAGAATGATAACAAAGGGTTTCTAATGCCTATAGCATAAAGTTTGGCCATGAGAATACGGTGATTAACTTTGTCGAAGGCTTTGGAGAAGTCAGTGTATAGAACATCAACCTGAGTGTTATCTTCTAAGGCTTTCACAATGGTACTTGTAAAGGAAAGTAAATTTGTTGTTGTAGATTTCGCCGATCTAAATCCATGCTGTTCCTCAATTAGAACACTTTTGAAAACAGGAGTAATTTTCTTTGTAATTATCGACTCAAATATTTTTGGAATATTAGATATAATTTATATCGGTCTGTAATTTCCAATATTCGACTTGTTTCCGGACTTAAAAATGGGTCGAATATATGAAATTTTCCATGAGTCAGCAAATGTTCCAGATGAAAGTGACAAGTTGTACAACATACAAATTGGGTTAGATAGTGTATATTTACATTCTTTTAGCAAGATTTCTGGAATGCCATCAGGTCCGGTACTTTTTTTGTTAGAGAGATTATTTAAGGATTGGTAAACCTCCTTAAGTGTAATTTGGCAATCATTTAAGTCAATATTATGGTCATAGTTAAGTGGAGGGATGTTGCATGATGCATCAGAATATACAGAGGAGAAGTGTTTGGCAAAAAGGTTGGCGATATCATGGCCTTTAGTAGCATGAGTTTCATAATAATACATACTTGAAGGAAGATCATTATCAGTACGCTTTTGCGCAACAAATTGCCAAAATTGTTTAGGATTTTGCAGTAACTTTGTCTCTGTAACTTCTACAAAATATTTATAACATTTGGCTGATTCGATTTTGGACAGTTCCCTTAATTGAGAAAATTTATGATAAAAGCTTAAGTTTCCAGTGTCTTTAAATAATTTATGAGTCTTCTTTTTTTCAATTATTAACTGTTTAAGTTTCGTGCTAAACCAATTTGGAAACTTAGGTTGAGAGTAACACCCCTTAGGAACAAACAATTCTACAGCATGTGATACACATTCATTAAATTTAAGTACAGCGTCATTAATATCAGAATTTAAAAATAGTGTCGACCAATCAATCTGGGATAGATATTTGTTCATATTAAAATAGTCGCCGTTAAGATATTTGTAGTGATAAGAGACATTTGGTTTCAAGGAATCAAATGTGAAAAAATGTGTAATTTTAATAGAGAGAGGTGGATGATATTTATCCAAAGGTAACAAAGAGACATCAGCTTCACTTACTTTGACATTTGGTATGCTAGTGAAAATCAGATCCAGGCAAGAGCCTAGATAGTTAGTGACTGGATTTACTTGAAACATATTCAAATAGGCAAAAAAATTTACAATTTCAACAGCTTGTGGAGAAAGATTACTAGAAGGAGTTTTGACACCTTGATCGTCATTCAGCCACAATATTTTAGGTAAATTATAATCGCCACAAATAAATCTATCTATAAATAAATAAATAAATAAATCTATCTAAGTTATCTTTGGGGATGCTATGTGGAGGGTTTTTTTATAATAGAAATAATATTATGTTATAATAGAAATAGAAACAATATAATACCTATTATTATTTCTCTTCCTTTACACGAATAGAAAGGAAGCAGAATTTAAAAGAAATAACAAACAAAAACAATATTAGAAGAATAATAATAAAATTTAGACCAGAATTTTTGAAATTTCTGATATAAATTTAGGTAAGGAATAAATGAAAATATCAACGGAACTGACATTATTTCCAAGCCTATGTAGTCTTTGGATTGGGGAGTTAATGAAATAGTTAGTTTTAGACGGATAAACAAAGAACAGCTCTGGAAGTCTCGTGTCACGATTTGGTTCTCGGAATGTTATTAGTTTTGTTGAGTCAGGTGCGTCAAGTGATCCATTAACCAATTTGAATAAAAGAACCAAATCGCTCTTGGTTTTTCTACACGATAGGCCAGTTAAATTAATTATTTTTATTACGTTAAGTTAATCAATTTGTTCAATGGGTATGGAGAGTTTGAAATTAATGAACTTTCTCAATTTTTTTTATGTGCTTTATAGTATGGAGACCAAATAGTGGAATTATATTCTAAATTACTTCTCACTTTTTTCAATCTTTTACTGTTCTTAAAATAAATCCCAAACATTTCATAGCCTTATTACTAACTTCATTAATATGTGGAACAAATGTTAATTTTACATCAAATAATATACCCATATCCTTGATATGAGACATCTTTTTAAGAGAAATATTGTTGACACTATAATTAGACATAAAAGGATTTTTGTTTCTACAGAAGTTTATAAATTGACGTTTATCAATTTTTAAAAATAGTTCATTATAATTACACCAATCCCGTAAGCTAAATAAATTCAATATTTATTAACCATTGTTTAACCATCGCAACTATTTTCAGCTTGCAACATCATTTTCAACATGAGCCCCGGAACTTTGAAATATTCACAAAACCCTGAAAAATCGAAAAAAACGTTAATTTATTTATTTAACCTGTTTCGTAGGAGAGAATAAACAATTTTTATTGGAGGGTCTTAATCTCTAGCGGTGCCGGGTATTAAAGTTACTAAAAATAAATAAATAAAGTTATGAAAATATAAAAATACGAACCACCTCTCCATATGTTCGATTGTGTCCAAGAAATGAGATAATATGTAGTGCATACCTGAAATCAAAGAGAATAGAGAATTAAAAATCATTAAAATTACAAGTTGCGCACAAGTGTAAAACAACCACTTTTAAATTATAATAATAATAAGAATATTATAAAATTTGATTTTCTTAAAATCAGCACCCCTACCATTGTACCTCTAACACACATACAGAAAGCGTAAAATGTACGGGGTTCTCTTCATAACATTTGTCAAAAGTCAAACCAAATTATAAGTTCGCAGATAACAAACAATAAATCTAGTGAACGTTAAATGTCAAATTCAAAAATTCGCCTGTAATTAAAGTGTTGCTACATGTATAAAAAAAATAAATCAATGTGGAATTTTACAAAATTAATAGGAACATTTTCGGAGACGGGGCATTTTCATGTAGTGATGTTACGGGCCCAAATAATGGATTTATTTATTTAAAAATAAGAAATCTATACACTTCTAAAAAATTTTACTAACATTTTCGAAATCTTAATAACAAAATCTATTTACACGATTTTTTCCAAGTCGTTTGAAATCCATGCAAGTGGGCTATTCAAAATAGCTGAATTTTCCATACAAAGTACAAATAAATTTGTAGCAGCACACGCTTGTCTTTTGAGCTGCAAGGAGTGGGTTCTGAGTAGGTATACCCAGAAGAATGTTTGTTGGACATAGCCAACGATAGTAGTCGCGCCCCCTCGTATAGAGAAATGTCATATTAATCGGTACTTAACAGTCACCTGCATTAAATAATACGTTTTCATGAACTGTGGTTAAAACACCAAACCCCAAATCAAAAAGATTTAAAATTGAAAAGCTACCTTAGTTTTAATGTGTATTAAAGCCCCACAACCAATTTGGAGGCGGGAATGGGTACCGCCGCCCCGGGAACCTTTATTGGATAACCAACACCTCTGCCATAGGTCACCCCAAGTGCTTCGCTACGTTTGGTGACTTAGCAGGGGTGCCCGGGTTCATGGGGTGAGGTTTGTCTAGGTCTTGGAGGCGGATGACCAGGACACACTGAACCCCAGATTCCTACCCACCCCTTAAACCCTATTCCTTCCCAGAACTCTCCACTCCTTCCTTTCCTTAAAAAACCCTCCACACAGCATCCCCAAAGACGACATAGGCCCTGAGGCAATTTATTTTTTTCCTCAGGGCCTCCTGCGTGGAGATCATGTAAAAAAAAAAAAAAAAACAACCGCGCACAAAAATAAGAAGATGGAGATATATGAAATTACGAATGTTAGAGAAGTGCGCTAGTATTTAAAGCGAAAAAATTGATGCGAAAATTGTGAAAATGTTTAATAAAAAACGATTCGTTTAAAGTAGAGCAAAAATCTAGCGGGGGTTATCTTCAACAGCATTTAAAGAAACACTGTGAATTTTTTCATACATACAACTTGTAAAATAACTGAAACAAACGTGTTTATAATAATTTTTGGAGCATACTTTGCGATTTTTTCCTATCGAGGGAATTTTATATAATTTGCGTTTCGGTGCGACGAATATCTAGATATTATCTTAAAAAATAACATATATTTTTTTAAGAGCTTAAAAACTTCAAATGTTTATGGAAGGTTTGAAAGAAATCGGTAGAAATTCGGGTAGCGCCGTCTTAAGAGAGGACAATAGTTGTACTATACGCGAGAGACAACTGTTGCCCGTTTCACGAATGGTTACAAAGATAGCCGATCATATCCGATCTACACAAGTGCATCTTTAGTGAGCATTTCAGCTGCTAAACACCATTTAGAATGAAAGTTAAGTTATATATTCATTGTAAATAAGACGAAAATAAACAAGACTCGTAATTTAGATGAACCGTAGTATTATTGAAACTCCCGATCATTAGAGATGTGTTGTTCATCAGAGAAAACAACAATACATCACAAAGCAACAGATATTTTATCTGCCTGGGGTGTTGATGATATTGCCTCCATACAGCCTACAACATACCATCCACTTCCTAAAATATAGCCTGCTAACTACAGTACAAGCTACAATCTGCACTGTAATGCGTATTACCACATTTAGCTCCTATAGACAGGCCTGGCATCTACACTGAACAAATAAAACGACAGAAGTGTGCTGTAGGGTTGCATGTTGAGTCCGAAGTTAGCTCACTTTTCCATGTCCTATATTCCAGAAATTATATTTTTTTTGAGTCTCAGCCAAGTGTGACTATGGTATTCCCGGTTGGGGTATGTTGTGAAACTGAAGGGAGTGGAGGCGAGAAGGAGATGGAAAAAATGAAGGTAGGGAAGTAGCTGGTTATTCAGATCTGATCACCAATCATGCCTAATGCCACTTCGAGGAACGTTTCGATTCTGAATGGTGGTCTTACACCAGGCCGATACTGAGAGTATCTTCCACTCTGGAAAGCGCGGCAAGTAAACTATATATTATGTTTAATGAATTAATTGTGAAAAAACACAAATTAATCGAATCAAATTTATTTGCACATGCTGGGATTCAATCCCACGACCTTCGGATTGGGAGTTAAGAACCTTACCCCTCGACCACGGAGGCCGACATGATCCTAGTTCAACCTTTTAATACTAGGGCGTACCGTCTTTGCCGAGTATTTTACGGCAATCTTTAGTCTGGTGCGAAAAACCAAAAAGTCTACCGTAATATCTTCTTATATTTTTTTGCAATCATGTGCTGAGCTTATGCATTTGTTTATTTTCATATCGTCAGTGTAAAAAAAGATATCAGAATGACGGATGACATTTTTGTTATCTTTAAAATGCAAAGTAAAGAGCAGGGGGCCTAAATGGGAACCTTGAAGTACCCCTCCCGGAAATGGTTATTATCAGTGACATGTAACCTTTTACGGAAACAGAATTATATTTTTTATTTATCAAAAGGGATTGGAGATCGTACTTCTACGAAGTATCTATTCGGTGTTCATGTACTACGTAGATTGTAGAATTTAGGATTTATCCACCACCTAGTAAGTATGAACCACTTTCAACCGCGTTCCATTATCAGTTTTGCTTTGAAGGATGAATGTGCTCAATCAGGTAATTGAATATTCCGCGAGGCTCATTGTAAACATTTCCATGATTATTTAGAGTCAAATTACCTATCGAACATGCGTCAGAACACTCTGGTGCGTTTTGAATAGTTACCACAACCCAATAAAGGTGCATACATATTATAATCTAGGAATTAATGTGCATATATTATTTAGCAAACAAGAGAATGCGCCTGATGTCAATGCTCAGAAACTCATTTTCGGAAAAATAATAACTTTGGCAAAGCTACACAGTACCTACACGAAGTCCAAACCTTTCTTTAGCTTGCCAAATTAAAGAATGCTTCTTTTAAAATTATATATTAAAATCAATGCACAAATTTAAGTCAAATTTACTTTGCTTAAAGTGAAATACATACAAATTTTGAACAGATAATCAAAATCAGTGTAATCAGTTCGAGAATGGTGCGCTATTTGGTGTCGTCGATTTTCTATCAAATTTGGACACTTATTTCTTTGACGCCCAGTGAATTATTACATATTGGTAGCACATGAGAAATAGTTTTGGACATGAGAAAAAATAATAAAAATAAAATAATAGATAATTTTATTTTTAATGTTATATAATAGAAAAGTGTGCAGTTCAGCGGTAGAACAGACAAGAGTGGGGAGGCTACGAAGCACCGCACACAGAGGAGACCGATTATTCTCATTACCTCCTATAGATGCATGTGCTTGTCGCCTTTCATTGACTTTCAAATCACAAGTTTTCACTTTAAAATAATTGATTTAGATTAAGAAAGACCAGGGGTCTTAAGCTTTGCGATCGATAAGGATTGATAGGATAACTTTCGGTAACTTCTCATCATTCTCTAGCATAACCACAGATCGCCAACGAATAAATAACACTCCACAATGACTATAGTTACAGTTTTATGTTAGCCATCTGCAGTTGTCCTAGGGAACGATGAGAAGTTTCCGGAAGTTAACCTACCAATTCTTATCGATCGATTGTGCTAGGGGTCAGGGGTTATAGCTTGGCGATCTATAAGGATTAATATGATAACTTTCAGAAACTTCACTAGCACCTCCCTAGCATGATTGCAGATCGCTAACAAATAAGTAACAGTTCACAATGACTGAGTGTTCTTAATAAATTCGACGTCAACTGTTTGTACGTTAGCAATCTGCAATTGTCCTAGAGAACGATGAGAAGTTACTGAAAGTTACCCTATCAATCCTTATCGAACGCCCGTGCTAGGACAGAGAAGGTTAATGAATTTGGCGGGAATAAGTGACTTATATGGTCCACAAAATTCTGTAACTTCACATTAAACATGTTAATATTAATATCACCTATAAGTTTCCCACAGTAGAAAACCGCTGTATAGGGGTAGGGGCAATGTGGTTGCGCTTGGGTATGCTGCAGAAGAATAGTGTATTTTGTCTTGTTATTGTTGTGGATATAGTTTTTTGTAGATTTATGACTAAATCGTTTATTTTACGCATGTATTTTAATGAGTGTATTTTAAGCGTATTTATTTAGAAGTTATAGCTTATGTACTTTAGAGAGATATATAATTTGACATTTATAAAACGTAGAATTTTTTTTTGTATTCGCTCAATGTTATTATTTTTATGTCATTAATATGAATTTTGTAGGAGGAGACCAAACTACTGAGTTATATTCAATTAGGCTATATCGATCAAATATGCTGGAATTTTATTTTCAGTCCATTTAGATCAATAAACTCTACAAACTTTAGAGAAACGACATAAAGGTTATTAAGTTGATTAGAAATGACTTCAGAATAAGTGTTTTTTGCGCGATTTCCGGCAGTTCCAAGAAACTAACCGGCCAATTAAACAGGGTTTAAGGATGGTTTCGGCGTCACTTCCCGTGGCGTAATCACAGACCCTTAACAATGATGATTATGAGGGTAGATTTATGGCGTTTTAGCACTTCCCTTTGAGGCTAAGTCCTTCCGATAGGGCTGGGGATTACTGATAAGGGAAGTTTGTAGTGTCATTCACGTGTGGTACGGCGGCGAATAGTTGACGCCACTTGGAGTGAGTTTATAGTTTGGATTATAATAAATGCTTTGTGATAATTTCACCTACTGTTTTCAAGCATCTAGGAACTTATAAGAAGAAAACTTATTGGAAGATTCTGCCAGTATAAAAAGAGCTGTAGAACAATGAACGTATGCTTGTGGACCAATTAGTTATATTCATTTTTTTTAAATATGAATACTGCACAAGAGTGAACATTATCGACCATCGAACTTCCCAATAGGCCTTCCATAGATATGCTTGGTATAACACAAAGAGAATTTTATTTACTTATATTTCTTTATATGAATACCTCACTAGAGTCTCAGCTGCTCCCATCTGGAGCCGCCTGTGAGACTTTGGCATCCCAAATTGGGGTAGGGGAAGGAGGTTGGGAAGAGAAAGTAGCTGGTTATTCAGATCTGGTCACCAAACACGGCTAAAACCATTTCAAGCAATGTTTCAATTCTGAATGGGGGTTTTACACCAGGGCGATACTGAAAGTATCTTCCACTCTATATACTATATATTTTTTAATTGAATAAATTGTGAAATAACACAAATTAATCGAACAAAATTTATTTGCCCACGCCGGGATTTGATCCCGCGACCTTCGGTGTGCGAGTCAAGAGCCTTACCGCTGGACTAAGCTGGAGGACAGGGTTACGAATGAAGATAATATGGTTCGGATGAATAAAGAAAAATAAGACCTTCGGATTGCGAGTCAAAAGTCTTACCGCTAGACTATACCGGCCGTCAGATAGTTCAGGTATGGGGGTACAAGCGGGTGTTCTTACCCAGTGGGAGGGTTGATTCATATGGTCACTCTTAGATATGCTGACCCCCAGATGTCTACCTACCCCTCATTTCCTTTTCCTTTCTAGATATTGCTCTCCTTACTTCCCCATAAACCCTCCACACAGCATCGCCCAAGATGATTAGGCCCTGATGAAAATTATTTTCCGCGGGGCCTCCTGTGTACAATGAAAAAAATGTCGATTTATCCAACGCGTCAATCATTCACAAACTTAACAATTTATAATATTTTTCCCGAACCTTTTTTAGATCTCGCCCAGTCCAGCGAAAATAATCTTTCACTTTACACTCCCCACGTGAACGGGGTATTTATACATAATATTTAGTTGTAGGGGGCCTCCCATCCCTCCCACCTGCCGCCTCCCACCTCACACATCAAACATGCAGGAATGTTTAATATACCTTTCAACGCCATCCCCGAGGCCTGGCCACTGGGGGCAGTGGGAACCTGAATAGAAGTGGCGCATGTGTGACCAAAAAGTAAAAAGAACTAATAGCAACACTCAACAGCCTGAAGAGGACCGTTCTGCCTTTTTTTCAATGAAATGTATAAAGGTTTTAGAAACAGGGTGATGATTATGAAATTCAAAGGATTTTGAACCTCGGTGTTTAAAAATCACATCAGAAAATCAAAAATACGAAATTATATATTGCTTGAGGAGATGGTGATAAGATTGCGGGGACCATGCTCAAAAAGGAGAAGATGGAGAGGTATTACGTTATTACGAATGTTAGAGAGAACGCACTAATATTTAAAACGATGAAATTGAAACGAAAATTGTGAAAATGTTTAATAAAGCACAACTAAATAGAGGAAAAATATTTTAGGGGATGTCTAAACCAGCATTTAAAGAAACACTGTGAATTTTTTCATACATAAAACTTGTAAAATAACTGAAACAAACGTGTAGATAGTAATTTTCGGAGCCTATTTTGCGTTTTTTTTCTATCGGGCGAATTTTATGTTATTTACGTTTCGGCGAGAGGAATGAAGATATTACCTTAACCCATCTGCTTGGTTCAATATATTCGCACCTCACAATCCGGAAGTGTCAGTTTTTGCGGGAAAAATCAGAAACCATCACTTTGGATCGAGATTGTAAAATATCTATTCAAGATAGCCTTCATATTTCAAAGACAGTAAGAAGCATTATTTCGTTCTCTTTCTGGTTAAGGCTCTGCAATCGGGCCCGAAAAGAAGAAGGTGGAGAGATACGAAATTAAGAATGTTAGAGGAGAGCGCTAACATTTACAGCGACAAAATCGATGCAAAAATTTCTTAAAATATTTAATAAAACACGATTTGTTTAAAATAGAGCAAAAATCTCGTGGGCATTATTTTAAACAACATTTAAAGAAACATTGTGAATTTTTTCATACATATAACTTGTAAAATAACTGAAACAAACGTGTTAATAATAATTTTTGGAGCATACTTTGCGATTTTTTTCTATCGAGGGAATTTTATATAATTTGCGTTTCGGCGCTAGCAAAGTCTAGATATTATCTTCAAGAATAACATATATATTTTTTAAGAGCTTTAAAACTTACCGTGTTTAAGGGAAATAAATCGTTGTAATAAATCGGTACAAATCCGGGTTGCGGGCCCTTAAGAAAAATACATTATAAGTTTTAAGATTTTCACGGCCAAAAGCATTTTCGTTATTTGTTTTTGGGGTGTTATGCCGTGTTGCGCTACCTCCTTCTTTAGCCCAAAAACAAATAACGAAAAAAAAAACATAATGTTTGCATTAGAGGAAGAGAGATATATACAGTGGGTTGCCATATTAATAGGGACACCTATGAAAAATACGTTTTTCTCACTTTGTACTCGCAATACAAAGATATTTATGACTTTAGGTACAGTTTTTATTATTTATTAATAAGAACAATTTATTTGGATAATTTATAGACCATATTTGTTGTAAATTTGCATTTATTTTTTTTTGTTTTGTTATTTTAAAACATTATCGCACAGAAAGCTAATATTTTGTAATACCGCCTTTGGCCGCAATTACAGCTTGTACACGCCGTGGCATACTCTCAATGCACAGTTTTGCATTTCGCTTTAGCTCAGGAGAGTGATGCCATACCCGGATGAGGTTTTCGATGAGCTGCTGCTTGGTAGTGATCACTTCCTTGGCAATCTCCCTCTTCGTGAGCTCCCACAGGTTTTCAATGGGGTTCATGTCAGGGGAATTCCCAGGCCAAGGTAAAACCTGCACGTTTTTTTCAGCTAGGAATGCAGTGACAGACCTGGCTTTATGGCAGGGTGCGGAGTCATGCATAAAAACAAAATCCTGGCCACCAGGGAACCATTCTTCGACTTGAGGTATCAACCGATTTTCCAGTACTTGTCTGTACTGATCCTGCCTCATAGTCCCTTGCACGATGTGGAGGCGCCCCATCCCCATGGAAGAGATGACAGACCACACCATGATACTGGTAGGGTGTTTAATCGTCTCCACAAGGCAGTCCGGGTGGAATTTCTCTCCCTTGCGTCGTCGGACGAACGATGATTTGTCCACCAAAATTTGGAAAATGGACTCATCAGAGAAGCACACCTAGAAAAGTCTATAATCACACCACTGGAATTTTTTAAAAGCTTGTAAACCACAATAATGTTACATAATTACCTTATTCCAGTCCTCAATAGTCATGTGTTGGTGTGCTTTGGCCCATTCCAGTCGTTTCTTCGTCATGGCTGCTGTGAGGCGAGGTTTTTTAGCTGGCCGATAACCAACAAGGCCCTCCTCCGCCAATCTCCTCTGGACTGTCCTTTGAGAGACCTTGATACCTCCTTCATTGATCAACAGGGTCAGAAAAGAAACACTTTTCTTGCGATTTTGTAGACACACGTCTCTGATTTTGCGGTCAGTACGAGGTGTGGTAATTCTTTTTCGGCCACATTTCCCATTACGATCCGCTTCAAGGGGTACATTTTCATAGATTTTTTTCTTTATCCTATTAACAACAGACTTTGAAACACCTGCAAGGGCTGCTATTACCCTCTGGGAATGTTTAGTGTTTAGTAAAAGTGTTTTTATTTCCGCACATTTCCTTGGGGACGTATCTGAAGACCTGGCCATCCAGAAAAAACACAATATTGGGGTCAATATGGCAAAACTATTCATTGAAATAAAAAAAATGAACTAAAACTACACAAAATTAATAGATAATTAATTATTACTTACTTATTTGTACAGCTGAACTTATAAAACTCCTTAAAATAATTATTTTCAATATTTATTTACGAGACGCTCGATCACGCGTTTTCACAAAAATGCTGGCCACTTAGAAATAACCTTAAATTTTTGACAGATGTGAAGCTTTGCCAGTGTTGCCACTTCTTAAAAGTGTCAGTGGTGATACCAGCAGCAAAAATAATAAGGGGATGGCCACCATATCCAAGTAATTTAGAAGTAGAGACAACGTTAACATCAAAAAACCAAAAAAATGTTACTGTCCCTATTAATATGGCAACCCACTGTAGCTTTTAAAATGTAAGGTCGCTCGGGACGTTTTTGGTCTTATGAAAGTATAACGCGATTACGTGTTTTGGGATGTATTTATTCCTAAACAAGCAGACGGGTTAAAAAAACAATTTTTTTTAAAGAGCTTAAAAACTTTAAATGCCCAAGGAAGATATCTAAGAAAACGGTAGAAATTCGGGTAGCGGCGGCTTAAGATAAAGCCCCAAGCTAAGCAATACTAAACATGGTTTCATGACAGTTCATTCAACGACAGTGGGCCCCCCGGCCTACTTATATACAATATGCAGTCAGTTTATGGAAAATTCGGTATACCTAATTGCAAAAATATAACTAAGTGACCCCGAATGAATGTACCGTCGAATAACAAAGTATAAAACATTTTTATTCAAATGCATCAAGAAAAAATCTATTGTATGTATACTGTGTACACCAGCGCATAAGTCCAAACAATCTGTATATAAATTAGTTTAATATTCATACCAACTTATTTTTAAGACGACAATACATTATAACCCTATACAACTCATTGGTCAGAAGCAAATTGGAAGATGGTAGTGTTATCTGGAACCCATACTACTTAAAATATTCAAAAAGTATTGAATCTGTCCAAAAAAAATTCTGAGATTGTTATCATTTAAACTTGGACTAAATGCCTTACTTCAATCTTACGAGGAACGACTCCAATATTTTAAGTTTACAACTATGGAAAAAAGAAGAAAAGTTGCTGACTTAATGAGTCTATACATAGTCTAATCATTCATGATAAGTTTGAAACAACTCATTGTCTGAGCAATATTCTTATTAAGGTCCCCGATAGACGTTATTTAAGGACAGAATATATTTCATCTCGAATTATTTAAAAACAATATTGCATACTTCAATCCACTGTATCGAATGTGTATTGTATAGACATCTACGCAAATAGTCTCACTAACTCTAAAAAGCAAATTAACAATAGACTAACCTAACAAGTAATTGAGAGTTGAAAATATTTATATTTGATCTTGAACTTGAACGGAATGGCTGTTTCTTACTCCATTTGTACTTTACTTTTGTTGTTTTTCTGTTTTTTACATCGTATATCGATCGTTTTTTGATCTTTGTCATCTCTATATTTTATCATCACTATTTTTGTTATCTCTTTTTATACCTCTATTTATATTTTGCTTTTTCTAATTTCTGTTAACTTCTATGTATACATAGCGAAAAACAACTATTAAACCGTGCGTTCTGTGAACATTTTTAGGTGGACTATTAATATCTACGCTTTTTACAATGCTAATCTAATGACTTTTTTATGTTAATACTCTGTAAATGTTCCAAAACAATAAATAAAAAATAAAAATACACCCTAAAATATATTCATAATCTTAAGGATGTAAGTAAAGAAGCCGTGTATACAAATTGCGACTCGCGACCCATGTATTGGACGGACCCACTGTCGAATTTGCCCTATCAAAGAAAAAAAGAAGAAGACAAATAATGTGGGAATCTTAACGACGTAAGTGAAGAAAGCGCGTAAACAAAATATGCGCCCGCAGCACGGCGTTTTGGACGAACGTATGTACGGTCGAATTCACTCTAGCAGGCCCGGAGATTCGACCTTTCCGCCGCGTTAATTTTAATTAATTCTGAAGAGCGTGTTAAAAATATTTAAAATGTGTCTCCATGTCTCACTCCCGAAGTTATTAATTCGTCGTCTAGAAAAATAAAATCTGATGCTTACCGCTAACTTTATGGTTGAAAAACGGGTTATAAAGTTTTAAAATCGTTGTACGTAAAACATATTATTGGTAAGGTATTTTTTTATTAATCTTAAATACAAAGAACTTGCATCCCCAGTGTTCTGTTGGATTAAAAAAGTTATTATTGTTACGATTTCGCCGGAAATTATTAAAATGCGAGTTTTAACAAAAATTATTAGGGTTGTGTACCGCTTTAGGGTATTTTCGAAGTCGATTTTACGTTTGAAATTGGTATCTAAGGGCCGTCTGTTTCAACGCTCACTAAAGTAAAAGTAAAACAAAACGCCGTTACTATAGTTAAATTTCAGCAAAATGCGTTTTTCAATCCATTTGACTGGTTGTTTTACGTTACTAATTTTTGTACTTACTTTCCGAAAACCGATAGTTACTCTAGAGTTACTCCGCCATATTGGCATATTTGACAGTTCTGGACGAAGTAATGTACGGAGATGGGTGTTTCAACATTGATTACTAATATGCTAGGTAATCAGTAATCATGATAAATATTATGGAAGAGGATGAAAATGACGATGAATTTCTCATCCAATGTGTCTTGCAGCGAAAACCAAAACATTTCGTCCCCGCGTCAATCTGATCTCGAATTTTTGGCGCGGCACCGCATGTCAAAAAAATCTTGCTGTTGAACAGAATCAATATTGATACTTATTGACATATTCAGCGTTACCTTTTAAAGACAAGCTCTATTAATGGATGTATCGCAAACTTTACAAGATCTTCAAATCAATATACTAATTGTATCACAAACATTACAAAAATTCAACATGAATAGTAGGTTAGACTCGTTTCGTATATCGACATAGCGAGTGAAGCTGCCTTTAAAAGACAGACTCTATTAATATCGCTAGTATAGTTTGTACACTACTTACGTTTAATGTAATAACAAACGGATTTAAAAAACGCTATAATGTATGTTTTTCTATTATTTTCGATACCATAATTGAAGATCTCGTAAAATATGTGACACTTCAAATTCAAGGAGATATCGAAACTACTGGAAAGTAAATTACCTTCATATTGTATATTATATAGGTCGTCATTTATTTGTAAATATTCATACAGATACTTTTATCGAAACATAGCCGTCAGATCCTACGATGCGAAACAAAATACAACTGGATATTTTGACAGTTGTTCTGGTTTAGCTTACGATGTTTCCGCATCAAAAAATATTTCGATGCATTTTGCCACGTAATTCCAAGGAGTATTCTGCTTTTTAGACTGGCCACACTGACAACTATTACTTAAGCGAAAATATACTTGAAACAGCGCGCGGTCCTATTTAACGTCCTCGTTACTTTAACTGACAGTTAAAATTTAACTTTAGGACACGATTTAGCTTTCTGTTGAAACAGACGGCCCTAAATAATGCACAAAAAATTATAATTTTATAGTAAATATCATTTAGGGGGCCAATTGTCAACGCGACGGATCAACTATCGGGTCATCGCCAAACATGTATGTATTCTGGTTCCATGACAGTTCATCCTGCGACAATTCATTCGGCGACTGTTCATCCTGCGACAGTTCATCCGGCCGACAGTTCATCCTGCCGACAGTTCATCCTGCCGACAGTTCATCCCGCCGACAATTCATCCGGCGACAATTCATCCTGACAATTCAACCTAACCTAACCTAACCTAACCTAACTTAACCTAACCTAACCTAACCTAACCTAATCTAACCTAACCGAACCTAACCTAACCTAAAGTATAACCTATAAGTATAAGTATGTCGTATTTTGTTATTCACGCATGCTTCTTCGGAGAGTCGAAATTATTGTTAGTAAAAATATTTTTACAGCGGATTTCCACTCAAGATGCCTTCAGATATAAGTATATCGATTTTGGTTGTACGGCCGTATATCCTCTTTGCAAACTTATTTAATAAAAATCTTCTAAATGATCACGCAGGATGAATTGTAGCCGGATGAATTGTCGGCGGGATGAACTGTCGGCAGGATGAACTGTCGGCAGGATGAACTGTCGGCCAGATGAACTGTCGCAGGATGAACTGTCGCCGGATGAATTGTCGCAGGACGAATTGTCGGGTCACAATGTATTCTAAGTGCGCCTTATATCGCCACATATATAGGAAGTAGACATAAAAATCGGTTATCAAACGGAGTCTAGAGATCACGATTTCACGCACAAAGGGATTTTAAATTATTTTATGAATAATTTCATAATACAAAAGTTGATCACCGCCAACTGTCACAGATAATTTTAGCCACAAAATTGTATTTAATTTTTTTTATTTGTTATATGCGTTCACACATTTCTGATGAAAAATTACATTTTTTAGTAATTTACGCTTGAATTTTTTATAAAGTAACTTACAATTTGGGAGGCGGGAATGGGTACCGCCGCCCCGGGAACCTTTATTGGATAACCAACACCTCTGCCATAGGTCACCCCAAGTGGTTCGCTACGTTTAGTGATTTAACAGGGGTGCCCGGGTTCATGGGGTGAGGTTTGCCTAGGTCTTGGAGGCGGATGACCAGAACACACCGAACACCAGATTCCTACCCACCCCTTAAACCCTTTTCCTTCGCAGAATACTCCTGTCTTTCGTAGAACTCTCCTATCCTTCCTTTGATTAAAAAAAACCCTCCACACAGCATCCCCAAAGATGACATAGGCCCTAATGAAAATTATTTTCCTCAGGGCCTCCTGTGAGGAACTCATGTAAAAAAAAAAATATATATTTTAATTCTACTCACGTCTGCGGGGCTTGTGCAGTACCTACGACCAACTTCTGAGAGACTAACTTAACTCTGGCTTCAATGGAGCCCCCATATTTGAGCTGATCACTAAGAGTAAGTTACACCAAGCATATCAATGGAGGGTCTGCTCTGAAGACTGCTTCCGTTGAAGGAGACTTGGTTGTCATTTCGAAGCCTTTTATTAATCATTGCGAATTAAGAAAATGTTCTGTGATTCCCGCAAACCGTTTTAATTCCTTTTAATATTTTTAATGTGGGTATGAGTCTTAATTCCCTGGAGCCAGGTCAGAACAAAATTATTCAGGCGTGAGTTTCAGGCACTAATATTACACTCCCAGATTTACACACGTACGAAGTTATACATGGAGAGATTTACACCTAGGTACTTATATTACACACGTCAAAAGTTAAAATTTTAGATTTCAAGTGTTGGCTAAATTAGTTGGGTTAGCTAAATTAATTTAGACGGGTTAAGATGGTAGGTACTAGGTTGCTTTTTCAAGTGTTTATGTAGTTAGGGTTTCAAAAGAAGAGGAAGATGGTTTAATAGATGAAAATGTAAATGCGATTGCTAAAGTAAATTATAAAACGATAATAGGTAATAAAGCGATAACTGTGAAAATATTTAAAAACACACGACTCGTGCAAAAATCTGAAAGTTGCATTTCAAGAAACCCTGTGATTTTTTTTTATTGTTGGTATTATTGATTATGCTCATATTATTGTCTATGCACTTTTCTACCTCATGGTGGTCTGTGGTACGCATCCTGACATTTGCCACTTGTAAACTGAAGGTCAGCTCACCAGGTTCAATAAATAAGTTTACAAATATAACCGTGTTAATTAATGTTCACCACGACATAACATTCGTATCTGTGACATGTTAAATAACAGAAAAATGTAGTTTTTTTTTAAATTTTCTGAACACACTTTGCGATTTTTTTTATCGAAGTAATTTCATATAATTACAGTTTCGGTTCTACAAATGTATAAATATTATTAATATTATTATGTTATTATTGTTATATGTATAACTAACTGGTCCCGGCATGCGTTGCTATGCCATTTAATAAAGAAATTGTTTCTCCCTGAGTGTTCTTTCCCATTCGTCCCGTTCCCCTTCCGCCTCCCCCCCCTCTTACCGCCCCCTTCCCCCCGCCCCCTCCCCCCTCCAGCCTACCCCCCTCCCCCGTCACCCTCCCCCCTCCACAGCCCGCGTGCCACCTTTTACAATTTTTATTCAAATTTCCATATTAAATTTGAAACCCAACATAGGTACCTATTTAAAATATCTAAAATTCTTGATTCGATTCAAACTATTAGGGGAGTACCTTCTTTAAACAAATTTATCAATTTGAAGATTTTCAAAAATAGAATCCTGATTTAACAATCTTTGTTTTGCAAAATGTCATTCTCAAACACGCGAACTATCAAATGTTCGATAGTCGTTAGGTTTTCTGAAATTATCCAATTTTCTGCACAATTTTCTTAATTTTTCTCTCCGTTAGAACCATCCTCGTACTTCAAGGAATATTCTAAAAAGAGAATTGGCGAAATCGGTTCAGCTGCTCTTGAGATTTGCGCTTAGCAACACATTCAGCGATTCATTTTTATATATAAGAAGATATCTTTTCTTAAAATATGTTATAAATCTTTATAAATTCGGAATTCGGGGATTTAATGTATAATTTCGTCCTACCGTGCATTAATTGGTACGATAAATTTACGATAATGTAATTTCATTATTCACTGAAGTGCTTTTTGCCACAATATGGAAATATTTAAAATATCTCGGATTGCTTTGCTGCCAATTTTGGCAAATTTTACCTTATTTGTAAGTAATTAAGTAGAAGTTTACGATTTTATTATTTTTTTTAATAAATCCTACGAATATGTGATAATCGACAAAAGATAGGCGAATTCATTGGCTATATGGAACTATAATCAGTTTGTATGTATCTATATTAAAATTAGGATTTTTTGCGCTCCAGCGTCGCTCCAGTGGTCACGTAACCCCCAAACGGGAACATTGTGAGACTAAAACGAGTCGGGAGGGGAAGGAAACGGGATAGAGAAAGGTTAGAAAGTGCCTATCTCTTCAAATCTTGTCAACAAATACTGCTAAAGAAAATTCAAGCAACGTTTCAATGATGAATGTAGGTCTTTCACCTGGGCTGAATATCTATCAAAGTTTGTATTTGTTTATATTAATACCGCACAAGAGTCCCAACTGCTCCCGTCTGGAACCAGTGAGACTATGGCATACCCGATTGGGGTATGTTGTGAGGCTGAAGGTAGTGGGGAGTAGTGGCGGTCCGTGAGTTTTCAGTGAGCTAGAGTGCTAAGATTGAAAAAAAAGACGTTATTGATGTTGTTGTAGCTAAAAAATATTTTTATTTTTTTCAAAATTTCAATATTTTGTAGAAGATTTTCAGGATTCGTTCGAAAAAAATAAAATTTAGAATAAAAAAAAAAATCGTTTTCAGCTACAAGTTGTTGTGTGTTTTGATTGTCCTATTCCATATTTAACTTCATTTAGCACTGAACACTTTTATTTTCTCATTTATCTAATCTCGATGTGCAGAGCCTCTTTTTTTTTTTTTTTTTTTTTTTTTTACTTTATTTATTCCCATTTCTTTGTACATATAATTTATAATAGCAAATATTATATGTATAATAACACAATATATAATAACAATTATGAAGAAGAAATGAAAACCCACTAAGGCACTGCCTGAGTGTGGGTAATATTAAAACAAAATACTACATTTCTAAGTACCCAAAGTATAAATTAGACTTAAAAAACACATTAAATATAAAGATAGTATAAAAAATAAGTATTACATAGGTAGAATAAGTGAAAAGGGTTTTTTTCAGCTATTATAAAAATATGGAGAAAAACATACAATTTTTTTTTTTTTTTTTTAGTAATTATAAAATAAAAATAATAAAATAAACAGAAAACTTATTGTACTACAGTTAAGAAGTTACAGCAAATGAGTTGTAGAAGGATGGATAAATTTATAGAAAAAGCGTTTCAATATCTACATTATTCAACCATAATTTTACCTCTTTTACATATTTTATCATTTTATTTATCATTTGAGTTTGTAGTGGTAGAAGGTTAAATGTACGAGGACCAATGAAACTGCTATGTGTCTGCAATAATTTAGTATTGGTTTGTGGAGTATAAAATATATTATTTATTCTTTTGCTCGTTCTGTTTTCATTTATTTCGAAATTATTTTTATTTTTAAACACATATTTCAAAGTTTGTAATATAAATAATTGACGTATATTAAATATTTTACTTTCTTTGTATAATAATTTGGTCGAGAATGTTTTATTTTTGTTATATATGACTTTAATTATGCGTTTTTGAATTATTTGTAGAGGCTTCATAAATGTATCAAGTGCACCACCCCATCCTATAATGCCATAAGTGATTGATGATTGCACCAGGGAAAAGTAGATCATTTTCAATTATTCAATGTTTAGTACTTCCTTAAGTCTATAAAATATGTAGGTCAGATATCTTAATTTAGAAGTGATTTGATTAATATGTGATTTCCAATTAAGATTTATATCTATTGATACTCCTAAATATTTTATATTTTCGACATCAGTGAGTTCGTTGCACATGAAGCACATTTCTTGATTGCAACTACTATTATGGATTCTAATTTTAAGGTTGTCTTTAGGTTTATTTTTAATGGTTTTATAAAAAGGTAAGTAAAATGTTTTGCTATAGTTTAAAACGAGTTTGTTGTATTTTAGCCACGTTGAAACCAATGAAATACAATCAGTTGCTTTCGAAAAAGTTTCTTTCCAATGATTACCATCCACTATTATTGCCGTGTCGTCTGCGTAAGAAACAATTTTACCAGGGATTACAAAATTACATAAATCATTAATATACATTAAGAATAAAATCGGGCCAAGCACAGTTCCCTGTGGAACTTTCCATACAAATTACTCTTACGTAAACTTTCATGTCTATGCCACCTCTTACTAAAATATTGCAATGAATTGCGTGTCTATAATCTCTTTTGTCTGTGGCCACGTCAGTTTTCTAATTTGTTTATAAAATGGCTTGTTATCATTTTCTTTGCTCATTCTCCTGATCTCAATTCTCGTGAACTCAATTATTCTTTTCGCTTCTGCTAGACTTTAAGAATTACTCTCAATTATTGTCGCCAGTCAAGTGTCATTTGTCAATGACCAGAATCATATCTCTGTAAATTTATTCAATAGAATGAACAAAGTTTATACCACTATCCAAGGACAAACACAAGTGTTTTACTTAAAAAAAAGGATAACCTCAAACTATCAAAACAACTGATAAGTTTTAAGATTTTCACGGCCAAAAGCATTTTCGTTATTTGCTATCTGGCTAGCATAAATACCACGTTTTAATGAACTTTCTATTCCGTTCCGCGGCGATGACGCCACTGCTTGTCACGATTATTTTGTACTGGTGAAAGTTAGTGGTGCTGGCGGCACGGTATCGCTTCGAAGTAAATAAGCACACACTTCACGACTAAAAATTACACATCTACCGGATCTGCCCTGATGATGGACACTGCAACATAACACCCCAAAAACAAATAACGAAAATATCAAAACAACTCTCTATTTCACTGTACGTTCCCGTGGTGTGGAACAGAAGGAAGTCTACCAAAGCAGCTTAAATTACACCTTGACTGCAGACTATCCGGAGACCACACACACAACAACGTATTTTCCAATCTTATCACTCTAGGTCACTGAAAACTCACGGACCGCCACTGGTGGGGAGGGGAAGGAGATGGGGAGAGAGAAAGGTGGGGAAGTACCTGTTTATTTAGATCTGATCACCAAACACGCCTAATTCCACTTCAAGTAACGTTTCGATTTTGAATGGTGGTCTTACACCAGGACGATACTGAGAGTATCTTCCACTCTGGAACGTGCCGCAAGTACACTATATGTATATTATTTTAAATGATTTAGTTGTGAAATAACACAAATTAATCAAATAAAACTTATTTGTCAAGCCGGGATTCGATCCCGTGACATTCGGATGGTGATTCAAGAGCCTTACCACGAGACTAGACCACGTCGCCCGTAAATGAAGTACGTACTTAATTAATTAAAATGTGATTATAAACAAAGGTTTAAATATGTATTGTTCATCCTGTATACGTCCGTCCAGACCTTTTACTTTGATTGACGTGTTGCAAAGATTGCCTTACCCAACTCTTAATATAATACCTACCCCCTACACACCTCCCTCACTCGCTACTCTCCTGATAGCCCTGTTCGCCCTCCCACACCCGTGGCTCAAGAGAGGTCCGGCTTAGGACGGCTTAGCTTAGGTGGCGATAAGCCCTTTATAAGCCAAGGTCTTTTCCATTCTGCGTACACTGCCCAAAGGGTGGACGGAACGACAAAAATTAAACGAAATAAAATAAATATTAAAGCAAAAATAAAGGTGGTCATTTCTGATACGTTTAAAATTTACGGCATTGGTTTAGCTACAGAAATAAGGATTTTCCTTGGAGCGGCCAGAAACATTTTCAACGACAAAATAAAATTAAAAAAAACGTTGGGGTGATTTGATGTGTTGTTGTGTATAATAAAAAATCAAATAAGCACTAACACTGTAGTTACAAGTTTATTGTAACAATTACATCCGTACCATAATTTATATTTATAAAGAATTCGTATAGGAAGTAAGTAAGTAAGAAAGAGTTAATGATGAATGTATGTAAGTAGGTCTAAAGTCATGGTGTTTGAAAGAGAGAGTGCAAAAACAGTATGCAATATAGTTGTGAATGATGAATACTTGGAGCAGGTGGATGAGTTTGTGTATCTGGGTAGTATGTTTACGAGAGATGGGAAGGCTGATAGGATAGTGAAAGAAGGGTGAATGCCGGTAACTTCATTAATGGAGGACTAAATAAAAAATTGTGCAAAGAAGTGAAGCTAGCAGTCCACAATGGAGTCCTGGTACCTACCCTGATGAATGGCAGTGAGGCATGGAACTGGCAGAGGAAGGATGTAAGTAAACTGAATGCTGTTGAAATGAGATCCCTGAGGCGTATGTGTACTAAAACCATGTACGATCGTGTGAGAAATGTGGATATCCGCAAAGAATGTAAGGCCGATGTAAAGATAATGAGTTAGATTAAGAAAGAGACCCTCAGATGGTTTGGGCATGTAAAGCGAATGGACGAAGAAAGTAGTGTAAGAATAATATATGACGCAAATGTGAATGGTGGGAGAAGTCGGGGATGCCCGAGGAAGATATGGCACGATCAAGCGAATCAGATACTTGAGTCGGGCCGTGTCAAAAGTCAGAATAATAGAAGAGTATGTATGAGACGATGTATGAATGTGAATGGGGCAAAGAGTGTGTGCCAAGACCGAGTTGTTTGGTGGTCCGTCCTCTCTGCCTACCCCTGCGGGGAAACAGCGTGATGATTAGTTAGTGAGTTAGTTTCGTATAGGAACAGTGGAAGCGAACACACAGCGATTTACGAGCTGTTGCGTCGTCGGCAATTCGGAACAGACTGGTTCTTCTCATTTTGTACCGACTGTTGGGGACTAGGTGAAAATATTGTGGGATTGCTATTATTGGCGTGCGAGGAGCCAATAGGAATGATTAGGTGGTTCAAAATAGCTGCGTCGTTCTCTGCCACAAAACCAAAGGAAATGTAACAGTAGATAGATATAATTTGCTGATATTATATAATATGTAAAGTGTGAATGAAAGAAGTAAGGATTTGATTTCAAACAGTAAGGAGGCTTTTTTATGAAAAAACTTTTACGCACTTAATCGAGATCTAAGCCTAAATTTTCATCTCCAACTGTCCAACCGTCAGTTTTTTTTATGTCTCTGTTTCTGTTTAATGATTTGGTTCAATTTATTAATTTTTTTATAAATAAATAAAAATTATTTTTCAACTTGAGAGGCGGGTATGGGTACCGCCGCCTCGGAAATCATTTATTAGATAACCGCCCCCCCCCCCCTCCCCTTCCGAAAATCATCCCGAGTGGTTCGCTACATTTGGTAATTTAGCTGGGGTGCCCGGGTTCATGGGGCGAGATCTTGGCGGCCACTTCTTGCTTCGTGGCGGCTGTATCAGGAGAGGCCGGTTGGGGGAGACCTAATATAGACTTCTCTAGCCGGACCATCCCGACTCATCGCCTTGCAAGGGGGGGGGGGGGTGAATTCATACGTTCGTCATTCCTGGACCAATTGACTCCAGATTCTCACTCACCTCTCATACCTTTTCCTTACTAGAACTTCATATCCACACAAAAAAACTCACGACACAGCATCCTAAATGATGACATAGGCCCTGAGATTTTTTACCCTCAGTGCCTTCTGGGTAAATCAAATGTAAAAAGATAGTTTCTTTCACGTTTTTTTAATAGTTCAATAAGAAATTAAATTAAAAATCGGGACTTTAAACTAGTGCAAAAATCGAACAGATCTGTGATCGCACAGTGCAAATAAATGCTAGATCAGATTTTCCTGCATAACTTGCTGTGCAAAGTGAAAAAAATAAATCTAACCCTGACCTGACCATAAGAAGAACCTCATGGGTTCTACACAATACTAAAAAGAAAAACTTAATTTGATAAAGTATGCCATACGGAGCCTGAAAAGTGTATGGCAATATAGTAGAATTATGACAGCGGCAGGTGGCGCTAGTCGCGCCGGGAAACCGCGGAAAAATTACTCCACCTCCACGCAGGAAGCGAAAATATTTTTTGTGACTCACTGAAGAAGTAAGCCGATAGAAATGTGTTGTGTGCGTGTCTGTGCTGTATCAGAAATCATCATCATTATCACTATCATCATGCTATGTCCAAGGGCATTTGACCTACTTTACAAGTGCCGCTCTCAGTTTTCTTTTTACAATACGATACATACTTTTTTAATATGTTTTATATTCGATAGACGGCCGGCGTAGTCCAGCGGTAAGGCTTTTGACTCGTAAACCGAAGGTCGCGGGATCGAATCCCGACGTGGCAAATAAATTTTATTTGATTAATTTGTGGCATTTCACAATTTATTCCTTTAAAATAATATATAGTATATTTGCGGCAGGTTCCAGAGTGGAAGATACTGGTGTAAGACCACCATTCAGAATTTTCAACTCAACACCTCTTTGAAAAATCATTAAGCTATGAAAAAATCATTTTAAAGTAACCCATACACAACCTAACATAACCTATGTAACCATTTTTTATATATTTTTTTTCATCACTTTTTATGACTTTTCAAATGAGTTTCTGAGTTGATTTCATTCTGAAGAATGAGATATAGTCCAGTCAAGGAAGGAGGTGTAGAGTGCTTGAGCAGGGACCTAAGTGATTACTTTAGAAACTTGTTTAGGGTGCTTAGGGTGTGAACATACTAAAAGTCTGACGTCTAGGTGGTGAGCTAGGGGGGGAAGGAGGGGAAGGTCCCAATTTTCGGGTTTCCGCTTGTATCTCAAAAAACGGTGCGTCGCAGATGAAAATTTTTTAACAATAAATAAAAGCTTATAAAATTTTCTACAACTTTTATTCTACATGTAATTTTCTAAATCCCAGCCGTTTTTGAGTTACACGCTCCACAAATGTGGATATTTTCGAAAAAAATCATTTTACCTCACATTTTTCATCAAACATTACCTCATATCGTCTAAAATATTCATCATACGTAGAAATTCTTTTGAAAGAAGTTGTAAAGAATTTAATTCCCTTTTATAATATGTATACATATATACATAAATCTCCAACCAGTAAATATTTACAGAAATTTATAGTTTTTTCGTAAAATGTCGCCCCTTTCAGAAAAAGCTGTTTTTATCTTATTACTGACACACCGACGCGTGACGACGATTATGCAATGCTCTGATCACTTTTAGTCAGGCGTATGGTCAGATATGACAATTGAAACCACATTGATGCGATCATTCAAAAGGTGTTTCGCACAATGTAGTCAGCAAGTGGTTAGTTGGTATGAGCGCAATTCATGAGATCTGCACTTCCCTTGAAGAGTTTTGTGGAGTCTTCTTCATGTCAAGTGAATAGCACAAGGACCTCGACAAGCCCACCGAAGTAGAGATACAGCAGAAATTTCCAAACTCAGTCAGTGGTTTGATGCACATCCTCCCTTCGCACAAACCAGTGAAATAATGTCAATTCCCAATGTCTTCTGTCAGCTCGTCGATAAAAATTCACGATGAAAAGGTTGCAGTTGACCCAACGTTGCTGTTTCAGCGGATAAGCAAACGATCAGATGAGGATTTGATGAAATTTTTTGAGAATAAGATGGCCAATTTCCCTTGGCACTATTGAATGAAAGTGGGATGCGAAAAACAACTAAATCGGTCCTGTACAGTTTATTCGAAACTACCAAAAAACTGCTCTACTGTCACAGTTGAACATTGTTGTGGACGGAGGATATTTACTACACAGAGTAATTTGGCAAAAGATGCCTCCGTTGCCATAATTTGTGATTGTTACATCACCTACGTCAACCAACACTATCCTGGATGACTCGCACTGTGGTATTTGATGGGCACGCAAACCCAGCCAACAGTACGAAATCACAAGAATAGATACGATGATACAGACTGAGAAGGTAACTGACAT
Organism: Limnephilus rhombicus; assembly: GCA_929108145.2. NCBI lineage: Eukaryota > Metazoa > Arthropoda > Insecta > Trichoptera > Limnephilidae > Limnephilus > Limnephilus rhombicus. The sequence goes on from OV815297.1 coordinate 35,046,904, forward strand.
CAATTTGACTTGGGACACATCAATACCTGTTAAATAGGAAGATTTTTTATCCAATCCTACCAACAAAATTAACTTCATCTCCTTACTACAGACAAAGCTTCCGGAGAATGGGATACAGACTCTTCACGCCACCGATGCTGCCGATGTCCTTGTTGTTAATACTGCTGTGGAACAATCTTCTCACATTCTGTGGCTGTCGTTGGTGAAGATGTGAACCTCACTGTCCTTTTGATTGCTTCCACTTCTCCCACCCACTTCCTCCCTGCTGCTGAAACCCGGACGGGGAAAAACAGAAACAATGGCACTGTCCACTCATTTACCGGTTGCGATACAACATCTGTAACTTTCAGGAGAAGCAAGGTGGGCTTCTCAAAATTGTATTTGGAGTCAGAAATCATCAAGCAAGCGGCAATGATCTTTAACAACCCCTCCTCTACTCGCGACGAGGTTGAAGAGGCTGGAAATAAATGTTTCCTGAAATGGTATGCGGCGCCAAAAAGACAGACCTCCCTTAACCAGTACCGTTTCCAGTCGTTCACAAGGTCGGTGGCAAAAATGAAGCCTAACATCAGCTTCCTTCCTCCAACAGAGAACGCAGCTAAATAGCATTCCTCATGCATCGATTGAGCTGCCCCCTGAAGAATGGGGATGGAAACATGAAAAAGAGACACTGGTGCCATTTACAGCAGAAGATCCACCAGAACCGGAGGTCCTTCCGAATATGATATTTTGCCGCTGCACCAAGGATTGTGCAATTGGCAAATGTGGATGCCGAAAAGCAATTCTGACCTGTTCTGCAGGGTGCCTCCACTGCCAAGGGAGATGCCTCAATAGAATAATAAGAAGACGTTGAGCCCATTCAACAAGAAGCATCCACTACTGAGGATGAATATGCCATGGATGAACAACGCTTACCAGGCTTACAACGCTTTCCTCACGTCCAAAGAGGATGAAAGTGTAACATGATGTTATTGAGAACAGTGATAACAATGAGGTTTATAATTTTATGTGCTAATGTAACGAAATATTATAAAATTATCAATACATAAAAATAATAATAAAATAAAGTAGACGAAAATCATGTTTCTTGAAAAATTTAAAATTGTATTTTATAATGAAAATGTTATGATTATCATTTAAATGTTATCATTATCATTATAAAACACAATTTTAAATTTTTCAAGTAATATGATTATTAGGTGAACGAATAAAAGCTGTGTGTCAGTAATAAGATTAAAATAGTTTTTTTCTGAAAATGGCGACATTTTACGAAAAAATTTAAAATTGCTGTAAATATTTTTTAGTTTTTTTTTTTTTTTTTTTTTTTTTTTTTATTGAAATAATAGATAATACATAATATAATCAACAAACAAGTCCTGCTAAGCCAATTGAATCGGCTTGTCAACAGGTGCTTATATTTTAGTTACATATTTTACATTTTTAAAATTTAAAATTTACATCTTATATCTACAGATACAACATTTTTTCATACATATCAAAATCAATATAAATCTTTTTTTTCCGATAGCCAATTTTTCACCATATATTTAACCTTATTCATAGAATTACATTGCTTTATAGTGTCAGGTAATAAATTAAATATCGTTGGAAATTTATGTGCATATGTATACATATTCTAAACGGAAATTAAATTATTTTCAACTTCTTTTATTATTTATTTTTATTTATGTGTGATTTATTTATTTATTTTCCATGTTCTCCGTAAAACGGTTATTCACCAATACATTATGGAGAAGATTACAAATTAGACAAAAAGTATAGCAAAACACATAAAAAGGTCAGTTTCACTACTTCGTGACATACGTCAAAAGATAATTGTTAAACTGCCTGTAGGTTACGTTAAAAATGTCGATGGTCAATGCAGACTCGTTGAGCAGTTCAGTCGCTCTGTTGACTGGCGCGTTCTGATGGGCAGAAGTCCTCGCTTTTGAAGCATAAAAAAGGGTATGGGACCTTCCACGAGTATACTTGTCTGGGACATATAAGTTAATCTCTTTCAAAATAGGTGGATTATGTATAGTTCCAGAGATTATCTTAAAAAATGTTTTCCTAAAAATATTTTTCGGCGGGCTTCTAATGTATTAAGATCGAGCATTCCTGCTAAGAATAAGGATGGATACAGGAAAGGGTAGTACATATATTCCCTCATATATAGGTAACGCATGAATCTCCTTTGTACTTTTTCTATTTCGAGAATATGGTCTTGCTCAAAAGGGGCCCAAATAATGGAGCTATATTCCAAGATACTGCGAACAAGTGCTGGATATTTTAGACGATATGAAGAGTGTTGGATGAAAAATGTGAGGTAAAATGATTTTTTTCGAAAATATCCACATTTGTGGAGCGTGTAACTCAAAAACGGCTGGGATTTAGAAAATTATATGTAGATTAAAAGTTGTAGAAAATTTTATAAGCTTTTATTTATTCTTAAAAAATTTTCATTTGCGACGCACCGTTTTTGAGATACAAGCGGAAACCCGAAAATTGGGACCTTCCCCCCTCTCCCCCCCTAGCTCAACCACCTAGACGTCAGCACTTTTAGTATGTTCACACCCTAAGTACCCTAAACAAGTTTCTGAAGTAATCGCTTAGGTCCCTGCTCACGCACTCTACACCTCCTTCCTTCACAGGACTATATTTCATTCTTCAGAATGAAATCAACTCAGAAACTCATTTGAAAAGTCATAAAAAGTGATGAAAAAAATATATAAAAAATGGTTACATAGGTTATGTTAGGTAATGTATGGGTTACTCTAAAATGATTTTTTTCATAGCTTAATGATTTTTCAAAGAGGTGTTGAGTTGACATCATTCTGAGTTGGCATGGAACCACCCTATAGATGCAAGTGTTTTTCTCTTTTTAGTGTCGCTATTTTTCTTTTCATCGAGTTTCAAATCACAACGGTGCTAAAGAAGTTTTCTCTTCATACCTTCTAGGAATCTTCCATTCAGCGACGTGACCCGTCTCGCAGCACCACGTAGGCAGCATAAATATTTAATAACATTTTGGAGTTAGTACGTTTTAGTTGTCAAATTACGAAGTTCCGGGGAGCAACACGCCTTTGTCGCAATCTTTTTACTTTTGTTTAGATTTGTAAATAACGAAATAGGAAATTAGTATCACGTAATACCCGGAAATCTTACGGTTTATAAAAAAAGTTTTTTTTAAGCCGCCGCTTCCCGAAATTCTACCGATTTCTTACATATCTCTCTTAAACATTTGCAGTTTTTAAGCTCTAAAAAAATATATTTTTTTAAGATAATATCTAGACGCGTTCCACGCCGAAACTCAAATTATATGAAATTCCGAAAATTATTATAAACACCTTTATATTAGTTATTTTACAAGTTATAAATGTTAAAAAATTCACAATGTTTCTTTAAATGATACTTAAGACGCCTTTTGCAAGATTTTTGCTCTATTTTAAACGAACGTATTTTATTAAACATTTTCAAAATTTTCGCATCGATTTTATCGCTTTAAATATTAGCCATAAGCTTGTTTGGTTCCACGCAAACTCAGAATTGAGTCAACTCAACAACTCCTTGAAAAGTCATTAAAAGCCATGGAAAAATAATTTTGAAATAGCAGTTAACCATAACCTAACATAACCTGTTTAAACATTTTTTTAATATTTTTTTATCATCACTCTTTATGACCTTTCTGAGGTGGTTCTGAGTTGGCTTCATTCCGAGTTGGCCGGTCACCAGCTTTTTTACATTGTTACATTACTGGATTTACGTATGAAGTATGAGGCGAACCTGAGTTATTAATGTGAGTGCCTTTCGTACAAGAGTTCCAAGTGTTCCCAAACGTCTGGAGACGGTGAGACTATGGCATCTCAAATTGGGGTTAGAAGATGGAAAAGAGGAAGGTGAGTATCCAGGAAATACCTGGATATTCAGAGCTAGTCAGCAAGCACGGCCAAAGTCATGTCAAGCAACGTTTCTGTTGTAGTATGAGCTACGAGACATAAATGGCTGTAGTGTAGATAGATCATGAAGCATATAGAATTATTCAACAGATGTCAATAGTATAAAAGGCCGCATCTCTTTTGTGGGTACTAAGGGACGGGGAGCCATGACATGGATGCCCGAGTTCATAAAGTGAGGTTTGTCTAGGTCTTGGCGGTGAATGCTTTGGCCCACCTCCTGCATGGCGGATCGGATCGGAAATGACTTGTTTAAGGAGACCTTGTGACATCTCCTTTCCGACTCTTTCGACCCATCGCCTTTAACGCAGTGGGAGGGATGAATTATTACGTCCATCACTTCTAAGCACAATTAACCCAAGATTCCTACCCATTTCTCATCCATTTTTTCCTTCCCAGAACTTCCTCTCCTTCCTATCCCTAAAAATCCCTCCACACAGCACCTCCAAAGACGACAGGCCATGAGGGAATTTTTTTTCCTCAGGGCCTGCCGTGTGGAGCTAATGTAAAAAAATTGAGTATGTAATTCACACGCCTTAGAAGTGAAACTAGAAAGTCGCTAGATGTCGCTTTATATTGCCTATTTATTTTAAAGTGGTTTGAAGATTGGATATGGATTTACAAAAACAAAAATGTTTATTTTTTTGGATTTCGTAGGATTCAAACCTCCGTCCGCTAGATCTGTCTGGCCGCTAAGATTTGCGACGCACTATACCGCTGCGCTATGGGACGCGCTCGGCGAGGCGCGAATTTACGCATTATATTCCGACGACCCGCAAAAAAACAAAGCGGCCAATGAGCGCAGACCTATCGTCGTTTCCGTTTTAAATCTCAACCAATAGGAGCCTTGAGCGTAGTTTGATGCTTCGCAAGTGACGAAGTGCGTCATTTCCGTTTCATACGAATTTCAAATCACTCTAACAGGGCTAAAGAAGTTTTACTTAAAAAAATCCCCAATAATAGGTGTAAATTGTGAGGCTAAAACGAGTTGGAAAGAGCAAGGTTGAGAAATACCTAGCTATGCAGATCTAGTTATCAGACATAGCGATTTCCAAATTAATCACCGCTTCGATTCTGAACGGTGGTATTTTACCAGAGCGATGCTAAGAGTAGGTATCTACTACTCTGTAAGATTCTTAGACCCGGTTGTTTCACTCATGGTACAGCTAAAACAATAAACAAGCCTGGAATGGACTGCCACACGAGTTAAAAATGATCACAGATTCAGCGGAATTAAGAGCTTAACTTAAAACTCATCTTTTCAGACAGTCGTACCCATAAGTTAAAAAAAAACCTTTCACCTTCACCTTCACGGCTCGCGAAACTGTAAATAAATAAGTGTGTAAAAAATAAAGCAAATTCTTAAAATTCTTCAGTCTTTCAAAATAAATATTAACTCAACTTTGGCATTAATCTTCTTATAAATATAAATGTAAAACCAACAGTGATGCGGGTAAGCAAAGGTAAAGTCATGCAATGTCCAATGTTTTAAATATAATGTCCTCCACGTGTAAAGTCGTATCTTCACCAAGCATAAACTTTCTAATAAAGTGTGTTTAGCAGGTAAGTAGCATGTTTCTATATTTATTTGTAAATAATAAAATTATAAAGAGCCTAAGATTCATAATAAATTGTTAAGCGCCCTTGGGGTGATCTTTCACAAAAACGACGCTCCAAAAATTATCCAATTATTATTATTATAATTAAGGTGCGGCAAAACAAAACGCGGCAAAAGATATACCAGACTATTGTAAGACCCGCAATAATGTATGGCTCCGAATGCTGGACTATGGACAACTCCTAAACGATAAAACTAAAAGATAAGATCAAAAATTCACGCATTCGTGGTAGCCTGGGTGTCACAGACATAAATAGTAAGCTGGAGGAACGACAGTTGAGATGGTATGGACACATAAGACGGAGACCATCAGACCACACAGTGAGGAAGGCAATGTCTATAGAGTTTTTTGCGTTATTTGTTTTTGGGGTGTTATGCCGTGTTGCGCTACCTCCTTCTTTAGCCAACGTTTCGGACATCGTTGCAGTGTCCATCATCAGGCCAGATCCGGCAGATCCGGTAGATGTGTAATTTTTAGTCGTGAAGTGTGTGCTTATTTACTTCGAAGCGATACCGTGTCGCCAGCACCACTAACTTTCACCAGTACAAAATAATCGTGACAAGCAGTGGCGTCATCGCCGCGGAACGTTCCGCGAGCTTCACCGACAGTCATCCAGAGGAAGACTGAAGAACTCCTGGATGACTCAATGCTCCAAAATTCCACAGAGAAACGGCCTGGATAAAGGCGATACCCAGAACAGAAGAAATTACAACCTGAGAACGAGAAGAGCCGACCCCAACAGCCTACCTAGGCAATGAGTTGGGACAGCGAAAGGAAGAAGAAGAAGGTGCGGCAAAACAGACAGAGCAGTTTTGAAGGGCTATTAAAAAAACGGCGCAACTTACAGAAGTAGGGTTTATTTTATTTTTTAGTCCTGAAGATGACATCAGAAAGATGATAGCCCCCAGCAGCGATACATTGATGAAGCCGCTTTCTGTACTTTTCGGCTGCATTTTGGCACATCTCGATGGGCATAGCGAATAAACAAAATTTTCGCTACTGGGCTGAAAATAACCCAAGGCAAATTTGGGAGAGACCTCTTCACTCCCCAAAAGTGACCCTGTGGGGTGCGATTTCCAAATTTGGGGTGTTTGGGCTGTATTTTTTCGAGGAGAATGGACAAACCGTGACTGTGTCAACGCTTAATGTTACCATGTTGGAAATTTTTTTTGAACCTCAATAGGCCACTTGCATCACATTTTTTTTTTTAAATTTCCGGTTTAGGCAAATATTCTAAGACATTCAGTATTTGGTTTTTAATCTTTTTTTTGAAACCCAGGCGATTTTTTGAAAATTTCAATCCGAAAAATCAGACAATTTTTACATAAATCAGAAAGACGGGACATAATTTTATGGGTGCGAAAAAACGAAAATTACATCAGCCGAAAATTATTTAAAAAAGAACTTTTTCTACACGAATGGCTCAGGAAAATAACGAGGCATACCAAAAATATTACGTATAGTAAATATTTTTTTCCTTGATCCATCTTATTGATCATTAATCATTATAATGTTCAACGTCTATATATGACTAAATCCATTGTAATATACTTGTACTTGTATACTTGTAATTGTAGATTATAATAATAATAAGAATATTATAAAATTTGATTTTGTTAAAATCAACACCATTACCATTACATTTCTAAACCAGGTACAGAAGGCCTAAAATGTACGGGATTCTCTTCGTAACATCTGTCGAAACGTCAAACTAAATGATAAGTTCGCAGAGAACAAACAATTAATCTAGTGAATGTTAATTGTCAAATTCAAAAATTTTCCTGAAATCAAAGTTTTGCCATATAAAAAAAAATCAGTGTGGAATTTTATAAAATTAAAAAAACACTATCGGAGACGGGACATTTTCATGTAGTGACGTCACGAGCCCAAATAATGGATTTATTTATTAAAAAAAAATATTACACATTTCTAAAAAAATTTTCTAACATTTTCGTAATCTTAGTAAAAAAATCTATCCACACAATTTTTTCCAAGTCATTATGAAATCCATACAAGCGGCCTATTGGAAGAACTAACGGAGGAAATAGATCTGGGAGACATCTGGTTTCAACAAGACGGTGCTACGGCGCATACTGCTCGAGTTTCAATGACAATACTGCGAGAGATGTTCCATGCGCGCCTCATCTATCTGAAGGGTGCCGTGGGATGGCCCACGCGCTAACTCAATTTAAGCATTTGCAACTTCTTCCTGAGAAGCTATCTGAAAGAACATCATTTTTGAACATCGGCCTCACACCTTGGAAGAACTCAAGAATCGAATTCGGGAGGAAATCACAGCTATGCCCATCGAGATGTTCCAAAATCCAGCCGAAAACTTCAGAAATCGCCCTCATCAATGTATCGCTGCTGGGGCCACCACCTTTGTGATGTTTCTTCAGGACTTGATGCATAGAACGGCATGATGTACCGAATAAAGTAAAGTTATCATCATTTCTATAAGTTTCGCCGTATTTTTTTATATCCCTTCAAAAGTGCACTGTCTGTTTTGCCGCACCTTGTATTTTTTAATTTAAATCATTATGCAATACACGAAAACAGTATTCCCATAATTGCAATTATTTAAAAATGTTCAGTCTTGTCAGATAAACTGTTAAATAGAAGCTTATTGCCGTAAAGTTAATTTAACTAGAAACCAAACTTTTCAACCCAATTATTTATTTACTATTATGACTTTCATATTACCACATTATAAAACCACTTTACTTTTTTAATGTTAGATAGGTCCCATCAACGTTATAATAACAACAGAACACTCCACAACAACACTATTATAAACAATGGAAAATGCTCTTAAGGGTGTCCTTTTAATACTGATGGGTATAGTAAAATTTGTACAGAATTAATCAAAATAACATGTCTCATGGGAAATCAAATTTGCGAATTTCTGCAATTTAATATCCATAGAAAATGAAGAAGAAGTCATCATTTTGTATATACGTTTATAATGCTTTCTTTCGCGCCATATCCCATCTTTCAGCTGTCAAGATCAGCTGTGGAGCGGCGGCCATCTTGTAAAAAATACATAGACAAATTATTTGAATGTACATAATGGATAAATATTCCAACACTCAATAATAAGTAGGCTCTTCGAGTTTACTTGTCTGAAGAGGGTTTTATTTTATCAATCTCATTTTGATGGGTTGGAGTTAAACGGATTTGACGGGAATGGAAAAAAAATGTTAATTTATTTTGGTTGTTTTTCATTACAAAACGGGAAAATAATTTAGGACAAAAAATATGTAATTAATAAAATAAATAAATAATAACAAACGGACCTAATAAGAAAGGACAAAAATCTTTGGGGTAAACAAAAATAAATTTCCAAGGAATAGATACATTTTTAGATTTTCACGGCCAAAAGCATTTTCATTATTTGTTTTTGGGGTATTATGCCGTGTTGCGCTATAGTGTAGCAATACAGCATAAAACTCCAAAAATAAATTAACGAAAATTTCTAGAATATTTTTATTTATTTTTTGATAAAGGATGTCTGTATTAATTATTATTTTTAATTTATAAACTAACGTTTAGACAAGATTTTTATGCATAGCACAAAGGGTAACAATTAATATAAGCAATAATTATCAGCCTGAAACACTCATCAACATTGAAAAATCTTCCGAGAAAAGATACTTGCCGCCAACGGGACTTGAACCCGTGTCCTTCTCGCAAAAATAAAGTTGGTTGTTTTCAGGTGGAAAAAAAATAATAAGCAGTAATTGTTGAATGAAACACTAGTATATATTGAATTATTTGGCGGGTATTTGATAAGCCCCCATAGCTCAGTGGTCAAGAACAGCTGACCGGCAATCAGAAGGACACGGGTTCAAGTCCCGTTGGCGGCAAGTATCTTTTCTCGGAAGATTTTTCAATGTTGATGAGTGTTTCAGGCTGATAATTATTGCTTATAATAAATGTCTGTATTATTTTTGTCTCTTTTTTGTTAGGTTAGATTTTAGTAGATATTTTATCGTGTGAGGTTTTGTCCGTAGGATATTTTGTCGGAGGATGTTTTGTCGTGGGATGAAAACGCGCGGAACTGATACGGACCGAAATGGGCCGCGCAAACGTTCCTCATCGTGTATACGAATGTGCATAGATCAAACAACAGATCCCATTAAAAAAATGTGTGTTCTCTACTTCAGTCCCCGGGAGCACATCAATGGTGCAATAACCAAAGACTTCCCATCAAATCATTAAAGAATAGCTTAATAAATTGGAGATTTTTCCATTTCGTCTTTCTTGAAATAAAGTACAGAATCTCGCTTAGGTATATATTATTTAGTAAATTGTAAAGGTATTTTTCGAAACGATTGATGGCCGTTTGTTTGAAAACAAATCACAGGAAAGTTGTTTGAGGGATTCGATACAAAATTATATTAGTTTCCTTCCTGTTCAGGAACTGATCCACTGACTCTCATTTTTGATAAATTGAAAATTTCCTAGTCATAAAATATGGAATCAAGCTGCCAATTTTCTGTTCAGGTAAATATTTTTCTCTAAATTTCGACAAGCTTAATTTTATTCGTAAACATGTTAGTGTCTGGTACAATAATTACTACCACTATTCCTTCTGGACCGTTAATTTTTTAAAAGTTTTCCATGGAATTCGTAGCTATAAGACATTTGTTATTGTTATTCGTAGCTATATTATCCGTATTAATGTATCCGTATTTATTGTATCCGTATTTATGTTATTTGTAGCTATATTGTATTCGTAGCTATATTGTATTCGTAGCTATATTGTATTCGTAGCTATATTGTTATTCGTAGCTATATTGTATTCGTAGCTATATTGTATTCGTAGCTATATTGTATTCGTAGCTATATTGTATTCGTAGCTACATTGTATTCGTAGCTATATTGTATTGTTATTCGTAGCTATGTTGTAATCGTAGCTATATTGTTATTCGTAGCTTTATTGTATTCGTAGCTATATTGTATTCGTAGCTATATTGTATTGTTATTCGTAGCTATATTGTTATTCGTAGCTATATTGTATTCGTAGCTATATTGTATTCGAAGCTATATTGTATTGTTATTCGTAGCTATATTGTATTCATAGCTATATTGTTATTCGTAGCTAAATTGTATTATTATTCGTAGCTATATTGTATTGTTATTCGTAGCTATATTGTATTCATAGCTATATTGTTATTCGCAGCTATAGTGTATTCGTAGCTATATTGTTTGGTTATTCGTAGCTATATTGTATTCGTAGCTTTATTGTTATTCGTAGCTATATTGTATTCGTAGCTATATTGTATTCGTAGCTATATTGTATTATTATTCGTGGCTATATTGTATTCGTAGCTATATTGTTATTCGTAGCTATATTGTATTCATAGCTATATTGTATTCATAGCTATATGGTATTCGTAGCTTTATTGCATTGTTATTCGTAGCTATATTGTATTCGTAGCTATATTGTTATTCGAAGCTATATTGTATTCGTAGCTATATTGTTTTCGTAGATATATTGTTTTGTTATTCGTAGCTATATTGTTTTCGTAGCTATATTGTTATTGGTAGCTATATTGTATTCGTAGCTATATTGTATTGTTATTCGTAGCTATATTGTATTCGTAGCTATATTGTTATTCGTAGCTATTTTGTATTCAAAGCTATATCGTATTGTGATTCGTAGCTATATTGTATTGTTATTCGTAGCTATATTGTATCCAGTATAATTTTCATAATAATTTCGATATTAAAATATGTAATTAGTTTAGACCAATCCAACTCTAATGTTAACATGTATCCCTTCAAAAAGCAATAAAAAATACCATACTTCGTAAATATAATAACGATTTGACATTAGTAACTCATATAACTTGTAAGGTTTTTCCCTAATCACCATTGAAGTGAGCTGCAAATCCAATGTAATTAGCTTACTGGAATTACCAAAATATTTAGAAATTCGATGGTATAAAACGACTTAGCAACAAATATAATTATTGTAATTGTAAAATTAATTGATTAAAATCCTTGTAGACCACCCTCTCCCCCTCCCCAATATGATGTTGTGTATATAAACCGTAGACTAAGAAATATTTGTACCAGTCTGAAGATGGCTTTAACGAGCTGAAACCGGGTACGGTCGAATAAAATTAAGTGGAATAAAGTTTTATATTAGTTTTAATATAATATACTTTAAGACTATTATTTTAAAAATTATAGTACGGTCTCAGGCTATAATTTTGTTTTAAATAGATAACACACTAATGGTAACTTTTACGCTGATGTTTCTGATGTTTTTAATACGCCTCTACTGAAGTGTAAAGTTGTACTAATTAAACATTTTAGCTGAACCTGCATATTTTTAAAAATTCACTTAATATAAAGGTTTTTTAACCTGCGATGCAAGGAGTGCTAATATAAGTTTGATTTTCTGTTTGTCGGTATGTTTTTTTTTTTTTTACAGTGAATACCGCACAAGAATCTCAACTGCTCCCGTCTGGAGCCAGTGAGACTATGGCATCCCCAATTGGGGTATGTTGTGAGGCTTAAGGTAGTGGGGAGGGGAAGGAGGTGGGGAAGAGGAAGGTTGGGAAGTACCTGGCTATTCAGATCTGGTCACTAAACACGGCTAAAGCCATTTTCAAGCAACGTTTCAATTCTGACTGGTGGTCTTACACCAGGGCGATACTGATAGTATATTCCACTCTGGAACATGCCGCAAATATACTATATATTATTTTAAATTAATTAATTGTGAAATAACACAAATTAATCAAATAAAATTTATTTGCGCATGCCGGGTTCGAACCCGCGACCTCTGGATTGTGAGTCAAGAGTCTTACCCACTGGACTACGGTGTCTATGTGTGTCTGTCTGTGCAATCGTAGCTCATAAACGAATGGACCGATTATGATGCGGTTTTTTGTTTGAAAGCTGACGTGATCGAGATGGTTCTTAGCTACAATTCATGAAAATTGTGCAATAATTTCAAGGTCGTCAGCTCTTTTTTTACCCAGGTTTTACTTAAAATTTTACTTATTTAAAATGAAAACTTCTTTAGCCCTGTTGAGATTTGAACCTCGATGAAACAAAAATAGCAACAGTGCGTCGTAGTCTCCCCACTCTTGCCTATTCTGTTTTCTGAAGGTTTTCACTACCACCGCGTGTAAATTGAACACTATGTTTTTTTTTTAAAGTGAAAACTTCTTTAGCATCGTTTTGATTTGAAACTTGATGAAACGGAAACGAGCGACACAAAAAAATTATCGTGAGCAATTCACAAGCGGTAGAAGTAACACTTTCAGAAAACTAAAATAGACAAGAATGGGGAGACTACGAGTACCGCACAAAGAAAATACCGTTAGGCTATGAAGCACCGCACAAAGAGGAGACCGATTATACAATCTCATTCTCTCGCAGGCTTAATCCTATGTATGTATGTGTTTGTCTCTTTTTAGTGTTGCTATTTTACGTTTCATCAAATTTAAAATCACAACGGAGCTAAAGAAGTTTCCACTTCAAAAGAGACAAACGCAAGCATCTATTGGATTTAGCCAGCGAGATAATGAGATAGAAATAAAATATTTATTTTATTCACGGCACCTGACGGACCTTTGCATACATTTAATCGACCAGGGGTCGAATCCTACGAAATTTAAAAAATATATATTTTATTTTTTGTAAAATCAATATCCAATCTTCAAACCACTCCAAAATGAATAGGCAAAAGAAAACACAAAAGAAAGCGACATCTAGCGACTCCGAAGAAGAAACCACAGTAATAAGATGACCAAATGTATAAGAAAAGGTGCACTGGAATTCGACGACAAAAATAATGGAAAAAATCGTCTTTCACATTGATTAAAAAAAGTGGTTCGTAGTCTCCCCAATCTTGTCTAGTTTAGATTTCTGAATGTTTCACTTCTACCGCGTGTCAATTGCACACTCTGATTTTTTGACATTAGATGAAAACTATTATTTTTAAAACGTTTTATTTATTTAATTATTTAACCCCCAAAGGGCTTTTACATGTTTAATAGAACAATTAATTCATGATAAATGATTTTTAAACACAAAAAGAAATAATAAAAATAAAATTAGATAAAAAACACACAGGTCATAAAAATACAAAAATTCAGCGTTTTCATAGGTTTACAAAAATACAGATATGTTTAGGAATAGTTTTGGAATAAGCTTTTTAACAAGATCATCAAAATTCGCCAAGTTTATGTTAAATATATTATGTTAATATCACCTAAGTACTGATTTCCCATAGTGTGAAATCGTTGTATCGGAGAGTGGGCAATGTAGTTCCGCTTATCAATGCTACAGAAGAATAGTGTATTTTGTCGTGTCGTGTCGGTATTCGTAAGTTTATGAGTTGCAAGAGTTCCCAGCAGTCAAATTTACAGTTAAGTATTTTGAATAAAAATGTTAAGTCGTTTATTTTACGTCTGTCTTGTAGTGTGTGTATTTTTAGAATATTTAATAATAATTTATATTTTAAGTCTTCTAATGGGACATTTAATTTAAAATTTATAAAACGCAGATTTTTTTAATGTGAATTTTGTAAGATGGAGACCAAACTACCGAGTTATATTCCATTAGGCTTCTAACTAGAGATACGTTCCTATAATAATTTAATGGTTTGTATGTAATTAAAGTTTTTGGTTGTTCTTAATACGAAGCCTAGTGTTTTCTTACCTTTGTTTACAATTTAGTGGATATGATTGGCGAAACTTAATTTTTCATCCAAAATAATTTCAAGATCTCACATTTCCGTGACTCTTTCCAAAGCTGGGTTATCGATGGAATATTCGAACAAAACAGTATTTTTATTTCTGAAGAAAGTCATAATATATAATGGTCAGGTGTTTACTGATACGATAATATAAATGGGATAAAAAAAATACGAGCGATCGGTACTAAAATTGGGGGAAAATAAAAGAAAAATATTTATTTCTGTTTGTTCTTCAGAGCGAACCATCGCTTGTCATTTCTTGTTTTGTCCCTCGTTGGAACAATCAATCAATATCACTTTAGCACTCTGTCGGAGTTCTTGTTTCTCAAACTTTTACTACAAACCATATTATTAAAACCTATATTATACTAGCTGACCCGACAAACGTTGTTCTGCCATATAAATTATTTCTAGTAAATATTTTGGTTGTTATAAAGCATAACGAATGTACTGTAAGTGTGTGGGGATGGGATCTATGATAGGTAGAGGAATGGAGTGCTATACACGATGACCGCCGATAAAAGCAAAAAATATGAACTAAAGTAGGTAAATGAATTAAAGAAAATCAAATTAAATTTCGAAGAGCAATTGAGTGTACGATATTTTTTGTCAGTCCGTCTTTAGCCAACACAAATTAGCTCGATGGTTTGCCACGCAAGAACATGATGTCGAATGAAACATCCAAATGACGCTACGCTTCTCCTGAATGTCTTGCGCAAGTGTGGATGAAAGTTTGATGAGGCGAACGTAGCGCCATCTGTCATTCAACAACGTAAATAATTTCGTTCTGTTTGAGATACAAAAGACGGTTAAATTTGGTCATACAAAAATACTAAAATCGCGATTAAAAAATGGGAGTTATGGGTATTTTTTGATGTCAAATAAAAAAAAATTGTCAAAAAATAGAATGTTTTTTTTTCTGGGTAGGGACACCCTAATCATCTACTGGTATGAAATAAACTTTAAACCCTATTCTCATATCTACCAAACATATATATTAGAAATTTCATAAAAATCGGTCAAGTCGTTTCGGAGGAGTGCGACCACAAATACCGTGACACTAGATTTTTATATGAATATAAGATTAACCTATATATAAAATATTTTTAAAACTTTTTCTCTTGTGTACTTTTTCAAAGCTCTCGACTGGCAATTCGGAGGTCTCGGCTTAAAATCCTGGCGTTCTCAATGAAGTTTTATTAATTAATTTGTGTTCACAATTAATTCATTTAATTGCAATGAAATTTTGGTGAATTGTTGTGCGCACGAACCCGAACGTTTATATAAATACAAGGTGTCCGGGTATAAAGCGTATTAACATCGGGAGGTGATTCCACATGATGGTAGGAGTAAAAAAGTTAAACAACTTTTTCAAAAAATTCCAATTTTTTTTCCCATACAAAAAGACGTACCTACTAAAATTCCTTAGTGTGAGGTACGATCTTACTTGCTAAGCGCCCGACACGATTGTGGTAACCTTGCGTAGTTGTGACTGGCCCGTATCGTATAAGCACGGAAAATAATGAGGCTGGCGGCACACGCTGGTCTATATTTATCTTTTTACCATTTTTACCATTAGCTCCACACAGGAAAATAATTTCCCTCAGGGCCTATGTCATGTCCTAGGATGCTGTGTGGAGGATCTTTTTGTGGAGAGGAAGGAATGAACATTGGTCTTGAAGAGACCCATGTTGTAGGAAGGAAGAAACACAGAGGCCGGCAAATCATTCCACAGCCGAGCTGTTGAACACAAGAACGAGTCAAAGAAACGACCCGTTCTGGTGTGACAAATATCAACTGTGTACAAATGTTGGGCACGCGTTTGGCGTGTTTCCCGACTATGCACCGGTGCCGAAGGAACCAATGACGCTTGTTCCTCGGAGTATCTTCCATTGTAATACCGATAGAACGAGGATAGCATTCCCACCCGACGCCTGTGCTCTAAAGATTGCAATCCGTCTGTTAAGATGGGAGAATCTATTAAACGGACCGCCCGTTTCTGCACAGAGTCAAGGGTATTTTTCAGGTAATTTGGAGCTCCAGAGGTGGCTGCCAAATTCAACCGTGGGGCGCACTTGTGATTTGTACAGGGTTAGCAGTTGTGCTCTATTAAAGTACCTGCGGGCCCAGTACAGTACGCCCAGTTTTTGGGAGGCTAGCATTACTCTGGGTTCGATGGAGCCCCCATACATGAGCTGGTCACTTAGGGTTACACCAAGCATATCAATGGAGGGCCTGTTCGGAAGATTGCTTCCGTTGAAAGAGACTAGCTTTTCATGTCGATACCCTTTAGTGCCTCCGTTCACGGAGATACTTACAAGATACTCGATTCTCGTGCGCGTATCATACGCGCCTATCGTGAGTACCCCCCGTACGATTTTGCTGGTGCCCGTTCACGGAGCTACGCGGTGGCTGTCGGTTTCCAATCAGTATCACGATACTGACAGTGCTGATCGCACGCGACGCGCGCATCATTTGTGTCTGAACATGAAAGTTATGTTATATTTGTTCTGAAAGTGGAAAAAATGCATGTTTATATAACTAGTCTTTACCAGAATACGTTAGAAAGGATTTAGTGGAGAAGGCATGGATTGATGTTGGAAAAAGTCGTATGACATCGCTTGACAGCGTGTTAACTCCACGGCTACACGTGAAAAATGATGAAGTTCAGTATATTACGGGTAGCGCCGTGTACGGAGACTAGCATTAAAAAATAGTATATCAGCAGGGTACTTGTGGTTTCATCTCAATTACGTAGATTGTAAGTATCTCAATGAACAGAGGGACTTAGACGTAATCAGACAAGATTAGATCTTTTAAGATTTTTATTATCATGTAGAATCACCTGAAATTGAAAAAAACATTGCTCCCCGAAAGTACTGGAGAACTCTGAGAAATGCCTTCTGGTCTCAGGTTTGAGGAAAGGAAAATCCTGATCTATTTCCTTCTCGTGGTGGGGAGTGAGCAACGACCTCGTATCGGCAAATATAGACAGGGACCGAGCGTTGGCCGGAATAAGCTGACCACCAACTTTCGCCCTACCAGGCGTCTGTTGTCTAGGGCACCCTCTTGTTCTGGAGAAGTAAATAATCTCCAAAGGCGGAAGAACCTTCGAGGTCAACGGCATAGGATGTGGAAAGAGACGGGAAACTACCACATTAAAGGTCCAAGTGGCATCCCAAGAACCAGCAAAACATGAATACCCAATCTCAAGTAAAATTCTCCGGAGGTAAAATAGTCCCCCGTTCGGATCTCCGGGTGGGGACTGCTCGAGATGCTAGAATCACAAAGTCAATAGCGAAACAAAAGTCAAATACAAAGAACCAAATAGCGAGATGGGCAACGTGGAATGTCCGCACATTACTGCAAAACAGCAAACTGGATAATCTGAAAGCTGAGATGCAAAACGTAAATTTGAATGCCCTAGGTATAGCAGAGATGAGATGGCCCAATTGCGGAGACTTCTGGAGTGGCAACTACCGAATTATCCACACAGGATGCATAAAGGATAAACCTGGCCAAGGGGGAGTAGGCGTTGTGCTGTGCAAGGAGTGGGGAAGACGGGTTAAGGGATACGTGAAATATAGCGGAAGAATTATTCTAGTCAAAATAGAAACTAAGCCTGTAGACACTGTAATTATCCAAGTATATATGCCAACATCTAGTCATAGCGAAGAAAAAGTGGAGGAGGTATACAGTTCGCTAGATAAACTTATATTAGAGATAAAAGCAGGTGAAAATCTGATTCTCCTAGGAGATTGGAATGCTGTTGTAGGAGAAGGACGTGAAGGAACTTGCATTGGGCCCTTTGGGTTGGGTGCAAGAAACAGAGGAAACAGATTGACAGAATTCTGCGAAAAACACAAACTAGTGATAGCAAACACTTGTTTCCAACATCACCCAAGACAGCGATACACCTGGAAATCCCCTGGAGACAGACAAAGACTGCAAATAGACTATATAATGGTTAGACATAGATTTAAAAACCAAATAAAAGACTGTAGAAGCTATTCCGGTCCAGATATAGATAGTGACCATAATATGGTAATGGCCAAAAGTCTTCTAAAACTGAAAAAATTAAAAAAGAGAAAAAATCTTAAATGGGATACAAAAGTATTAAAGATAAAAGAGATTAGAGACAGTTTTAGGGAAAAGACGCAAGAGTGCAACCTAATGGAAGAGGAGAACGTGAATGCGATCTGGAAAGTGATAAAGACGAAGATTATAACTACGGCAGAGGAAACTATAGGCAAGGAAAAACCCCAAGCACGGAAGGAATGGATAACCGATGAGACCTTAAATATGATAAAGGATAGAAGAGAGCTCAAAAATGATAAAAGAGCTGAATCACAAGAGAAATACAAAGTGCTGAGAAACCAAATAAATAGAGAATCAAGAATAGCCAAAGAAACATTCTACCAGAATAAATGCGATGAGATAAATGACGACCTCAAGAGAGGAAATGTAGAAAGAGCTCACGCTGCGGTGAAAGACTTCTTTGGGATGAGAGTTGGAAAGGGTAATGCAATATAAGGAGAAGACGGCAAAATACTTTTCGAAAATCACCAAATAGGAGAGAGATGGAAAAGGTATCTCGAAATGCTGTACAATGGAAAGGGAAATAATGACAACGAAACATTGATAGAAAGAGAAAATGAGGTAGACGCAGATGATTTGGGAGATCCAATCACTAGAGAAGAGTTTGACCTCGCACTGAAAAATCTCAAAAACGGGAAAGCACCCGGAATCGATGACGTTCCGGCTGAACTAATTAAGCCAACAGGAAAAGGAACTATAGATGCCCTGTTTAAAATGATACAGACAATGTATAAGACTGGAAAGATACCACAGGATTTCGAGAAATGCCTAATTGTCTCATTACCAAAGAAGGTGGGCACGACGAAATGTGAACAACACAGAACTCTTAGCCTTATATCCCATACCTCAAAAATATTGACTAATATCATTCTAAAAAGAATCGAACCAAAAGTAGAGAACATCCTTTCCGGAGACCAGTTTGGCTTTAGAAGAGGTGTAGGAACCAGAGAAGCAATATTGTCGCTACGAATACTACTAGAAAAAAGATTAAAAAGAAACCAAAACACATTCATCGCATTCATAGACCTGGAGAAGGCTTTCGACAAAGTAGAATGGAAAAGACTCTTCGAGAATCTGAAGAGAATTGACATCAAATATAGAGATAGACGAATAATCCAGGCGCTATACAAGAATGAGGCCGCTATAATTAGATGTGACAATGATACAAAAGAAGCCAGTATAAGACAAGGGGTGAGACAGGGATGCTCTCTGTCACCTGTTCTTTTTGCAAAGTGCGATTGATGACTTGAGGGAGAGAATGAGTCACAGAAAAGGTGTAAAGATACACGGGCAAAAGGTGGATATGATAAGGTTTGCTGACGATATTGCTTTGGTTGCTGAAAGCGAAGAAGAACTGCAAGAGGCCTTAACAACCATGCAAAGCATTCTTCAAAATAATTACAACATGAGGATAAATAAAGACAAAACAAAGCTGCTGACTGTAGGCCGAACGCAACATCAGATGAGAGTAGAGATGTCAGGAGTTCCACTAAAGAACACCAAGGAGTTTGTGTACCTCGGGAGCAAAATAACATGGGACGGTCGGTCTAAGAGAGAGGTCGACAGCCGTATACACCAGGCTAGGCTTGCATTCAATAAAAGGTCGAAAATAATAGAATCGAATAATATAGACCTGAAACTGAGAATACTCCTCATCAAGACCTATGTATGGAGTATCTTGATGTACGGCTGCGAAACATGGTGCTTATCCGAAAGAGATAAACGGAGACTAGAGGCTTTTGAGATGTGGTCCTATAGAAGACTACTAGGAATTTCCTGGAGAGACCACATCACAAATGAGGAGGTTCTCCAAAGAATCGAAGGAGGAAGGCACCTGCTCAGGACCTTGTCCGAAAGGCGCGCAAGATGGATCGGCCATGCAATAAGACAAGAAGGCCTCTTGCATGCCATAATAATATGTATAAATATTTACAGCTGAATTGTTTTAGTTTTTTGTAAGTACAACTTGTACTATCTCATTTAATTTCTTTTTTATGTTGTAATATTCTTTACCTAACGAGTCGATTGCATTCATATTTATTCTGTTTTATTGTTTATGTAATACATGTAATTAATATTGTTTATTATATATTTGCTTCTTTTCTTGTAAAAGCCCACTAGGGCGTTAATAAAATATAAAATAAAATAATGGAGGGTATGACCGAGGGGACAAACGCTAGGGGACGCCCACGCCGAGAGTACCTGGAGGACCTGCTGGTGGACGTGCGCTGCTTATCATATGCAGAATTCAAAATAGCCGCACAAGACAGGGAAGAGTGGAAGAAACGAATAGATGAAATTGCTGCAAACCAATCCCAGGATTGAAACCAGAGAGAGAGAGAATCACCTCCCGAAGTTATTTCACTTTACCCCCGGACACCCTGTATAATGGTGAGCTATGGCGTTTTAAATCCGTATAAAAAAATTAAAATAGATGGAGCGCTAGTTGTTTGAAATATGTGAATATATTTCATATATGAGTAGTTTAGTGGCAGAAAGGGAGAAGAGTGGGAGGGGTATTCAAGAAGGGTAAAGGATACCGATGGTGGCAGATGGAAAGGGGAAGGCGGGGAAGGTGGAAAAAAATGCTGGAAGGGAACGGGGAGCCATTGAAAAGGACAAAAACTGTCATTCTTTGAGTAGCAGTGCATCGTACGTCGCGTCGGGTACTCGCTAGATACAAATAAAATAAAGTGTCACTATGACGTACATATGGTAGGGTTGGCATCATCGTGTTACAAACTTCTTGGATTTGTGATAAGAATAAGTAAACAATTTTCCAAGCCCGAAGCAATGACATCGATGTTCAACTGCATTAAACGATCAAAATTAGAATACGCTTCCGCTGTTTGGGCCCCATACCAGAAAAAATACATAGATTTATTGGAACAAATGTATGGTGAATACCCGCGATTTATGCATCATCTGGATTTGCTATCTAAAACGCGCTTCGAAAGTCTCCAATCTAGAAGGAATGGAACCCTAACAGTAACAGCTTTCAAAAGGACCTAGGTCCCTTGACATTTTTAACATTAGTCTTGAAGGTTTCAAGAGTAATTTTAGGCAAGAACTCTAAAATATGTACTAACTAACTAACTAACCATCACGCCATTTCCCCGCAGCGATAGGCAGAGAGGACGGAACGCCAAACAACTCGGTCTTGGCACACACTCTTTGCCTCCCTCACATTCATACATCGTCTCATACATACTCTTCTATTATTCTGACTTTTGACATGGCCCGACTCAAGTATCTGATTCACTTGATCTTGCCACGTCTTCCTCGGGCGTCCCCGACTTCTTCTACCGTTCACATTCGCGTCGTATATTCTTCTTACACTACTTTCCTCGTTCATTCGCTCTACACGCCCAAACCATCTAAGGGTCCCTTTCTTAATCTTACTCATTAAGCTTACATCAGCCTTACATTCTTTGCGGATATCTACATTTCTCACACGATCATACATTGTTTTACCACACATACGTCTCAGGGATCTCATTTCAACAGCATTCAGTTAACTTTCATCCTTCCTCTGCCAGATCCATGCCTCACTGCCATACATCAGGGTAGGTACCAGGACTCCAGTGCGGACTGCTAGCTTCGCTTCTTTTGACAGTTTTTTATTAGCGCCAACGGCATTCACTCCACCGTTAATGAAGTTACCGGCATTCACCCTTCTTTCAATATCTTTTTCAGCCTTCCCATTTCTCGTAAACATACTACCTAGATACACAAACTCATCCACCGACTCCAAGTATTCATCATTCACAACTACATTGCATACTGTTTTCGTACTCTCTCTTTCAAACACCATGACTGTAGACTTACTTACATTCATCATTAACTCATTCTTCATACATATTTCGTTCATCCTAGATACGAGAAAATGTAGATCTTCCATACTGTTAGAAATCAGCACCGCATCATCAGCATGCAAGAGGCAACATACTTTCAGATTACTCAATTTCGCCACCAATCCCACCTCTTCAATTCTTGCATACAATTATCCATGTATAGATTGAATAACCATGGTGACATTACACTGCTTTGCTTGACACCTTTTGTGATGTCAAACCACCCCGTAAAACCACCGTTCACCCTAACACGTACAGAGACGCAATTGCCTGTATGAGATTTGTATTCACCCCATACTTGGACAACACCTTCCATAGCTTTTTCCTGTCGACTCGGTCGTACGTTTTTTGTAAATCTACAAAGGGGCAGAAAATTTTCTGTTTTTTGCCAGAAACTTCTCAGTGAGCATACGCAAGGAGAAAATCTGGTCCATGCACCCCCTTCCACTCAATATTTCTTCTTTCTCGTTTAAAGTTATGTACATCTTATGTATATTGTAAAAGGATCATATTAATCTGTAATGCACAGAAAAAAAATGCCGAATTTCACTGTCATAATATGAACGCTTTTTAACTTTTCGAAATGCATAAAGCATTTGAATTACGTATTATATTTAATATGAACTTGTTCAGACTGGTAAATTTCGAAATGAAAATTCCAATTTGCAAACAATATAATGCAAATATTATTCAGTTCATATTTTGTAATCCCCGACCTAGATACAATAAATTCCATTCCAAAATTTCAGTGCTGACCAGCATGGATAAAAATAAACAAGTAGAATTTTGTTTTAAATGCGTTTAATGTAAATATTTCTGAAAAGTTCTTGCCAATTACAAAATTAATACGAAAAGCACTTTCGATGTGGATTTATTAAAGGATGGTTTTATTAAAATAAATACTCCCTTTAGTTTCGTCCCCCAACTAATTATCAATCACAGCAATTTCCGCAGGGATAGGCAAAGAGCGTTATTGCCTTAAAACTGGTTTTGTCACTTTCTACGCAATTTATTCACATTCATCCATTTCATAAATATCAAAAATATTCTGTACATCCGGCACCCACAAATATTTACACTTTTCTGTTAATCCCCCCCCCCCCCCCCCCACGGCATTTTTCGCAGGGCTAGGCAGAGGGTGTGAATGCCTTAAAATTGGTATCGTCACTTTCTACGTAATTTATTCACATTCATCCAGCTCATAAATATCTACACTATTCTGTTAATCCCCCCACCCCACAGCATTTTCCGCAGGGATAGGCAGAAAGCGTGAATGCCCTAAAACTGGTTTTGCCACTTTCTACGCGATTTATTCACATTCATCCACGTCATAAATATCTACACTATTCTGTTAATCCCCCCCCCCCCCCCCACAGCATTTTCCGCAGGGATAGGCAGAAAGCGTGAATGCCCTAAAACTGGTATTGACACTTTCTACGCGATTTATTCACATTCATCCACGTCATAAATAGCTACACTATTCTGTTAATCCCACCCCCACAGCATTTTCCGCAGGGATTGGCAGAAAGCGTGAATGCCCTAAAACTGGTATTGCCACTTTCTACGTGATTTATTTACATTCATCCACGTCATAAATATTGTACGCTATTCTGTTTATCCGCCCCCCGGCAATGAAAATTAAAACAATATTTGGCATTTTACTAAGAAAAATATGGGTTCCATCGCCCCGATATATATAATATTGCACAGATACTATGTTAACTAGTTTTAGCTGTTCACATTTATCATCATGATAGTATTATATGCACGTAGTACGTATACCTATTAAGTGGTGTTGCATCGATAACTGCTTACGAATTACAGCTTCAGATGCACTTGAAAATATTACTGTAAAAACTAAAAATGAAATGAGACGAAATGATGATTGCTGGAAATGGGTGACTTGAGCACTTGCCATGTAAGCAAAGCGTCCTGGGTTCGAGTCCCAGCGGAGCCAATATCTTTTTCTGATTTTTCTGTCTCCAGATTTTCGATTGAGTTTCGCTAATATTGTCTTCATTTAATTAAATATTTTAATTTGAGATATACTCATAAAGCCTTACTAAAAAACCCAGTGAAAATTTTATTCAATTGACAAACGGCCGCGGATGTGAAAACATTACTAATTAAATATTTGTTCTTTGAAAGAAATACACATGGTTTCAACGGCCTGAGAGGGTAGTTTATCTCTGTTTTAACCATTGATGTCCGAACGATATTTGTAATTTTTCCATAGTATTTTGAATGTTCTATATATTTCTTATTTTTGTAGGTGTTGTAAAAACAAATACCATTTATGAAAACTAGATACAATTACCTTTTTGATTTGAGTATTTGAAATACACTTCAGCTTTCAAAAACTGCCGTATTTTAAGATTCAAACTCGGAAAAAAATGGAAAAAAATTTCCTCCCACAACATTTTTGACCAAAATGTAGAGAAATTTAAATAAAATCAAAATTTAAAAACACAGTCCTTTTGTGTAATAAATTTGGAAGGAAACTATCACCTCACTTTTTCATCGTGTATACAATAAAAAAATAATAAAAAATTTCAAAGTTTTTTTTATTGCCAAAAAAATAACTTAGAAATAATACCGAAATTTAAAACAGATTTCTTGCATCTCTAAAGTCGTTAATTTTTTTGATACGTTTACGAACACACGTATTAGATTTTAATATTATAAAAAATTATCACTTTTAAGAAATTATCTTAAAATAAAGATCTTAAAATGAAAATTTTATCTTTTAAGTAACCTATAAAAAACAATATTCTGACAGTTCAACTTTGAAAGTACGGCGTTTGTACAATAACTTGATTAAACTGATGTAAACCACACAAATAACATGGTAAATATATCAATTATGTAAACAGAAGAGTAAATTCGTCACTACAATAGAAATTATCAAGTAAAATCACAAAATTTTCGATATCCCGCCATAAAACACACCGAGCTGTTTTGTCATGTCTCGGGCCGACGAAGTAATGCATAGGCGCGCCAATAATGCCCCTTGCGGAGAAAAATTAAAACAACATTGTTTCCTAGTAAATTAAAACCATATACAACGTTGTCACATCTTCAATGCGTTTTAACAGTGTGACCACGTAAGAAACGTTATTGGTAATAAAACGTCTTTTAGTGTATACGAGCTCTATTTATGTTATTGCAATAACACAGTTAATTGGTCGCGCTGTGGTTTTTTTTTAGTAAGGCTGATAAAGTTTAAAAATTAAAATGAATAAAATTAAATCCTTTTTCCATAGATATACACACCTTACATTATCAAGTATTTCTCAGACAACAGAAATCGAAAATATTCTACGTCGACTCGAATAAGTACCCCTCGCGGCAGTTTCAAAGCAAAAAAACACGCTGGATTCGCACGGTTATAAACTTTACGATTTTTAATATTTTTTTTTATAAATCCTATAATACGAGATAAACGATAAAATGCAGGTTAATTCATTGGCTATTTAGCACTATAATAAGTTTTTTATGTTTTCGTGTTAAAATTCGAAGGTAAATTTTTTTAATGTTGGCGATAAAATCTTACAAATGATCTTCTGGGAAATCTCGAGCAATTGAGGCAAATTTATATATTTCACGTGATCGCTCCAGTGGTTTAAAACAATTATTATATTTTAATAATAATGTCAAGGTATGAACACAACTAGTAAAAAGTACATTGATTGTTAATCGTTTGTTTGAACAGCTGTTAACTTATTTATTCGAGGTATATAAAGAAATAACAACCATTACAAAAATACCAAACCATTAAAATATCAAACTTACTAAATTCCAAAAATGCGCCGTATTCCCACTGATTTCAGGCAGTTTAGACTCTTGTGTGGTTAAGAAAACCCTCAAAAACTACCTCATATTTCTGATCAAAATATACATTATACATCGACGTACTGCTTAGAAAGAAAAAATGTTATTACGTATTATCCATTCGTTTCCCAGAAACTTTGAAAATTTTATATATTTCGACGAAATTCTGCGCACAGTTTGAAAACTTTCTACCAGGAGCCCGATTCTCCAGTAGCGATCGAGAATTATCCGTTATGCGCCATCTGCGAACGAAAAATTACCCGTCGTCTCGACAAATTTTGTCGAATGTTTTATTTGACGTATTCTTGAATGTTGAAGGTTGAAGAAATGATTATATTGGCAGCCTTGTGAATATTGTATGTTTCTTATGTTTTTGCCGTTTCTATGGCGGGAATTTTAAATTATGATCGCTCTTTCTTCGAAATGGCTGCCGGATATATTAATATAAAAAAATCTTTAATGTTTTTAAGAGCTGTAAAATAACATTGCAACATATCAACTATTACGAAGTTAAATTTAATGAGGAAAACTATTTATCCTCCGTGAAAACTTTCTTGTTGGTCTCAAAAAATCTGCTTCAGTTTGCTCTACATTATTTTATGCAGCAAGTATCGCTGGTAAATCAACCATTCTACGGAACCTAATAAGTTTAACATAGAATAATTTAATATGCATTTATTTATATAAAGCGCGCGGGAAACGCGCTTAGCTAAGGATTAGATTTTGAGGTTAGGATTAGGTAAGGATTAGATTTTGCCAGAATTATCGGTGTCGATTTGAGCGCTTTTTGCCACAATATGGCATTATTTGAAATTCCTCGGATTGCTTTGCAGAATTTTGGAAAATTTTACCTTATTTGCAAGTAATTAAGTAGAAGTTAACGATTTTATATATTTTTTTATAAATCCTACGAATATGTGATAATCGACAAAAGATAGGTGAATTTATTGGCTATGCAGGGTGTAAGGGACGTACTTGACTTACTTTAACCAGTGATTCCTGACATTATTTGGAGTAAAAAATGTAAATGAAATTTTGGTCTCCGGTGACTTTTTTTGACGACTTTTTTTCTGAAAATTCTTCCGCATATCGTCACTGGTCACTCAGCCGGGTGTCCGACGAACCCCTTAGCCCGCCTCCAACTATTCAACAACTACCACTTTTTTATGTATTGTAAAAAAAAAAAACATCAAAAATGTCACCGGAGACCAAAATTTCATTTACATTTTTTAATCCAAATAATGTCAGGAATCACTGGTTAAAGTAAGTCAAGTACGTCCCTTAACACCCTGTATAGAACTGAAATCAGTTTGTACGTCTCCATAATTAAATTAGGAGGTGTGATTTTTTTTATGTGGGAGGAAAATATTCAAAATGATCACCAAAAAATCACGAGCAATCGTAGGAAATTTTTTTAAATCGCGTTGTCGTTCGAATGGTTAAATACACAACGTTTGTCCTTCGAAGACGAAACGATCTTAGGTTAGGTTACAAAGTACCAGATTTTGCCAGTATTGTCGGTGTCGATTTGACCCAAACGTTGTTCGAACGACTTTTGACGTTTGATATCTAATAGGCATGTACCTTTGACGACTCCAGATACTAATATCTACAGCCTGTATATCGGACGAATTTCTACAGCTCATGTGTTGGACTAATATCTATGAACTTCAGAGTGAGGACTAATATCTACAGAGCTAAGGTCGGACGAATGACGGTCCCAGTGGTGCTATGGAGCGTAGGTTGGACTAATATCTACAGAGTTCAGCTGAGCTAGAGGTTGAACGGAAAAGCATAAATTACTTCAATTACGTAATAACTAACCTAACCTAACCTAACCTAACCTAACCCAACCTCTGCCAGTGCTGTAGATAATCGTCAACACTTTGGTTCTCATAGATATAAGTCAGCAGTTTGTGCTGTAGATATTCGTCCTCACTTTGATTCTCGTAGATATTAGTCAGCAGTTTGGGCTGTAGATATTCGTCCTCACTTTGATTCTCGTAAATATTAGTCAGCAGTTTGAGCTGTTGACATTCGTCCTCACTTTGGTTCTCGTAGATATTAGTCCGATTTGTTCAGTTTTTGGAATTCCTGGAGATATTAGTAGACGCCTCCCCTTTTTTTTTACATGAGCTCCACACAGGAGGCCCTGAGGAAAATAATTTCCCTCAGGACCTATGTCATCTTTCGGGATGCTGTGTGGGTTTTTTTTTAAGGAAATGAAGGAGAGGAGAGTTCTGGGAAGGAAAAGGGTTTGAGGGGTGGGTAGGAATCTGGGGTTCAGTGTGTCCTGGTCATTCACCTCTAAGACCTAGACAAACCTCACCCCATGAACCCGGGCACCCCTGCTAAATCACCAAACGTAGCAAACCACTTGGGGTGACCTATGGCAGAGATGTTGGTTATCCAATAAAGGATCCCGGGGCGGCGGTACCCATTGCCGCCTCCCAAATGTAGACGAGATTCGAGAATATCAAATTCGACCAATGTACATATATATATGCAATTTCGACGGTGATTGCTGGCGGCCTCTATTGGAGAATAGCAGAAATGTTAGAAAGTCTTGTTTATCCTAGATTTAAGATAATAAAGCGGAGCAAACACGGAATGATTTGTCCCTCCGTCTTGTCTATTCATTTATGCAGGCTGAATTATACAATGAAGTTACATGATACATTACATCAAAGTCAATTCTCAGGAGTAATGGTCGGTTGGACGTGTGTTGACTAAATACGGCTGAATGATCTTTAGTTATGCCGAGATCCCATGTCTTATGTATGAGGGAAGGCTTCAAGGAATGGACTTAGTTTGGCATTGTTTTAATCAATCTGTGTCACTTGTGTTATTGAAAACCATTAGCTACGTCCTGCTCAACGAGCTGAGGTCCCAACTTGCAAATAAATTATTAAATTAATCAGTCAAAAAGGGAAAATACACCTGTATAAAATCAATTGTGACTAATAGTGTATTCGAACGCCCTTTTGATGGCATCACCCAGTATCCTGTAATGATATCCATCTATCTATAATCTATATAAATAAAAATGAATCGCCGATATGTATGTACGCGCATAATTTCCGAACGACTGCACCAAATTGGATAAATGTTTTTAATTTCGTTATTGTCAGTAAAAGGTTTGTATAAGACTACTGGTGAGCTCTGGCATTATGACATTTGTACACAAAGATGCAATAGGTGGCGTGCGAGCTGCTTGAAAACTGAATGTAGCGGTAAAGAATGCTGGGGGGGTAGAGGAGAGGGGGTGAGGGGAGGGGAAGAGGGGAGGGGGAGGGGTGAGAGGAGGGGGAGGAGAGGGGTAAGGGGAACCTGGGAGGGGGCAGGTGAACTCGAGAGAGGGATTCGTTGGACGGGGGAAGGGGGGGGAATGTAGTGTAGGTGGAGGAAGCGGAGTGGAAACGCGAGAAGGGAAGGGGACGTGGGAGAGGAAGGGGAACGGGGAACGGGGCGAATGGGAAAGGACACGCAATGAGAAACAATTTCTTTTTTAAATGGCACAGCAACGCATGGCGGATACCAGCTAGTTTAAAATAATAAAATAAACAGAGTGTGCAATTCACACGCTATAGAAGAGAAATTTTCAAAAAACTAAAGTAGACACGAGTTGGGAGGCTACGAAGCATCGCACAAAGAGGAGACCGATTATACTACCTCATTCTCTCGCAGGCTAAATCCCATAGACGTATGTGTGTTTGTTTCTTTTTAATATCGCTATTTTTCGTGTTATCGAGTTTCAAATCACAATGGTGCTATATAAGTTTTCACTACAATAATTTTGGTTTATGCGAATATGTACGTAGCGTCAATGTCTCTAAAAAGATGTCGTTATTATTGGTGGTTATATATCATTTTAAGGTGTCTCAACAGAGATCAGTAGTTGTACCATATGAAAGAGAGAACTGTCGCCGGTTCGGGTATAATCCCCGAACGGATGCGAATATCATATCCGATCTACAGGTGGGGACCTTCAATTAATATTCCCCCTACTCCAGATTAACTCACTTCATCGGTTAGAACGGACGTTAAGTGCAGTTAAATATTCATTGTAAATAAGACGATACTAAAAAACGCTCGTATTCTAAACCGAAGTTATTATTGAAACAGCCGATCATCAGAATTGCACTGTTCATCAGAAGAAATAACCTAAAGTACCTACACCACAAAAATACAAATAGTGATAATCAAAATGTCGAGTTGTGTTTTAACCACTGGAGCGATTTTTGCCATATTGCCGATTGTAGTGTTCTGGTAATTTAGTGGACACACTAACAGACTCTCCAAATACTTGGATGGAGATTTCTTTGTAGGAATGAATAGATTCTTGTTGTTATCTGGATTTATTAATACTTCGCGTATACAATTGGGACTGCGGTAGTCTACCTAACTAGAAGCTAGCTATAATGGTTCTGCCGAGTGTTTTCTGAAACACACCCTCTGAGCCTCTCTGATCCCCTGCCGGAGAACTTAGGCACTACGCTGCCTGCTATCTAGCGGAATCTACTGATGGATGATACCACCGCCATCTATGTCTGCGAGGCGGAAGCTTTTACGATACACCACACTTTTCGGATAAAAAAGGCAATTATCTCCTTGATTCGGAATTTAAAAAAATATATTTGTAGCTCCCACGTTTGTCATTTTGGACTTAAAATTAAGCTATTGAAATACTTTATTTATTATGACCATATATGTCGCAAATCCGAACTTCGTATACAGTTTTATAACGATGTTAAAAATATTTTTTTCATTCAGAATTTCTGATCAGCTGTTTACGGTTAAAATTACATCCCTTTTCCATAGATATGCACGTTTCATTGTCAAGTACCACAGAAAATATACCCGAAAATATTCTATGTTGACTCGAATAAGTATCTCTCACGACAGTTTAAAAGTAACAACCACGTAGGATTCGCCCGGTATAAATTTTACGATTTTTTAATATTTTTTTTATAAATGCTGAAAATATAAGATAAATGGTAAAATACAGGTTAATTCATTGGCTACATAGTACTATAATAAGGTTCTATGTCTCCATGTTAAATTCGAAGGTATGATTTTTTTAATGTTGGAGGAAAATTAAAAAAAATGATCTTCTGAAAATGTCGAGAAAAAGGACAAAAAAGTTTTAAAATGCGCTGTCGCTTCAGTGGTTAACTATGGATATTTTCTGTGCCTAGCAATCGTTGCACATTCATATGCACCGGTCGTGAATCACCTCATCTATGTAACGCACACCAGACCAGTTTTACAAAATAGCCAGAAATCAATATCTCTACTTGACTTTCAAAATTTGACTAAAATTAAGCAATTCAATTACGTCTCTAACAACATAGGTCGAATTTTAGATTTAGCGTTTTCCAATCATAACCTCAACATTCAAATTGCTTCACATGTGCTATCCAAAATTGACTATTATCATCCTCCCATTGAATTTGATTTTTTAATGTCCAAATACAGACCCCTACCCACCAATCCAGATCACATCAAATATAACTTCAAAAAAACGGATTACATTAAATACAATGAAATGTTGTCACTTAATAACTGGGATGATCTTGACACCCTGAATTGTAATGACTCCCTAATAAATTTTTATAACTTGTTATGGCTATCAATTGAAAAACACACTCCGCGCTTAAGAATCAGGAATAATAAGTTTCCAATTTGGTTTAGCAGTGTTCTCATCCACCAACTCAGAGAAAAAGAAAAGTTTAGAAAGAAATGGAAAAAATACAAAAATCAATGTGACTATGACAGTTTTTCTATCTTGAGGGCCAGAGTAAAAGTATCCATACGTACATGCCTTAAAGCCTATGTAGATTCAATAGAAAATTCTCTCCCAAACAGTATCAAAAATCTTTCAACTCTCATTAATTCGAAAAGAATTTCTAATTCTCTCCCCAAAATCATGCATCTCCACGACAAATCAGCAACAAATGGAGAAGATACATGTAAACTGTTATCTACTTACTTCTCTTCTGTTTTTACCCCACCATTCAATTCTAAAAGTGACTCTAAACTCTCATCCCCACTCTATAATTATCCACTGTCTCATATCAATATAACGTTAGACGAGGTCAAAGCGAAATTAAACACTGTTGTTATCAATAAGGGTTCCGGCCCAGATGGAATTCCTCCACTATTTATTCGAAATTGTGCAGATCAGCTTGCAAGACCATTACACAAAATATTCATCAAATGTCTGAACGATGGGGTATTTCCGGATCTGTGGAAGGTTGCCCACGTAATTCCGATCCAAAAATCTGGCAGTAAAAATGATGTAACTAACTACCGTCCTATCAGCCTTTTCTCTTGTTTTGGCAAAATATTCGAGTCCATTGTATATAAAACCATTTTTAACCATGTAACACATATACTTAGTCCTTTCCAACATGGATTTGTAGCTAAAAGATCCACAAATACTAATTAACTCGAATATATGGACTTTCTGTGTAAATCGATGAATAATAAAACACAAGTAGATGCCGTGTACACCGACTTCAGTAAGGCCTTTGACAAAGTTAGTCACTCTATCTTAATGAATAAACTCGATAAAATCGGCATTCACGGAAACCTGCTTCGTTGGTTAGAATCATATTTATCACATAGAAGTCAATTAGTTACTGTTAACGGATTTAACTCTTCCCCAATATTAGTTACGTCGGGCGTATCACAAGGATCTCACCTTGGACCCTTACATTTCTTAATCTTTATTAACGACCTTACACATAAACTCCGCTGTAATTTTTCTCTATATGCTGATGACCTCAAATTATATAAAGCAATTAAATCTATGAAAGATTGTGAACTCTTACAACAAGACCTTAACACAATATCTACCTGGTGTGTTGACAATGAAATGGAACTGAATATTACTAAGTGCAAAGTTATAAACTTCACCAAGAACACCAACAAAATTCTATATTCATATATCATATGTGGTCACAATCTCGAAACAGTTGAATTAATTAAAGATTTAGGAATCATATTTGACAACAAACTGACATTCAATCAACAGATTGAATACATTGTGAGTAAATCAAATAAATTACTAGGTTTTCTTGTAAGATCAACCAAACTGTTTAAGAATTCTAATAGCCTAATAATTCTATTCAATTCCTTAATCCGAAGTGTTCTTGAGTACGGGTCAACAGTCTGGAATCCACATTATATTACACAGGTATCTAGACTCGAATCAGTCCAAAGAAAATTTACACGGATTTTGTCTTACCGATCAGGTGTCCACCATCTTCTAGACGGGTACGAACAAAGACTTACATATTTCAAATTAGAGAGTCTAGTTAAAAGACGAAACATAAATGACCTCTTAATGCTCTATAAAATTGTGAATAATCGTGTAGACAGTAACTTAGTCAACCAAATTAAGTTATACGCCAGGCCCAAATCTACAAGAACCCTTAACATATTTTGGACTGAAATTTTTACGAATAATACTGGATATTTTAATCCTATATCTAGAATGTCTCGGTCATACAACGATCTTGTTAAAATACACAGTTCCATAGATATTTTTGCAAATAATATAACATATTTCAAGAAATACCTCCACAAATTGTGCACTTAAAAAAAAAAAAATTGTTGTATTACTTTTCAGTAAAAACTTTATAAATATTGTATACTTGTTATTATTATGTATTTCAATTTTGTATTTAAGTTTTCAAGTTATGTATAAATAATACTTGCATTGTTTTTCAAGAGTTTGCTTCTGTGAAAATGCATATGTGATGAATGCAGACACATTAATCTAGGGATACTTATATTTGTATTTTAATTTATTATATACCCACAAAAATGTTGTATAAATATCCTGTTTGTGTCTCAAATAAATAAATAAATCTATTCCATTCCAACAAACTCAGCTTCTTCCGAATAGATCCAGGACGCCAGGATTGGTCCGAGCATCCAGAAGGATCGAAGTAAATATTCGCTTCCCCAAATCTGCTACACTCGTTCGCGAGAAAGGGTTAAAGGGAATGTATGAGCTGACCCGTGACAGACAGTGCATTTGCTCTGCCCCTCTGTAAACATACTGTCAATAAAACAGCTCCATCAGTTAGAAATTATTTACGCATATAACAATACTATAGGACACAGTTGTGACGTAAAGGGGCTGATCCTTTGTTGACCAGACAACTCAGAATGCAACCAACTCAGAAGCACTCAGAAAGGTCATTAAGAGTGATGATAAAAAAATATTTAAAAAAATGGTTAAATAGGTTAAGTTCGGTTAGGGTTACCGGATATTTTAAAATTATTTTTTTCATACAAAAAGTATACATTAATGTACTACCTACCGCCATAAGTAGTTTAGTAGGTACCCATAATCTCAATCTGTAAGAAATACAACAATATTGTTCTTTCAAAATGTGTATAATTTTGTGTTATTTTGTTAACTTGTATAATTATTGTTAACCTCAACACAGGCTTGTCCTAGTGAGGTAACAAATTGTATTGCAAACATTTTTACCTGCAGTGTGAAGAAACAATAAATAAATAAATAAATAGCTTTTAATGACCTTTCTGAGGTGTTTCTGAGTTGGTGTCATAATGAGTTGCCATGGAACCGATCCTTTGATGGGAGGGCACAAATACGTTATTATTAATCCTAATAAATTGATTTCACATATTTGAAATTGCCCTTTCATCTACTTAATACTTTATTTCATAGTTTGAAGGGGCTTGCGATCTGATTGGTTTGTGCGAAATTTGGATGGGAAAATCAGGTGGAAAACTACTTGACTAATGGCTGTAATTTCATGGATATCGACAACAGAGTCTGTGAAATGCACAACTGGAAAGGTCTGGTAAGAGTTATGAGCTCTTAAAAATCGTTATTGCAATCACATAATGTAATTCCTGGTAGAATGATTTACATTAATGTTAAACAAAACTAATTTCATTCGATTAATTAGAGTTACTCGTATTTCACAATTTAATGAATTAAATCTTTACATATATTATTATAAATTAAAGTCCTCCGCGTCGTCTGTCTTTCTGTTTGCGATAAACTAAAAAACTACTGAACGGATTTTCAAGCGGTTTTCACTAATATATAGAGTGATTCGTGCGAAAGGTTTAGGTACATAATTTGTTGAGGATTTATGTAAATTGGTTGAAACAGAACGATAATTGTTAGTAGTGTCGGAAAAAGTCAAGCCGCCTGGGAACTTTCATCAAAAACACTGCCTAATCTCTTTAAGATATTATAACAAAAATGTAAGATGCGATATTCCTCCTTTATAGATCTACAAAAAAGTCCAAGGTAGCATATATATATATTTTACGGATAGCTTACTAAACCCATTCTTTCTTCTAAAAAAATGGTCATGTACAATGCGTTAATTGAAAAGTTAGATAGATACAGTATTAATTAATCCTTATCAAGTTAAATACGTTATTTACCTCAATCATTTCATGCACATTATTATAATCTTTCGCACTATCTCTACGTATTATAAATTAAAGTCCTCCGCGGGGTCTGTCTGTCTCTTCGCGATAAACTCAAAGATGACGGTGGTTATAAAGGTTGGATAACCATCCAGCAGATGGAGTTGTGTTTAGTTTGCCACAGCGATGGGTGACCGGGTCAGCTAGTATAATATAATAGTATATTTTCCAGAGTAGAAGATATTCTCGGCATTTGTGAAGACAACCATTCTGAATTAAAACGTTGCTTGAAATGGCTTTGGCCATGTTTGTTGATCAGTTCTGCCAGGTGCTTTCCCGCTTCGTCCTCTCCCTCATCTCACAACATACCCCAATTTTAAATTTACAATTTGGGAGGCGGTATGGGTAAAGCCGCCACGGGAACCATTTATTGGATAACCAACACCTCTGCTATAGGTCACCCCAAATGGTTCGCTACGTTTGATGACTTAGCAGGGGTGCCCAAATTCGTGGCGCGAGGTTCGAGATTCAGGATCGAGAGAGACTGGTTGAAGAAGATCTTTTTTCCTCTTCAGTCGGAATCTCTCGACCCATCGCCTTGACTAGCACACCCAAGGTCGCGGGATTGAATTCCGGCGTGGCAAATAAATTTTATTGGTTTAATTAGTGATATTTCACAATTTATTCATTTAAAATAATATGTATTATATTTGCGGCACGTTACAGAGTGGAAGTATAAGATCAGTATCGCCCTTGTGTATGACCACCATTCAGAATTGAAACGTTGCTTGAAATGGCTTTAGCCGCGTTTGGTGACCAGATCTGAATAGCCAGGTACTTCCCCACCTTCCTCTTCCCTATCTCATTCCCCTCCCCACTACCTTCAGCCTCACAACATACCTCATGTGGGGATGCCATAGTCTCACTGACTCCAGATGGGAGCAGTTGGGACTCTTGTGCGGTATTTATGTAATAAAAAATTGGCCCGACCCCCAGATTACTACCCACCCCTCATATCTATTTTCATTCCAGAACTTCCTCTCCTTTATTTCCTTAAAAACCCTCCACACAGTGTCCTCTAAGATGATATAGGTACTAAGGGAAATTATTTTCCTCAGTACCTCCTGTGTGGAGCTAATGTAAAAAAAAATGGAATGGCATAGTTACTCTCGACGTAGACGGTTGGTAGCATTTATATGAGTTGTTCTGAAAAGTGAACAAATTAGTATGAGAGGTAAATTGGCCTTAAGTTGATATTTCAATAAAAATGGTGCTGAATTAATTAGCCAAGAATTATCATTTTTACTATTATCCACGAAAAACAGAATGTAATTAATCCGGAATTCCTCTTAATAATTAACAGTGACGGAGGGAGATTAATTCTAAGTATTTGGGAGTGGGCATATCAATTGCCTCATTCAATTATGTATATACTTCTCCGGTGGAGAGTCAATCAATTATTGATCTAGATCAATCACATAAAAGTAATTACTAATTATTCACGATCAATCACTCAATAACCCTTCACAGTTTTACTTATTTCTATATAATTATACAATTGCTTGATAAACTCATCATTATAAGCAAGTCAAAATTTTACAAACACATCACTTGATTAAAATTATTCAATAACACGGGATAAAACGCTAAAATTCTGCGAATTCTCAAATAACTTTAGATACATAACATTGTTAATTGATATCCCCTCACGCAAGATGACTTTTATTATATTTATTTATAACAGCTGGTCCCGGCAAGCGTTGCTATGCCATTTAATAATGAAATTGTTTCTCCCTGAGTGTCCTTTCCCATTCGTCCCGTTCCCCTTCCACCTCCCCTTCTTCTTCTGCTTCCTCTTTCCCACTCCGTCACCTCCACCTTCCCTCTCCCCACTCCACTCCCTCCCCCCTTCCCCCGTCCGGTGAACCCTCCTCCCGAGTTCCCCTCCCTCCTCACACGTCCCCTTCCCATCCCGCGTTTCCCTTCCATCTTCCCCGCCTTCCCTCTTCCCTTTCCCGCTCCCTCGTCCCAGCAACCCTCCTCCCGCTTTCCATATTATATTCAATCCCAGTACTCAGACCATGTACTTCGTAAATGGTCACATGATGCAGGACTATTAATAAATTCTAAAAAAACCAAAGTAATGCATGTTAGATCACCTAATGCCAAATTTCAATTTAATCTTAATATTATTTCTCATAATTTTAATTGCATCCATAAAAATATTCCAACTAATTGTAAATGTGAAAGCTTAGAGTTAGTTACGGAATATGTGTATCTTGGTGTTACAGTAGATTGTTTTTTTATAAATAATAATAATTCAGCATATATTTACCCCGCAGCATAAAGAGAAATTAGAACATAAATACAGCACTAGATTTACAGGTTAATAGTTCCAAAATTTAATAATAAGTACGGACAGAGAACGTTTGAATACATTACACCAAAGATATTTAAATTATTACCTGACACTATAAAGCAATGTAATTCTATGAATAAGGTTAAATACATGGTGAAAAATTGGCTATCGGAAAAAAATATTTATATTGATAAGTATGAAAAAACGTTGAATCTGTAGATACAAGATGTTCGAGTAAATTATAACTTTTAAAATGTATATGTAACTAAACTATAAGCACCTGTTGACAAGCCAATTCAATTGGCTTAGCAGGACTTGTTTGTTGATATGTATTAACTATTCTTTCCGTGACCTAAAACTCTTGGGAAGAAACCGGGCGGCGTTTTGTCCACACAAACGTATTCCCCATTTTCGTCTCTGAATTTTGACCATTTACTGGACAACCAACACCTCTACCATAGATCAACTCAAGCGGTTCGCTACGTTTGGTGACTTAGTAGGGGTGCACGGATACACGGGGTGAGGTTTGCCTAGGTCTTAGCAGCGGATGCATTTTCCCACCTTCTACGTGGCGGGCCGGATTAGGAGAGACTGGTTGAGGGAGACATTTTGACCTCTCCAGCCGGACTCTCTTCTACCCATCGCCTTGCACCGCAGTGGGAGGATTGGATTCATATATTAGTCACTCTTGGACACACTGAACTCTTTCTACCATCCTCTCCTTTCTTTTCCTAAAAAGACACTTAACATAGCATCCCCAAAGATGACATAGGCCCCAAGGGCAATTATTTCCCTCGTTGTAAAATGTAAACGGTAAAACGTTTTACGGCCGGTGTGTTCGAGGGGTAAGGCTCTTGACTCGCAATCCAAAGCGTGAATCCCGATGTGAACTAATAAATTTCATTTGATTAATTTGTGTTATATCACAATTAATTCATTTAAAAAATATATGTCGTATATTTGCGGCACGTTCCAGAGTGGAAGATACTCTCAGTATCGCCCTGGTGTAAGACCACCATTCAGAATAGAAACTGTTATATACAGACTTTCGGAGTGTAGACTTAGTCTTAATAAGATACACGATTGCGAGATGAACATTTATTGTTTGTACACAGGTTATAGTTACGTCTTATCTAATGAGCTGGCGGTAGGAAAGAGAGCGAGGAGATGCATTCATCTCCTTTTATATCGAGATCTCTTGTCTCGCTCTTACATTAACAAGAAGCAGGCGTGCCACCACAAAACCTCTCTTACAGAAACGTCGCTTGAAATGGCCTACGCCGTGTTTGGTGACCAGATCTAAATAGCCAGGTACTTTCTTACCTCCCTTTTATCCACCTCCTTCCCCTCCCCACTACCTTCAGCCAAACAATACACGCCAATAGGGGATCCCATGGTCTCACTGACTCCAGACGGGAGCAATTGGTACTCTTGTGCGGTATTCATATAAAAAATAAATAAATAAAAAAACAGTATTCCGAGTATGCTTCCTTTTCTCTTTTTTTATTATTTTTTTTTACTATCTAAAATCTACCTCTATCGTACAAGGTTACTAACCATTAACATGATTTTAGTTGATTCTCTAATTATCTGGACAATTATTAATATTTTTTTGCTTTGTAATATAATATTAGGTAAATCGTGTTAATTATCCACTAGCGAACAGTGCATGCGAGGAATGTAGGTTGTAGGTATTCATCAAAATCACGCAAAGTACCTAACAAATAATATTGTATGTTTTTACGTGTAGCAAACACTTTGTAGGTATGCGTAATAGGCCACATACTTACATCACATTTTTTAATTTTTTTTTCCGGTTTAGGCAAATATTCTAAGACATTCTGTTTTTTTTTTAATCGTGTTTTTGAAACCCTGGCGATTTTTTGAAAATTTCAATCCGGAAAAACCAGAACACTTTTTATAAACCGGAAAGACGGGACATAATTTTATGGGTGCGAAAAAACGATAGTTTTGAGGGAAAAAGATGTAGATATTATAAAGAATTATAAATCCTTATTGTATATACATATTATTTTTATCAAATTATATTTAAAATGTAAATCAACCACTAGTCATAGATTTTTTTTCATTTCAAAATGAATTTTTACCTATATGTACTGCGGGTTTTGCATAACTTTTATTTTCATTTTGCGGAAAATACCTACGTGCTGGAGAAAAACTGAGGGCATATTTGGACTCAGCGCACCAAAATACATACGATTCACCCATTACGGTGAAAAAAACTATCAAAAAGTGTCAATTTGCAGGCCTGTGTTACATAGCCGAAAATCATTCTTAGAAAAATAACGTTTTCCACATGAATGGCACAGGACAATAACGAGGAATACCAAAAATGTTACACCTCATAAATATTTTTTTTCCTTAATCCATCTTATTGATCATAAATCATTATAATGTTCAACGTCTATATTACTAAATCCAATGTAACATACTTGTACTTGTAAATTATAATAATAATAAAAATATTATAAAATTTGACTTTGTTAAAATCAGCACCATTACCATTATTCCTCTAAAACAAGTACAGACAGCATAAAATGTATGGGGTTCTCTTCATAACATCTGTCAAAAAGTCAAACCAAATGATAAGTTCGCAGAGAACAAACAATAAATCTAGTGAACGTTAAATATCAAATTTGCCTGAAATCAAAGTGTTGCCATATAAAAATAATAAATCAGTGTGGAATTTTACAAAATTAATAGGAACATTTTCGGAGACGGGACATTTTCATGTAGTCACGAGCCCAAATAATGGATTTATTGTTTAAAAAGAAAACTTAACATTTCTTAAACTGTACTTTCTACCAACATTTTCGTTCTCTTAGTAAAAAAATCTATTCACAAGATTTTTTCCAAGTCGTTATGAAATCCATGCAAGTGGCCTATCATAATGATGACAATAAAATAACTTTGTTTTAATTCCACTTTATAATATATCTTTTCGATTTCGACATTCGGTTTCGGTTCGACCTGAACCTTCATCAGGGGAGAACATAAAATTTGATGGGCGAGGGGGAGGTACCAAAAAGGGAGGGGGTAAAAGTAGGCGTGGGAAAGGGATATATGTTACGAATGGGGCTGTTTATGTGAAAACCTGGCTGGAAGAGCTGGCGCCAGTGAGACTATGACATAAAAAATTGGGGTATGTTGTGAAGCTGAAGGTAGTGGGGAGAGGAAGGAGATAAAAAAGAGGAAGGTGGTACCTGGCTTTTTAGATCTGGTCACCAAATATGGCTAAAGCTATTTCAAGCAACGTTTCAATTCTGAATGGGGCTGTTTGACAAATCTTACCGTTTATTTGGTAAATTGATTTTATTTGTTTTTAATTATTTATTTTTAATTTCAAGAGCTCCAGATTATTAGACCTATCCTATTTCTTCACCGCGAGTGTTAAACCACCTTTGTTTAAACATTTCTAGCCGGTTTACCTATGTAAAATTCTGGGCAATAATTACATTAAAGCTTATAGATTATTTTTGTTTTTCTTATTATTAGTGTAGAAACCAGCTTAAATGTATTATGTAGGTAATTTTGAAACACATGATAATGAAAAATTATTTACGAATAAAATTCTACGCCAACGTGATTTTTATTGTCCCTGGTGATGGGTGTACTATTACATTTTATTATATTTTTTTTTTTTTTTGACAAAAAGTAAATGTTAACAATAATACAGGGTGTTAAGGGACGTACTTGACTTACTTTAACCAGTGATTCCTGACATTATTTGGAGTAAAAAATGTAAATGAAATTTTGTTCTCCGGTGACTTTTTTTGACGACTGTTTTTTTTTCAAAATTTTTTTCTTCAAAATCAACCAAAAAAAAAAATTCTTCCGCATGTCATCACTGGTCACTCAGCCGGGTGTCCGACGAACCCCTCACCCCGCCTCCAACTGTTCAACAACTACCATTTTTTTATGTTTTTGTAGAAAAAAAAAAATAATATGTCACCGGAGACCAAAATTTCATTTACATTTTTTACTCCAAATAATGTCAGGAATCACTGGTTAAAGTAAGTCAAGAACGTCCCTTAACACCCTGTATGTAATATGTTACATATCATTCATCAGTTTTTGTAGTTACCCAATTAGTAGAGAAATATTCTCGGGTCTAATTGGGGAGCTAGTCTATAAACTTATGTTATATATTTAGAACTGCTTTTTAATATGTTACAAAAATGAAAATAAAATATTTGTTCATATGAACGGAACGGATACTTTGTGATGTGACATTATTAATTTAAAATAAAACAATAACTTTGTAAACACCACTTTTATTTTTATACTTTATGCCGATCGGGTTTCGCTACAACCGTAGCTTCATCAGGGCAGTATAATACTCTACTAACATTAGGTTACATTTGTGTTATAATATATATTTTACCAAAAATGGGCTGGGCTGGACTCGTCAAGTGGAGGAGGAAGAGGGAGGCATAGATGGAGAATTGGGAAGGGAACGGACGTGTTCTTTATCAATAGGGAACAATCTTAGTATGGGACTTTTATTTAAATTAAGTTGGTTATTTACTACCTTACTATTAGTGTTTATGGCTTTCCTAAGTTCAAGTGTTCCTAAGTTCCACTTGAACTTAGGAAAGCCATAAAGCCATTATGAGGACACTTCAGATTCTTTAAAAACTGTTGAAATAGCATTTTTTTAAATAGTTTTGAAACCGGTAGGACCTTAAATTTTTCAAAAAGTTCGCTGGTTGGTATTACAAGTAAAAAAGACAAATAACTTTTTTAGAACTTCCAATTCTTAGGGCTAGTTTTGTGGTAAAAAGATGAAATTAGACCAGCGTATGCGGGCAGCATTATTATTACCAAGCAGCGTTGCAACAATCTTGCCCGGCAAGCTTATAGCAACTTTACCGAGTAATTTTTACCTTACACTAAGGACTTTTAGTAGATATATCTTTTTGTATGGGGTAAAAGTTGGAAATTCAGAAAAGGTTGTAAATTTATTTTACTCCTACCATAATGTAGAATCACCTTCCGAAGTTAATGTACTTTACCCCCGGACACCATGTTTAGGAATATATTAGTAGATATGACATTTAGATTTTTTTGCAATGATCTTATGGGAGTATCCATAATTTGTTGCATGAGATTTGATTTTAGGGGAATAGTGACAAGTCTGTGAACCATAAAATGAAAGGCAGAATGTTTATGGAATATGGGATGGTGTGAACTGATGGGAAAGGAAGGAGTTGAATTGACGTTCAGTACCTTTTTAAATACAAAATATGTCATCAACATATCGTTTCCACAAAAATACAATATTTAAAGGGGTTGAGTTAAAATTAATTATTTTTTTTCAAGTTGTCTATGAAGGTATCAGCCAAAAGCGGGCAACTTATTTTTAGTAATTGGTGGTGGTTTTCACATATTTTTTTTATTCTCTTGGTGACCGATTTTTGACCACAGTGATTCAAATAGTTAAACTTGGCTTATTGGGATAAAATGCATACACCTGATGTGCCCTTGTCCCACAGGATGAATGGTACAGGAAAGCTTACGGGACAAACAAAGAAACATTAATATCTATTTAATGCAACTTGCAGAGAGAGGTACAGGAGGTAGGTACCATCGATATATCGGCTCAACACTGAGCGAAACATACTTAGATGTTAAAGACATGGTTAATTTTGCAATTTTGCAAACCTTTGAACACTTACTTTTAAATTTTTGTTGGTTGTAATTTTATATCATGTACATTTTTTTTCATAACATATTGTTATTATATATCTCACTATACTAATTTTTTGTTGCTTATATTTTTATTTCATTTATATTTGTGTATTTCCATCGTAACTTTATCTGTTCTGCCTTTCTTATTTATGTAAAACCCCCTGGGCGTAAAATAAAGGAGATAAATAAACGACTAAATAAATTAATGTTCTCCAATGTTCCTTGAACAAAAATCATTTGTCATGTATTTGGTTTATAATTGTG
Source organism: Limnephilus rhombicus (assembly GCA_929108145.2). Classification (NCBI taxonomy): domain Eukaryota; kingdom Metazoa; phylum Arthropoda; class Insecta; order Trichoptera; family Limnephilidae; genus Limnephilus; species Limnephilus rhombicus. The sequence goes on from OV815297.1 coordinate 35,090,745, forward strand.
TGATTTCTACTTTAAAGGAATTCTAAAAATTATATCACTTTATTAAAATTAAATAGTCATAAAATACATTGGGAATTCATATGTCAAATATTTGTTTATAAATGCGTAAATTCTGATTATGCAATTGTAAATAATTACGTCTCTAAAATGGACTGGAAAGAATCTCCTACTTGTGATCTACTAAGGAAACCACTCATTCATGCTGAATTAATATTAATGTACTTCAAAATAACCTTGAAAAAAAAATCACATGTTTGCGATTCTTTCGAAGACATAAAGAAACCATCCCTTCGTTAAGAATACAATTTTTAATGTTCTCAAAAGTTGTCTTGACAGAAACAAATTCCTGTGATATCTTGAACGAAACCATTCCTTTGTTAAGAATATTATGAACTAAATATACGATTTGGCTTTCCTGAAACGGGTATCTTTCCCAGCTGGACAGACAAAGTATCATTTTGTTGTGTATTGTAATATAATATGCATGTATAAATAATAAATAAATAAAAATATATAATTGTAAAGATGACACCATGAAATGATATAAGCCTCAAAGCTTTGTAACCATCGACATGATTTTTTTAAAAATAATTACCCTAATTAACTTATTGTCAGCTTTGTAAAATTAGTTACATCGTGTTCTTCTTCACATGCTCACGTTATGAAACAATTACTACGTTAGTCGTGATCACGCAAAGTACCTAATAACAAAATATTGTTAGGAATATACTGACATTCGTGTAATTGCTTAGATTGGTTAGGTTTGATCAACATGTTCACAAAAGAATTTCTAAGAGTTTTGTGTCTGCTGGTATTATACCATATACGTTTTGTGTATTGTATGGAGCCTATGCTTGTAAGTATTTTTAATAATTAGTTATCTATTGCGACTGCTTATTTAGACATATTATTCGATGATGAAATTTCCTCCATATCAGCGGTTTCTGAAGTGGATTCCAGGATCGCTGGAAAGTAGTGTCTAAAATTACTTGATATGTATTTGCTGATATTCTAACTGCAGGATTAAGTTTAACTATTTGATCACTGTGGTCAAAAATCGGTCACCAAAAGAATAAAAAATTATGTCAAACCCACCAATTATTAACAATAAGTTGCCCGCTTTTGGCTGATATCTTCATGGACAACCTGGAAAAATATATTTAATTCTAACTCAACCCCTTTAAAAAATGTGTTTTTCTGGAAACGATGTGTTGATGACATATTTTGTATGATCCTTAGTCGATATTGGAACTGAAGGATTCCGCAGAGAACGTCATTGTTCTGCGTGGGGGCTACGATTCATATTGATGGATTGTGATCCATACCATCACAGTAATGTGGTGACATGATATTGATGGAGGACTTAAGCAGCCGAAGAATCGAACCCGCGACGCCCGAGTGGGACTCAAACGCGATGCTAACTCAGCCACTGACCGGTCGAGATCGAGATGTCTATCAATGTCAATGTCTATCAATGTAGGCTAGCGTATTGACGGATCACAGATTTCTATATTCCTGAATAGGCCATTTGCATCAAATTTTTAAAAAAAAATTCCGGTTTAGAGGGAATAACCAGACAAAACCGGAAATATGTCACTTTTAAATCTTATTTTAAACGTTTTGACTCTTTTCCACAAAAAAATTAAAAGATTTCGAAAACACTGCCCTTTTATCTAGAAAAGCTAAAATTTCGAAGTCTTAAATTTTGAGAAAGTGCGTTAATTTTTATTACAATAAGGTTTTACCGTAGGTTGCTGGCAGATTTGTTAAATATTCATACAGAATTTTGTATTATACAACACACATTTCAAATCGTATGGTCATGCAATAAAATAAATTAATAAATTATCTGGGAAAGCTATGTTTCAGAGTTTTAATTTTAGTTTAAATAAAATCATTTAAAAAAGATACGCACACGTGTTTTGTGACGAAATTTCCTAAGTTTTTCTATTTATATACGGTCTTACAAACTAAGATATTTGGGAACGTCTGCAGCCGATCACTATTCTAGTTGAAATGTAAGAAAATGGGTACGGTTGATGTGAGGAATTCAACCTTTGCAAACTTAAGTCATTATGTATTTGATATATAGATATTTATCTCATAAGTCTGCGTTAGAAAATCTTTTTCGAAAAATTCGGAGTGGAAAATCGAAAAAAAATTCCAATATGATTTTCAGAATTTTAGGAAAATATTAGTTAAGGACCTAATTCATTATTGACATTATTTATTGTTTGTTTCAGGGTCCTGCTGATTTAAACTTTAAACAAATATTGCAATGTGAAAACCCCGAGCAGTATCCCAGTTATTTTAGGGTTGAAAGAATAAAAGTAAACAGGACTTATGACACTTTCAACGCAGATGTGAAATTGGATGTGGACATCGATGAAACAGTTAGAGTAAATAAACCAAATAATTATTTTGTTTGGAAGATTGAAATTTCTTTTATGAAATTTTTGAAAATATTTTTTTTATAGCATCACTAAATGCTTCGATCAAATAGTTATATATCCACGAAACAATGTGATGAGTCGCTTTCGAGACGATTTAAATAAATATATTTTCAGGTTCGAAAAGGTTTTTTAGATTTAAAACTAGATTTTCTAGATTAACTAGCTTTTTCCTGCGGCTTCGCTCGCATGGTATTAGGGGGGTTTCCACTCCCTCCTCTTCCCCCCTCCCTCCTCCTCCCCCGCCGCCACTCCTGCCCCCCCCCACCCTTCCCTGCCCCCACCCCCCTCCACCCTCATTAATTCCCGTGACATTCTGTTTTCAAACTACTCGCGTGCCACCTGTTGTTTTTTATACAAATTTCATAATGCCAGAGCTCACCAGTAGTTTTACACAAAAAAAGAATTATCCAATTTTGTGCAATCGTTACGCCAATCGTGTGCCAACACTCATTTCGGCGATTCATTTTTAGAGATAAGATGAATACACATGTGAAATCCTATTTAGATACTATTTTGATTAATCTTTACGACGAATCGGCTTACAGTATGAACATCAAAAAATATGCTACGGATAAATCGAAGCTCTTACTAGCTTTTCTATGTATTGGAATTACAATAAAATTATTATTTACGTAACAAAAAATATAAGCGTAAACCACCAAAAAAATGTTTTTTCATGACTTAACTATGAAGTAATACAAGAAACAATTTTTAAAAATACCCCTTTATGGCTAAGACTATTTTTGAGGTTTTCCATGTTCTAACTTTTTTTCGTTCTTATAAAATTATGCACAAAATAAATAAAAACCACTTTTCGCTTACTTGCCTCGTGCAAAAAGACGCTCGATTTTTAAGTTTTGCAGGCATGAGATTCGAAATATTTCTAGCGTTTATATTCCTCTTAACTATGACGCCATCATCGTTTCCACAGCAACCGTTTGTTATGCTTTTCTTCTGATGTTTGCAATAATTCGATTTTGTCAGGGACAGAAAACGTGTGTTAAATATAGAGGCAAAAATAAATTAACAAAGTTGGGTACCTACTTGGGGAAGTAGCTAAGTAGAGCTAATTAAGAACAGGTAGTTAAGATTTTTTCAAAATTAGAACTAAATAGATTTAGATTTTTAAAACAAAAGCAAGTCATGTTGTGGTTGTCTGCTGCAGAAGAATTTTGGCGTACGATTAGATAAGACGTGCCTTGTAATTTTTCTTTGTATTTTACGTGTCATTTTAATAAACCTAAATAAACTTATCCCCTTTTTTTTTTTTTTTTTTTACATTAACTCCACACAGGAGGCCCTGAGGAAAATAATTTCCCTCAGGGCCTATGTCATCTGGGATGCTGTGTGGAGGGTCTTTTTGAGGAGAGGAAGGAATGAACATTGGTCTTGAAGAGACCCATGTTGTAGGAAGGAGGAAACACAGAGGCCGGCAAATCATTCCACAGCCGAGCTGTTGAACATAAGAACGAGTCGAAGAAACGACCCGTTCTCATGTGACTAATGTCAACTGTGTACAAATGTTGGGCACGCGTTTGGCGTGTTTCCCGACTATGCACCGGTGCCGAAGGGATCAATGATGCTAGTTCCTCGGAGCATCTTCCATTGTAATACCGGTAGAACAAGGATAGCATTCCCACCCGACGCCTGTGCTCTAAAGATTGCAATCCGTCTGTTAAGATGGGAGAATCTATCAAACGGACCGCCCGTTTCTGCACAGAGTCGAGGGTATTTTTCAGGTATTTTGGAGCTCCAGACCAGAGGTGGCTGCCAAATTCAACCGTGGGGCGCACTTGCGATTTGTACAGGGTTAGCAGTTGTGTACTTTTAAAGTATCTGCGGGCCCTGTACAGTACGCCCAGTTTTTGGGAGGCTAACTTTACTCTGGCTTCGATGGAGCCCCCATACCTGAGCTGGTCACTTAGGGTTACACCAAGCAAATCAATGGAGGGCCTGTTCGGAAGATTGCTTCCGTTGAAAGAGACTAGATTTTCATTGCGATCCCTTTTAGACGTAATCAGACAAGATTGGGTCTTTGAAACATTAAATTCAACGAGATTATTTTTACCCCAAGAGAAAACACTCTCGAGGTAACCGTCCATTCTTTGCTTCAAAGCCTTACGAGCTGTTGGAGTTTGTGAGCCCTTTGGAGGCTTGTCAAACAAAAAGCTATCATGAACTGTACTGTCATCCGCGTAGCAGTGAATTGGTGCACATGACAAAAGGTCGTTGATGTGCAACAAAAACAGAGTTGGAGACAGAACCGATCCCTGCGGGACGCCAGCATTAATCGAGTGAGAGGAAAAGGTGAAACCATCGACTACCGTCTGAATCGACCTCTCCCTCAAGAAGTCGGCAATCCACGTACACAAGGATGCGGGAAGTCCGTAAGAATGCAGTTTGTTGACAAGTCCTCGGTGCCAAACCCGGTCAAAGGCCTTGGATATGTCCAGTGCAACCGTTTGGGTCTCACCGAAACGTTCCAGGCATCGCCCCCAAACATGCGTCACATACGCGAGAAGATCACCGCACGAGCGGTTCCGCCGGAATCCGTATTGACGGTCGTTAATAATTTTGTTCTTCTCGAGGTATGTGAGCAGTTTGTCGTTGATCACACGTTCCATCACCTTAGACACAACTGATGTGATCGCTATGGGGCGGTAGTTGGCCGGGTTGGAGCGGTCACCCTTCTTTGGAATAGGATGGATAACCGCTTTTTTCCAACCAGAGGGCACAGAGCCAGTCTTCAGGGACAGTTTAAAAAGCTTCGTCAAAATTGGAGCTATTTCTGCAGCGCACCTTTGCAGTACCAGGGCAGGTATTCCGTCAGGCCCACTAGCTTTATTAACATCAAGCCCTCGTAAAACATGGAGTACTTCCCGATGCCGGATCCTCAGCTTTTTCATACGAAAACCGCAGTGAGGAACCGACGTCGGGACAGCACCTTGGTCATCGAGGGTTGAGTTATCCGCAAACATTTTACCTAGTAAGTTAGCCTTTTCGGTGGCGGTGTTTGCTAGTGAGCCGTCAGGTCTGGTAAGAGGTGGCAGACTGGATTTGCAGAAATTGCGACCTATCCCCTGTTTTTACTCTAGAATTTATCCGATCTTACATAATAATTTCATAACGCCAGAGCTTACCAATATACAGGGTGTTAAGGGACGTACTTGACTTACTTTAACCAGTGATTACTGACATTATTTGGAGAAAAAAATGTAATTGAAATTTTGGTCTCCGGTGACTTTTTTTAATGACTTTTTTTTTTTTCAAAATTTTTTCTCCAAATTCAAACAAAAAAAAAATTTCTTCCACATGTCATCACTGGTCACTCAGCCGAGTAACAAACCAACCCCTCACCCCGCCTCCAACACCTATCATTTTTTTATGTTTTTGTAGAAAAAATAAATAAAAAAAACATCAAAAATTTCACCGGAGACCAAAATTTCATTTACATTTTTTACTCCAAATAATGTCAGGAATAACTGGTTAAAGTAAGTCAAGTATGTCCCTTAACACCCTGTATAGAACCTATATTACTCGCAAACGATGTAGATATCTATTTTGAAAGAATTTTTAAAGTCCATTCAGTATTTATTGCACGAAAGAGTAACAAACAGCCATTCATCCAATCATACATACATACATGCATCCACACAAACTTTCGCATTTATATTATTAATAGGATGTCTTCTCTGGTTTTTAGCTCTACTTGAATGTTGCAAAGTGGGGAGACGGGGGCTACAAGCCCAACTACCTAATTTTGAATGAATCAAATGCCTGTGAGACTCTTTTCAAGTTCAGCGAAGATGATGTAACGCTTGTGTTGAGAGCTGCCGGACGTCCTGAAAAATGCCCTATAAAGGCGGTATGTGAAAATCTTTCTTCTGTATTTTATTTATATACTGGCTGGTTCCCGGCATGTGTTGCTATGTCATTTAATGGAGAAATTGTTTCTCCCTGCGAATCCTTTCCCATTCGTCTCGTTCCCTTTCCGTATCCCCTTCCTCTTCCGCGTCCCCTTCCCACTCCTTCTCCTCCACCTTTTCTCTCCCAACATCCTGTATAAAACTGCTGTTTGTTTCTTACAATAAATAAACTCTATTCCCCCCCTTACCCGTCCCGCAAACCTCCCTCCTGGGTTCCCCTCCCCCCTTCCCGCAAACCCCTAACCGAGTTCACCACACCTCCCACCTCCCGCATTACATTCATTCAGTTCCCTTTTCAAACAGGTCGCGAGCCACCTATTGCAATTTTTTTATTCAAATTACATATTGCCATAGTTCACCAGTAGTTTTAGTCAACCAATAGTTTTTTTAAACTTGTCCTGACAATAACGAACACAAAACAAAAGGAATTATCCAATTTGGTGCAGTCGTTCGGGAGTTATGCGCGTACATACATTTCAGCGATTCATTTTTATTTATATAGACAGATTATTAGTAATCATCTAATAATCTATCTATATAAACTGCATCATTGTTACTTGTTTTGGTAAAATTTAGATTATATTTTAAGCCTTTTAATAAATACGAAATAGCATAGATGAAAGGTGCTGCACTCGATCGAAGAAGTGCTGATTTGTTTTATCGGAAATGTTTTTTTAAGATTGTCCACAAAGCACAAGCTTTTTTTAATATTTTTAATTAAAAACTCGCGTTTTTTAAAATTTTAATGATATAAGGTGTCTGATTTTAACATTTAACATATTCAATTCCAATGGGTGAAGTACGTGAACTAGCTCAGTATGTAATATATGTAATTTTAGTTTAATTACGTTCATTAAAGTCACTTTTTAGATCGTCTTTAAGCCATGCTATTTTGGTATGTGACGCTGAAGAATTGTAGATTGATTTACCATTTACCCGGTTGAAGAAACCATTTAAATAGTTGGGGAACACTTTCAATTTTAAACATTGTTTAACAGGGTATAACCAGTGAAAACCGAAAATATGTCATTTTTAAATAAAATTTTAGACATATTGACTCTTTTCCACAAAAAATTAGAAATTGATTTCGAAAGATAGTTCTTTTATCTAGTAAACGCATGTTTAAAATTTTGAGAAAAAATCTTTATTTTTAGTATAAAAAGGTTACACGAGTACCATAGTTCGTTGGCAGATTTCTTAAATTTTCAAACGAAAATTCTTATTTTACAAGCCATAATATTTTTTACCATCTAATCAAACATTATTGTAAATCAATACGTTATCTAGTAAACACATGTTTAAAAAATTTAATTTTAGTTCAAATAAAATCATTAAAAAAAATATCCGCGTTTGTATATTTATTTACAATCTTATAAACTAACATATATAAGATTTTTTTACATTCTTATTTTGCTTAAACATTATTAAAAAAGGATAAATACAAAAAATAATTACAAAAAGCATATTTATAATTTTAAAAGTTTTAACATCACGCCTTTAAGCATTTTTGGATAAAGGTATAAATAAAGACACCGTTACCCGAAATACACGCGAAGGGGGGACGCGGGAGGGTAGAAGACGGTGATGGTGGAAAGGGAAATGCGGGGGGGGGGGAACGGGGACGCATGGGAAAAGACACTCAGTGACAAACGATTTCTTTCTTTATTTGGCATTGCAACTCATGTGGGGCAATCGCTAGTTTATCAAACAAATAAATCGTATATAAATATTGGGAGAGCAGCTGACCGGCAATCAGAAGGGCACGGGTTCAAGTCCCGTTGGCGTCATGTATCTTTTCTCGGAAGATTTTTCAATGTCGATGAGTGTTTCAGGCTGATAATTATTGCTTATAATAATTGTTACCCGTTGTGCTATGCATAAAAATCTTGTCTTAAACGTTAGTTTAACAATTAAAAATAATAATTAATATTTGACAAGTTAAAGTATTTCCCCAATAAATGAAGACATAATTTGTCCCGACGCCACCTAGCGAGGGATTTAACACTAACAGTGTCTCTCTCGCAAAAATAAAGTTGGTTGTTTTCAGGTGGAAAAAATATAATAAGCAGTAATTGTTGAATGAAACACTAGTATATATTGAATCATTTGGCGGGTATAAGATAAGCCGCCATAGCTCAATTGGGAGAGCAGCTGACCGGCAATCAGAAGGGCACGGGTTCAAGTCCCGTTGGCGTCATGTATTTTTTCTCGGAAGATTTTTCAATGTGGATGAGTGTTTCAGGCTGATAATTATTGCTTATAATAATCGTATATAAATCAATCAATGCATTACCTGTACGTGCTATTATGTGGTAAAAAATTGTATTGCAGCATATATCCGGCAGTCTATATAAAACAATGGTGGATCATGCACACAATACTCGTCTCATACAAAATAAAGGAATGAAAGTACAGGTGTTTCAAAATAAATATGGTCAAAGAACACTTGAATATTTTATAATTATACCATTAATATTTAACAAATTGCTATACGAATTTGAAGAAAATTGCTCTATAAAAATTTTTCACTGATGTTAAAATCATGGCTCTTAGGGAGTAACCTTATAGTATTAAAATTATATTTTGCTTTATGTTACCATGCATTAAATTGCAAGTATATTGTGATTAACTACTAATGTATTGCTGTTTATATGTTGCTCAACTTTTTCTTGATATTTAAATTGAATATATATATTTTCCTATTCCACATCACAATGTTGGTAGGTTTCTTATAGGGCGTATGTGTATTTGTGTACGAGTATGTTTTTGTTACGCTAATGCGTTTATGATTATTTAATTTGTGGTTGTAACTAATCTGTGGAACTAATCTCCTGCTGACAAGCTACTTGCAGGATTTATTTCATAGGTTATTTATTTCAGGGTACCGCTCGCTTGGTCGACTACGGGGTTGACTACAGGAAAGTGAGGAAAGAAGCGCTTTACGGTGATTTCAAAATTGAATTTCTTTTTATTAAGGATGGCGTCACAAAATTGTGCCTCGAGTTGTATGCCCAATCTAGACCAAGGAATCTACACCAAAGAGACGATAAAAAATAAATTAAAAGTCACCTCGGAACAAAATAAGATTCTTCAATAAATAATTCAATTCTCAAATAATTAAAAAAATATAAAATTATAAATTAAAAATGTAAAATCGTCAACATTGATATAAGAATTCTATGTAACCATTAAAAAAAAACCACCTCTCCCCTCTCTTACTTCTATAAATTAACATATTATGTAAATACAAAAGTGCATATTTTTAAGAATGAAATGTTATAAATGATTGATTTTGCACTCTGTAACACTAATATTTTTTAAAGAAATTTATTTAACTCCTCCCCCCTTTTGACCCCCCCTTTTACCTCCCCTCCACCCCCCCAACCCTCTCCCCATCCCTCTTCACCCCTCCATACCCGTTACATTCATTTTTCAAACAGCTCGCGTGCCACCTATTAAAACGTAACAATCAAACACGCGCAGTTTCGCATTTATAATATTAGTATAGCTGTTGGCTAAGGTCAAAGTAAAGATTAGTACATATTTTATACATATTTGAATTTTTACTATCAAAGGAATCTCCATAGTAACCTAAACAAAATGACAGCGCACGTCAAACAATTACTTAGCAACGCTTTGCTTTTCGTCCGGACAACAAACGTATAATAAATAATTTCATAACGCTAGATCTTACCAATATATACAGCCTATATTACTCGCAAATAATGTAGCTTTCTATTAGTGAAAGAATTTTTAAAGTCCATTCAGTTTTTACAGCGTGAAAGAGTAACAAACATCCACACATCCAAACATCAATACATCCAAACTTTCTCCTTTATAATATTAATAGGATATACACCTTCCTTCATCCTACCTACTTTCAAAACTTATCCTGTCTGACAATAGGTGCCAATAATACTTTTAATTCCCAAGGAACATTCAGTTATAAGTTATTACCTTCTTGACACCTCGGTTGTTTAATATCGATTAAAACGGAGACTTTTGCATGTGCTCAGCCAAGTGATTTATCGGTGCAGGTAATAAGAGTTATTTATTTATTAATTTACGGACAATAGTCCATTAAAAACATAATAATTACGAATAAAAAAAAACAGAGATGACAGTGAAGGGAGAGTACATATAAATTAATAGCAATGACGATATAAATTGTCAAAAGTACATATAGAAGACACTACAAGTCAAAGCATGAATAAGCATGTAAATATTGCGTATCGACTGCTGAAAGTCATTTAGTTTTACACCAAAAAAATCAATGCTTTGACTTGCGTTGACAAGTCTCAACATTCTGGATGGGGGAATGGTATCCATAATTAGTAGAACGTTGATTGAGGAACAGCATTTCATAATTTGGGAGTCTACGGGAAGGGATGTTGAACTGGATGAGTTGTAACAAAGCAGATGTATCAGTAATATTGCTTATAATTTTAAATATGCAAATTAGATCGTGTCTTTTCAACGTTTTTCTAAAGATGAAATATTTAAAATGTGTTTATTTCATCATATGAGTACTCGCCTCTTTCAAGACCCAACCTCCAAGTATTTCCTCTTAGGAAGCGATGTTGTACGGATTCAGTGTGACAAATGTGAACAGCATAGAAAGGAGACCAAATGACACTAGCATATTCAAGGTGAGGACGAACCAGCGAACAGTAAAAAGTTTTAATTGTATTTATATGTTTGAAGTCAGAGGCAATTCTATGAATGAAGCCGAGTAGTTTACGTGATTTATTTACAATATAATTAATGTGATCACGGAAAGAAAGTTTGCAGTCTAGAGTGACCCCAAGGTCCTTGATAGATTTTTATTTTTACATTAACTCCACACAGGAGGCCCTTAGGAAAATAATTTCCCTGGGAATAATGTCATCTGGGATGCTGTGTGGAGGAAGGAATGAACATTGGTCTTGAAGAGACCCATGTGGTAGGAAGGAGGAAACACAGAGGCTGGCAAATCATTCCACAGCCGAGCTGTTGAACACAAGAACGAGTCGAAGAAACGACCCGTTCTCATGTGACAAATGTCAACTGTGTACAAATGTTGGGCACGCGTTTGGCGTGTTTCCCGACTATGCACCGGTGCCGAAGGGATCAATGATGCTAGTTCCTCGGAGTATCTTCCGTTGTAATACCGGTAGAACAAGGATAGCATTCCCACCCGACTCCTGTGTTCTAAAGATTGCAATCCGTCTGTTAAGATGGAAGAATCCATCAAACGGACCGCCCGTTTCTGCACAGAGTCGAGGGTATTTTTCAGGTATTTTGAAGCTCCAGACCAGAGGTGGCTGCCAAACTCAACCGTGGGGCGCACTTGTGATTTGTACAGGGTTAGCAGTTATGTACTATTAAAGTATCTGTGGGCCCTGTATAGTACGCCCAGTTTTTGGGAGGCTAACTTTACTCTGGCTTCGATGGAGCCGCCATACCTGAGCTGGTCAGTTAGAATTACACCAAGCATATCAATGGAGGGCCTGTTCGGAAGATTGTTTCCGTTGAAAGAGACTAAATTTTAATTTAGATCCCTTTTAGACGTAATCAGACAAGATTGGGCCTTTGAAACATTAAATTCAACGAGATTATTTTTACCCCAAGAGAAAACACTCTCGAGGTAACCGTCCATTCTTTGCTTCAAAGCCCTACGAGCTGAAGGAATTTGTGAGCCCTTTGGGGGTTTGTCAAACAAAAAGCTATCTTGAACTGTATGGATGTGACAGTAGATCAGGGGTGGGGAACCTTTTTAGCGTCGCGGGCCATTTAGATGTTCATACTAAAAAAATAGTTACGTAACTGCCAACACTCTTTTTTAATCACGTGGAAATTGCTTTCCTCCAATACTGACACAGCTCATATGCAACTACAAATTTATAATTGCACTTCACACACGAGAATGGTTTCTTAAGAAACGCGTTAGCGAGATAAAACCCCACCTGGAATTTTTTCGTTGCATTCTAAACACAGACAGCCTTACTAAAAAACCCAGTGAAAATTTTATTCAATTGACAAACGGCCGCGGATGTGAAAACATTATTTATTAAAAATTTGTTCTTTGAGAGAAATACACATGGTTTCCACGGCCTGAGAGGGTAGTTTATCTCTGTTTTAACCATTGATGTCCGAACGATATTTGTAATTTTTTCATAGTATTTTGAATGTTCTATATATTTCTTATTTTTGAAGGTGTTGTAAAAGCAAATACCATTTATGAAAACTAGATAAAATTACCTTTTTTATTTGAGTATTTGAAATACACTTTAGCTTTCAAAAACTGCCATATTTTAAGATTCAAACTCGGAAAAAAATGGAAAAAAAATTCCTTCCACAACATTTTTGACCAAAATGTAGAGAAATTTGAATAAAATCAAAATTTAAAAAACACAGTCCTTTTGTGTAATAAATTTAAAAGGAAACTATCACCTCCCTTTTTCATCTTGTATACAATAAAAAAATAATAAAAACTTTGAAAGTTTTTTTTATTGCCAAAAAAATAACTTAGAAATAATACCGAAATTTAAAACAGATTTCTTGCATCTCTAAAGACGTTAATTTTTTTGATACGCTTACGAACACATGTATTAGATTTTAATATTATAAAAAAATATCACTTTTAAGAAATTCTCTTAAAATAAAGATCTTAAAATGAAAATTTTATCTTTTAAGTAACCCCTAAAAAACAATATTCTGACAGTTCAACTTTGAAAGTACGGCGTTTGTACAATAACTTGATTAAACTGATGTAAATCACACAAATAACATGGTACATATATCAATTATGTGAACAGAAGAGTAAATTCGTCACTAAAATAGAAATTATTAAGTAAAATCACAAAATTTTCGATATCCCGCCATAAAACACACCGAGCTGTTTTGTTATCGCGGGCTGTCGCGGGCTGACGAACTAATGCATAGGCGCGCCAATAATGCCCCTTGCGGAGGAAAATTAAAACAACATTGTTTCCTAGTAAATTAAAACCATATACAACGTTGTCACATCTTCAATGCGTTTTAACAGCGTGACCACGTAAGAAACGTTATTGGTAATAAAACGTCCTTTAGTGTATACGAGCTCTATTTATGTTATTGCAATAACACAGTTAATCGGTCGCGCTGTGGTTTTTTTTAGAAAGGCTGAGAATTTTTAATTTTATAAGCGAGTTTGAACGCGGGGTATTAAAACTTCACTCAGAACATGGCTGTCCTCCAATTCTGGCAGCACAAAGTAAGAATTTTATAAATGTACTTCTAACACGAGGAATGCGTCAAAAAATGAAACCCGATCTGGATTATTTTCGTTGCATTCAGCTGGATTCAGTTATAGGGTGAATCTGTACGCGGAGACTTAAAACTACTAAGTGTAGCTATTTTACTGAGTACATGAAAATGACTTTTCTCTAATATTGGCAGCACAAAAGCAACTAGAATTTTATAAATGCACTTCAAAAACGAGAACGGGTTTCTACGAAATGCGTAAGCAGACGAAACCACACATGGAGTTTTTTCATTGCATTTTGAAGACAAAACTGTTTTTTTTTCCATCAGAGCGAATTGGATTGTGAGTCCCCAGCTTTAATTAATACTGCACCTAGAACACCAAAATGGTTTTACCTTTGAAATGCGTAAGGGTTAGCAGATGAATCCGCAACAGGAATTTGCATTGTGAACACAAGATTGGTTTTACCTTTAGAATGAATCTGCATAGGAGGCCACTAGTCAACCAGCTTAAATTAAATTATTCTCTGATAACGAGAATGGTTTTTCTATATTTTGTAGCATATTTATTGTCCGCAATATAATTTTATATTTATTTAACTAATTACAATAAATTACATGCAATGATCTTTTTTATGCCAGAATCGTAGCAATTATTATTGCAATAATGTTTGTATTATAAACAAAATGTTAAGGGACGTGCTTGACATCATATAACCAGTGATTCCTGACTTTTGGGGAGATTGTTATATCTAGCTTGTAGTTCATCATCGCTTTGTAATTGAATAATTTTGTGCTGCAGATTATCAGGCACATTTGATGGTTCCACGTTGAACGGTGTAGCAAATATATTCAAATCCGCTTGCTCTCTTTTCACGTCATAAAATCGTTCATTAAATGCCTTACTTAATTTCGCGCACTCACCAGCATATACAAACGATGTAGAAGGCTTTTGTCCTTGCAGTAAATGCATCGTGTTATTCATTTCGAGTTACTATCCACAGCCTTAATTAAGTTTCAAGTGATTTCACATTTCTCTCAGCATCAACTTTTATTTTCTTCGTAGTTGTCATTAATAGGATTTTATTGATTTACTATCCACTTTACTTCCGCAACGATGACTAGAAAATAATGTTTATGATAGACTGCCTAAGATTCCCCTCAGAATAGAGTTTCCATCAATCCTGAAATATCGGGACTGTCCCGTACAAGACAATTAAAAGTTCCAATAAAATTTCACTATCGTTTCACAAAAACAAATTAAAACAAAAGTAAAATGGGAGGTTTTATCACTTTTTTATTTGTATCTAAGCTAATTGCTAATAACGATTTTGTAATAACGTCTTAAAAATACATCTGAAACACTGCGAAAAAACCATCCCGTTCTGTATAATTTTTTGTGGTTTTGTGCCCGCGGGCCGCATCAAAGGGCCTCACGGGCCGCAGGTTACCCACCCCTGAGTAGATAGACAAACACTATTTAGTTTATAATCAAACTGAATAGGTTTTTTGGTTCTTTAAAAGGACAAAATTTCGCATTTATCAACATAAAGTTCCATGGAGTTAATTTTGCACAAATCGTTAAATGAATCAATATCAATTTGAAATAGTAAATAACAAGAAAGTGTTGTGGGAAATCCAGGTGAGTCAGTTTCCCTTCCAGTGCCCAATGTTCGCGTATCCCCATAGCTGTGTCATATTGAAACGCCATATTTTTATTTATTAAAAAGGCTCACCTTTACGTATAGAAACCTTCGCGGGCGTGCCCACACCAAATCAACAATTTCATGGCAATTAAATGAATGGTTTACGAAAGCATTCGGGACAAACAAAAAAACATTCATTATATTTGTAAAGATGATGCTATAAAATGCTATTATCACTCAAGCTTGATAACCATCGACACGATTTAAAAAAAAACAATTACCCTATTTAACTATAAAATATTTATTTATAACTTTGTAATATTCATTTAATCATGTTTTTTTTCATAAGGTCATGTTATTTATCTATTAATTCATCCGTCACGCTCGTGCGAAGCATCAAGCAACAAAATGTCGGTAGGAATATAATATATGCATTTGTGTAATTATTTATAATTGAGTTTGGTTCTGTTTGATCACCATGTTCACAAAAGTATTTTTACGAGTTTTGTGTGTGCTGACATTTTACCATTCAGGTTTTGTGTATTGTGATGCGCCTATAATTGTAAGTATTTTTAATAATTTGTTATCAAGCCCGCAGCTGTTCTATTGTGACTCTCCACGGAGAATACCATGTTTATACGAGGGGGCTACGATTCATTTTGATGTATTTTGATCCAATATTATTTATTCAATACGGAACAGAATGATACCCTAGACGTTCAAACTTAATTTATTGTGATACGTCAATATTTATCACAAATAACCACTGTGACCCGTAAGCATGTTTACACGACAATATGATAATAACAATCATCTCAAATAATAAACGCGTTTTCACGCTAACGCGTGTGTTACCACAGAGGTCATTATAACTCTGTTATTGTTCTAGTGACAACCCTAAAACAAAGAGTAGAAAATCCATATTGAATTAAGCTTCACATTTCTATTCAAAGTTATGTCACGATAATATTTATTTTGATTAAATAAATATTGTCGTGACCTAGTTAATCTTAAACTCACCTGACCGCTCACATTTTATTATGATCGCCGTAACTATTAGTTCTTAACCGCTAGCGACTAGCGCTATCTATTTCCAGAGGCACTTTTTGAATTCTCGTCGTCTAGGGAGCCGACGGTGATTCGACAAGTCGCCGAATTATTGAAGTTTCTTGTTAAATATGTGATAGTATCACCTGTACGGGTTTTACCCATTTAAAGAAGAATCATGGATTATTTTATAACCGCGAGCCGTGTTGTGTCCGTGAGTGAAACGGGATTTTTAAAAGTTTAAATGGTGGAGTCGCCATATTGTCGATGTGCCCACCTTCACGCTCGAACTTGATTGTTGTTAATCGGTGTAATCCTGTGTTTGGCGTTCATGATATTAACGTGGCCAAGGCTTTGAGAAGGGTTATCCTCGCGGAACTCGATATTTGAGGCGGATGGAGGCCTGGCGCTGATCTACAAGGCTTTAGAAGGGTTATCCTCGCGGAAGTCGATATTTGAGGCGGATGGAGGCATGGCGCTGATCTATGAAGGGCGCGGTAAACGGAGTCTACCGAGATTTCACCGGTACGCACAACCGGGACTTTGAGCCTGATGCTGGTTCCTGTTCTCTGAGGAGGAATCCCCATGGCCCGGGGCCTTCCTCGGTTCCTGTCCATGGAGACCCCGCGTGTCTGGTCGCCTATTAACAGTGGTTCGCGTCAATGTTAGAGTCAGGATAATTTAGATAAATTACGGTCCACAGGTATGCTACGGTCCACGGTCCACGCCGTAACTATTAGTTCTTAACCGCTAGCGACTAGCGCCATCTATTTCCAGAGGCACTTTTTGAATTCTCGCCGTCTAGGGAGCCGACGGTGATTCGACAAGTCGCCGAATTATTGAAGTTTCTTGTTAAATATGTGTATTAATATTTTCAGCGCCCTTGAGGTGATTTTTTACAAAAACGGCGCTATATAAATCATCCAAATATTATTATTATTATTATTATGCTCTCTTGCTTATGTGTTATTTTATTATTTCTTTAGGAAATGTGGAATTCTTGACCCCTTGGAGGGCAACCATGTATACACCATACCTTTAAAATATAGGTGATATTGTACTGCTAAATTATTTCTTTTATTTATCTAAAAATGTCCGAAGATAAAGACTGTATTTTCCTTCCCACAAACTTGAGGGAGATTCTGATGCTCTACCAAGAAATTCACGTTACAGTCTACCTAACTAGAAGCTAGCTATAATGGTTCTGGCCAGTGATTACTGAAACACACTCTCTGAGCTTCTCCGATCCCCTACCGGAGAACTTAGGCACTACGCTGCCGATCATCTAGCGAAATCTACCAATAGATGATATCACCGCCATCTGTGTCTATAAGGCAAAAGCTTTTACGATACATTTTTCAACTATTTATACTGCAAACTATGAAATATATCTTTAAAAACAAAAACAAATTTAAAAAAAAAGAAAACAGAATCAAAATTATAAATAAAAATGTATTGTATACCCCCCAAATGAACATTAAAACAATGCAAACACAGCAGTTTCATTGGACCTCGTACTTTCAATCTTTTACCGAAATTTATTCAGGTGGCAACTAAACTTCCCCAATACCTAAAAGAGTTGAAAATGAGGCTTAACAATGCAGATGTTGAAACTTTACTTTTATAATTTATATCACTTTTATTTGTTACACAAACTTTACGCTTATTATTACACTGTACACTATTGTATACACTTTTTAACAAAACTATTTAGACAAATTTCAATCATGTTTTTTTTTTTTTTTTTACAGTGAATACCGCAGAAGAATCTCAACTGCTCCCGTCTGGAGCCAGTGAGACTATGGCATCCCCAATTGGGGTATGTTGTGAGGCTGGAGATAGTGGGGAGGGGAAGGAGGTGGGGAAGAGGAAGGTTGGGAAGTACCTGGTTATTCAGATCTGGTCACCAAACACGGCTAAAGCCATTTTTAAGCAACGTTTCAATTCTGAATGGTGGTCTTACACCAGAGCGATACTGATAGTATCTTCCACTCTGGAACATGCCGCAAATATACTATATATTATTTTAAATAAATTAATTGTGAAATAACACAAATTAATCAAATAAAATTTATTTGCGCATGCCGGGTTCGAACCCGCGACCTCCGGATTGTGAGTCAGGAGTCTTACCCACTGGACTACGGAGGTCGTTTTTGCTTAATATGCCCACTGTTTTGTTTTTCCTAGGTACCTACAAAATATATTTGACTATTTTACCCACGCACAGGCTGCGCCTTAGTGGGTCCCATTGCTTTTATTCCCATGATTTTCATAATTGTATATATAAAATATAAAATTGGGAAAAACAAAGGATAAAAAAAAAACAGGAATGACGCATTGCTGTACCTGCGAAGCTTTAAGCTTAAGCTCATTGGCCGCTTTGACAATGATGTCACTTTTCGAGGCGTCTATTGGTTGAGGTATGAAACGGAAATGACGCTATATCTGCGCTATTTTTTTACCTGTCCACGTCCTTACTACGCCATCTCAACGGCCCCGATTTTCTCCGGGTCGGTCAGTATTTATATATACATATATACTGGAGAGCTCTGGCGTTATGAATTTGCATAAATTTACCACAATATGTGTATTTCATATAGTTTTGTGGCAAGGGGGGATGATTCAGGATGGGAGAGATGAATAAAAGAGGGGGTTCACAGACGGAGGGATGCGGCAGGGTAGAAAGCGGGGAAGGTGAAATGGGAACGCGGAAATAAAGGGAAAGGAATGGGGACGGGAAATTGGACGGGGACGAATGGGAAAGACACGCAGTGAGAAACAAATTCTTTCTTTATTTGCTCGCTAGTTTAATAAATAACTAATACAAATTATTATCATTATTCATTTCAGGGTACCGCCCGCTTGGTCAACTACGGCGTTGAATCCAGGAAGGAGAGGCAAGAAGCGCTTTACGGAGATTTCAAAATTAAATTGTTTTTTATTAAGGATGACATAAAAAAACTGTGCTTCGAGTATTATATTGAAGTTACACCAAAGAGGCCACTTAAAAATCTTTGAAATCATTTTTGAATAAAATTCTCCAACGAAATACCTGGAAAGGTAAGATTCTTCGATAAATAATTAAATGCATAAAAAAATTATAAAACAAAGGATCGAATTAGATTAGTTGAAGGAGACCTAGTCTAGACCCCATCCACTTGCACCGTAGTTATAGTAGTTGTCCGTCACTCCACTCCACGTTTTTTCCCCAGAACTTATCTCTCTTCTTTCCCTGAAAAAAACCCTTAACACAGCATCCTCCAAAGCTTCCCGTGTAGAGCTTATGTAAAAAAAATAACACGCCCCCCCACCCCCTACCCCCCCCCCCCCACTCCCGTACTTTTTATTAATTTATTATGTGAATACAAAAATGCACATTTTGAAGAATTCAATATTATAAACTGTAAATTGTACACTCTGGATCAATTACGTTTTTTTCAATAAATAAATTACTTGAGAAAAAAATTAAAAACCTTTTTTTAGAATTAAATATTACGAACTGTAGATTATTATATACTCAGTATCAATTCTTGAGAAAAAAAAACGTTTTTAAGAATTATACGTTACATATAAAACAAAGTCAGATTAGTTACACCATTTATAACTCAAGAACGGCTGGACCAATTTTTATGATATTTGATTAGTTGGATTTTTCTTCAAAACACCGGAAAAATTCACGAAAAAAAAGTTACGAAGAACATTCTTTTCCTCATACACTTTGTGGGAACGAATTCTCATCTTTTGAAAGAGCTGCAGAAATATTGTGATAAGTATAATATTGAGTAGTGTGTGAATTCAAAAAATTCAAAAGCGTCAAATCTCAATGCGCTGATTGTTTTGCTTTTGTTCTTAAACATATAATGCTGCCCCTCTTTCTTACAAACTAAAGTCAACAGTCGAAAATTTGTCAAATTTGATTGATTGTTCTCATAATATACAAAAATAATTATTTGTAATATACGAAAAATGAAAATTTGATTACAAAAATTGTATTAGGTGGCACGGGGGCTGTTTGAACACTGAATGTACTGGGACTGAATATATGAGAGGGGAGGGGGGTTTGCGGGACGGGGGAGCCGGAGAGGGGCGAGGGTGGGCGTGGAAGGTGAATGACTAACGCGGGAGGATGGGGTATGCGGGAGGGGAATGGGGACGCACGGGATAGGTCATGTAGGGAGAAAAAAATTATGTCTTTGAAAATGGCATTGCAACGCATGCCGGGAACCAGCTAGTCTCCTGTATTAATAGACGAAGCCCCGAGTAGCACAACTGTGACCACATTTTAACGTGTTCTTCATACCTCAATCTACCGTCCACCATTATTCCAAGGTTGAGTTTGTAATATTCTCCTTTCATTCTTATATAACTCTCCTGGTCTTCGGCAAGACAGTTGTAATATTCTCCTTTTATCGTTGTCTATTTACTTACTTCTGGGCACTTGGCACCAGTCGTGATAATCTTGTTTTTCTTCCATCTCTTTAATATATTATTCTTTCTACTTTTCTCTTGGCTCTGATCGATATTTAAATTTTTAAGGCTTTGCATGTGTAGTAGGGATGGAAAATTCCTCCCCTACGTTACACAAGCCTTTATGAAAATTGGACCCTTATTTCTTCTGATAACTACAGAAAGCTACTTAAAGCTCCCTTGTACTACATATCCTTAGAGATGTATGTACTTAACTAATTAATACGTTATTTACGACCTTGAACGTAAATATTTTCGTATTTATGTTGTAATTAAACTCCATCAAACGTTGTGTAATTATTTTGATTTATGATATAGGACTTTGATTACTTTCATTTTTTGTGGTAACCTTTTTGATTCTAAACAGGCCGTTGAGTTTCAAACTGTATTGGTCTCTCTCTTGCAAATCAAACTTAAAATAATTTCTCTAAATGAGCTAACTTCTCTTTGTCGTTTATTATGATTCCCTACATCCTAATGAATTCGTAAATAAACTGTACTATACGAAATTACACATGTCTAATTGAACAGATAATTAAAAATAACTCAATTTTTTTTTTTTTTACATGAGCTCCACACAGGGGGCCCTGAGGAAAATAATTTCTCTCAGGGCCTATGTCATCTTTGAGGATGCTGTGGGGAGGGTTTTTTAAGGAAAGGAAGGAGAGGAGAGTTCTGGGAAGGAAAAGGGTTTAAGGGGTGGGTAGGAAACTGGGGTTCAGTGTGTCCTGGTCATCCGCCTCCAAGATCTGGACAAACCTCACCCCATGAACCCGGGCACCCCTGCTAAATCACCAAACGTAGCGAACCACTTGGGGTGACCTATGGCAGAGGTTAATGGTTAAATGTTAGTAAATTTGATTATGATTGTATCTTGTATCTGCTTGGCGCGCCTCCATTATGATTCAGCTGCTATAATGTACATATAAAGATGGATTTAGTAGGTTAATGTAATTAGTTAATTGTATATTTGACGAACTCAGAATAACCCTTTTCTGGCAAAATTTGGCTCCGGCCTCCGTCAAGTAAGCAAGGTGATCAGGTTTCAACTAGAAATTCGCACAATCTTTTGGCATGGGTCGACTGATTGATACCTCAGTTATCGTGTCCCAGTCGCCCATTCCTTTCGCCATCATGCACTGCCTTCAGGTCTTCACCCGAGCCTAGATACCTCCAAATTCCTGCTCCTCCAAAGTTTACTATTTACTTAGGGCGAACCGGTTTCGTCTTATATGCAATCATATACTCACGGTGTCGTGTGGAGTTACGGGTCGTGAATCCTCCCTCCACGTTCAAGAAATGAGCCGAGAGTGACCCGACAGGTCTAAAGCACTTGTTGTAAGTAAGTACGCTTCATTCAATGAACAGTACATAAAAAGATATATATATATATATATAAACATACATTTTGGGAAGGTTTTATAATTTGCAAAACGAAACTACTAGCATCGCATTTCAAGCTCGGATCTCGCCCATAGAATTCTGCGAAATTCTAAGTTTGGTACCTGAATAAATACGTAAGAATAGTGGGTAATATTAAAAGATACTAGTAGAATAAGATCTTATTTGGCGATGTGTTCTGGAGATTTGCCAAAACTCCAAGCTTTTGTTTGGGTTTTTTGACGATTTTATTTGAGAGACTCGTTATCTCTATTGGTTTGGTTAATGGTCTTGATTATAGAAGCGACCACTGCCTTCTATTGGTTGAACTGTATTTCTAATTTCCCTCCCCTCCAAGGTTCAACTTTTGATAAATTCTTACTATCCCGTGATTTTAATCTGCTTCATGTAAATTTTCAATACATTTTATTAGACTATCCCGTGATGTTCCAACTGTTACATGTTAATGATTGATACCTATGAGAGTAATTATTCCATAAATTTTTACTCGAATCTTCCATGTAATTCTTCAATACCCTTTTATTTGACTATCCCGTGATTTTTCAACTGTTTCATGTAAATGATTGATACCTATGAGAGTAATTATTCCAAAAATTTTTACTCGAATCTTCCATGTAATACTTCAATACTCTTTTATTTGACCATCCCGTAATTTTTCAACTACTACATGTAAATCTTATTTGTGTAGCTATAATAAATCTGTTTATTTTATTTGTTTCGTTCTAAAGGTATCTCCTCATGTTTGAAATTAAAGCTTGTGTTTAATTTTTTTGTTTCTCGTAACTACGCAATATCATAATTTTGTCCCGTTTCTAGAAGTTAATACCTAAGTACGATATCCACTAATGATAATTGTCTTTTCAAGATCCAAGGTCATTTTTTTTTTCTTTTAAAGTATTCGAACTAGTATCCCAGTGACCGTTTTATTTTATAAACATTCCAATTATGTAAACATTCCCGACGGCCTCGTGACCTAGATTCAAAGCGTATGATGTTTGTTTACTCAAGACCGAAGGCGAGCTTAGATGGTCAAAAAAAATTTTTTCTTTTGTTTGATAGTGATTCTCTTTGCGCAATTGTCTAATCTGATCCCCGATAAGTATAGTCATAATGTATATATGTATACATATATATTCAATTATATATAATATACTGATATATATAATTATGATTGAAATAAATTCTAATATCATAACATATTTCAAATGCTCTTTATTAGCTGAAGTTATAATAATACATATATAAAAAAAATAAATACAAAACATTGACTTGGAAATTTATCAAACACATAACTATTTTCAATAGCTATTGATGAATTCAGAGGTAGGTATTCGGAATCGATACCTTTTTTTCTTTTTATATAAGTGTGTTTCTTTGTGATTAAAATTTTCTTGGGAAAAAAATATATATATAAAATATACCTATTATATTTATAATATTTTAATATAGTTACATATCACATATTAAGCGAGTAATATTTTGTTATAATAATTAATTCAAATACCAACGGTTGCTGCATGCCGCTTTCTCATTGGAATCTGGAAAATTTTATAATGGAAAAACTCACCCCCCAAGGTTTTCCCATCCGGGTTCTACGCGGATAAACCTTGCTGCAATTTTCCTAAATTAATTTCTATTGTTCTAAATTTAAATAAATCTTTTCGACTTCAATTTTTTTTTCTCGTTTAATCCACTAAATTAATCGGCATTTAATGTTTATCATTCTAACTGTATTTTATTTCAAAACTCGTTGGTTAAATAACACTTTAAATGATAGTTACTTCACGATTATTTCGAAATGGTAAATTGTTGTTAAATTAATTTTTTATCCCTCCGAACTTTTATGTAGTAATAAAATATTTTTTTTTTTTCTTTTCTTTAATCTTTTTATAATTTTACGAGTAGATTTATTTCGACTACAGTATTTTTAAATTAATAAAAGACTAGTACTTAATTTAAACAACTAAATTTAATTAAAGTTTTTCGTTGAAACTTTTCCGGTTAACTGGATGCATTTATTTATTTATTAACCCTTTTCAATCTGCACTATTTTTAGATAATTAATTTAAATATTTATTATTTGTTAGAACTCTTTCCGTTTAGACTGGACACACGTATTTAATTATAACTTCTTTACATTTAATTATCACATCACTTCATTTATTTATTTCACTGATACTAGACGCAAAATTTCTAAGTCTAAAAATACAATATTTATTGATTACAAAATCCGAATTTTCCACTAAAACAAATTGTATTTACCACGAGCACTTTTAACTTTTCACAAGTAATTAAAGCGTAAATTTTACTTTTATTTTCACTGATTTTAGTTTTCAAATTTTCTGAGTGACTGATCTTTTTATTGCAAATTTTCCAAGTCTCAAGATTCAAACCACTTAGAAATTTTCACAACTTTAAATTACCCAACGTTTCGTCGCGTCTCACACACCTTCAACCTTTTCAAAACCGACCGCAGACTCTCTTCAACTGGCGTTTGTTCTCCGTCTTATACCCCCTCTCAGGTCCAAAAGAGAGTATCTGAATTTCCTGTAATAAAACAATCTTATACTTATCAACTATATATATAGTATATTTGCGGCATGTTCCAGAGTGGAAGATACTATCAGTATCGCCCTGGTGTAAGACCACCATTCAGAATTGAAACGTTGCTTGAAAATGGCTTTAGCCGTGTTTAGTGACCAGATCTGAATAGCCAGGTACTTCCCAACCTTCCTCTTCCCCACCTCCTTCCTCTCCCCACTACCTTCAACCTCACAACATACCCCAATTGGGGATGCCATAGTCTCACTGGCTCCAGACGGGAGCAGTTGAGATTCTTCTGCGGTATTCACTGTAAAAAAAAAAAAAAAAACTCGTAATCTTTTGAAATTTCCTCTTTATTATCGAATGATGTTCTTTAAGCCCTACCGCGGTTGCATCTTTGATTTCTGTCTCGTACTTTCATACTTACAAGACCCGGATTCAGTAAGATCATGTTAAATAGCCCTAACTCCCTTTGTCCTGGTGTTCATACAAAATTAGCTTGAATTTCATAGTTTTAAAGTTCTATTTTCATCTATTTCGCAACATGTCCATGCGTACGGCATCTACCATATGTTCCAAATCTGTCTCCAAATTCGCGTATCAGAGATATCTTCATGTCGAAGTCTTTCTCGCAAATTTTTCATTTTTATTTTATCATTTTCCCTCGAGTTTTTCTGTCTTCTATATGAACGTTTCCATTTAAAACCGAATTTTCTCTATTTACGTCGTATATTTGAGTTTTACCTTTTTTCTCGAATTTTCTTTTAATCACGACACTCTTTCAACGAATTTCCTTATTTATTCTCACGTTATTATTCAAATCCCCATTAATTTTTATATTTCAAGCCGTATTTATTTTATTCATTGTTAATCTAAGATTTCCTTTGTTTTTCTCTGTCGTATCTACTCTCCCATAGTTTCACTATACCCTCCTCACATAACCATATCGTTTTTTTGATGTTTGCTGCCTCTTGGAAAATTTCATTTTCTATTTGTTATTAATTAATATATCATTTTATACATTTTTATAAGAGATCTCCCACTTCGGTCCTTAAATTTCTGTCATTTTTATTACTTCATAGGGAGCGTCCCCCAGACTCCGTCTCTGTCTTACCGAGAACAACATAAACCATAAGCTTTGACATGTGCTTACATCATTAACTCTTCGTACCAAGCAATAAATTTTCCTTTATTTGTGTGTCGTTATTTTTTATGGGAATTCTATAATCTAAATATAACGTAAGAGCAATGTTAATTTTTATGGCCCTCTTTAATGGCTAATAGCGTTAATTTTAACAACTTTCATGTTCAAATATTCCTTGTTTATATCAACAAAATACATGTGAGATCGACAACCATTGTAATGTCTCATTTTTCCCTGCAGTCTCGTGCAACTCTATTCTACAATCTCCATTTTAATTACGTAAAATGACTACTTTTCCTGAGTTAAATCTATCGCAATGTTTTCACTATTTTCACCCTCCCCTAGGTACTCTATTCTAACTTCCTCTCAAACACTTGTTACTGCACTAAACCTCTGAATGTCCCCTCGTCCAATCGTTACACTCTTTATAACTCTAAATTTTTTTGAAATTTTTCTTCCCAACTCGTTTTCCTAATATCTCCGCTCCGTCTAGAATTGATAACAATAATTTTCCATTGTTTTTAAACATTTCCATCTCCCTTAGCACGTTTTTACTCGATTTGATCATCTCCGGTCGTCACAAACAATCGTATTATAGATGGAAATTCCCTTAACAGCTTCCATCAAGTTTACCTCACTTCCTATTCAATTTTCAATTAAATCTTTTCCTTCGTTGTTTACGTGTATCTTTTTTCAGACCTTAAAGTTTCCAGATTATTTCTAAAACTTTGGTTTACTACTTCTCAATTGTACTTAATGTTTACCTCCAAACGCGGGTTCAATGTACTAATGTCCCTGAAACGGCTCTTGTTTTTCATGAAGTTTATTCACCTCTCGGTTCGGTGGGAATGAAAAAGTAATTAATTATATCCTTAATTGCCGAGTCTAAAGGTCGAGCTTTTGTTCCTCGTTGGTGTTCGCCTTCCCGTTTATTGATTTTTTTTATTTATTTTTTTTATTTTTATTTTTATTTTTTTTTTTAATTGGCAATGTTTATTAAAAATACATATCAAGTTACGATTGGTTTGTTTAATTCTGTATTGTTTTTGCTTCAACCTAATTGGCTGTCATGATATCAATATTTGGAATTGAGCCTAAAAAAATGGAATCTCCCTGCGCCGTGACAATTTCTTAATACCATCTGTGATTTTTTCATCAATACTCATCTTACTTTGTTTAATTATAGATCCCTACTGTAAATATGAATTCAATTTACTCTGATCCGATAGATGTCGTAAGTGTGTCCGTTTTATAAGAATTGATATTTTTCTTTTCAAATTAAAGTGGGAAGCTACGATATTTTCTAATTTTCACTGTTGATTAATGCAATACATCACAAGTTCAGCATCAACAAAGAGAACAGTGGTTTCATGAATTTTCACAACAAGCCCTCCATTCGTTAAGCATGATATTTTTTGCTCAGTTCCCATTAATAAAGTAACTCTTTTTTGGGGATTGAGAAGTAATACGTGCTCTTGTTCCCAAGTGCAAAATCACCATTTACCATAACCATGAATACGAATCACGAGGGTTGTCCAAGAATTAAATAAAGGCAGTTATTTCTCAAAATATGGCGGCTCTAGCACGTAGTTATAAAACTTTTCCCTAAAAAATAAGGTAATCCGGCTTGGTAGCTGCTTCAGTGCGATCTTTGCGTCCGTTGGAAATGGGCGCTGCGTTGTCTAATCCTGCCACCTGCGAGGTGCGTTCAATAATTGGCTTTCTCAATTAAGAGGGACTCCGTCCTGTTGAAGTTCGGAAGCTCGTAATTTTGATACCAGACATCAGTAAGTAATATGCATATGCAAAGTGCGTGCTTATTGGGTTCCCAAATTGTGTGGAAAGTGCTCGGGTCTCTTTGAAATTCTCTTCGTTTTTCCAACCAAGGCGAGACGTTTTTGGGTTGAAATATGGGTTCACCATCACCACCTAACCCCGGATTCAAAAAAGCAATTACTAACATGATTTGCATATTTTTCTTCACCGACCAGGACGCGAAGGGAGAGGTGAGAGCATTTTTTTGCGGCGGAATTCTACGAAAAGGGAATCGAGGACCTTGTGCCATGGCTCAACAAGTGCACTGATTGTAACGGGGACCGTGTCGAAAATTAGTGTAGATATGTAGATGAAACGTCATAAATGTTTTGTAAATATAAGATATTCCCTGATTTTTTAAAATTAGAACGGTCCTTAATTCTTGGATAACCCTCGTAGATAAATAAACATATAAATAAACTGTGGTAAACGTATTTCCAAAACCTGTACCGACAATTTACATTTTAAATAAACCTCTATATTGGTTATTTGTTTTCACATTGCTAAAACAAAAATTGTTCTAAAATCTAGATAAAATTATCAATATAAAGGTGTTTTTACAATATTATTCTCATATATTGTAAATACACCTTTATATTGATAATTTTTTATCACTTTGCAAAAACAAAAATTATTCTAAAATCTAGATAAAATAATCTTTCTAATATGTGTATTAGAAATGAATAATTTTATTTCTAAATATTTAAATTTTGATTTTGAAAATGTAAAGCGACTGAAACGGTAAAGATTTTGTAAATACGCGTCCGGGGGTTAAGTGCATTAACTTCGGGAGGTGATTCTACATGATATTATATACATATGTAAAAAAGATAAGTGACTTTTTTTGAAATTCCAACCTTTAGGGCAGGGGTTCCCAAACTTATAAGTATCACGCCTCCCTACTGCTTAAAATGAATATGCCCGCGCCCCCCCCCCCCCCCCCCCCCCCCCCCCCCCCCCCCCCCCTCGCCCCCTCGGCCCAGGGCCCAGCAAATAGCAGCAAGTGGGCTCGCCAAGCAATTGTAAATAAAATAAGGGTAGTCTAAAAATACATTTTCAGATGTTTTATTACTATTTTTAGATAATTCATCTGACGCTTGGAGCACTTTCTCAGATGACTGAGCAAAAATCCAGTACTATCCAATTTCATGAGCTTCAAGCATGCAGATTTTGAAAGAAAAAAAATCCTTTGGATTGTCTTTTAAAGCGCTGTGTTTTGTTGACAAATGCGTTCCATGCGCGAAGGTCTCATGGCATCATTGCTCAATACTTCATAACAAATAACACGCTGCGGCTGGTCAATACCACTTTTATTCATAGAAGCAAAACCGTATTTCATATAATTATTATTATATTTGCATTTTTTCGTCAAGCTCATGGCGAAATAGAAGTAATAACCTGCCACTCACTACTCTAGCAAACGTGTTCGCTAGGCGCGTGCGGTGAGGGAAGTGTGGTGCGTGCGGTGCGGGAAGTGAGGTGCGTGCGGTAGCGCGGGCGCGGGCGGGCGACCGGAGTGATAACCGCCGCCCACGCCCGCGCCCCCCCTGTACATGTCTTCGCGCCCCCCTAGGGGGGCGCGCCCCCCACTTTGAAAATCAATGCTTTAGGGGTTGTTTTGTGGTAAAAAGACAAAAATTGACCGGCGTGTGCCGCCAGCATTATTATTTTCCGCTGTTACGAAACAGGCAGTCACAACTATTCAATATTGCCATAATCGTCAAGATCGTACCTCACACTAAGGAATTTTAGTAGGTACGTCTTTTTGTACGGGAAAAAAATGTTGGAATTTCGGAAAAAGTTGTAAATCTTTTTTACTCCTACCATCATCTAGAATCACCTCCCAGAGTTAATGCACTTTACCACCGGACACCCTGTACAAAAGGGTGTGATTGCAGTCCATTGTCCTCTTTGCCATTAGATTTCCTACGAAGCACCACTGTACATTATCTCGAAATAAACCACAATAGACTACTACGTACGTCTTATTATTGTAATCACCCTGAACTGAGATCCACCGTTACCGTATTCAGAGGAATCTGGATCCATCAACAAGGAGTCCAGAATATCTGATGATAACCGGCCACGGTCATCACATAAACTAAACTTATTCTTTAGTCGTTTTCTTATTGCTGAGGATCGTGACTACTGACTACCACTCCAATTTCCCTAGTGGACGAGGTTTCTCCACTCCCTTACTATGACAGTTTGCTCAACTTGCCTTAAAGAAAAGCAATGAAGTCATTATTTCTTTTTAAATAAAGTTTTCTTCTCCAGCTCTACCTTCCTGCAGGTAAAAACCTTTCTTCTTATCAATCAGGTATTCCCGCTGTACATTTTATAGAATAAATACATAACTGATCCTCTCAAAGCGGGCTCCCTTGAACGAATTAATCTCTGCCATCGGTATTGAAGAGGCAAGATTGGTTTCTACAGTACCTACTACTTTGAAAGTATTTCAATTTATTGTCGAAGACGAATATCATAAATAAAGGAAACTCAATATTGGTATAGTCTGACAAACAATAGCTTTGAAGTAGTTTGATTTGTTCTAAAAATCCATACAAATATTTTTAAAATTATAAAGTGCACAACGCTTAAATATCACTATAGACCAAACCCGTACATATTTTCACTTTATTTAAATATATTATGTGTACGTTTATGTGTATGTATGTATGTATATGTGTATATATTGTTTACATGTGTGAGGAAGAAGAATATATGTGTGTTTGCGTGCAAGTATGTATGTATGTATGTATATATATGTACGTGTTGGTATTGCGTATATGCCTGTATATATATATATATGTTTGTATTCATTTACGTAGGTGCATATGTGTGTGTGTGTGTGTTTATGTGTATATGGACGTGTGCACCTGTATATACGTGCACGTATGCAAGCACACATATAAAAACACACACAAATAAATATAAAAAATTTGATATTGTTATGTATATTTTCATAATCTTATCCTTGCGCACTTCTTTTTCTCTCTCTTTTCTTTATTTATTACAACTTTTCCAATTTTACCATGTGTTTACACTAGACTTCACTCAAAGTAACTATCTTTAACTGATCACCATGAAACAGGCAGCCGCCTAGTATGGTGATTTAATAAATCTAATCTACTTCAATGACTTATATATGTAACATGTATTTTATAAATAAATAAATAAAATTATACAATAACTTTACACATTTTAAAAGCTTATTTGATAATATGAGAATCGCTGGGAGGTTTTACCCTTACCCTTACTGCTTAGGCCACATTTTACAAATTAATATTAGGATTTTGGAATAATAACTTCAAATAAGATAATAAATAATTTACAATTAAATCTTCGTGGTAAATAAGTAGGTACCTTACAAATGCAGGTTATTCTACACCATATTCGTAAATCGCTTAAAATAATGCTCATCGCCAACTGTTCCGCCTACCGAGATACTGCAGCGCCGAGGAAATTTTCCTGAAAGGTCGAGTGCCCTCTTTAAGAGCATTTCTCCACCACCGTATGTGAAGCTTATAGCGCAAACTACACCAATCGAAAAATACTATCATCACTATTAAATTACAATTTGGGAGGCGGGTGTGGGGGCCTCTGAAACATTTTATTGGATAACCAACACACCTGCCATAAGTCACTCCAAGTGGTTCGCTACGTTTGGTGATTTAGCAGGGGTGCCCGGTTCGTGGGGTGAGGTTTCCCCAGATCTTGGCGGAGGATGCGTTTGCCCACCTACTGTGTTACGGCGTGATCGGAAGAAACTGGTTGAGGTAGACATTTTGACCTCTCCAGCCGGAGTCTCCCGACCCATTGCCCTGCACCGCTGTGGGAAGAAGGATTTAGAAGTCCGACACTCCTGGACCCTGAGATTCCTACCCACACCCATATCTTTTTCCTTCCCAGAACTTCTTTTCCATAAAAAGTCCCTCCACGCAGCATCCCCAAAGACGACATAGACCCTGAGTGTTTTTTTTTCACAGGGCTTCCCGCGAGGAGCTAACGTAAAAAAAAATGCGACGGTTGCCTTGATGGAGTTCCCTCCCATGCCTATGGTTCAACAGGAGACGGGAGACGGTCAAATGAGGCACTTAACGAAACAGTGGCCCAACCCACAAAAAATCGTAATACAGCGAAAACATCAATTGTGTATATATTCGTCAAATCTATGATGCCACAGAGGCCCAATTTTAGTTTTCACTATTTCAAAGATCCTTTGAAATCAGTGAAAACCAAAGATATTGAAATATAAGTAGATGTGCTATCTGCTGTTTTTACTATGTGGGTCTGCGCTTCCGGGTGTCGCCGATATTGTTTACCAATAACAAATAAACTAAAAGAACAAATAATTAACGAATAAACCAAACGAACGTTAAACTAAATGAACGAATTCTTTCCTTATTCAAATATATTGTTAACCAATATTATTGCACATTTTCAAAAAATCAACGAAATGAACAAATTCTTTTTGTATGAAAACTACGCTAATTAGCGCGTAGTCCGGCGACAGTTGCGCGGACACCATAGCATATTTCTTCTGTATTTGAATATCTTTGGTGAAAACTAAGTTTTCGCTTGTTAGGTTGGGCCATTCTTCGCTGAGCGTCTCAAATATTCTTCATAAACGGCTGTTTGCATAAGTTTTTGTATTTAATATTATAATGGATTTACCATTATTCTGTGTTTTTTTATTAATTGCAAATCTGGATCGTATTACATTCCGGACTAAAATATTATTATTATTACAATATCATTTTGTAACTTCCCAATCTGATTGCTATAAACACGCTTTGCAAACGAGACACCTAATTGAATTTGGGAGGCGGGAATGGGTACCGCTGCCCCGGGAACCTTAATTGGATAACCAACACCTCTGCCATAGGTCACCCCAAGTGGTTCGCTACGTTTGGTGATTTAGCAGGGGTGCCCGGGTTCATGGGGTGAGATTTGTCTAGAACCCCAGATTCCTACCCATCCCTTAAACCCTTTTCCTTCCCAGAACTCCCCTTTCCTCATTTTTCTTAAAAATATTCTCCACACAGCATCCCCAAAGATGACATAGGCCCTGAGGGAAATTATTTTTTTCAGGGCCTAATAAAAAAATATATAAAAATGTTAATAAAACAATTTCACTTTGTTTGAACCACTTTTATATTTAAAGCCGACCGGTTTCAGAACGACCGTTCCTTCTTCAGGGCAAATGTATACTGATTTGACAGTTATGAAATATGGATGGGAACAATCACAATGTATTATTTTGGTAGGGGTGGAGCCGTTGCTAGGTATTAATGAATTGAAATGTGTTTGTTGTATTTCTGAAATGTTCATATATTTACGTCAGCTTCACATAGGTAACACCCCGAGGGAAAATATTACACCAAAGAAACCTTTATGATATTTATCAGATGTTAACCAAATTAAAAATCACATGGAAGCGTTTTGTCGAAGCGATGAGCCCTCGTCCCGAAAGTTAAAAACTAAAGCAGATGCTGAATATTTTATAATGGACTAGCTGACCCAGCAAACATTGTTCTGCCATATAAATAGGACGTATATGTACGCATACGGATGTAGCGCCATCTGTCTTTCAACAACATAAATAATTTCATTCTGTTTGAAATACGAACGACGGTTAAATTTATTCATGCAACAAACTAAAATCTCTATAAAAAAATGGGAGGGTAGGAGGGTGAAAATTTGGGGTTTTATAAATTTTTTATGCCAAATTAAAAAGAAAAATAATAAAAAATATCAAAAACAGTTTTTTTTTTCTGGATTGGGACACCCTAATCACCTAGCGGTATGAAATATACTTTACGACCTATTCTCGTACTTACCAAATATACATGCAAAATTTCATAAAAATCGGTGGAGCCGTTTCGGAGGAGTGTGATCACAAACACCGTGACACGAGATTTTCACAATATATATAGACAGATCATAGATGACCAAAGAAGGTGTTTGGTTTTGAAATTTGAATATGCTTAGTTCCTATTTCTCTCTAACCATCACCTTTCTGGAAAATTATTTTAAATTTGGAACAATGACAAGAAAAAAGTGCAAAATACGAGTGCATTTGTTTCGAAGACAAAGAAGTTTCTAACCTAACCTAACCTAACCGCAACTTATCTTACAATCACCTTTCTGGAAAAGTATTTAAAATTTGGAACAACGGCAAGAAAAATAGTGCAAAATTCGAGTGCATTTGTTTTTATAACAGAAGAAGAGGTAGTTACAATTTTTTTAAATACCTTAAAAGCAATTTTTTGCTGTACACTTTCTAGTTTTTAATTAAAAAGAAGGAATTTGACCACTACAACCAACATAATATCGTTTTGTACTCAATCGTTTTATTGTGATGTTAATTACCTCAAGGTATCGTAGTGGAACTGTATTACTTTATTGTGGTTATGTCGTGTGCTTCTTCGCAGAGATAAAGTGTGAAAAATGGTGAAAATTCGAGTGCGTTTGTTTTGAAAATAGAAGAAGATTTGGAACTACCTTAGAAGCAAGTTGCTGGTGTTTTTCGTGAACATAAGCTAGTTTTTAAGTAAAAAAAAGGAATTTGAGCATCTTGGAAGTAAATAATACAGTTTTGAACTCATTAGTTTTTTTGTTTTGATAATTACCTCAGGGTATTGCTGTGGAACTATATAACTATGTGATTTTGTCGTGTACTTCTATCAGCATAAATACAGTGGTAAGTGATTGGTTATCCCTTTTCCTTGCTTACTTTGTTTTTCCTACACATATTCTCACCCGATTCCAGCAAACATCATTTCGTTTCGTTTAATTTTTAGAATTTACAGTCCACAACAAGCATCTGAAGCTGTAATTCGTAACCAGTTTTGGATGCATCAGAAGGGGTCATCTATTTTAAACTTTATCGTTGATCTGTATGTAAAATAAGGTAATATCTCAAGCGGTAACGCTATATCAATACAGTTTCCATACACTACACACCTTCTAACTTCACGGGCATATTTCATATTACCTATGCATGTTCCCGTTTAACATAATGAAATTGATATCGGAAGATGGGAAGATCGATTGGGGTATGAGCATGGATTTATATGTAAATTGGTGAAAGTATAATTTTACTACGACGGATTACATGTCTAAGGAAATTTCAATATTATGTTTTAGTAGATGTAAATTTCTATACAATGTCAGATTATAAGCTTAATGGATAATTTTACGAAATATTTTTTTCGAGTAATTTCTTCAAGTAGAAGGACATATTGATAATTTAGGTGCAAATTATATGTGTGTTATATTGAACGAGAGTTATCTTTAGCGGTCAAGGTTAATTCGTTCACTTTTTAAATTTTGGCTATCTCGAGCGGAGTACCTCAGGGATCTCATTTGGGCCCAAAATTAGTTATTCAGCAATGATGTAATAAATATTTTTGGTAAAGTCCAAGTTCTGTTACATTCTGATGATCTGGAGTTGTGCAGAACAATCAGAGATGATGATGATCGCGCTATTTTACAGTCGAACCTGAAAAACTATGTACGTGTTCGCAAAGAATTATTGGAAATGCCATATTAGTTTTCACAAAAGGTAAAAATCATCTTAATTTTTTTAATGGTGCTAATCTTCTTTGAGTATCGCAGATACAAGATCGGTATTACATTTCACGAGAGTCTACAGTTTAACGATGGAATACTCGTGACAAGTGATGCAATGAGAATGCTTGATATTATTTTGAGAATGGGGGTAAATTTTAAAAGTGTATCAACGTTAAAACATCTGTATCGCTCGCTGGTACGAAGCAGATTAGAAAACAATTCAAGTGTATGGTCACAGTACTACAAAATCCATTCTCAATCATTAGAAAAGGTACAAAACAAATTCCTTCAGTACATCAATTTTAAAATGAATATTACAATAGATTTTATAAATTATAAACTAAACTTATTAAATTGTCAGCTAGAAGAGTGTTAACTGATGTGTTATTTATATTCAAAATTATTAAATCTAAATCTCTGAATTATTGTAACTAAATTGCTTAAATATATATGGGGGGGTGCATACAAATCATCCCTTCTCCCACTCGAAACAAAAAAAAAATCTTATAAAAATTATCCTAAAAAAACCGTATTACTACCCAACAATAAACGTATTCCAAGAATTCCCTGTTCCCCCACTTACAAAACTTTACGAAAAAATAGCACTACTTCAGCTACACAAAGATATCTTTAATAAAAATATTACCCCACTGCAAAATATTAGCATAAGGAATACTTCTATTGGTGGACTAACTGTACCTCCCGTACGAACCACAACTGCACAGAATCACTATGTATATAAAGGAATAAAATTATTTAATCAATTACCCGCTGATATACGAACAGAAAAAAATTTAAACAAATTTAAAAAATAAATTAAATCTTATTTCGGTAGTACAACCATATAATTTTAATTTTCTCCTAGATATATTTTTGACTGTTATTCCTAATGTTTTATGTATACCTATATACATTTCTTGTTTAATTACTCCTATGATCTTTTAAAATATGTTAAGTCTAAATCTCTTCACAAGTTAAACTCTTTAGTTTGTGATAAGGATTTTTTTTTTAAATAATTCTTAAGTTATTAACAAGTTTTCCTCTCCTAAACACAAGCATTTGCTTTTTTAGGAGAGTGTATAAAAATATGTAAGCTATATTATGTTATATTATGAAAATGTAAATGAAACAAATATTTATTTTTAAAAAATTAAAAAAATACCTGCCAAGCAAACTCGGAGTAAATGTTCGTTTAAATGAATCAATAAACTCGATACTAATTATTCTATTTATTCACTAATTCCTAGATTTATATTTATAGATATATTTGGTAATTATAAATGGCGAAGTAATAATTTTACGAGTTTTAAAACGCAACCATTTTCGATTCAATCTGCTAAAAATGAACTATTAATTTTTTTCTTCTTTCTCATAAAATCTTTTCTTTTAATGTTCTATGTCTTACGAGTAAATAATATTCCAGTTTTTACTTTATTAATTGCAACACACATAAATAATTGTATGTATATAAAGGTGTTTGATTAATTTTGCGAAACGGCAGTTTTTATTAATTTTTTCACATTTACTCCACACAGGAAGCCTGTGATGAATTGCATTGATCAACAGTGAAAATTAGAAAATATCGTAGCTTCCCATTTTAATTTAAAAAGAAAATATCAATTACTTATAAAAACGGACACATCTACGACATCTATCGGATTAGAGTAAAGTGAATTCATATTTATGGTAGGGATCTATAATTAGACAAAGTGAGACGAGTATTGATTAAAAAAATCACAGATGGTATCAACAAATAATCAGAGACAGGGACTTTCCAATATACTTTAGGCCGTGATATCTTGACAGCCAATTGGATTGCAGCAAAAGCGATTAAAAACCAATTCAGCCTATCAACAAGAAGAGGGCCGAGCCCATTTTTAGAACAAAGGAACGACCTTTGGACCCGGCAATTAAGGGTGTAATTAATGAGTTTGACGTTCCCACCGAACCGAGAGGTGAATAAACTCCATGGGAAAAAATAATCTGTTCAGGGACAAAAGTACGATGAACCCAAGAAATGTTATAAGTAACAGGTACATTCCAGAGATCAGAAACCCTAGTTCTCGAATGCATTAAAGCATATTAGGTGCGAAAAAAGGATACACGTAAACAACGATGGAAAAGTTTAAGTGAAAAATTGCATAGCAAGTGACGAAAACGTGTTGTAAGATGTTAGGGAGATTTCCATCTATAATACGATTGTTTGTGACGACCGGAGATGATCGATTCGAGGGAAAACGTGCTAAACGGAATGGAAATGTTGAAAAAACAATGGAAAATTATTGTTATCAATTCTATACGGAGCTAGGATATTACGATGAAAGATTTAGGGAGAAAACGTCAAAAAAAAATGAGAGTTTTAAAGAATAGGCGAGGGTACATTTCAGAGGTCTAGAGCAGTAACAAGTGTTAGAGAGGAAAATAGAGTACAGTACAGAGGGGAGTGGAAAATGCTGAAAACATTGCGATAGAAAAACTCAGGAAAAGGAGTCATTTTACGTAATTAAAATGGAGATTATAGTGTAACATAGTACGCGACTGCAGATAAAGATGAGACATTACAATGGTTGTCGATCTCAGATGTATTTTGTTGTGATAAACAAGGAATATTCGAACATGAAAATTGTTTAGATAAGGGCAATTAGTCGTTAAAAGGGTAATAAAAATTATCATGGGTCTTATGAAATATTTACATTATAGAATTCTCGTAAAAGTTAACGACACTGAAATAAAAAAGGATTTATTGCCAGGTGGGTACAGAAATTAACGTATACAACTGTCAAAGCATATGGTTTATGGGATTTTGAGTAAGAATGAGACGGAATTTGGGGGACGATCTCTATGAAGCAATAAAAATGACAGGAATTTAAGGGGCGAAGTGGGGGTATCTCCTATAA
The DNA here is from genome assembly GCA_929108145.2 of Limnephilus rhombicus. Taxonomy (NCBI): domain Eukaryota; kingdom Metazoa; phylum Arthropoda; class Insecta; order Trichoptera; family Limnephilidae; genus Limnephilus; species Limnephilus rhombicus. The sequence continues at coordinate 35,128,887 of OV815297.1, forward strand.
AAATGTTAAAAATGATATATTTATTAATAACAAATAGAAAATGAAATTTTCCAAGAGGCAGCAAACATCAAAAAACGACATGGTTATATCAGGGAAGTACAGGGAAGCGAGGAGAGAGAAGATACGACAGAGAAAAACAAAGGAAATCTTAGATTAACAGTGAACAAAATAAATACGGCTTGAAATATAAAAATCTATAGAGATATGAACAATAGCGTAAGAATAAATAAGGAAATTCATGGAAAGAGTGTCGTGAATAAAAGAAAATTCGAGGAAAAATGGAAAATTCAAATAACCGACGTAAATAGAGAAAATTCGGTTTTAAATGGAAAGGTTCATATAGAATACAGAAAAACTCGAGGAAAAATAATAAAATAAAAATGAACAATTTGCGAGAAAGGCTTCGACATGAAGATATCTCTGATAGGCGAATTTGGGGACAGATTTGGAACATATGGTAGATGCCGTACGCACGGACATGTTACGAAATAGATAAAAATAGAACTTTAAAATTATTAAATTCAAGCTAATTTTGTATGAACACCAGGACAAAGGAAGTTGGGCAATTAAACATGGATCTTACTAAATCCGGATCTTGTAAGTATGGAAGTACGAGACAGAAATTAAAGGATCAAACGCGAAAGGGACTAAGGGACCGCATTCGACAATAATGGGGAGGTTCCAAGAAATTACGAGTTGATAGTAATTAGATTGGTTTATTACAGGAGATTCAGATACGCTCTTTTGGACCTGAGAGGGGTATAAAAGACTAGACAAATGACAGTTGGGGACAGTCTACGGTCGTGGTCGAAAAGTTTGAAAGTTCGCGAGACGTGACGAAACGGTGGGTGATTTAAAGTTGAAAAATTCTAAGTGATAATTATTATCATACTTAGAAAAATTTCACATTCTAGCCAGTGATCTACAAAAAAATACTTTGCAGTTAGAATCAGTGAAAATAAAAATAAAGCCAACGCATTAATTACTTGTGAAAAATAAAAGTGCTCGTGATAAATACAATTTGTTTTAGTGGAAAATTCGGATTTTATAATCACTTAATATCGTATTTTTAAACTTAGAAATTTCGCGTTTAATATTAGTGCAATAAATAACTTAAGTGATGTGATAATTAAGCGTGAAGAAGTTATAATTAGATACGTGTATTCAATCTAAGTGAAAAGTGTTCTAACAAATAATAAATATTAAAATTAATTATCTTAAATAATAATAATAAAACAAAATAATAGTTTACTAATACATAAAAGTTCGGAGGGATAAAAATTTAATTTAACAACAATTTACCATCTCTAAATTAATCGTGAAGTAACTATCATTTAAAGTGTTATTTAACCAACGAGTTTGAAATAAAATACAGTTTAGAACGATAGAGTTCATACATCATTTTAATTAATTAGATTAAATGAAAAAAAAAAAAAATTGAAGTCACAAGATTTAATTAAATTTAGGAAAATAAAAATTAATTTAGGAAAATTGCAGCAAGGTTTACCGTGTATTTCCCGGTCGGAAAAACCTGGTAGGGGTGAGTCTTTTTCCGTTATAAAATTTTACAGATTCCAAGGAGAAAGCGGAATTTAGCAAACGTTGGTATTTGAATTAATTATTTGACCAAAATATTACTCGCTTAAAATGGGATATGTAACTATATTAAAATATTATAAATATAATAGGTATATTTTATATACATATATATATGTAATTTTATTGTTCCCAAGAAAAATTTTAATCAAAAAGAAAAACACTTATATAAAAAGAGGAAAAAAGGGTATCGATTCCTACCTCTGAATTCATCAATAACTATTGAAAGTAGTTATGTGTGATAAATTTACAAATCAATATTTTATATTTAATTTTATGTATGTATTAATATAATTTCAGAATAACCAGAGCATTTGAAACAAGTTATGATATTGGAAATTATTTAAATCATAATATAGTAGTATATACCAGTATTTAATTATTTATTGAAACAAAGTATATATAAATGAATAAATATGTATACGTAATCGGGGATCAGACTAGACAATTGCGCTAAGTACATCATTATCAAACAAAGAAAAATTTTAGAGTCATCTCACACGTCTCCGGAATGTCTAAAGTAAACACACCTCATACGCTTGAATCTAGGTCACGAGGCCGTCGGGAATGTTTACAAAACTCAAATTGTTTACAAATAAGTCGGTCACTGGGACACTAGTTCGAATACGTTAAAAGAAGAAAAAAAAAATGACCTTGATTAGTGGATATCGTACTTAGGTATTAACTTCTAGGAACGGGATAAAATTATTATATTGCGCAATTATTAGAAAAAAAAAAATTAAACACTATCTTTAATTTGAACGTAAAGAGGTATCTACAGACCTAAGCAATTGAAAATAAACAGATTTATTATAGCAAATCAAAAAGGTGTATTGAAGATTTACATGAAACAGTTGACAAATCACGGGATAGTTCAAAAAGGTGTATTGTTGATTTACATGAATCAATTGAAAATCACGGGATAGCTTAATAAGGTGTATTGAAAATTTACATGAAGCAGTTGAAAAATCACGGGATAGCTTAATAAGGGGTAATGATGATTTACATGAATCAATTGAGAATCACGGGATAGTAAGAATTTATCAAAAGTTGAACATTGGAGGAGAGGAAAAAAAAAAAAAAAAAAAAAAAAAATACAGTTCAACCAATAGAAGACAGTGGTCGCTTCTATAACATTACCCAAACCATAGAGATGACGGATCTCTCAAACAAAACCGTCAACAAAAACAAACAAAAGCTTGGAGTTATGGCGAATCTCCAGAACACATCGCCAGATAAGATCTTAATTTACTAGTATGTATTTATATCACCCACTATTCGTACGTATGTATTCGGTATCAATCTGAGAATTTCGCAGAATTTGATGGGCGAGATCCGAGCTTGGAATGCGATGCAGGTAGTTTCGTATTGCGAGTTATAAACCTTCCCAAAACGTATGTTTACATATATATCTTTTTATGTACTGTTCATTGAATGAAACGAACTCACTTACAATTAGTGCTTTAGGCCTGTCGGGTCACTCTCGTCTCATTTCTTGAACGTGGAGGGAGGATTCACGACCCGTAACTCCACACAAACCCGTGAGTATATGATTGCATATAGGACGAAACCGGTTCGCCCTAAGTAAATAGTAAACTTTGGAGGAGTAGGGATTTGGAGGTATCTGGGCTCGGGGGGAGACCTGAAGGCAGTGCATGATGGCGAAGGAAGGTTCAGTTGGGACGCGATAACTTAGGTATCAATCAATTGAACCGTGCCAAAAGACTGTGCGAATTTTGGGTTGACACCTGATCACCTTGCTTACTTGATGGAGGCAGGAGCCAAATTTTGCCAGAAAAAGGGTTATTCTGAGTTCGTCAAATATGCAATTAACTAATTACATTAACCTACTAAATCCATCTTTATATGTACCTTATAGAAGCTGAATCAAAATGGAGGGGCGCCAAGCAGATACAAGAACAATCATAATCAAATTTACTAACATTTAACCCTTTGAGTTATATTTAATTATCTGTTCAATTAGTCATGTGTAGTTTCGATTAGTATTGTTTATTCATGAATTCATTAGGATGTAGGGAATCATAATAAACGTCAAAGGGAAGTTAGCTCATTTAGAGAAATTACTTAAGGTTAGATTTGCAAGAGAGAGACCAATACAGTTTGAAATTCAACACTCTGTTTAGAATCAAGAGGGTTACCGCAAAAATGAAAGTTATTAAAGTCCTATATCATAAATCAAAAAATTACACAACGTTTGATGGAGTTTAATTACAACCTAAATACGAAAATATTTACGTTCAAAGTCGTAAATAACGTATTTGTTAGTTAAGTACTTATATCTCTAAAGGTATGTAGTACAAGGGAGCTTTAAGTAGCTTTCTGTAGTTTGTAGCAGGTAGCTACTGAATGGTTCCGCATTGTGGTAACTACGCATGTTTCCCGACGGTGGTACGCCTGAGTTTCGGGGTTCGATAGTTTGAGGGATTTCCGCAACCGTCAGTTGGCGTGGAGAGCCGGTGTTGTGAGGTGGGTCGTGCCCTACGCACGCAGCTGGGTGGTTTCTGGAAACTTCGATTACGCGTGAGACAAATGAATATAATTATAGTTTAGATTATGGTCACTGTTTTAAAAATATGTCAGGATGTTTTCCCTGGCTGGCGCCCTATTGATTAAATTCTCCATAGCTTTGATGGCATAGATTTCCTACAGTTTGCTATTTAAATGTTTAACCTCTATCAGGATCCTACCTGACACGCTCTGAGATTTATGGTTCTTGCTCTACCTGTTTCTTGCTTATCAATAAATGTCATTCTTTCAACAGCAGACTTATTATTTATTTGATTAATGTCGAATTGGTACCTTCATGCCAGTGTGTGTTGTAGGTAGATTCTACTCTTATCATATCACGTACGCAAAAAGGTTACAAAATGGCGGCCCAACTGCTTTGTGGAATCTAGGGGTTAAATATTTTGCTGGGTCTGTGCCGTTGAGGTTATGGTGAGTTTATCATTTAGAATTTTGATATATTTCATTTGGCTCATGCGGGGGAGTGGTTTCTCGAATGTTGTGGCGAGGGCACGATCTCCTCATTTCAACCGGTTATGTTAATTATAGTTTTACACAGTTTGTTATCTCCCCAACTCACCAGCGTGAAAGCGCTTTTCAAATTTTATCCGAGTTTTATTTGGTTTTGCACGTGGATGGCGTATCGCAATTTTAGGTGGATTGTGGTTGTTGCATGTGACTAATAATTTTTTTTTCTTACCTTGCTATAAGTTAGGTTATGGATTGTGGCGTTTTAACAAGAAGCAAAGCACAGTGCACAATGGCGAAACAAGGAGAAACGTCGGCTACTTCCGTTCCGGTTTCTTTTCCTTCTTCATCACCATCCGTTCCGGTATATAAATGGAATCTCACGTATGATGGGTCGACCAGTGTGAGGGACTTCATAGAAAGGATCGAGGAACTTGCTCAAGCAAGGAATGTATGTACCTCTTCACTTTTTTCGTCAGCTGTGGAGTTATTTGCAGGTGATGCGCTCTTGTGGTTTAGAGTGAATCGCTCGTCTTTCTCGTCCTGGGCGGATATTATTGTCGCATTAAAGGATGAATATGAGCTTCTCGATCATGAAAGGCGACTGTTGGCTCAACTTCGATCTACTCTTCAATTGCAAAAAGAGAATATTAGTGCTTTCATAACTCGCATTCTTGTACTGAATAACCGTCTATCTACTAAATTATCTGAGGTAGAATTACTTGAAATTATGCAATGCAATATGTTACCTAGGTATATACAAAAATTATCTCTTTCAGTAATTCCTGACATTATTACGCTCAAGAAGCTTGGGAAGATGATTGAGCTGGCTGATAGCCGTTCGGGTGACAGGAATTCTCCGTGCACATCGCAACCTGGGAATAATAATGTTGCGAGGCGGAATGATAATTTAAATTCTGCGAATGCAAATTCCGATTTCAGGAGGAATCAACGTTATTCTAACAATGCTAATTTTAGAGATTCTAGGTATAACAATGTGAGGCGGAATGATAATTTAAATTCTGCGATTGCAAATCCCGATTTCAGGAGGAATCAACGTAATTCTCACAATGCTAATTTTAGAGATTCTAGGTATAACAATGTGAGGCGGAATGATAATTTAAATTCTGCGATTGCAAATCCCGATTTCAGGAGGAATCAACGTAATTCTCACAATGCTAATTTTAGAGATTCTGGAAATGTAAATCCCAATTTCAATAAAAATCGTTATGGTAACAATGATAAGCTTAGCCCGTCAAGGTCTCATTCCAGGAAGGTGCAATGTTTCCGCTGCGGCAGACCAGGGGTGAAGGCTCCAGCTTGCGGCTGTCGAGATCAGTCAAAAAACTGATTTCCCGGGAGATTCTATCAGCGGACGTCGGGACGCCGTCGTTTGCCGAGATTGCTTCCGGGGAATGGTCTTCCTGGCTCGAGGTTGTAAGAAAATTTTATGCTAATCTTAGAACTGCGAAGGAGGTGCGAGCGCCTGACAGGGACGGGCGTCCTTACATCTCTTTTCAAGTTAATCGGTTTGTTTGCTCCGGTCTGTTGGATTCAGGCTCACATGTTTCAATTCTGGGGAATAACTTTCACAAAAAATTTTTAGATTCAGGTTTTGAACTGTCTAAGTTAGATGTCAGTTTCTCTTTAGTATCTGCCACAGAGCATTCTGTATGTTGTTCGTACAAGATTTCGCTTCCGGTTTGTGTCAATGGGGTGGAAAAAGCTTTTAACTTTGTTGTCATGCCACAGATAAAAGCGAATATAATATTAGGCTGTGACTTCTGGAAGATATTTAATATTTGTCCAAAGATTTCTAAGTTAATGTCTTGCAAAGAGACGGGGAACAAACAGCGCATAGCTGATGCTGTTGGGTTGGAAAATGCTCATAACCTATCAATTTCTCAACGTTCTGTTTTGGATAAGGTAATTAATGAATTCAAGGAATATTCGGGCAATCGGTTAGGTAGAACCTCGTTAGAAAAACACACAATCGACACGGGTGATTGTTCTCCTATTAAGCAAAGGATATATCCGATTTCACCGCATATACTTCCTAAAGTGCATAACGAGCTAGACAGATTGTTAGAGTTAGGGGTGGTTGAACCTAGTAACAGCTCGTGGAATAATCCGATTGTTCTGGTCCCCAAGAAGAATGGTTCCTTCAGACTATGTTTGGATTCCAGACTTTTAAATGCAAACTCAAAACGTGACGCGTACGCGACGCCGTTTATCTCGGACATTCTTAACAGTTTGGGGGGAGCTCGCTACTTAACGACTTTGGATCTTAATGATGCATTTTTCCAGATTCCATTGGATGAGAGTTCTAAAGAAAAAACGGCTTTTACAATCCCCAAACGAGGATTATTTCATTTCGTTACCATGCCATTCGGTCTTCACGGGGCAAGCGCACGCATGATGAGATTAATGGATAAGGTGTTAGGGCCGGAATTCGACGGGAAAGTTTTCTGTTACCTAGATGATATTATTGTAATCAGTTCCTCTTTTGAAGAACACATTCATCTTTTAAGACAGGTTAAACAGAGATTGCAAGCCGCCGGTCTTACCATAAATGTTCAAAAATCGGTTTTCTGCAGGGATTCCTTGAAATACTTGGGTTATGTAATCGACAGCAAAGGGCTCCGTACAGATCCGGACAAAGTTAAAGCTATAGTTGAATTTCCCACTCCTACGACTCAAAAGAGTCTGCGCAGATTCATAGGTGTTCTTTCTTGGTATAAAAGGTTCATACTTAACTTTTCCATAATTGCGTCACCCTTATATAATCTCACGAAGAAGGAGTTCGCGGGGAAAAAGTTCAAATGGAATGAGCAGGCCGAGGCTGCTTTTCTTAAATTAAAGAACATCCTGGTGAACGCGCCAGTTCTTGCATGTCCGAACTTTGATAGACCGTTTACCATTAGTTGTGACGCGTCGAATATAGGCCTCGGGGCAGTTTTAACGCAGATGGATGACAATCAGATTGAACATCCTATTTCGTTTATTTCAAGAACGCTTTCAGCTCAGGAGAGAAATCACTCTACAACTGAAAGAGAGTTGAATGCCATGATTTTCGCGTTAGAAAAGTTTAGAGGATATATCGAAGGCTCTCCCATTCCGGTAAAAGTTATCACGGATCACTATAGTCTTAAATGGCTTACGAAACTAAAGTCGCCGTCAGGAAGGCTGGCCCGCTGGGCAGTCAGACTGCAACAGTTCAATTTTGAGATTGTACATAGAAATGGCAAAGACAATGTCATTCCTGATGCTTTATCCCGTGACCCCTTACTTGTAGAATCCTTAGATCAGAACTTTGTAACTTCTGATGAGTGGTATGTCAAATTGAGGGATAAAATCGTAACACATCCCGAGAAGTATCCGGTATGGAAGGTTTTTAATGGCAAGATATTTAAACACATTCAAAGTATGGAAGCGCTTCACAGGTCTTATGACTGGAAGGAAGTACTCCCTAAAGAGTTCAGAATTAGTGTCATAAAAGAGCACCATATTCCGCCGGTTTGCGCTTACTTCGGCATTTTAAAAACATTAAACAGGATCAGACATAAGTATTATTGGCCCAAGATGGCGGCTGATGTTAAATCGTTCATAGCCAAATGTCAAACTTGTTTAGGTTACAAAAGCTCGAATTTGTTACCTCCAGGTCTTATGGGAGATCCCAAATTGGTTCAGCGTCCTTGGCAGATGATAGCGACAGATTTACTTGGCCCATATCCTAGTTCCTACAAGAAAGGATATACTTATTTGTTGGTAGTGTCAGATTTCTTTTCGAAATTTACAAGACTTTTCCCACTCAGGAAAGCTACGGGTAGTAATATTGCTTCGATTCTGGAGAATGACATCTTCTACAAATTTGGTGTTCCGGATACTATAGTTTTGGACAATGGACCTCAGTACATTTCTCGTGACATAAAGGCGTTGGCCAGCAAATTTCACATTCGTCACCTGTTCTACAACTGTAGATATCACCCGCAAAATAATCCTGTTGAACGAGTAAATAAGGTTTTAGTTTCTGCTCTTGCTTCATACGTTGGCTCTGATCACCGAACTTGGGCGAACTTTATTCCTGAAATTGAATTAGCTATCAACACTGCGGTTCATGAGGTCACAGGGTATACTCCGTTTTTCCTCAACTTTGGTAGGGAAATAATTATTTCAGGGAAGGACTATTTGGGGGTGGATTTCAATGAAGAAGAAATTAAATTTTCAGAACGTGACTCTTGGGCTCATGATTTACAGGAATTGAACGACATTTTTTCGCAGGTACGCACGTCCCTGAGACAGTCCTACGAACGCAACAAACGTCAATATGACCTGCGTCGCAGGGATGTTCAATACAACCTCGGGGACATAGTCTGGAGGCGGTCGTTTGTCCTGTCTGATGCTAGTAAACATTTCTTTGCAAAATTGGCCCCTAAATTCATTAGGAGTAAGGTGATTAAGAAGATTTCCCCTGTTGCCTATGAATTGGCAGACATGAATGGGAAAAAGCTGGGAGTTTTCCATGTGAAGGATATTCTCAAGTCTGAACACTCCGGTTGATCTACGGGATAATTTTCTTGTATAAGGTGAAGGCGAATCTACAAAAGAGTTTGCTTTCTGCTGTTTACAATACTACTAGTTTTTTTTGCATGCTTCAGCCACCGTTGCCATGCAAATTTTATTGTTCCTTCTTTGTGATGACACGACATAACACTTGTGTCTTCACATTGATTGGTTTTGTTATTTGTTGGGGTTGTGTTTGTCTGTGTGTCCCTTTGTTGGGTTTTGTTTATGAAAAATTTAACGCGCGAAGATGACTTTTTATTATCTTCGGGCATTGAATTGTGGATCATGTTTATTTATATTTAAGAATGTAGTACGTAACGGATATATATTCACTTCCTGGTTTAGGAAGATGGTTTATCTCAACTCCCTGGTCATAAACCATGTTTTCAATTATGTATCTGGTGCGTACTAAGGATTGTTCTGTGGTATTTATTGTAGCTTGCTTTTTATTAAAACATTTTACACTCACACTTGTTTAAAAACTAAAAATGTAGTGCGTAGACACTCTAAATTATTAATATTGGTATTTGCTATTTAACAACTTCACCCTTTCGGAAAATTGGCTGTGCGGTTTACACAGGCGAGAGTTTCAGAAACTAATAATTATCTATTTTGGATTTTAGGAAATCCACAGGCTATGTCAGTTTTCCGGTAGCGTGATTTTACATGTCATTTTATATATACGTGTTTTTTCACAAGTGATCATTTTATATGTGATAAATAATAATTGATACTACTTTGTCTTATATTACCATATAATTTTGCATGTGTTTTAAGTATATTCAATACATCAATTTTTTTGTTGTTATTTATAATGATTTTCCCACTAGTTGGAGACTGTGATTTTTCTATATAAGCATTTGGAATTTTTCCTACATGAATTAAATGTTTCCATTCGTACATAATTAATTTTGAATGTGATTGGCGATAAGCCTTGGTTTTAATGTTACAATCAGTTTTAATGTTCCATTTTGAGCTTTCGGGACCTGCCTCTGAGCTCAAGGCACGTCTCCAGACCTCTTGATGCAATATTAAAATTACTGGTTACTTTGGACATTTTGTTTAATTTTGGTAGCAACTTTTATTTATTTAATTTTCTCAATGGTTTGGATCTCGGGTTACCCATTTCTGGGTCAATAGATGGCAGTGCCTTAGTCAACAAACTTTGACAATCATAATGATATTCATGATGTCATTCTGGTTTACCTTTTAATATTGAATTTTTTTTTTTTTTTTTTTTTCTTATCTATATTATGTAGCTTTCATATATTGCCTGTTAGGTATTATATAATTGTTTTGGGGCGTCTAGGCTTTTAATTATCATTGGATAACAGATGTTATTATTCGGGTTTAGCTTTGGATTTTATTTCTATTTTTTTAAGTAAACTTTTAAGTTCAGATCTTCATTAAGTAACTTTCAGTATCTCAGTGACCCACTATGTAAGATGTAGTTTAGCTGTTAGTGTCTCACACGTATATTCCTCTACGTTCTTCAATCAAGATTCTTCTACACTGCAATCTTCACATCACTTGGCGGGAGAAACATCTAAAGTTTTCCACAAGGACCTTGGACATCATCGCCACTCATGCGGATGCTGTTCTGCAATATTACTTGGCAGGAGGAACATCTCTAAAGTTTTCCACAAGGACCTTGGACATCATCGCCACTCATGCGGATGCTGTTCTGCAATATTACTTGGCAGGAGGAACATCTCTAAAGTTTTCCACAAGGACCTTGGACATCATCGCCACTTATGCGGATGCTGTTCTATAACATTACTTGGTGGGAGGAACATCTCTAAAGTTCTTCTCATGGACCTCGGTTTTTTTTTCCCTACTGGACACTTCATCATCCTTACAAGATTGCTGATGAGGCGCATTAACACTATGGTTCCTGAAGATGCTTCTAGGATTTTCTACACTTCCTTTTTTTTTCCAACGCTTTCGGGCTATAATTCCACAATCATGTGCAACGAAGTGTGCAGAAGTCATATTGTGAGGCCGTTCGCTGAAGTCTTTCCTGAATCTGTTCTCCAGCAACGTCACCTTGGAGGAACAGCATTTCCAGTAAACATCCGGGGCCTGGTCTTCTTCCTTGCCGCCTGCAGTCAATTGAACCAGTTCATCACTTGGTCTGCGAGAACGTTTTTCTTCCCCGAGCGCCAGGAGGCTTTAGGAAATTTTCCCTGGGAAAATTTCGGATTCGTGGGGGGATATTGTAGCAGGTAGCTACTGAATGGTTCCGCATTGTGGTAACTACGCATGTTTCCCGACGGTGGTACGCCTGAGTTTCGGGGTTCGATAGTTTGAGGGATTTCCGCAACCGTCAGTTGGCGTGGAGAGCCGGTGTTGTGAGGTGGGTCGTGCCCTACGCACGCAGCTGGGTGGTTTCTGGAAACTTCGATTACGCGTGAGACAAATGAATATAATTATAGTTTAGATTATGGTCACTGTTTTAAAAATATGTCAGGATGTTTTCCCTGGCTGGCGCCCTATTGATTAAATTCTCCATAGCTTTGATGGCATAGATTTCCTACAGTTTGCTATTTAAATGTTTAACCTCTATCAGGATCCTACCTGACACGCTCTGAGATTTATGGTTCTTGCTCTACCTGTTTCTTGCTTATCAATAAATGTCATTCTTTCAACAGCAGACTTATTATTTATTTGATTAATGTCGAATTGGTACCTTCATGCCAGTGTGTGTTGTAGGTAGATTCTACTCTTATCATATCACGTACGCAAAAAGGTTACAAGTTATCAAAGGAAATAAGGGTCCAATTTTCATAAAGGCTTGTGTGACGTAGGGGAGGAATTTTCCATCCCTACCACACATATGCAAAGCCTTAAGAATTTAAATATCAATCAGAGCCAAGAGAAAACGAAAAATTTACGACTGGTGCCAAGTGCACAGGAGTAAATAAAATACAGACAAATATACAAATAAGTAGAAAAAGAGAGAACATCACAAGCCTTCGAAAAATATCCGTAGGATCTACGTCAACTTTTGGGATGCTGTGTGAAGGGTCTTTTAGAGAAATAAATGAGAAGAAGTTTAGGGAAGGATAAATGTACGAAGGGTGTGTAGAAATCTGTGGATCAGAGTCTCCGAAGTTACGAACGTATGAATCCACATCTCCAACTGCGTTGCAAGAAGATCGGTCGAGAGGAGAGAGTCCAGCTGGAGTAGTCAAAAGGTCACCCTCAACCAGTCTCTCCCAATCTGGCCCACCATGTTTTTTTTTCATAAGCTCCACACAAGAGGCCCTCAGGAAAATAAATCCACACAGGGCCTATGTCATATTCATCTTTGGGGATGCTGTGTGGAGTGTCTTTTTAAGAAAGGAAGTAGAGGGATGGAAAAGGGTTTTAGGGGTGGGTGGTAATCTGGGGGTCAGGAGTGATGGACGTATGGATCCATCCCTCCCACTGCAGTGCAATGAGATGAAATGAGATGATTGGCAAACTCTAAAAAATTATCGTTATCATCGTTCAAACTATCACCTATCTATATATATAAAAATGAATCCCTGTTTCCCCTGATCACGCCATAACTTCAAAACGACTTCACCAATTTCATTCATGTTTTTTAAAGTGTTCTAATACTTTATAAAAGGTTCTAACGGAAAGAAAAATTAAGAAAATTGCTCAGAAAATTGGATAAATTCAGAAAACTTAACGACTATTTTAACTTCGCACGTTTTACAGTTCGCGCATTTGATAAAATTGAACTAAGCACGCATCAGCTCATTTGTATTAAAAGAATTGTCTATGGATTTTTTTAAATAAACGATATTTATAATTTATTTTAGGTACCAAAGTGATTGATTGTTCTTATAATATACAAAAATGAATATTTGTAATATATGAAAAATGAAAATTTTAATAAAAAAATTGTAATAGGTGGCACGCGAGCTGTTTGAAAACTGAATGTACTGGGACTGAATATATGGAACGAGGGAGGGGGGTTGGCGGAACGGTGGAGCGTGAGAGGGGTGAGGGTTAGCGGGGAAGGTGGAAGGGGACGCGGGAGGGGAACGGGGATGCACGCGAAAGGACATGCAGGGAGAAACAATTTATTTCTTTGATTATGGAACTGCAACGCATGCCGGGAACCAGCTACTAGAATATAATATTTGAAAGTCAATCTAGCACTTTGAAGCGGTATATCTTAATGGAAGCTAATTTAAAGCCTTAATCGCTTTACTGAAAACGAGAAATGTCAGTAATTTGTTTGAAATGTTAAATTTTCTAACTACTAAACTTTTGAAATTCATTTACGCGAAATCGTTTGAGCAGCTCAATTATTGCCAAGTACGGAGATTTAACATGATTAGCTCTTAGTAATTAGCAAAGCCATTTTTTAGAGGTTTCAGATTTTGGGATTCCTTACTCCGTGAGTGGAAGTTGTCATTTACATCTATATTAGTTTGTGATGAACATTCAGAATAATAATAATAGGCCACTTGCATCGATTTCATAATGACTTGGAAAAAATTGTGTGGATAGATTTTTCTACTAAGATTACGAAAATGTTAGAAATTTTTTTTAGAATTTTATAGTTTTTTTTCTTTTTTTAAATAAACAAATCCGTTTTTTAGGCTCGTGACATCACTACATAAAAGTGTTCCGTCTTCGAAATATTCAATTAATTTTGTGAAATTCCACACATTTTTTTTTATATGGCAACACTTTGATTTCCGGCGATTTTTTTAAAATTTGACACTTAAAATTCACTAGATTTATTGTTTGTTACCTTGTGAATGATTAAGGATCAATAAGATGGATCAAGGAAACAAATATTTATGAAATGTAATATTTTTGGAATGCCTCCTTATTCTCCCGTCTTTCCGGTTTATAAAAAATGGTCCGATTGAAATTCGGATTGAAAGTTTAAAAAAATCGGGGGAGTTTCAAAAATACGATAAAAAAATATATATGGAATGTTTTAGAATATTTGCATAAACCGGAAATTTAAAAAAAAATATGGTGCAATTAATGAAGTGGTCTATTCTTCTTCTTCTTTTTTATGGTGGAGGGGGGGGGTCAGAGAGGGTGATATTATATTAACAATATTTAGTATAGAAGACTATAAGTCATTATAGATTTTAATCTGAAATGCACAAAAGATCCAAAGAATTAATCATAATATATAGTTATATAACTTAACTTTAAATATACACTAATGACGTGATATGAAGTGTCCAATTCGCATTTATAATTTTTTTTTTTACATGAGCTCCACACAGGAGGCTCTGAGGAAAATAATTTCCCTCAGAACCTATTTCATCTTAAGGGATGCTGTGTGGAGGGTTTTTTTTAAGGAAAAGAAGGAGAGGAGAGTTCTGGGAAGGAAAAGGGTTTAAGTGGTGGGTAGGAATCTGGGGTTCAGTGTGTCCTGGTCATCCGCCTCCAAGACCTAGACAAACCTCACCCCATGAACCCGGGCACCCCTGCTAAATCACCAAACGTAGCGAACTACTTGGGATGACCTATGGCGGAGGTGAAAAAAATGAAAATGTTTTAATGTATTATTTTTATTTACTAAAAATAAAAATAAAACATTAAAAAAATCGTGTAAGTTTTCCTATTGTGTCAATTTTTTTTTACGTTAGCTCCACACTGGAGGCCCAGAGAAAAATAATTCCCCTTAGGACCTATGTCATCTTTGGGGAGGCTATTGATTTACGGAGGGTGTTTTTAGGAAAGGAAGGAGAGGATGTTCTGGGAAGGAAAAGGGTATGAGGGGTGGGTAAGAATCTGGCCGTCAGTGTGTCCAGCAGTGACGGACTTATGAATCCATCCCTCCCACTGCGGTGCAAGACGTTGTTCCGAGAGAGTACGGATGGAGAAGTCAAAGGGACTCTCACTCATTCTCTCCCGATCTTTCCTACCATGCTGTTGGTAGGCAGACTCATCCGCCGCCAAGACTCGAAAAAACCTCACCCCATGAATCCATATTATTCAAATGAAATGAAAAAAAAGTTTATTTACAAAAAAAACGTTATTATTTTTACGCGTGACAACTGTTTCGCCTTCTGGAGGCATTACCAAACTGTCGGTTTAACTTTGACAGTTTGATAATGCATTCAGACGGCGAAACAGCTATCACTCATAATACGGTAAAATAAAATACGGTAAACACGTATAAAACCTAGGAACAAAATTTTATTCGTAAATACACGCAAATTATTTATTATTATAAAAAAATCAATTATTTAGATTGCTTCTTTCAGATTTTAAGCGCCATTTGCAAACGTGAGATAGCAAACAATTAGGTATAAGAGGTTAACCTATGACAGTAGGTCGTCTCATACAGAATTCCATTTTCGTCTTAGAGTTTTTTTTTTTTTTTTACATTAACTCCACACAGGAGGCCCTGAGGAAAATAATTTCCCTCAGGGTCTATGTCATCTGGGATGCTGTGTGGAGGGTCTTTTTGAGGAGAGGAAGGAATGAACATTGGTCTTGAAGAGACCCATGTTGTAGGAAGGAGGAAACACAGAGGCCGGCAAATCATTCCACAGCCGAGCTGTTGAACACAAGAACGAGTCGAAGAAACGACCCGTTCTCATGTGACAAATGTCAACTGTGTACAAATGTTGGGCACGCGTTTGGCGTGTTTCCCGACTATGCACCGGTGCCGAAGGGATCAATGATGCTAGTTCCTCGGAGCATCTTCTATTGTAATACCGGTAGAACAAGGATAGCATTCCCACCCGACGCCTGTGCTCTAAAGATTGCAATCCGTCTGTTAAGATGGGAGAATCTATCAAACGGACCGCCCGTTTCTGCACAGAGTCGAGGGTATTTTTCAGGTATTTTGGAGCTCCAGACCAGAGGTGGCTGCCAAATTCAACCGTGGGGCGCACTTGCGATTTGTACAGGGTTAGCAGTTGTGTACTTTTAAAGTATCTGCGGGCCCTGTACAGTACGCCCAGTTTTTGGGAGGCTAACTTTACTCTGGCTTCGATGGAGCCCCCATACCTGAGCTGGTCACTTAGGGTTACACCAAGCATATCAATGGAGGGCCTGTTCGGAAGATTGCTTCCGTTGAAAGAGACTAGATTTTCATTGCGATCCCTTTTAGACGTAATCAGACAAGATTGGGTCTTTGAAACATTAAATTCAACGAGATTATTTTTACCCCAAGAGAAAACACTCTCGAGGTAACCGTCCATTCTTTGCTTCAAAGCCTTACGAGCTGTTGGAGTTTGTGAGCCCTTTGGGGGCTTGTCAAACAAAAAGCTATCATGAACTGTACTGTCATCCGCGTAACAGTGAATTGGTGCACATGACAAAAGGTCGTTGATGTGCAACAAAAACAGAGTTGGAGACAGAACCGATCCCTGCGGGACGCCAGCATTTATCGAGTGAGAGGAAGAGGTGAAACCATCGACTACCGTCTGAATTGACCTCTCCCTCAAGAAGTCGGCAATCCACGTACACAAGGATGCGGGTAAGCGAGAGTAGCGAGAGAGAGGTAAGCGTAAGCGAGTAAGGCTATCTTTGCATCTCAGTTACAATCCTGATGTAGAATGTAGTGTTCGGCGAAATATAAACCGCCGTCCAGTCTTAGGTATATCTACGTCGTTCATACACACACATTCTTTGAATGTCTATCTTTATCACACGTGAATAATTTTTGAATTACGAATTTAATTTTTAAAAAAATTGTGTTTCTTACTTGCCATATTCCATCTTGGGTTTGTAAGATAATGGTGAGCCTATATCTTAATATATAAAACAATTTCGGGTTAGTTACACCATTTACAATTCGAGAACGGCTGGACCGATTTTTATGATCATTGATTTGTTGGATTTGTCTCCGCCCCTAATAGCAGAATTTAGTTTATTTATTTATTCTTATAGAATAACTAATAACATCGGAAAAAATCACGAAAAACATAATTATGAAGAAAGTTCTTTTTCTCATACATTTTGTAAAGAACGAATTCTCATTTTTTGAAAGAGCTGTAGCAATATTGTGGTAGGTATAATTTTGAAGTTTGTGTGAATTCCAATAATTCAAAAACGTCAAATGTCAATGAGCTGATTGTTTTGCTTTTGTTCTTTAAACATACAATGCTGCCCCTCTCTCTTACACACTAAATGTCAATAGTCGAAAATGAGAAAACGGTGAACAAAGGAAAAATACAATAATTATATTAAATTTTCCCTCACACGCATAAAGAAAATGAAACTCAATTCCCGTAAGTAAGTGGAAAAGTAAGAAAATCACAAAAATTATAAATCCATACACAAAGCCATCTCTGATACTGACAAAAACAAAACACGGACAGTTGCGCATCGATAATTGCTTCATTGTGTTATTTTTAACAAAATAAAAAAAACTGAATTTAAATCAGCTAATAAGTTAACACAATAGTTATTAATTCTGAGGCGGTACGAAGTTTGCCGGGTCAGCTGGTATTATATATAACTTCATTACTTTTGCGGTCTATTGCGTATGTTTGTGTATTTCTATCTCTCTGTAAAAACTTGTTAACTTTTTCTTTTTATGTATCTTGCATTTTGTCATGTATTATTTATGACATTTAATCAGTCACAAATATGTTCATATAGACCAATAAACGCTGATTCTGAATATATAAGTTTTATTTCATAATATTAAACGTAGAGTTCTTAAAAAAATATTAAAAAGTGCATTTTTAAAACTCTCGTCAAAACACACTGTAAAGTTGGTTTATTAAACAACATTTCATGTTATTCGTTATTTCATACTGTTTATAGAGATTTAGTCGTTGTGTTTATTACAACAATATTTAAGCCTAAATAATTCAGTATCAAAAATAGAGGTATCTCTATTAGTTTATCTCTATTATTTAAAATATTGAAAAACTACTGCACAAAAAAAATAGTAATGCTACTTCTAGGGAGAATGCTTCAAATAACGCTATTCAAAATGGCGGCACTTGATCAGCTGATTGCCCAATCCTATCGTAATTTTTCAGGTGTGATGACGTCACACGATTCACCGTACATACGGTGGTCTTAGGGGAATCTTGGAAAATTAAAACTTTGACAATTATTTTAACTATTAAAATTTACTCTAAAAATAAAAATAAAAATGCAGTTATTTTAGTTAGAAGGTCATTATTCATAAAAAAAATTGGACTGGAGTTCTCTATTATAAGAATTATAATATTAGAACAATGAGTAATCTTACAGAGCTCTTTCTTTATTTCAGGCAGCTCTAAGATTATCAAGTTTTAGCGGCGGTACTTATAGAAAATGCACAATTATTTTATGGAATACACAATTAATCTTTATTTGGAATGCACAATTAATCTTTATCACAGTTCAATAATAGTAAATCAGTACAAAACTATAACAAAGTAATAAAATAAAACAATTAAAGCGATATATTTTGCACTTTTTCAATCAATAATAGAATACGAAATAATTGCTTGGGGAGGAGCAACAAACGCAGCTATCGATCAAATAGAAATCTTGCAGAAAACGACCTTAAAGATAATACTTTAAAAACATAGACTGACCGATACAGACCAAATATTCGAAAGTTGTGACATAATAGATTTACGCCAATTATATGTTAAAACATTACTAAATTACATTTTGATCAAAAAACAAACGCCAACAAACACAAAATATCACTAACCGACCGGTTAGATAAGCGTACAAAATAAAACATAAAAACTCCGACGGTAAACACTACCTTTGGATAAGGACACCATAAATATCATACTATAAAGCATTCAACAGTCTTTCACTTGAAACAAAAATTGAAGAAAACAAAAATAAATTCATACACAAAATAAAAAAGCATAAAAGAACAAAAAACTCTTCTCAAAGAGACCCTCCACACAGCATCTTCAAATATGACATAGGCCCTGAGGGAAATAATTTTCCTCAGTGGAGTTAATGTAGATAAAACTCCTGTGTGGGGTTAATGTAGATAAAAAAATATTCTCTTTTAAGCCATGGATTCAATGTCAAACATTCATTCACCAATTTTCTATAAGCCAGAGCTATTTTTAAGGGTTTTTTTTAAGTACCTACCTCTTTGTATTTCACCATTAAAACAGGGAAAAACAGTCCAAAGGGTTTCCTAAATTAAGTTTACCCTTAAACTGGATCTTGAAGCATAATATAAGGATAATAAATACACGCCCTCCACAAACGTCTTAATTAGGCCTAACTTTGGGAGAAACAACTTTATTCCGAATTACCGGCGTGTTTTTCCTTTTCATTCTCATTTTCCATTACTTGCCAGAGCTTTGCGCGCAAGCCAGAACTGAATATTTACTTTAATTTTTCATCATTAGAAAGTCAATTAAAAGCGCTGTTAAGGTTGATAAAGAGAAAATTTGTTATGATTTTAATGGGAAAATTTTTGAATCATTTGTTTCTTCAAAATTATCAAAATTGTTACTAAGAAACCTTCAGATTATTCAACCTCTCAACTTTTTCAAGACTTTCAAGTCCCACCTCTGAAAAATACACATAAAAAATAAGCTGCTTCAAATACACAAAGACTATTCTAAGAAGTCGCACCACGCCATGGTACGCGTTGAGAGCAATAGGCAAAACACAGTGGGTCGCCTATGTACGCCATTAATGCATACCAGTTTTGCTTAACACTACTACACGTACAATGGATTAGTGTGGTTTAATCAACTAGCACTAGAGCTGTGATTAGAACCTGACTACAATAAATTAAAAAATAAATTATACAATAATATCTTAAATAATTTAGCTATCTAGAATTACATTTACAATTAATTTACTTGAAAACACTTAATAAATAATACCCATATATTTTACATTCCATCCAACTATACGTTCATAGCTTCCCATAATCCCTATCTGATTTTCATAATTTAAATACTATGTAAAATAAACTTACTCTGAATTATATAATCGAATTATTATTTTTTGTCAAGCATACTATGTATAATGTCAATCTGTTAACTTCACCTGCCATAACACAGGAACATCTCTAGCATAGCGGGTGAAATAATGCTAAAAAATGTATATTTTCTTCGTGAAATAAACAAAAAAATAATTCTTCGTATTCATAGAGCTTAATCATGAAAATGTTGTAGAAGCCTAGTTTTTTTCGGTATCTACTGTAGATTTTTTATTTTTGCCCCACCCTTAATCAAAACCTGGCTACTCTAATGGTGTCAAGAATGGTATCGAGAAAATTTATTAATATTTTAATGGGAAAATTATTAATGGATTAATTTGTTTATTCAAAATTTTTAGTTGTATTATTGATTCTCCTACTTTACTAAAACTCATCCCTTCCAATAACTTTCCTGGAGACTCAGAAATAATTAACTGCTCTTTCTAAATCAATACTCAACTGATTATGGATATGTGGAGGTCAAACAAGGACACCGATCTGCAGTCTCACGGCAATCCGATTGGTCCCCCATACACCAATAGGAATCAAGCATTATCTCAAGTCACTCCCTCGCGCTGCAACAAAGATCATCGAGATCATTCTACCTTAAACTCCCGGATAATACACTGTCTTGTAAATCGTACTTGTTTGCTCTCCACTCTTATATACAATTGTTCATATTTTAATATTAAATTATGGTGCGTGATGTTCGTTTGTAATTTGTTAAATAAACCTGTAACTAACTACGATCTAATTATTTGATTTACCACACACCTCACACACGTAAACATACCCCCATAGATGTATGGAAGGCTGTGGATGGGTATTGTGCATGTAAATCAAAAAAGCATTGCTATTTACTTACAGGTTTTATTAAACAATTATTCAGCACCACAATTTACATTTTGAACAATATTATAGTTATCGGAAAGTGGGTAGCGAACACCAAGCAATTCGCGAGCTGTTAAATCAGCGGCAGTCGGAAACAGAATGATTTCTCATTTTGGTCAGCGCCCTTTGTTGGTAACATTTTGTGGTAAACAGGCCGGTGTCCGCTATTGGCGTACAAATAGTCAGTACAAATAGGAGGTAATCGCATTGCTGCATTGTTCGGTAGCCACAGATATTATTCACCACTGTCCAGAATATGTAGACTGGTCAACTCAAGTCAAAACTCTGATTTTTTGGTTTAAATAAATCTAAATAATTTTCATCTGTCAGTAAACAAGTGAAAAAATATCTATAAAAAATAATTCTATTTTCTTATTATTCGTGTCTCCGTTTTGTCTTTGTTTACACGTATAGTCTGTCAAATAAGAGTAGAAAATATAAAAAAAAATTAACTACAAAATTTTTAGACTGGCAACACCAATTTAACTGTCAAATATTCTTTTAAAGTGCAATGTCACTGAATGTATAGAGCACAGTAAACCACATTTAAAAAAAACATTTTTGGTTCATGACATAAATTTGATTAAAAGGTGTTTCAAAAAGCGAATTGCTTTCATTTAATTTAACATAAATTTGAATTTAACAGTAGATAAAAAGGAAGTATCACTAACGGTGAGTTTAGTAACACTATTTTTAGATCTGAATGAGTTAAATATATTCAGATCTAAAATTAGAGACACAATCAACGGGCAACGCTAGGTACTTTATCTAGAATTAAATAAAAGTGAGCAAATTCTAAGCTGTGCTTTATATTTTATTACATTATCGTTTTTCTTCATTGTTAACATAAAATTGCGAAGGTATAATAATAATATACCTATACGCAATTCTAATTTTGAGATCAGTGGGTAGCTACATTGTAATGAAAAATTTTTTTTTTCACTCTTTCCCCTTTTTATTTTTTTATAAAAATGTAGGTTACACAGCTTTACATCAACACCATGAGTTATACGTTTAGTATTGCCATTTGAACTACAGTGGCGCCCTCCTATGTTTTCTACTCTTATTTGACAGACTATACCATCCTTTCCTCTAACAATTAACATTTTTATTTAATTTCGTGTCATTATTTCGTAAGCAACATATATTGGTAAAACCGCGTGTAACGTAAATATTAGAGGTAAAGAACACGTCAGGTGTTCAAGCATAGGTTTCTCACAATTTGCCGACCATTTGATTGATACTGACCATATGCTTAATAGAAATATATGAGTCCAAATAATACATAAAAGTAGATTAAGAATTCAAAAATTAATTGCCAAATTTTAAACAAACAGTTAGAATTAACCGATAGCCCGATTTTAAAGTTGTTTCCTTTCTCCCTATGTAACCCCGACCCTACTTTTACCCCTCCTCCCATCCCTGTCCCGAGCAGTCTCTGATATTCTCTCCCTCTATTATATGCTCTCTCTTTCTATTATATTTAACTAATAATCTTCCTCTGTAATGTAATTTAGTTTATATGTTTATTGTCCCGAAGAAGGTTGAGATAAAGCGAAACCGGTGGACGAATATAAATTAAAAAAAAGTGGTTTTAAACCAAAAACTTGTTTCATTTTATATAATATCTTGCAACAAAGCGTTTGCTTTCTTCGATAATTATTTTATATACATTATAAATAGATATAAAAAATTTTTAAAAAGAAAACATTTAGAAAAATGAAACAATACAACTTTGTATAAACCACTTATATAATGTGCAAATCCGACCGGTTTCGGAACAAACGTTCCTTCGTCAGGGAAAGCTTATACTAATTTGACAGTTTAGAACAATGTTTTATTATGGTAGTGGTGGAGCCGTTGTTAATTAATAATGTAGATTGGGTGGGTAGGTATTAGTGTAGAGTGGGTGGGTAGGGGAACAAATCCATGATTGGGCTATATGACAATATTTTTTGTTTGTTGATAATAGATTCATTATTTGTAAGGGATTTTTATGATTAATATGAAGAATATTTATCCCTGTGTTTTTTTCAAAACTATGGTTATTTTCAATGATATGGTAAGCGAACTCAGAAAAATTATTATTATTAAGACACCTTAAATGTTCTTTGATTCTGATTTCAAAATTACGAGTTGTTTTTCCAATATAAAATGAGGGACAATCATTGCATTTGAGTTTATATATTCCGGAATTAGTCAATTTATGTTCTTTATCTTTAGTATTAAAAAAAAATAAAAATAAAAATAGAAAACATTTAGTTAACAAAATAATTAATAATACTGTAGTTTATTTATTAAATAAGATTAAATGGCACAAGTACCATTTACACAAACTAAATGCAGTTATTGACAGTAACAGTACTTATGATTAATACTATTAATATTATAAAGGTGAAAGTTTCTATGGATGTGTGTATGGATGTATGTTTGTTACTCTTTCACCCAAAAGCTACTGAATGGACTTTAAAAATTCTTTCACTAATAGAAAGCTACATTTTGTTGTGAGTAATATAGGATTTATATAATGGTACTTTCTGGCGTTATGAATAAGCTATGGCGTTATGAATAAGCTTTGGCGTTATGAAATTATTTATCACACGTTTTCTGTCCCTAACAAAATCGAGTTATTTATTTATTTATTGATTTATTGTGAAAAACAGTATAATCCATTTACATTTCACAAATAACAGTTTATAAATTACAGTTTATAATAAGTAAGTATATACATTTATTTGCATGGGTAAGTACATCAATACTATCTGATTAGCCAGATTTGGTAAATAGTATGCTGATTGCTGTCTTAAATTCTCCTTGGTTCAAATTGAAAATGTCAATCACAGAAGAAATGTGATTTAACAAAGTAGTTATTCTCCCCAAAGGCATGATCATTGGTAGGTTGGTCCTGCCCCTTGGAAAAATAAATAATCTGTGCTGTCTAGCTCTGATGAAATTATCAGGGACATAAAAAGAAATTCGTTCCAGAATATCTGGATTGCAAGTGTGCCCATTTAGCAGCTTGTGCGCCACTAACACCATTGCAATATTTCTCCTGACGTCTAGACGTTCTATCCCCAGCATTCCAGCGAGAAAATCAGAGGGATACAATAAAGGGTAATATCCGAACTCTCGCATGTAGAGGTATCGCATAAACTTTTTTTGCACCTTTTCTACATCATTTGAGTAAAGGGTATCTTCGGGTCCCCATATTATCGATCCACTCTCAAGAATGCTGCGAACCAGAGTAAAATAAAGCATTTTTATGACTGCCGTATTCGTAAAAGATTTCGAATTACATATAACAAAACCCAGCATTCGCATTGCAGAGTTGCACACCGAATCGATATGAGTTCGAAAAGTCAGACGTGTGTCAAAAATGATTCCTAAATCCTTCGTTATCGAGATATGTTTTATAGAGGTACCAGACATTTTATAGTTAAAATATAAAGTACGCTTTGCCCTTGTAATGCACATAATTGTACACTTACTACTGTTAAAAAGAAGTTTATTTTGATGACTCCACTCTACTATACCGTCGATATCGTTTTGTAGACGAATGGAGTCTTCATTTGTCGTTATACAGGTGTATAGTTTAATGTCATCCGCAAATAACAAAAATTTTACAAATCTTATAAACAACCCTATGTCATTAATAAACAATAAAAATAAAAGTGGTCCTAAATTAGACCCTTGAGGGACCCCAGAAGTTGTGGCGTAGAGTTTCGATGTGAACTGCCCGTAAACAACGTATTGTTTTCTGTTAGACAAATAATTATGAAAGAACAAAAGCAGCATGTATGAGAAGCCGAAGCTTTCAAGTTTATTCAGTAATATGAGGTGATCTACTTTGTCAAAAGCTTTCGCAAAATCATTATATGAGACATCTACTTGTTCGTTGTTGTCCAATATATTTGAGACGTAATCCGTAAATACCATTAAGTTGGTCGTCGTAGACCTGCCCTCTCTAAACCCATGCTGCTGGTTTATGAGAAATGGTTCTACTTTATAGTATATACGTTTTTGTATTACGAGTTCAAATAATTTGGCCGGTGCCGAAAGAATTGCCACAGGTCTGTAGTTAGATACACATGATTTATCGCCGTTTTTGTGTAAGGGCGTGACCTTTGAGATTTTCCAACGGTCGGGGAATTTACCGGAGTTAAGTGAAATATTAAAGATATGTAAAAGCGGTACCATTAACGGATCGGCATATCCCTTCAGGACAATTGTGTTAATAAAATCCGGTCCAACAGATTTTTTTGGTTTCAGTTTTTTAATTGCAGCTAGGTAATCATTTTTATTTACACTTAAAATGTCAACATTTTGAGCTAGCGAAGAGTAACCGCCTGGGGTGTATGAGTCAAATTCTGCACTATGTTCGCTATAGACTGACTTAAAGTAATTCGCAAATGCTTCCGGAATATCGGGCCCAGTATGAGTACTTCCGTTCCATGACACTGAGTTTAGAAACCCACCGTCTTTCCTCTTTTCGGATACAAATTTCCAGAAGGATTTCGGATCATTCTTGACGTTTTTTTCGATATTATTTATGTAATCCTTATACGCAATATTTATACTACGTTTGATTTTAGATCGTAGAATACAAAACTTTTCCCGATATCTCATCAATCCGGTGCGCCTCCAGTTTCTGTGAAGTTTGCATTTCCTTTTCAGATCACTAAGAATCTCACCATTAAACCATTTAGGGTATCTTCTTTTAAAACAAGGTACACGCTTTCTCTCAAAACACATGTCAAAAAGGTCATAAATTACATTATAAAAATATTCTACTGCTAAATCTGCATCTTTAAGTTTTAATAAGGGTTTCCAGTCGTGAGAATTCAAGTAAACATAAAAATATTCGAAATTACCACGTTCTAGGTTCCATCCTCGCTTAACACAATTTCCATTGTCATCATTTAATAAATTCCGACAATAGGCTTTGCTTACATTGAGCGCGAATTCTATACATAAAGATGGGTGGTATGAATCTTCATTAACAAGTGAGTATACGGATTTGAACACTTTTAAGTCAAAATTACTGATAATAACGTCCAGTGTCCTGCTCGTTATATTAGTGATTAAGTTTTTCTGTTCCAATTGAAATAGTTCCATAAAATATAACAAATCTGTTTGAGTTGCTTTGTGACTCACACAGGAGTGTAAGTTAAAATCGCCAACAATAATAATTTTTTTATCTATTAAAAAGTTAAAATTAGCTATGGTTTTATCGAAAAACTCAGAGTAAGTAGTTCTCTGAGAAGCCGGTGGAATGTACACTATACATATATAAATACTAATTTCATTTATTTTAGCCTTAATCCATAAGTTTTCACCATCATTTTCTAGAAACATGAGTCTCTGGCATTGATTGACGCGGTCACGCCTCGCGGCTAGTAGCACTCCTCCTCCTCTTGATTGGCCTGAAGTTCTGTCCTTTCTAAAGACGTTATATCGTTGATCGAACAGTTGACAATTATGAATACTGTCATTGAGCCAGGTCTCTGACAATAATATAAAGTCGTTGTCTTGTATAATAACACTATGTAAGAAGTCGTCGGTCTTGGATCTCAATCCCCGCACATTTTGATAATACATTGTGCAGGGGAATGAATTTGCTTTAACTCTGCTCTCTAGTCATTTAGTGGCCGCAGAATCGTTTTGTTTGCCTCGGTTTTGGTTAAGATCAACCGGATTTTGTCTCGGTTTTAAGTAACGGTAGTTTCTTACCGGTACTCCTCGGGGCCACAAATCTTCCTGCAAAAGTTTATCGTATAACACATCTGTTACTCCTATACGGAACGCTGCGTATTCCTGAGAATTAGCGATGAATTTCTCTATCTCACAGTTTGTTATATTATTTTTCTCTAGATGCGCTCGGATATCATCTATTGTGGTGTCCTTTGAAATCCTAGATACTATGATATTCCTTATCCTTGGACATACCTTGATACTAGAGGATTTATCTCCGTTACCGACTATCAGATTTCTGCATGTCCGTTGTTTGCGCTTGACGTTCATCCATTCTTCCTTATTTGGCGCGGATTTCGCTTCAGATTCGGAAGTTAGAATGCGTGAATCCGTCGTCAGTATTTTGGGGATCGCGCCGCTGGTAGTGGGGACTTCGATATGATTTGCGTTATTTTTGGCCTTGGTGGCCGCCCTAGTGCGCATACGTTCTTTGGTTAGTGTAACAGCGTGCTGGTTGGCGGGGGGGGCGGCGGGCGGTGCGGCGACGTCAGCCCAGCTGGCGGTAGCGGGAGGTGTAGGTAGACCATTAATGTTTACACTGTTTAACGCCTGTCGATTTAATATTTCTTCCACGGACTTTACACGGATTAATAATTCGTTTATTGTTTTGTTTTGTTCGAGAATGATGCTTCTCAATTCAAAGAGCACGGTATCACTCATTATTTCGTGCGAGAGTGAATAAAAACTCGCGAAAAAAATTTTTAATTACGGCGCGACAGAAAGACGTGTTAACTGTTGACCGTGTTGTTAACGCCTATTGCAAACGTCAGAAGAAAAGCAAAACAAACGGTTGCCATGGAAACGATTTTGGCGTTAATATCTATCTCTAACTGGTCGAAGATCTCTAAAAATGAATCGCCGAAACGTGTTGGGCGCATAACTTCCGAACGATTGCACCAATTTTTTTGTATAAAGCTACTGGTGAGCTCTGGAATTATGAAATTTGCGTAAAAAATAGCAATAGGTGGCACGTGAGCAGTTTAAAAACTGAATGGACCGGGAATTAATGATGATGGAGAGGGAGGGGGGGAGAGGCGGAGTCAGAACCCCACTAATACCATGCGAGCAAAGCCGCTGGAAAAAGCTTGTTTAAAATAAAGACATAATGAAAAGAAAAATTAAACTTAACTTAAATATAAGTAAATAAAACAAATGATATGCTAGTTTTTGATTGGAAAATTCTATACAATTTGTAGAATTGATTAATAAATACAGATCTCCGGAATCTCCGGATGCAACGATTTTTAATCTCGCTGGAAAATCCGACGAACTCCCTTTTCAACAAGAGTTTTGATAGATTAAAAGTTAAGAGACTATTTGGCCGTTATTTCATTTGGTCACAGTCCTCGGATAACGTATATAAATATACTAAACAATAAGAAAAAGAGAAGAAAAACCACAACATGTAAAAAAATATTATAAAATTTCTAACCATTTTCCGTTTATCCGAGAAAGAGGATCTGAAGTAGTGCTCACCTGAAATAAAAGAAAACACACAATTAAATTCAGATATATTTGCAGTAACAAATGACAGTTTTCATTACACAACATGGCTGAGAAATTCCTAGGAAGTTAATATGATGATTAGTTGAAGTTGAACAAGTAGAAATTCAAATAAAAAATTGCCACAAGCAGACTTATTTCAAAATATTTAAGATCAAATTTATAAGAAACCAGCTTTATCCCGCGGCTTCGCTCGCATGGTATTAGGGGGGTTCCCACTCCACCTCTTCCACCCCTCTCTCCCTCCATACCCACCTCCACCCCACACTCCCCCTCCCCTCCTCCCCTTCCTGCCTCTACCACTTCTCCCTCTCCCACCACCTCTCTCTCCACCCCTCACTCCCCCTCCCCTCCTCCTCTTCCTGCCTCTACCCTCTTCCCCCTCTCGCTCCACCTCTCCCTCCCCACCACCTCCCCCCTCCACCTTCCCGCATTTATTTGAAGTACTCCTCTAATAATTTAAATCGAATAAAGAATTACAGATATCTTACTAATCTTACCACCTATTGCAATATTTTTTATACGAATTTCATAATGCCAGAGATCTGAGCTATAGCCTATGTGTTATTTTGATGTATGAGCTATATTATTGTAAAGTTTTATTAAAATCCATTCAGTAGTTTTTGCGTGAAATAGTAACAAACATACATACGTCCATGCATCCATACATCCATACAAACTTTCGCCTTTATAATATGAATCCTCTACTAGAATGTGTATGCATAACACTAGATCGAATAAAAATGATATAAAAAATATTCCAAGTTATAAAACCACATTTGGACAAAGAAACTATACATACTTTGCAACAAAACTCCATAACATCCTTCCCCAAGACATAAAACTAATAAAAAATCCAATTGAATACAAATCAAGAATAAAAATATGGCTTAAAGAGGTCAATGAGAAAACCCTAGCGAAGACGCTAAAAACGACATAGAAGACAAATGAACTATATTTAAATAATTTTAGTCCGCCTCGGCACAGGACCCCCTAGTGAGGAGGACTAAGAAATATAATATTTTATACTTAATTTCACATTGCATTTTGTATGTAAAATTTTTTTTATATAGTCGCTATAATAAAAAAAAAAAAATATATATATATATTAGTAGAATGGGATATCTGGGGAAAAAATGTACAAGTCCGCTTCACGGATAATATGAAAAATCCTTTTTTTAATTAAAAGACAATCAAGTATGATATTTGTCGGAAGTATCAACATTATAAAATAAATACTTGTCAAAATAAAAACAGAGGTAAATAATTCGAGTTATTCCCGGTACTACTGGTACTGGGTTGACATGAAGATGCGGAGGCTGCGCTTCATCAACATTTAGATATACATCCTAGGTTTTGAAGTGTTTGTATAGCAAGCAGGGTTTGTCTTACGGGTGTGTGTAATTATTCTAATATCTTTCTTTCCATGTTCTCCTGTTATAAATACAACTTTAAACTTGTCAATAATGCATTTACTTGATAACATGAATAAATTATTTTTTTATCTGGCAATAATATATTTTCTATAATTTGGAGCATTGATTGTCTATGAAATGTAATATAAATGTGAATATGGTGTGGTGCAGTTCATATATTGCGTAAGTAAATTAATTTTAACAAAATTAAAATGTAAAATGCATATTTTTTCGTCTCACCCAGCATAAATCCTTACTTTTCGTAAAAATAACTGAAATATGCCGTATTAACCGAGAAGCGAAGTAAGACAAGTTTAATAATATTTTTGATAAATTGTTTAAAAAAGTTACCAATTCTTCATACCGATTTTCAATCAGTTTTATCAGACATGTCACATATTTTTAAATCACCTATAAAATAATATTGTATCAAACGTATTTGCGGCACGTTCTTTGGATAAACGTACGAACAGGTACATTGTGTGCAGTCGGTTTTCCGAAGTTGGAAGTGGTCGGGGCGTGTGCTACGGAAGGGACAGTGGAAATTAATTTTCTCTCTAGGAAATGGCTGTGAATGGACTTTTGTAAATGAATTTCTGGTCAGAGAATATTCTTATACCTTTTTAAAGCTGTGGTATATTGTGGAATATTGCAGCAATTGATCTAATTTTGCAATGCTACGTGAGTAAACGAAAGAAAAAAATATTTATTTCAAAGGGTAGATTTTATCAATAGTTTATCAAATTCTTATACTTATACTTCGGAGAGATATTATTAACAGTTAATCAAATTCTTATATCTTAAATAAATAGATCTTATTAACATTAAATCAAATTCTTATATTTTATACTTCGAATAGATTTTATTAACAGTTAATCAAATTCTTATATCTTATACTTCAGATAGATCTTATTAACAGTTAATCAAATTCTTATATCTTATACTTCGGATAGATCTTATTAACAGTTAATCAAATTCTTACATCTTATACTTCGGAGAGATATTATTAACAGTTAATCAAATTCTTACATCTTATACTTCGGAGTATTAACAGTTAATCAAATTCTTACATCTTATACTTCGGAGAGATATTATTAACAGTTAATCAAATTCTTACATCTTATACTTCGGGTAGATATTATTAACAGTTAATCAAATTCTTATATCTTATACGAATATATCTTATTAAAATTAAATCAAATTCTTATATTTTATACTTCGAATAGATCTTATTAACAGTTAATCATATTCTTATATACTATACCTCGGATAGATCTTATAAATAGTTAATCAAATTCAATTTTTTATGAAAAAAACTCTCTTTTTATAACTTTTCAAAGTTATTCCCATCAATGCAATATATCACTGAAGAAGAAAACAATAATTATCTAAACAAAAATATGAAGGAGAACTAGACACAGAAAAAAATAATGGTCGCAACTGGGACTCGAACCCAAACCTCTCGTCTAACCGGGACGTGCGCGTTAAACAATTTCGCTTTTGCCACCTTCTGTCAAACCGTCGTATTTGTCAATCTCATATTTAAAATTTTAGAATTAACAATATTATCTTCAACCAATTATTTTTCCATATTACGAGCAACTACCCTTTTTTATTGGAAACAATCATTCTAAGAATTGGTTTGTCACCTGGATAGCGTCTCGGATAAATGTATCCGAATTTATTCATTTGGAACTCCTGAGTTTTTATAAAAGTCTAAGTAAATATTCAATTTTTTATGAGAAAAACTTTATTTTTATAACTTTTGAAGGTTATTCCCATGAATGTAATATATCGCTGAAGAAAAAGATAACAATAATAAAAATAAATCAAATTCTTACATCTTATACTTCGGTTAGATATTATTAGCAGTTAATCAAATTCTTATATCTTATACTTCGGATAGATATTATTAACAGTTAATCAAATTCTTATATCTTATACTTCGGATAGATATTATTAACAGTTAATCAAATTCTTATATCTTATACTTCGGATAGATATTATTAACAGTTAATCAAATTCTTATAACTTATACTTCGGATAGATATTATTAACAGTTAATCAAATTCTTATATCTTATACTTCGGATAGATATTATTAACAGTTAATCAAATTCTTATATCTTATACTTCGGATAGATATTATTAACAGTTAATCAACTTCTTATATCTTATACTTCGGATAGATATTATTAACAGTTAATCAAATTCTTAAATCTTATACTTCGGATAGATATTATTAACAGTTAATCAAATTCTTAAATCTTATACTTCGGATAGATATTATTAACAGTTAATCAAATTCTTATATCTTAAATTTTGGATAGATCTCATTAACAGTTAATCAAATTCCCTGGACAAAAATTGTAAATATAATAAAATGGGATAAAAACAATAAAGACAATCTGTAAAGTTAGGTTATATTAGGTAAGATTAGGTTAGTGTGATGTCCAATGTATGCAGGCAATACTGGGCCCTTTATCTCCAGTATTCCTCTAGGATGACTTCAAGGTTTAATATTATAAACACGTAGTACTTTGATACACGGAAACTGTTTATTAGAATATAATAGAACAATGTTGGCTGTAAGCCGTCTGACAAGAAAGATGCGGTAAAGTTAGGTAAGGTTAGGTTAGGTTAGGTAAGGTTAGGTTATGTTAGGTTTGAGTAGATATTTTGTTGGGTTTTGTCCGTAGGATATTTTGTCGTGGATATTTTGTCACGCGATGAAAAATCGCAGAACCGTATTTATGTGTGCATAATTTATTAGCAAAAAAGCTTCTTACTTTTTATTTCGTACATGACTCCTTCGAGAATATTTTCCTTGCAGCATTACCTTCCCAGGAAAGACAGAAAAGCTTGAATTTTTATTTCAGTATTCATTTCAAAGACCACCTCGGAATATTCAGAGTTAATACGAGTAAGTTAATTTAATGGTGTTTCGTGGGAAGAATTTTGAAAAGCTCATTATTTTTAGACACAACAAAATTACTGTACTTACTTTCAGTCGAAAGCTTTTTTCATGTCACGCAATGAAATTACGTGTTAATTTGAACCCACTTCAGAAAATTGTATTTTTTTTAAATCGCTGTAGAAAGTAATTCTTGGAGAGTGCAGAAAAATATTTTATTTGTTATTTTAGTCAACATGAAAACATGGCGTAAATGTCTGAGATGTATATATTTTTTTAAATCCTTAATTTATTATCTTTTTATAAGTGTGATACAATACATATATGTTCATAATTTCAAAATGCGTAAGCACAGTAAAAATAGTGTAATTTATTTATATTTATTTATATTTTTAAAAAGTAGTAAAACCTCAAACTGTAATATTTAATTACACGAACACAATATTAGTAAACTCAATCGAAAATCTGAAGACAGGAAAATCAGAAAAAGATATTGGCACCTCTAGGACTCGAACCCAACCTTCTTTAAGAATTTAAGTTCCTTAAAAAACACACCAAAACCTCGTACCTTTTTACTTCTCAAAACTTCCTCCCCTTTCATTTTCCCATGAAGACTCTCCACACATCATCCCCAAAGATGAAATAGGCCCTGAGGGAAATTTTTTTTAACAGGAAGTTGTGTAGTTTTTTTTTATCTGTCTAATCAGATTTAGTCACTGTACATGGCTAATTTCCATTTCAAACAAAAACGTTTTGATTCGAAATGGTGGTTTTCCACTAGGGCGATACTAAGAGGACCTACCACTCTCGGTAAGAAGGATGTCATAATAGGCCACTTGCACATTTAAAAAAAAAATCGGTTTAGGCAAATATTATAAGACACTCGGTATTTCTTATTTGTTTTTATTGTATTTTTGAAACCATGGCGATTTTTTGAAAATTTCAATCTGAAAAATCGGACCATTCTTTATAAACCGGAAAGCCGGATTATACTTTTATGGGTGCGAAAAACCAATAATTACATAGGTTTTAGATTTTCACGGCCAAAAGTATTTTTGTTATTTGTTTTTGGGGTGTTATGCCGTGTTGCGCTACCTCCTTATTTAGCCAACGTTCCGGACAGCGTTGCAGGATCCATCTGTCGGATCTGCCCCGATGAGCCGAAAATCATTTAAACAAACCGTCTGTATAACATCTGTCAAAACGACAAACCAAAATATTTCAATTCAAATTCTGACGTTGCGTTAAGTTATTTAAAAATGGATTCGTGTAACCACCGTACGAAAGTACCTGTGAAGTACCTGTAAGGAAGTTCGCAGACAATAAAGCAAGTGAATTTTATACTTCTCCACACCAAAGTCAACCTTCCTACTCCGAACTTCGAACTCCAAAATGGCAGACATCGAACAGCTGATTCGGTGCTGTATCTTATCAGTTACTTACAATTGTGCAGGCGTTGCTTCGGTTTCCATAAAATTGATTTCGATTCGTAAAGCTAAAAAAAATTTGAATTTTGAACAATTTTTTCCGCTACAATAACATTTTTACCACTCTCCCGTAATAACATAACGCAGACTGATGTGTTAGGCCAAATCGTCCAAACGATTGCAGTTGGAAGTTGGCCCCAGTGTGGCCGTACCATTGCACAGTGGGCCAGCGCTCAAGGGAGAGCGGTTATAGCACGTTGACGTTGGCATTGGTGTCAAATTTAAAAAATCGCCGGAAATCAAAGTGTTGCAATATATATTTTTAAAAATCAGTGTGGAATTTTATAAAATTAATTGAATATAAAATGATGAATGAAACAATTTAACTTTGTTAGAACCACTTTTATATTTGAGTTAATCCGACCGGTTTCAGAACGACCGTTCCTTCTTCAGAGCAAATTTATACTGTATTTATATACATGAAACAATTTAACTTTGTTTAAACCACTTTTATATTTGAGTAAATCCGACCGGTTTCAGAACGACTGTTCCTTCTTTAGGTATAGTATAAATTTGCTCTGAAGAAGGAACGGTCGTTCTGAAACCGGTCGGATTAACTCAAATATAAAAGTGGTTCAAACTTTGTGGTTATAATGGATAACCACAAAGTTATAGCTACATTCAGAAGTATTAATTGAATATTATCGGAGACGGAATATTTTCATGTAGTGACGTCACGAACCCCAAAAAAAGAGATTTATTTGTTTAAAAAAAACAAAAACTATAAAATTCTAATTTTTTTTAGTAACATTTTCGTAATCTTAGTAAAAAAAAACTAAAACTATTTTTTCCAAGCCATTATATCCATGCAAGTGGCCTATTAATATTCAAAACAACCACATTAACATCCCATTGTTAATTTTGAGTATATATCAGTAAATATTTTCTTTTTTAGTTTAGGTTACATTATAAAACCCCAATTTTTTTTTATATTACACTTGTTTTCTCTTGTTTATGTTTATTTGAAGTGTTTCGTTCCTGTGAACACCTTAAGAATTATTTACATGTCACTCGCGGAATCAATTTTAAGATATGGATTAACCACTTGGGGACATTCTTGCAAAACAAATTTAAATTACGCACAATCAATACAAAATTCTATCGTTAAATTACTAGTTAAAAAAAATATTTTTTCGCAGAGACGAAACATTTCACTTTTATATCAAAATTTAACAGTTTTGACGGTGCAGGCCTTATTATGGTATAAAATATTGATTCAGCACATATCTGACTCTGAGTATAAGAGGAAAGTTGAACATGGGCACAATACTAGGTTCACAAAGAATGAAGGCATGCTTGTACCTAAACATAATAATAAATACGGACAGCGAACCCTTTAGTATAATGTGCCTAAAATATATAATATGCTACCTGGTAATATTAAGAAATGCGAATTTCCAAATAGAGTCAGATATTTGCTGAAAACATGGCTACTAGGTAGATATAATTTGTATTAGACGATTTAGTTTTACTATTAATGTGTAAGTTTATTGTTATTGTATAAATTAAGGTCTAAGTTGTAATCTGTAAAAAGTTGTAATAAAAATCCTGTTGACAAACTACTTAACTGTAGTTTAACGGGATATATATGAAATAAAAAAAAATAAAAAATCCCAAAATATATTTAACTTTGCTTTCCTCGTCAAATTATGTAAATGGGTCTGCAAAAAGTCGCCTCTAATGAAATAGGCAAAAAACGTAAAAGGTCAAATAGTAAGAATCAAGACCGGCTATGTTTTTTGCTGTTATCAGTTTATCTTTCGATGAGATTGTGGGTTTTTGCTTCGGTTTGATATTCTATCAAGGAAGAAGGGGATGAATAGGGGAGTAGAAGAGAGATGAGTAGGAGGTGGGTCGCTTTGGCTATTACAGTTTTGTATTGTATATGATAGATCGATTCGTGCAAACGAAAGAAGCTATGAAATGCAATGACGTTATATAAATAGACTTGAATAGTCTCACAAACTCAAGATATAAAGTGGCAAATAATCAACACTCTTCTGTTTTCAGCGATTTTCAATAATTTCTTAATTCAAAAGTTATTCATGTACGATAAAGTTAGACGCTTAAAAGAATATGTGCATATGGATGAAACAAACGATAGAACGCGGGCGGCAATTTCGTATTCAAAATTCAAAAGTTCCGTCGAATATTGTGTCAAGGCCGACTAAAGTAGGAGGCCTGGGCACCAGTCGAATTTTGAGGTGTCAAATTTTCAACCTATATTGAACAACGATAGTTTGCAAATGGCGTTGATTGTTATTGTATTTGTTGTTTCTGCTGATTGTATGTTGGTTTACCACAGCAAGTAACTAAAGAATCATTAGATTATGATTATAAAAAGTAAATTTTACTTAGTGACGGCATCGACTTTGTAATTTGGCTGTTGCGCATCCAGACCTGTACTTAAGTAGATAAAATCTTTGGGCGGAAAGCAATTGTATTATTTATATAATCGACAATAATAAGTAATTTGTATGTATTTACAAATGAAATGTTATTCTTTCGCTTTTACTACTGTTTACCGTGTAATGAAAACATTTTCTGATCACACGGGAAGGAATTTTGGCGCTTTTTAATGCAATTTACTAACTGGTAGGAGGCGACCTTACTCGACGTGTGGCAGTTTAGTACTAAAGTACTAGAAATCGAGTACTCTACAATTGTCTTGTTGTTGGCTACCCATTTTGATATTTTTACCACGCGTCTTCAGAATATAACGTCATTGATGAAATGTGAGTGCGTGGTTAGTTCGACTCTCTTTGTTATTCGGCTTTTGTTATACAATAAACTTTGGGCAATATAGTGTATTGTTTAAATGTTTTATCCAGGGCTGACAGCCTACAGACCTTGCCCACGTCTGTAAACTGGATGCGTGTTTAAGTATGTGCGTAGGTGTTTAAATAATAACTCTTGATATTAACGCGAGTCAAAATATATTTACAACGGGAACTTTATGTTACAATTATTTGTATAAGTTTAATATTATTCTTGCTTAGAGATAAAGCAGATAGAGAGGGCGAACACTAGAACCGGAATGAATTTGCAAATGAAAATTGCGCTGTAACGCACCTAGTTGGAGAGTGGTGACCACAGTGCAAAAATGATATTTTATGGCTGTTCGCTGCCTCGCTATAAAACTTTTAACAGAAATACCCCTCCTTCGGCCGAGACGGCCTCCGTTGTTTATTTATTTATTTAATACAAACGGCATAAGTATGCCATAAACAGTAATTACACGTCACAAATTCATATTCAAAATATTAGTAATGGTAAAACAGTGTATGTATAACAGTTAATTGTGACGATACATTGGGAAGTGACACCAGAGATACATTTACATGCAAAAATCTATAATAGAAATAAAATTAATAGTGACTAAAAAAATATGATAGCATAGCCGTCTTGTACCTCTGTTCCGTGCAGTTAAATAGATCTATCACATCTGCATATCTATTAGTAACTTCATGCAACCTAGGTAAAAGTGAGTGTTTCGTATACTCAGTCCGATTATTGTTACATTTAAAAAGGATTTTAGAACGAGTGGTTCTCGTGGGAATATGAAATTCAATGAGCTTAGTTAGATCAAGACTGTCTATTCTACCATTTACAATTTTGAACATTAATATTAAGTCTGATATAATTCTTCGATCTGACAGTCTTAGTAAATTTAATTCTTTCATCAAGTAATTATAATTTATGTTTTCAATGGGAATACCGAGGTTAAAACTAATATGTCTTAAGAATTTGTGTTGAATTTTTTCGATTGAATCTGAATGTATTTTAAAATGGGGGGACCAGATCGAGGAGTTATATTCGACTTGACTACGTACTAAGGATGTATACAAAATTTTTAAAGTTGAAATATTCTTGAAACCTCTGGAATTTCTAAGAACGAAGCCAAGCATTTTGATACCTTTATTATAGATTGAGTTTATATGGGATATGAAGTTTAATTTAGAGTCGAAAGTTATGCCCAAGTCACTAATTTCTTCGACAGAGGTAAGGGTAGAGTTGTTAGGTTCATAAGGATGAATAATTGGTTGACTTATTCTGTAAAAACTTATTGAATAACACTACTTATTTATGTTCAGATAAAGTTTGTTAATAGAGCACCAACTAATTGTTGAGGTATAAGGCTCTTGACTAGCAATCCAAAGGTCGAGGGATCGCATCCCGGCGTGGGAAAATAAATTTTATATGATCAATTTGTGTTATTTTACAATTTGGGAGGCGGGAACCAATTATTGGATAATGAAAAGCTCTGCTATAGGTCACCCCAAATGGATTGCTACGTTTAGTGACTTTGCAGGGGTGCCCGGGTTCATGGAGTGATGTTTGTCCGGGTCTTGGCGGTGGATGCGTTTGCCAACCAGCTGCGTGGCAGGCCGGATCGGGAGAGAGTGGTTGAGGAAGTCCCTTTGACTTCTCCAGCCGTACTCTCTTGGAACATCGCCTTGCACTGCAGTGGGAGGGTTGGATTTATACGTCCGCCACTCCTGAAAACACCGACATCCAGATTCCTACGCACCCCTAATACCACTTCCTCTCATTCCTTTTCTAAAAATACCCTCCTCATAGCATCCACAAAGATGACATAGGTTCTGAGGGGAACTATTTTCTTCAGGGCCTCCTATCGTATCGCCCTGGTGTAGGACCACCATTCAGAATTGATACATTGCTACTTGGCCGTTCTGAATAGATCTGAATAGCCAGAAACTTCCCCATCTTCCACTTCCCCATATTCTTCCCCTCTCCACTATCTTCAGCCTCACAATTTACCCCAATTGGGGATACCATAGTCTCTCTACCTCCAGACGGGAGCAGCTGGGACTCTTGTGAGGTATTCACATAAAAAAGTGGTTCTGAATTTCTGACCGGTGATAAATATAAATGTGATTTACTAACTAACTAACCATCATGCTATTTCCCCGCAGGGGTAGGCAGAAAGGACGGACCGCCAAACAACTCGGTCTTGGCACACACCCCTTGCCTCATTTACATTCATGCATCGTCTCTTATATGCTCTTCTATTATTCTGACTCTTGACATGGCCCGACTCAAGTATCTGATTCACTCGATCTTCTCGACTTCTTCTACCATTCACATTTTGTGTCATATTATATTCTCCTTACCCTCCTTTCCTCGTTCAGTCGCCCAACGTACCCAAACCATCTGAGCGTCCCTTTCGTAATTTTTGGTTTACTCTTTTCTTTGTTACCTATAATGATTTAAATTTTTGGTTTTGTTTAATTGATTTATATAGGGCGTCTCTCCCACATAAGTTTTAGTTTAATTTAACATCTGAAAAATGTATTATTTGGTTGATGCATTTCAAAAATTAAATAAAAACATCCATGCTTACATGACGCTAAAAAATGCAAAGTTGAAATTTATTTATTTATTTTATTTTAAATGCACATTTACAGCTATACATAACCAATAATTAACATACATTTTTTTTATTAAGTAATAATAGCGTTTTTAAATTGATGAATATTTAGTTTAAAAATATCTATATCAGGGGGCAGGAAATTTAGTAAAAGAATCATTTTTCCGAGCGGCATTACTAATGGTAAGTTAGTTCTGCATCTCGGAACAACAAAAGTTCTGTGTTTGCGCGCTCTTGTGAAGTTGTCGAGGACATAAAACTCAAATTTTTGTAATATATCGGGAAAACAGATGTTACCGTTTAAAAGTTTATATGCTGTTGTCAGCAAAGCAGTTTTCCTTCTTTCGGCGAGGCTATTAATACCCAGCATGCCGGACAAAAAGGCTGATGGATATAACCAGGGATAATATCCGAAGTCTCTAAAATATAAGCAATCTTCCGAACAGGCCCTCCATTGATATGCTTGGTGTAACCCTAAGTGACCAGCTCAGGTATGGGGGCTCCATCGAAGCCAGAGTAAAGTTAGCCTCCCAAAAACTGGGCGTACTGTACAGGGCCCGCAGATACTTTAATAGTACACAACTGCTAACCCTGTACAAATCGCAAGTGCGCCCCACGGTTGAATTTGGCAGCCACCTCTGGTCTGGAGCTCCAAAATACCTGAAAAATACCCTCGACTCTGTGCAGAAACGGGCGGTCCGTTTGATAGATTCTCCCATCTTAACAGACGGATTGCAATCTTTAGAGCACAGGCGTCGGGTGGGAATGCTATCCTTGTTCTACCGGTATTACAATGGAAGATGCTCCGAGGAACTAGCATCATTGATCCCTTCGGCACCGGTGCATAGTCGGGAAACACGCCAAACGCGTGCCCAACATTTGTACACAGTTGACATTTGTCACATGAGAACGGGTCGTTTCTTTGACTCGTTCTTGTGTTCAACAGCACGGCTGTGGAATGATTTGCCGGCCTCGGTGTTTCCTCCTTCCTACAACATGGGTCTCTTCAAGACCAATGTTCATTCCTTCCTCTCCTCAAAAAGACCCTCCACACAGCATCCCAGATGACATAGGCCCTGAGGGAAATTATTTTCCTCAGGGCCTCCTGTGTGGAGTTAATGTAAAAAATATATATATATATAAATATCTCAGAAACTTCTTTTGCACTTTCTCAATCATTTGAGAGTATGTTAAATCCACTGGTCCCCATATTACTGAACCACTTTCCAAAATGCTACGTACTAAACTATAGTATAGCAAACGAATCGCGGCTGAGCTGCAAAAGTGTCTGGAGTTGCTTAGCACAAATCCTAGCATTCTTAGAGCTTTGCTGCATATCGTTTCTATGTGGACGTGAAATGTTAGGTGCGCATCAAATGTGATTCCCAAATCTCTCAAAATAACGATGTGCTGAAGAGACGAATAAGCCATTTTGTAGTTATAGTAAATAGTTTTGTTCGCCTTGGTGTAGCACATGATAGAGCATTTCTTAATATTAAATCTTAATGTAAAATTACCTCAGAATAGGACGTAGAATCTTTTCACTTTGGAAAGTGTCTCTAACTTTTGGATGAAGTGCATTTTAATTTTAAGTATACTAAACTTTCAACCTTCTTATGTTGTCATTCCAGCAATTTAAACAACTTGTCACTTTGGTTGGCCAAAGTTCTAACTTCACTTCACATCGTTCTGATAAATGAGTTGTCAAAGTTTATAAAAACGATTTCTCATTATCTGTATAAACATATAATAATAATAATAATAACGTAGTATTTATATAGCGCAGTTTTGTGATGTTTTACTTCAAGTGCGCTTAATTATAATAAATTTAAAATTAACAAATAAAAATTAATTAAATAATGTGAAATAACGAATATACAAAAATATACAAAGAAATTCCTAAAGAACAATATTAACAACAATAGTGAGTGCTGTTTTGGCACAGGACAATATATGTATAATGATAAACCATCACGGTGCCATTCAACAAGAATCATTTAAACTAAATTATATAGAACAGGAGGCAGTTAACATTTAGAAATAATACAAATTCAGAGTGCACATAAAACTATAGTTAAGAGGTAATCGAAACCAAACAATTACCAGAAACTTGAGGAACATGGCTTATTATAGTAGATTGAAAAGGAGTTAAAATTCATGAAAGGTATGATTTTTTAAATAAGTTTGTTTTTAAAGCTCTTTTGAATTCAGCCAAGTTCTGGATATTAGTAAGAGCTGAGGGAAGTTTGTTCCAAATGAGCGGGCCAGTTACACGAAAAGATCGATCATAGTAAACGGCTCGATTTGACCTAGAAAGTTCGATTAAACAATTAGTAACATCTCGATCTGCTGACCTTAGAGTAAGCTGCCTATCGCTTAAGTTTTGTCGGACACATAGTTCCGATATATAGGCTGGCGCCATTCCTTGCAATGCTTTGAAGGTCATTAAGCAGATCTTGAACTCTATTCTTTCAGGGCATCGAAGCCAATGAAGATCCTTTAGAAGCGGGGTTATACGGCAATACTTAGATTCACCAAAAATCATTCTCGCCGCAGCATTAAAAACGGACTGGATTCTATTGAATTGTTTTTTAGGCAAGCCAGCATACGCACTATTACAATAGTCCATACGTGAGACAACGAACGAATTTATGAGTGACTTTGCTCCATCAGAGGGAAGGCAACGCCTGATTGATTTTATCTGCCTTAGATGGAAAAAGCCTGAACTTACAGATTTTGAAATTTGTGATTCAAGAGAAAGACTATTGTCTATAGTGAAACCTAGAAACTTTATTTCTGTAGAAGGGATTATATCTGTGCCCTGAATATGGATTGGATAAGAGTCCATGAGGGCTTGCCTTCCAGGAGAAGCTATCCAAATAAATTCCGTCTTGGTCGGATTAAGTTTGAGTTTATTGACAGACATCCAACTTGAGACTGTGTTAATAAAACTAACCACCTCGTTTTTAAGGACGTCTTTTTCATCCGGGGAACAAAATTTGAAAATGAAACGATCGTCTGCATAGCCTTGTGATTCAAAGCCAGCTGATTGAATGAGTTTCTCGATGCGATTCGTATAGAGAATGAAAAGAATGGGACCCAAGACAGAACCCTGGGGAACTCCACATTCTATGGGAGTTTCAGGTGAAGTAGAATTATTGAAAATTACTGAGGCTACTCGTCCAGACAGGTATGATTTCATCCATTGGAGAACATCACCTCGAACGCCAAATTCGGTTTCAAGCACATTTAATAAAATACTATGATCTACCGTGTCAAATGCCGCACTCATGTCAAGAACAGATACCAAACCCAACTTACCTGCTTCCATCCCGATGATCAAGTCTGAAATTAACCGCAGAAGAACAGTTTCCGTTGAATGAAACTGTCGATAAGCGGATTGATTTTTGGCAAATAGACCGGCGGAGTTCAAGTACCCCACCAATTGTTTGGCAACGATTTTCTCAAGCAGTTTAGAAAGGAATGGTAGATTGGATATTGCCCTGTAATTATCCGTATTGTCAGTATATATCTTAATATATACCTAAAACAAATTCGGGTTAGTTACACCACTAACCCGACATTGTTTATAACTCAAGAACGGCTGGACCGATTTTTATGATCGTTGATTTATTGGATTTTTCTCCGCCCCGAATAGCAGAAAAGCTATTAAGGCTCTGCAACCGGGCCCGAAAAGAAGAAGATGGAGAGATACGAAATTACGAATGTTAGAGGAGAGCGCTCACGTTTACTGCGACAAAATCGATGCGAAAATTGCGAAAATGTTTAATAAAACACGACTCGTTTAAAATAGAGCAAAAATCTCGCCGGCATTATCTTAAACAGCATTTAAAGAAACACTGATACGTACAACTTATAAAATAACTGAAACAAACGTGTTAATAATAATTTTTGGAGCATACTAAAATTACATTACATTACATTTAGTAAAAATTTGGTACGTTTATTATTTAAATAAAAAATAAAAAAAAAACTTTTCTTTTTCTTTTTTTGTTACAGAATAAATTTTCTGGCATTTTTATTAATGTATATTAAATTTAAAAAATTAAAATGAACATTTTGTAATAATTTTTTTTTTATTTTGCATTCTCACCAGCATTTAGTTCCTTAGAACGGGCAATCTGCCTAGCTAGGAACTAATATCGACCCACAAGACATAATAACACTTGTACACATTTTACAGTTATTTTTCTATGTTATTATTATGTTATTTTTGCCATACAAATCTATCAAATGTAATGTTATAAATAAATAAAATAAATAAATAAATACTTTGCGATTTTTTTCTATCGAGGGAATTTTATATAATTTGCGTTTCGGCGCGGGCGAAGTCTTTTTTTTTTACATTAACTCCACACAGGAGGCCATGAGGAAAATAATTTCCCTCAGGGCCTATGTCATCTGGGATGCTGTGTGGAGGGTCTTTTTGAGGAGAGGAAGGAATGAACATTGGTCTTGAAGAGACCTATGTTGTAGGAAGGAGGAAACACAGAGGCCGGCAAATCATTCCACAGCCGAGCTGTTGAACATAAGAACGAGTCGAAGAAACGACCCGTTCTCATGTGACAAACTGACAAATTTCAACCGTGTACAAATGTTGGGCACGCGTTTGGCGTGTTTCCCGACTATGCAAGAACGGTAGAACAAGGATAGCATTGCCACCCGACGCCTGTGCTCTAAGGATTGCAATCCGTCTGTTAAGATGGGAGAATCTATCAAACGGATCGCCCGTTTCTGTACAGAGTCGAGGGTATTTTTCAGGTATTTTGGAGCTCCAGACCAGAGGTGGCTGCCAAATTCAACCGTGGGGCGCACTTGCGATTTGTACAGGGTTAGCAGAAGTGCACTATTAAAGTATGTGCGGGCCCTATACAGTACGCCCAGTTTCTGGGAGGCTACCTTTACTCTGGCTTCGATGGAGCTCCCATACCTGAGCTGGTCACTTAGGCTTACACCAAGCATATCAATGGAGGGCCTGTTCGGAAGATTGCTTCCGTTGAAAGAGACTAGATTTTCATTTCAATCCCTTTTAGACGTAATTAGACAAGATTGGGTCTTTGAAACATTAAATTCAACGAGATTATTTTTACCCCAAGAGAAAACACTCTCGAGGTAACTGTCCATTCTTTGCTTCAAAGCCCTACGAGCTGTTGGAGTTTGTGAG
This sequence comes from Limnephilus rhombicus, assembly GCA_929108145.2. Taxonomy (NCBI): domain Eukaryota; kingdom Metazoa; phylum Arthropoda; class Insecta; order Trichoptera; family Limnephilidae; genus Limnephilus; species Limnephilus rhombicus. The sequence goes on from OV815297.1 coordinate 35,173,474, forward strand.
CCCTTTGGGGGCTTGTCAAACAAAAAGCTATCACGAACTGTACTGTCACCCGCATAACAGTGAATTGGTGCACATGACAAAAGGTCATTGATGAGCAAAAAAGTCGGAGACAGAACCGAGTGTGAGGAAGAGGTGAAACCATCGACTACCGTCTGAATCGACCTCTCCCTCAAGAAGTCGGCAATCCAAGTACACAAGGATGCGGAAAGTCCGTAAGAATGCAGTTTGTTGACAAGTCCTCGGTGCCAAACCCGGTCAAAGGCCTTGGAGATGTCCAGTGCAACCGTTTGGGTCTCACCGAAAGCGACTAGATATTATCTTCAAGAATAACATATATTTTTTTAAGAGCTTTAAAACTTACCGTGTTTAAGGGAAATATGTAATAAATCGGTACAAATCCGGGTTGCTGGCCCTTAAAACATCGGAAACATTCACGAAAATTGAAGAAAATTCTTTACCTCATGCATTTTGTATGGAACGAATTTTCATCTTTTGAAAGAGCTGCAAGCAATATTGTCATAAGCATAATATTGAATAGTGCGTGAATTCCAAAATTGCTGATTGTTTTGCTTTTGTTCTCAAATATATAATGATGCCCCTCTTTCTTACACACTAAATGTCAACATTTGAAGATGAGACCAACGGTGAACGTATGTCTGCACCCCTCCAAAGGAAAAATACAATAGTTATAATAAATTTCCTTCACACGTACAAAGAAAATGAAACGAAATTCCCTTAAGTAAGTTGATCTAAAGTTGATCTAGTAAGAAAATCTCTGATACTGACAAAAATCAAACACAGACAGTTGCGCATCGATAATTGCTTAATTGTGTAATTTTAAACTTTATAAAAAACCTGAATTTAATTCAGTTAATAAGTTCATACAACTGTTATTGATTATTAGGCAGTACGAAGTTTTCCGGGTCAGCTAGTATGTAAATAATATCTATTTACGTATTTCTGATTTTGGGATTGAATCTTGTCTATAGTGAAACATGGTTTAATATTTCTTAAATTAAATGAAGACAATATTAGCGAAACTTAATAAAAAATAAGGAAACAGAAAAATCAGAAAAAGATATCTGCACCTCTGGGACTCGAACCCAGGACCTTTCGCTTTCCGGGCAAATGCGCTAACCACTGCGCCAAGGTGTCGATATCCGATTCGGTCATCTTTAACCGTATCATACTTAGACTAAGAACCACTCACATTATGATACGTTTTCACATCTGCCCTGATGATGGACACTGTAACGCTGTCAGAAACGTTGGCTAAAGAAGGAGGTAACGCAACAAGGCATAACATCCCCAAAAAAATAACGAAAACACCCACATTATCTTCATTTTTCCTAACGTATATTTTATTGGCTGCTATCTTTATGTATGATGTACTACTTCTACTGGACACTGACTCCCTGGTTATTCCTCCCCACCCCTCATATATTTTTCCTTCCCAGAATTTCCTCTCCTTCCTTTCTTTAAAAAGACCCTCCACAAAGCATTCCCTAAGATGATATAGACCCTAAGGAAAATTATTTTCCTTAGGGCTTCCTGTGTGGAGCTAACGTAAAATAAACTTATTCATTGGCGATCTGCAGTCACGCATGAGAAATTACTGAAAGTTATCCTATCAATCCTCATCGGCCGACCGTGATAGGGGATCTGATATAAAAGATATCCTATCATTAGCTATATACAGCAAGTCAGCAAATACCTTTATTACGGGTAACAAAATACATAAATTTGCTCATAGTTAATGATACATAAAATTGAAGTACCTGAGCAGATTTATTTATGAATTTATAACCGAACGTAGATTTTGCAACCCCTATTCTGGGGTTCATGGCACGTAACCATTATTTGAACCCCTAAATACAATCACAAAGGCGGGAGGTGAAATTGATTAACGATGTAGTTTTAACCAGCGTCACTTTTTTAACGCAGTACATATTTTTTATTACATTTTTATTACATGGGAGGCCCTGAGGAAAATAATTTCCCACAGGGCCTATCTCATCTGAGATGCTGCAGAGTCTTTTTGAGGAGAGGAAGGAATGAGCATTGGTCTTGTAGAGACCCATGTTGTAGGAAGGAGGAATCGTTCCACAGCCGAGCTGTTGAAAATAAGAACGAGTTGAATAAGCGACCCGATCTCATGTGACAAATGTCAACCGTGTACATATGTTGGGCACGCGTTTGGCGTGTTTCCCGACTATGCACCGGTACCGAAGGGATCAATAACGTTAGTTCCTCGGAGCATCTTCCATTGTAATACCGGTAGATCAAGGGTAGAATTCTCACCCGACACCTGTGATCTAAAGATTGTAATCCGTATGTTAAGATGAGAGAATCTATCAAACGGACCGCCCGTTTTTGCACAGAGTCGAGGGTATTTTTTAGATATTGTGGATCTCTTTTTTTTCAGAGGTGGCTGCCAAATTCAATTGTGGGGCGCACTTGTGATTTGTACAGGGTTAGCAGTGTACTATTAAATTATCTGCGGGCCCTGTACAGTACGCTCAGTTTTTGGGAGGATAACTTTACTCTGGCTTCGATGGAGCCCCCATACCTGAAATTACTTTGAATTTATCTTTTGATGCAAATTTTATAATGCCAGAGTTCAATGTTTTATATATATAAACCTTTGCAGGCGTGCGCACAACAAATCAACAAAGTTTCATCGCAATCGGATGAATTGTGTAGGAAATAATTAGGGAAAAACAAAGAAATATTCTACAATAAAAAAACAATAAAAAACACATAAATTTGTTTAAGACCACTTTTATTTTAAAACACTCTACCGGTTTCAGAAGCACCCTTCCTTCGTCAGGAGAATATTATAACTAAACTATGATATTAGGTAAATATGATGTTAGGTGTTTGAGTGGGAGGTGAGCAAAGGGGTGGGGGTAATTGCGGGATTTCCGGAAAGAAGAGAGCCTTTAATAGGAAAAATATTTAGAATGGGGCTGAAAGATATATTAATTTGGTTATTCAAAATACTAGCATTATTATTTAGGGATTTTCTGATTTCTAGTGCTTCTAAATTATCTAATTTTTTGCTTTTATTGTTACAGTGAAGAATTTTAACCCCTGTGTCCTTATTAAAAGTGTGATCTGTAGAAATTAGGTGATTAGTAAACTCTGAAAAATTATTTAACTTCTGAAACCGGTAGAGTGTTTTAAAATAAAAGTGGTCTTAAACAAATTTATGTGTTTTTTATTGTAAATTATGGCGAGCCACAAAGTTTGTGCTTTTTACCAATATGTAAAGAAATATTCATTTACATATGTATTTTTTTACATTGGCTCCACACACGAGACCCTTAGGAAAATAATTCATTTTTTTTAAAGAAAAGGTAGAAAATAAAGTTCTGGGAATGAAATAGGTATAAGGGATGGGTAGGAATCTGGGTTATTTTACAATTTATTTTACATGTAAAAGCCATCAAGGCGTAAACAAATAAACAAATTCGTATATATGGATTATGGAACAACAAATTATTGTAAAATTGCAAGTGTCCGACCGAAACAGGACTTTCTACCTAAGCCGAAACCGAATCTTCAGTAGCTGTCTCAGTTTCGGCCGAAACCTAAACCGAAAACGAACCTTTTTTAGACATGTTAAAAATCTTTTGTTTACTGAAATTTAGCTTATTTTTTACACTTATACAAACAGTCAACATGTGTTAAATGAAATTAAAAACAATAATTGAAGTATCTGAAAAAAATAAATTATTTTGATATTACCAAAAATTAGAACAAAAATTTGTCAGTAATCAACACTTATGTACAAAGGAAGAACCTCATTAACTGAGTATTTTAATTTAAATTGCGTTTACAATCACAACATTCTTAAGACTACATTTAACATTTATTGAGATCTTTTTCAGAATTTCAGTGCGGCCGAAAGTTCGGCTGAAAATCTGCCGAAACCGAAACTGATGCCGAAACTAGATTTTTTTGCCGAAACTTGCCGAAACCGAAACCGAAACCGAACCTTCGGACGGACTCTAAAAATTGCTTCCTTTCTACTGTAGTTATATTAGGTCACATTACAAAAACCTGCTGCTACATGAAAAGGTTGTAAGTATACTGGATAGATAATATACCCCTTCAAATATAAATGTCATTCTAGTAGACATAAATGAAAACCAATGTCGCCACTGACTTTTGTAACTTTTGCAAATTAGACCGAGAAAATCCAATAATATTGCATACTCTATCTCTTCCTGGCGTGTAATCGCTATCCCATTTGATTTTGAATTCGTACTGAGAAACCGAATTTTTGAAAAATTGAGCAAAAAATGGTCAGACTTTTAAATCACGAAACACGCCTACAGTGAATAAATGTCTTTGTATTGGTAGCTAATAAAGTCACACCAACTAAAAAATTACAAGTGTGCAATTCACACGCGGTAGAAGTTAAACCTTTAGAAAACTAAAGTAGACAATAGTGGAGAGGCTACGAAGCACTACACAAAGAGGAGACCGAATATAGAGCAAATTCGTACTACTAGAGTTAGCTCTGGTGTGAACTTTATGGCAATTCAAACTAAATCTTCTTTGCGTCAAAGAAATTATTTTTTATCAGGCTCCACTTATATTTAACCTTTCCTGATCTGTAATGCGTAAATACTACACATTGCTTCTAATAACTTTTATATCTCTATAAATATAATGAATTCTGGATTCAGATTTTAGGTATTCCTCCGTTATACATTTACACACTGAATTAAAAAAATAGTATTTTAAATAATTAGCAAATTTAATTCAAAATCAGAGATATTTTGCTAAATATCGGGAATAAACCACAAACACAATCAACCGTGTGCCAGTGTGGACCGTGATACGCGAAGAGTGTGCGGGGGGAGATGACACGCTATGTGACGTCTCGCTCTACTTTGCTATACGGGAACACGAGAAATAGAGACCGCCGTGTTGTGTTTCGACCGTCGATACCTACGACCGCGTAGTAGCTAAACATACATAGCTGTATGTATGTATTGGGTAGCAGCCCAGCGCCCAGCGCCTCAATCGTTCGCGGGCAATCCTTTGAGATGGTCTCCTCGCCCGTTTTTTGAGCAACGGACGATGGTTTTTTCATGTTTTCAGCAATTAAATTACAATTATTATCACTTGTAACACAAATTACGAAAAACAAAAGCGATTAGCTATGAATGTTCATATATTTCCGATATAAAATCGATGATTTTAACACGTGAATTGATTACACAGCACCGGAGCGCGCGTATTTTTTTTGCACAGTAAGGGAAAGGTTAATAGCCTTCCAGAACATATTATAAGTCATCCTTAATTCCTTGAGCACTTTTAAAAAGACTGTTAAGTTATTTGTGTTAGCTGAGGATTGCCAATTGTTTTTCTCTACTTTATCCTTTCTAAATTAATATCATATTATTTTGTCTTAACTTTTTTTTCATCTTTCTCATTTAATTCTTTCAAAATAAACATATTTTTCTAAAATTCAAATCTCAACATTATGGTCACCCAACATGTTTATTTTGTAATGTACTGTCGCCTTCAGCTTAGTAGGTACTCATCGTAATTATAATCTGTAAGAAACATACAACAATATTGTTCTTCAATAACTATATTAATTTTGTGTTATTTTATTTAATCGTAGTGGTTACGCCCATACACATACCTACACATACGCATACGTACATAGCACGCATACATACTGTCACTGCTTGGGATTGGTACTAATATTGTTGCGAATTCCTTTCCAACCCATCCCTATTGCCTATCCGTCAATTTTACTCAGTCTGTAATAAACTCCCGCCGCAACATATAGCCATTGTGCTCCGCTATCTGTGAACCGCTATTAAAATAACTCCGCTGTGTACTATCAAAATAACAAAATTCACGCCTATTGCTGTTTTGTGCCTGTTGGATGGGACAGAAAGCAGACGAGTGCGTTGCCAGCCTACAAGTTCTTTCATCCTTTTGGTGAGTCCTTTCCTTTCTATGCAACATGTGGTTTTTACCATTTCAGGCAGTGATAGTAACACAAAATCAAGGTCCTTCGCCAGTTATTCTTTACACAAACGTATCAATCCACTCTACACAATCATAAATCTCATTCACGTAGAGTTGTTAACCTCAACACAGGATTGACCTAGTGAGGTTATAAACTGAATTGTAAACATTAGACCTAGGTACCATGTAATGAAACAAATAAATGAATAAATAAATAAATAAAATACTATCTCCTTCTCTCGCAGGTTAAATACTATAGATGTACGTGTTTGTCTCTTTTTAACGTCGCTATTTTTCGTTCATCGATTTTTTAAAATCACAGCGGAGTTAAAGAAGTTTTCACTTATTTCTCTTTTACGTACTATCCAATCCCAATTTCTTTTTCAGAACATCAACTTTCCTGATATAGCGGGAATGATTTCAGAAACACAACCTGCAGGTTGTATAACTCTTGTTCAACAGCAAACTCAACTGCCCACAGCCAATCTGATAATGGAATTATAAAGTAAAAGGAGTGAGTAAAGGGGATAGGAGAAAGGACAAAGGATTGTTGGAAGAAAAGCGTACAGAAAAATAAATCGATTTATATATGTGGGTGTTAGATTTCTGTAATAAAGCCTTATTCACACAATGAGTAAATTATTGTGGTGCAAAGCAATTTTCACAACTCTGATTTTTAACGGAATCTCGTATTTTACCTAAATGGCTTCTATAAACTTTCTACATGGAGAAAAATGTATTCCTAATTTATTAAGAACTAGTTTGTTCCCAGCATGCGTTGCTACGCCATATTCAAAGAAATAAATTGGTTCTCCCTGCATATCCCTTCCCGTGCGTCCCCTTTCCCCTCCCACGCCCCTTCCCCTTCAGCGCTACCCCTTTCCATCTTCCCCGCCTTCCCTCACCCCTCTCCCGGTTCCCCGTTCCACCAACTGTTAACCCACCGTTACATAAATTCAGTCCCGGTTCATTCAGTGTACAAACAGCTCGCGTGCCATCTATATCAATTTTTTTATTCAAATTTTCACTTTTCATATGTTACAAATTTTCATTTTTGTAAAGTGTAAGAACAATCAATTAAATTTGGTACCCATTTAAAATATCTATAATTTTAAAAAAATTCACAGACGAATCTTTCCTTTAAAGAAAAACAGCTGCTTGCTAAATTCATATTCATCAAACGCGCGAACTGTCAAATGTGCGAAGTTAAAATAGTCGTTAAGTTTTCTGAAATTATCCAATTTTCTGCGCAATTTTATTAATTTTTCTTTCCGTAAGAACCTTCTACAAAGTATTAGAAAACTTTCATAAAAAAGATGAATGAAATAGGTAAAGTCGTTCTGAAGTTACAGCGTGACCAAGGGAAACAGGGAATCATTTTCATATACATAGATTTTCTTCAAATTATAGAAAATTCCGGATAAAAACGGGATTGCAGGTATTATTGATTGCGAATGAATTAACTACAATTTTCGTAATTCACTTAATAAACATTTACTTTACTTGAACCTGCTACATATAAAATGCCAACTCATATACTTAAAACAAAATAAAAAAACGAGTGTGCTTTAGAACACACGACTGAAGTAAAACTTCACTAACTTTTATCTCCCTCTCAACTTCCGTTCGCCTCGCCCGACCCTTCGCCTCGCCCGATCACACTTTTCATAACGCTCTCGTCACGCATTCACCACCTTACTCCCCAAGGCAAGCGTGCGTAAAGGCCCGACCGTTCGCCTTGCTCAATCACACTTTTCGTAACGCTCTCGTTACGCATTCACCAGCTTACTTCCCAGGTCAAACGTGCTTAAAAAATTTTTACTTCAAAAACAAATCATAAAGAGAGAGCAACTAAATATAAACAATCAAACAAAAGGTACGATTTTAGATTTTCACGGCAAAAATTGGTCAGTTATGACGTTGTGTCCCTTTTCACGAATGTGCCTCTGGAAGACTCCATGACAATGCTCAGAGAGATCTACGAGGAAGACATTTGTAAACTTTTTGAACACTGCCTTAAAACGGGATATTTTGCATTCCAGGGTGAACTTTTTGAACAAGTGGGAGTTGCGATGGGCAGTCCGTTGTCATCAGTACTCGCCAATTTCTTTATGGAGAAGTTTGAGGAAGTGGCACTCGACAGAGCTTCGGCTGTTCCTAAAGTATGGTGGCGGTATGTCGACGATGTCTTCGCCATCTGGCCTCATGGAACAGAGAAACTGAACGAATTTCTGGACCATCTCAACTCACTCCACGTTAAAATTAAGTTCCCAATGGGGCTGAAAAATGACTCTAAGATCCTACCTTTTCTAGATGTAGAGGTGATGCGAAAAGAAGATGGTAGTCTAGGACACACAGTGTATAGAAAACCAACTCATACAAATCGGTATCTACATGCTGATTCCCATCACCACCCAGCGCAGAAGAGAGGACTTATCCACACATTGGTGACCCGAGCGACCAGAATATGTGAAGAAACAAAAATCGGAGCAGAACTTACAAAACTGACCGATGCACTGGAGCGTAACTGTTACCCAGCAAGGCAGACAAGGCAAATCATAAGAGCCAAATCTGCCCCAAACGAAGACAGAATTGAACAAGAGTCTATTGAAAAAAGAAAGCATCAAGACTGTCTTCGAAACCACGACAAAAATACGAGACTTTTTGAGGCCTGCAAAGACCAAGTTTCCTCTGGAAACAGATGGACTATATAAACTCAGCTGTTCCGGATGTGATAAGGTCTATGTGGGCCAGACAGAGCGGACGATCTCCAAAAGGATATCGGAACACTTTCGAGCATGTAAACTTGGCCACCCTGACAAATCGGCAATCGCAGAGCATTTAATGGAAACCGGCCATTACTTTGGATTTGTTCCCGAAGTGCTGGGAAGACCGAAAACTCATAGAGCACGCCTGATTACGGAGGCAATTGAAATTCACAAAAATCCTATAAATATTAATAGAGACGACGGAGCTAAACTCAATAGTTCTTGGTATCCGGTAATTGACGGTTACATCAAGGCTAAACGCAAAAGAACATGTTGAAGTATATTGTAGCGCCAGCTCGTAGAGGAGTGAGCTGGCGACACGGTATCGCTCCTAAGTAGATAAGTACTAACATCACCCCTAACTATTACACATCTGCCCTGATGATGGACACTGCAACGCTGTCCGAAACGTTGGCTAAAGAAGGAGGTAGCGCAACACGGCATAATACCTCAAAAACTAATAACAAAATCAAACAAAACTTTAAAGGGATCTTCTGCGTGGCTCTTTAATTAATGAAGACAATATTAACGAAACTGAATCGAAAATCTGAAAAACAAAAGTCAGAACATAGGTCCTTGGTTCGAGTACCAGATGATTTTTCTTTTTCAGATTTTCGATTGTGTTTCGCTAATGACAGGCGTTTTGGCCTCAAATCCGAAATTAATTTTGTATGAAAAGGGCCGCGCAGCAGTTATCCTTAAAATTCTTCATTTGGTTGAAAATCCGTGTTAAAAATGTAAGCGTCACATCTACTTAAAGTTTAAACGTGAGACAGCTTGCTTCTCACGAAAAAACGTCTATCGCTCGATGTAAATGGCCAAGTGCCAACTCTAGCGCAATAAAAGTCTCGGCGCCGACAATTTGCCTCCCTTGCGAATCGGACTGAACCGCGCAAAAGAAGCAAAACTTACTAATCACGTTTGTGTAACTGAGACAGTGCAATAGTAGTTACAAGAGTGGGTGTAGGGTGCGAGGTATGGGTGGGGTAGGGTTGATGAGGGGGGTGAAGGAGCGAGGAGGAGGCTACATCCCTGTAATTATCTTTTAATTAAACTCTCTCCCTGTCTGCGCTCTAAACTACGCCCTAATAGATCGATCCAGAATGAGGGATAACGTAAGAAAACAGCGCATGTCCAAAATGCAAAAAAAATATATTTATCCGCTGAAGCGATAACACGAAATATATAAATTTACCTCGATTGCTCAAGATTTCCCACCAGCTATTTTTTTCAATTTTTCGTCAACATTATAAAAATCATACCTGCGAATTTTAACATTAAGACTTAATAAAATTATTATTGTGCTACGTAGCCAATAAATTTGAGCATTTTTTTCATATTTGTAGGATTTATAAAAAAAATATAAAAAAATTGTAATGTTTATAACTGCGCAAATCCTGCACGTTTTTTACTTGAAACTCTCGTGAAAGGTACTTATTCGAGTCAAAATAGATTTTTTTCGATTTCTGTATGTTGTTTGTGGTATTAGTGATAATGAAAGGTACATATCTACAGAAAAGGGACAATTTTATCCGAAAACAGCTGATCGAAAATTCGATGGAAAAAATATTTTAAATATTTATTTAATAAAATAAAATACTGTTTTGTTTAAAACCACGAGATTTATTAATTTATGAACCAACCGGTTTCGCTTTATTAAAGCTTCATCAGGGTAAAAATTAATTATTAATTTATGAACCGACCGGTTTCGCTTTATTAAAGCTTCATCATGGTACAAATTAATTTGTATTAATTAATAAATCTCGTGGTTTTAAACAAAAAAGTATTTTATTTTATTAAATATGTCAAACCACAAAGTGATTGCTCTCTACAATAAATTTATTTTTAACATCGTTCTAAAATAGTCTACGAAGTTCGGATTTGCGACATCTGTGGTCATAATAGATAAAGCATTTCAATAGTATCGTTTTAAAATAAATGGCTGGCCAAGAAAATGTTTTAAATAATTACAATAAATGTTTTACGAATGGTAGGAAAATGTGGTCCATTTTTGGACCGCTATCAATCGCAGAAAAATAAAAGTGGTTCATTTTTTGGTCAAAATCGCTCCAGTGGATTTGTTTGATTTATAATTAAAAAAATTAACTAACTAGGCAAAGAAGAACGACCGCCAAACGATTCGGTCTTGGCACCACTCCGTGCCTCGTTCACATTCATATATCGTCTCATGCATGCTCTTCTATTATTCTGACTCTTGACATGGCCCGACTCTGATTCACTCGATCGTGCCATGTCTTCCTCGGACGTTCCGGTCTTCTTCTACCATTCACATTTGCGTCATATAATATTTTTACATTTCTTTCCTCGTTCATTCGCTCCACATCTGAGTATCCCTTTCTTTACCTTACAAATTACGCTCACATCAGCCTTGCATGATTTGCGGATGTCTACGTTTCTCACGCGATCATACATGGTTTTACCATACATACGGCTCAGGGATTTTATTTCTAGTATAGAAATAGGGATTTAATTTCTAGTGTAGAAATAAAATACAGCATTCATTCTACTTTCATCCTTCCTCTGCCAATTCCATGCCTCACTGCCATACTTCAGTACCAGATGATGATTTCTTTACAGACTAAAGTGTGATAGAAAAATATTTTTAATGCTTTTAGTTGAAAAAAAATGTCATCGGACAGCAAAATGACATGTACATTTTTTACTCCAAATATGCTCAGGAATCGCTGGTTACAATCCCTCGGGTACGTCCTGTTACACCCTGTATAAATAATTTGTACCGTTTTGCTCGTTGGTCGTTATTGTAACACCGGATTAATTTTCAATAAAATACTGGGTTTTTGAATCGAACACAGTCGTGCTCTTTGGCCACTAATCTTTTGAATTTCGATTGCATTATTTGGCAAGAGATGGCGCCATGTCCATTTGTAAATGATTTGTGAGGCGATTAATTAATATCAACGATTGTAACTACACTAGATGTGCTATCCAATAAAATTTATTTACAGACAGTTTTACGTACAGTTTTACTACCAAATTTGACGGGCTGATGGGGTTTGTCCTTGGCGGTGGATGTGTCTGCCTACCAGCTGCGTGGCAGGCCGGATAGGGAGAGACTTGTTAAGGGAGACCTTTTGACATCTTTAGCAGGACTCTCTCGGAACATCAGTGTGAGGCATGGTGTCATACCTCAGTCACTCCTGGAAATCTCTCTCATATCTTTTTACTTCCCAAAACTTAATTACCTTCCGTTCCTAAAAGATTATCCACACAGCTTCTCCAAAGATGACATAGGGTTGAGGAGAATTATTTTGCTCAGGGCTTCCTGTGCGGAGCTAATGTAAAAAAAGCCGAAATACTTTTTTTACGTAAGTTTTGGCAATCTACTTAAAAACCTTCCAGGAAAGAAAGGCTGGTACACGCGAGTAAATTATAATTCTTCTTGGTTAAAGAGAGGGTGAGGTATTTCTACACTAATCTGCTAGGCGCTTCCAAAGTTTTGTGAACTTTGCATTACATTTTATATGGGTGGATATTTATTAATGTACCTCCAAAATAAAATTGTTTATTTGTTAAGTTATTTTCCTGTAGCCGTTTCTCTTCGTGTGTTTGAATTTTTCTTTTTGTGTCTCTCTGCACAGGAAGATGTTTTAAAAACTCCTACGATATTAGTTTTACTTCAGTCACCTATCCAAAAATTCAGATATCATGTTATAACTGGAGGAAAATCGATCCTGATTGCTGACTTTTATGTATTTGTATCTCACATTTATTACACGACAATAATCTCTACCCGAAGGGTAAAATATGAGGATAGTGAACCACGCAACACAAGCAGCCCTAACCAGCAAATAACCAAGAATAATATTAGAATGTTTGCCTTTCTGTCAGCAGCTGGTAGAAGGCACTAGAATACCAGTGTTGCCATACTAAAAATAATGTTTTTTGGCGGTTGTGTGTTGTGCGTAGGTATTGTCCGCAATGAATTCATTATACATGTGTTTGTTTTATTAATGACCTCCTCACTAAGGTTTTCTGTTTTGACTTTGTCATGTTGGTGCTAAATCATATTTGTGTCATTTATTTGACTCTTTGTCGTTTGTTGATCTCGTATTAATGAGTGTTGATTTCCTCTATTTCATGTAGATATGAAGACCTCATCTTCTAGTTGGTCGATTTCTTTTTCTTCATGTTCTTTGGTCGTAGATTATTGTGATGGTGTTATAAATTTTATGATTTCCTTATCTTCATTTTTCCTTAGCCAAATGATGATGTTGTTTTAATTTCATTTCGAAAGGCATTATGTTGTTTTGTTGAATAGAATTTATGGGTTTTCTGGCCCAAAAGGCGTGCTTAATTTTGAAATATTTTAAATGTCAGTAGCTTTATGGTTTTGGTCCTTGTGGTGGAGGTGTGTTGCTAAGTAAGGTAGGTAATAATTTTTGGATATTTTAGAATTTCTGGATAATTTTGTTACATAGGACGTTGCGTTGTCAAGTAAACAGGAAACTAGTTAGAATTTCAATTATGATCCATCGGGTTAGAACAGCCAATCGAATTAAATTACTTTTTTATTTGATCGTTGCCTTGTTGCCAAGGTAGAGAAGACTGCTCCACATCTTGCGGTCCTGCGCTGTATGGAAAACCAAGGATGTTGACCGTTGCGATGTTCTTCCTTTACTTTTCCTGCCAAACACTTTGCTAGTGACCGATAGCTTCTCCAGGATCGAATTCTCAGTTTAGCGAGCAACGTATCCAAATTATCTATCAATAACTTGTGGATAGACAATTGACGGCATATTATGGATGCCGAGCTCTTCCAGAGTTGATATATTAGTGAGCCTGGCTGTACTTGCAATTTTTATCTAGCACCACATTTCGAGAGCATCTATATTATGGTTTAATTCGTCGGCTTTAACGGCCGTTGTTCCCAATCCTACTGATCAATTGTTGAGCCGAAATTATGGCTCAACGCACCTGAAATACACAAATACGCTGTTCCCAACGCAACTTTTCGACCAACATTCGACGAAATGGGCGAGTCTCATATCGATAGTCATCGTTGGTTCTATGTCACTATACATCTTTTGCATTTTGCTCATGGCGCTTTACACCACGTTTCACAGCTTCTTTTCACTTATTAGCTTCCTTTGTCAATTGTTCGTATGATAGACGAATTAAATTGCTTTTTAAGACCCGAGAACCTTTAATCAAAATTACATGCTGTGTATGAATCAAACAAGGATTACCTGGGACAATCTAAGGCAATCGAAACCTCGGCTGCATTACAGCTTATTAGGTGTCAGGTATCTGCTAATAACTGCAGCGAGGTGCGCGCAAATTAAACAACAGTGTCGAATAACAAAACCGATGTGAAAGGCTCGCATGGCGTGTAATTGGTTTTAAGCCAGGCTTCTCTCATTTCAGCAATTATTAATAAATTACATCAACTGTGGAAATATAATAATAATACCAAGTAAATGAAATGAACACATCTTCTATAGAACAGCTAATACATTTAGTATAATAATTGAGCCAAAAAACGAAGTTAGTAGTCCAGAGTGGAGCGCTTGTACCTACCCTGATGTATGGCAGTAAGGCATGGAACTGGCAGAGAAAGGATGAAAGTAAACTGAATGCTGTTGAAAAAAGATCCCTGAGGCGTTAGTCAGATAAAACCATGTACAATCGGATGAGAATGTGGATATTCGCAAAGAATTCAAGGCTGATGGAAGGTAATGAGTAAAATTACGGTTTGGACATGTAGAGCGAATGAACGAAGAGAGGAGAATAAAGATAATATACAATGATACAAAGATGAATTGTAAAAGAAATCCGGGATGCCCGAGGAAGATATGGCATGATCAAGTAAATCAGATACTTGAGTCAGGCCATGTCAAGAGTTAGAATAATAGAAGAGTTTGCATGAGACAATGTTTAAATGTGAATGAGGCGAAGAGTGGGTGCCAAGCCTTTTTTTGGCGGTTCGTCCTCTTTGCTTACCCCTGCGGGGAAATGGCATGATGGTTAGTTAGTTAGTTTTGCCATATTTTGTTATTAGCGTTAATCCATTACATAAATACACATTTCCACCACAATCCACGCATCTGCCCTGATAATGGACACTGTAACTCTATTCAAAATGTTGGTTAACGTGGGATAAAGCCCACACGGCATAATAACCCAAAAACAAATCACGAAAATCTCAAATCGTATCTGATTCCATTCTACATTTTCACAATCGATATACAGGGTGTTAAGGGACGTACTTGATTTACTTTAACCAGTGATTCCTGACATTATTTGGAGTAAAAAATGTAAATGAAAGTATTTTTTTTTTTTCAAAATTTTTTTCTTCAAAATCAAACAAAAAAAAAATTCATCCGCACGTCGTCACTGGTCACTCAGCCGGGTGTCTGACGAACCCCTTACCCCGCCTCCAACTGTTCAACAACTACAATTTTTTTATGTTTTTGTAGAAAAAAAAAAACATCAAAAATGTCACCGGAGACCAAAATTTCATTTACATTTTTTACTCCAAATAATGTCAGGAATCACTGGTTAAAGTAAGTCAAGTACGTCCCTTAACACCCTGTAGATACAAACTGGCTAACAAAAATCTAGGCATCCCATATTTCGATTAGTAAAAAAGTCTCCGTAAAACCAATATTCCAAAGAGTAATTTCTTTCAACGTGAATTCGTTATTGCAATTTTCGCCCCTTTCGGCTATTCTGGGTCAAAAGGCTATTTGATATAGTTTTTCATTGTGTTCCGACGGCATCTGGTTTACACACACACACAACACACACGCACACTTGTTCTCGTGTGTAGTGTAATGGGATTGCAAAAAAATTAATAAAGTACCCCACTAAAAAGAATAAAAACCGCAAATACGTTTTCTCTCAAGTTTCTGGGTTAGATACTTCATTTATGGCATATTCCGGGAATACCACAAGGATCTACATTACGACCCAGCGTAAACTACGTTCATACTTGGAACAAGATAAAAGTTTGAAGAGTAAGTTTGGGAAATGTGTTTGTGAATTAAGGGAGGGAAGAAGAAATAATGTTTTCTGATAAGGTCATTGACCGAGGTATGATTCCAATAAAATCAGTTATTGAACGACTGAACGCAGTAGTTACAAATAAAAAGTTATCAAACTAAGCGAGGCTATCTGTTCAGATTGGAGTTTTGATACCTAGCTTGAAAAATTGGAGGAAAGAAAGAAATGAAAAGGAAGTAAACAAATTATTATTATTATTTGAGGCACAATGAGGTTATTTAGAGGCACTGTTGAAAACCGGCTGCATTCCAGGAGATGTACTGAATTGTAGCTGAGCTACCTTTTCATCAATAGAATCAATGATAAAAGAACAAAATGCTTTTTATTGTAAAAAATATATTGATGAATAAACGTTTTTATTATTATAATTTTAGCGCCGCATCCGCGCTAAAAAAGATGAAGATGGAGAGATAATATGTAATTACGAATGTTAAAGGAGCGCGCTAATATTTAAAGCGATAAAGTCGATGCGAAATTTGTGATAATGTTTAATAAAATACGACTCGTTTAAAATAGAGCAAAAATCTCGTGAAAGGCATCTTTAGTGTCATTTAAAGAAACATTGCAAATTTTTTTTACAACTATAACTTAAAATAACTGAAACAAACGTGTTTATAATAATTTTCGGAGCATACTTTGCGATTATTTCTATCGAGGGAATTTTATATAATTTGCGTTTCAGCGTGGAATGCATCTAGATATTATCTTCAAAAGTAACATATTTTTTTAAGAGCTTAAAAACTGCAAATGTTTGAGGGAGATATGTAAGAAATCGGGTATACAAATTGACGAAGAGTTAACTTGAAAAATATAAGGAAATACTCCGTAGCAGAGGTGTAAGGCTCATGATTTGCAATCCGAAGGTCACGGGATCGAATCACAATTAATTAATTTAATAATAATATAGGTGTATTTGCGGCACGTTCCAGAGCGGAAGCTCTCAGTATCGCTCTGGTGTAAGACCACCAGAATTGAAACGTTGCTTAAAATGGCTGTAGCCGTGTTTGGTGACCAGATCTGAATAGCCAGATGCTTCCTCACCTTCCTCTACCCCATCTTCCTTCCCTTCCCACTATCTTTAGCCTCACAACCTACCCCGATTGGGGATGCTATAGTCTCACTGGCTCCAGACGGGATAAAATGAGACTTTGATGAGGTATTCACATAACGAATAAAAAAGTCCAATGAAGGGCCTCCATTTGGGAGGCGCCTACGGGTACTGCCGACCCGAGGAACATTTATTGGATAACCAACAACTCTACCATAGGTCACCCCAAATGGTGACTTGGTGCCCAGGTTCATGGGGTAAGGTTTTTATCTAGGCGATGCGGCGCGGCGGATGCGTTTTCTTACCTACTGTGTGAGGCGGGTCGGATCAAGAGACAGGTTGAGGGAGACCTTTTGACCTCCGCAATCGGACTCTATCAATGTCACTCCTTGACACATTGACTCCCTGATTCCTACCTACCCCTCACATCTCTCCTTCATTTCCCTTAAACGACCCTTCACTCAACATTCCTAAGGATGACATAGGCCCTGATGGAAATTATTATATTTTTGAGAGCCTCCTGTTTGGAGGTAATGTCAATATGGGAGGCGGGTATGGGTATGGAGGCGGGTATGGAGGTGGTTTATTGGATAACCAACACCTCTGCCATAGGTCACCCCAAGTGGTTCGCTACGTTTGGTGACTTAGTAGGCGTGCCCGAGTTCATGAGGTGAGGTTTGTCCAGGTCTTGCTGGCCGATACGTCTGCCCACCTGCTGCGTGTTGGGCAGGATCGAGAGAGACTGGTTGAGGGAGATCTTTTACCCTCCAGCCAGTGTCTCTCCACCCATCGCCTTGCACCTCAATTGAAGGGATGGATTCATATGTCCGTCACTCCTGGACACACTAAACCCCAGATTCCTACCCAACCCTTATACCTATTTCCTTCCCAAAACTTCCTCTCTTCCCTTCCCTTAAAAAAAACCCTCCACACAGCATCCCCTAAGATGACAGGCCCTGAGGGAAATTATTTTCCTCATGGCCTCCTGTGAAGATCTGATGTAAAAAATAAATAATATCTGTTTTATTAAATGAAGACAATATTAGCGAAACTCAATCGAAAATCTGGAAACAGAAAAATTAGAAAAAGATATTGCCAATGCTAATGCCATGCAAGCAGAAGGTCCTGGGTTCGAGCCCCACATTTAAACAATTAAATAATAATAATATTTTTTTTTTTAAATTTATAAACTAACGTTTAGACAAGATTTTTATGCATAGCACAAAGGGTAACAATTATTACAAGCAATAATTTTCAGCCTGAAACACTCATTTACATTGAAAAATCTTCCGAGAAAAGATACTTGCCGCCAACGGGACTTGAACCCGTGTCCTTCCGATTGCCGGTCGAATGCTCTGACCACTGAGCTATGGGGGCTTATCAAATACCACTAATGAAACACTAGTATATATATTGAATGAAACACTAGTATATATTGAATTATTTGGCGGGTATTTGATAAGCCCCCATAGCTCAGTGGTCAGAGCATTCGACCGACAATCGGAAGGACACGGGTTCAAGTCCCGTTGGCGGCAAGTATCTTTTCTCGGAAGATTTTTCAATGTAAATGAGTGTTTCAGGCTGACAATTATTGCTTGTAATAATTGTTAATTAAATAATACATTTGAGGTTTTACTCATAAATTCGAAAAATATTAATATTTAGGTATGTCTTAAAAATTATCATTTTATTTCGCTTTGATTTAACATTTAGATTTAGTTATTGAAAGTTAATATTAAAATCGATGTTGTGAGATTTTTGAAACATGTTAACAACTTCTGAAATCTAAGTATCGGTCCTTACTTCATAACATTCTGTAAACTTAAGCCAAGGTAATCCGCCTTCTGGGTAAATTTAATCCCCGTATTATGGTTGTTAAACTCCTAACTTATAATTTGATCGTATTAAATGGTACTTGCTTACAAACTATTCTAGATTAGTACTAAATGGTGATGAAATTAGTTTTTCGCCTAAAGTAGTGTATTAGAATTTTTAGTAATCAAAGCTATAATTGAATAAGAAAATAGCACTAAAAAATCTTAAAGAAAATATGATAAGAAAAAACACAGAAAAAAATGGAAAAATTGGGCAAAGACTAACTAACTAACCATCACGCCGTTTCCCCGCAGGGGTGGGTAGGCAGAGAGGACGGACCGCCAAACAACTCGATCTTGGCACACACTCTTTGCCTCGCTCACATTCATACATCGTCTCATTCATGCTCTTCTATTATTCCGACTCTTCACATGGCCCTACTCAAGTATCTGATTCACTTGATTGTGCCATGTCTTCCTCGGGCGTCCCCGACTTCTTCTACCATTCACATTTGCGTCGTATATTCTTCTTACACTACTTTCTTCATTCATTCGCTCTGTGGGTCCCTTTCTTAATCTTACTCATTATGCTTTTATCAGCCTTACATTATTGGCGGATATCCACGTTTCTCACACGATCATACATTGTTTTATCACACATACGTCTCAAGGATCCCATTTGAACAGCATTCAGTTTACTTTCATCCTTCCTCTGCCAGTTCCACGTCTCACTGGCATACATTAGGGTAGGTACCAGGACTCCATTGTGGACTGCTAGCTTCGCTTCTTTTGATAGATTTTTATTAGCGCCAACGGCATTCAGTCCTTCATTAATGGATTTACCGGCATTCTTTTGGGCAAAGACAATATTGTTAATTCTAAATTTGAAATATGAATTTGATTTTTTGTTTGTTTTTTTTTACATTAGCCCCACACGGGAGGCCCTGAGTAAAATAATTTCCTTCGGAGTCTGTATCATCTTTGGGGATGCTGAATGGAACTTTTTTATTAAAGGAAAAACGGGAAATTCTAGGAAGAAAAGTGTATGAAGGGTGGGTTGGGTTGGGGTGAGTGTGTTTAGGAGTGACGTACTTGTGAATCAATCCCTCCCCATGCGGTGCAAGACGATGATTCATGAGGGACCAGCTGGAGAGGGCAAAGAGTCTCTCCACAACGACCCCTGTTGTAAGACCATCATTGGCTTTAGCTGTTTCGGTGACCAGATCTGAATAGCCAGGTACTTCCCTACAATCCCCTTCCTCTTCTCCTTTCAATTGAGGATGCCATAGTCCCATTGCCCCCCAATCTCCCATTTACTTTTCTTTGAGGCATCACCGAGGAACCGGCTAATGGGCGCGGAAGCTGAGTGTGGTTCACGACTAGACCGAACGTCATGCGCATTCTTGCTGGGACTGCCAATCGATTGGAGAGGACTCCCAACCGTTTGCCATGCCCTTATTACTTATCTACTGTGTCTTCCTCCCAAACAGGTGCTTGTAGGATACGCTGGATACAATCACCCAGCGCTTGCCACCTCGTGGACTTTCACCAACCTGTCCCACTGTCTTGTCTATATTTTGTCATACTAACACATATTGTATCTGTATTTCCTGCTAAGCACTTGCATGCTGCTTATTAACAACGTATGCAGGGACATTGGAGGTTTAGTTTCGTTTTCAAATGTAGAGTCGTTTTTACCAAAAAAATTAGAGTCCTTGCAAGAGCCTTGAAGGGGTAACCATCTGTTACCTATACCAGGGCGGGTAAGTGGTGGGTCCTCCAATGTAGTCCCATTGCCTCCAAGCGGGAGCAGTTGGAAATGTTGTACAGTATTTACACAAAAAAACAACTGCTCCCGTCTTGAGCTATTGAGACCATGATATCCTAGTATATTAACATTAAAAAATGTATGTATAAATATATATAAAGAATGTCCCCATAGTTCAATTTCTCTACAAAAGAGATTCATTTCGTCTGGAGATTGTTACAGTAATGCCCGACTACTCCAGCTTTATTTCTAATCTACTTGTTAAACCGATTAAAATCGTAATCGAATTAATTATGTAATTTTAGTCACGATAATGAAAGCACGATCAATTAAACAAAACTGACAATAAAAGTAATTTCAAAGTTCTGCAAACGAATTAAATTAATCGACAGTTCATCCATATTAGAAACAGCTTAATTCTATTTAAAGCAAAACGTAATCATTTGAAATCTTAATTCGAAGACCATTCAATTAACAGATTCGATTAATTGACGAATATTTCTTAGAGAAAACGTATTTTCTATTGGAAACTCTGTTCGTTTTCCCATGTTTTTCGGTTGAATTAAGTCCAATCCATTGACTTTAACGATGTCGTCTGAATTCGGGAACAAGTCACGTAAAATAGTTAAAATATCCCTTGAAATAGAGACTTACAAATTCTTGGCATTTCTTTCAATGTTTATATATTCATCATTCCTAAAATATACAAGTTTATTGATATTGACTCTCGTCGTCTCGTCCCTTAATCATTTGAGGTTTTTCTGAATTTGGACTTTTTGTTTAATGTTTTGACCTGGATATAAAAAGTTTTGATATTTAACAATCTGTAAAAAAAATATTAATTTATTGTGACACTTTACGTTACGTTTCCTTGCAAGGGTAGGCAGAGAGGACGGACCGCCAAACAACTTGATCTTGGCACACACTCCTTGCCTCGTTCATATTGATACATCGTCTCATGCATGCTCTTCTATTATTCTGACTCGAGTATCTGATTCACTTGGTCTTGCCATGACTTCCTCGGGGGTCGCCGACTTCTTCTCACTCCTTTCATCACTCATTCGCTCTACGTGCCCTAACCATCTGAGCGTCCCTTTCTTAATCTTACTCATTACGTTATACGGTAAAATATAAAAAAAATTACATTAACTTCACACTGGAGGCCCCGAGGAAAACAATTTCCCTCAAGGCCATTTTTGGGGATGGTGCGTAGAGGGTCTTTTTCGGCGGTGCAAGGCAATAATTTGGGAGGCGGTTATAGGTACTGCCGCCTGGAAATCAATTATTGGATACCAACACCTTTGCCATAGGTCTCTTTCCATTTTTAAAAAGCCCCTCCACGCACCATCCTCAAAGATGACATAGGCCCTGAGGAGAATTACTTTCCTCAGGGCCTCCTGTGTGGAGCTAATGCAAAAAAAGCGATGAGTAAGTGAACCCGTCTGGAGATGTCAAACAGTCTCCCTCAACCGATCCGGCCCGCCACGCAGTAGGTGGGCAAATGCAACTTCCGCCAAAACCTCACCCCATTTTCTCGGGTACCCCTGTTAAATCACCAAACGTAGCCAACCACTTGGGATAACCTATGGCAGGGGTGTTGGTTATCCAATAAATGGTTCCCGGGGCGGCGGTATCCGTAAACGCCTCACAAATTGAAAGTAATGATAATAATTGGAACAAAGTGAAATATTTTATTTTCCGTTTTTTTTTTTTTTTTTTTTTTGCATTTTTTTTATTATTTATTTAATTACAGAATACATTTTGTACAAAAAATTGGAGTAGACCCACAAAGCTGTCATATGACAGCTTGTCTGCAGGTTCTAACAATTTAAACATTCTTAATATTATATCTAAGAAAATATTTGTAAATACATTTATAGTTTTAAGGAAACATTAGAATAGATCACATAGTAATATTGGATAATTTAACTTACACTCATAAATATATAAGATATTTCAATATACCTGCCTAATAACAAGATATGTAGGCAGCTATATTAAGATATTCAAAGATACATGGAGTTTTCACTCATTAACCATAGTTTTATCATTTTAGGACATAGTCTCTCATTTTTTTCAAGTTTTATGTTTTTATTGATTTTATTGAAAATCACTGGTATTAGATATTCAAGAGTACGGCTTCCATATTTATTTAATATTCGAGGAGTTTTTAGGCCCTTTCCTTCTCTAAATCTTGTGGTATGTTTGTGTACAAGTAGGTGTTTGTAAGGGCTTTCCCCCATATTATCCATAATAGTAGTGAACCAGTGGAGACCTTTTATTGTAAGTAAGCTCTCTGAGCCATACAGTAGTTTTAAGTTATGTCTCTGTTTGTAAATATTTGTTGTGACAATTTTTTTATTATGGCAGTTTGTAAATTTTCAATATATTTAATGTAAGTAGTGCTTGCATGTCCCCAAGTTCGAATACCATATCTAAGGATGGATTCTACCATAGAAAAATATATGAGTTTAAGAGTACAATGAGGCAAAATAAATTTTAATTTGTAAAAGTTACTAGCTAAGGATCTGAGCTGGTTACAAATTTTAGCCACTTGTTTATCCCACTTAAAATTATTATCTACAATTATACCCAGATAAGTATATTCATTTGTGAAATCTATTTTTTCACAGTCACAAACATTAATAATTCCTCTATGTATACAGTCAAAGCTATGAGCGGTTATTTTAGGAACATTCCACATTTTCAAACTTGGTGATTTTATGTACATGCATTTGGTTTTTTTTACATTAATAACTAATCCTACATCATGAGCCCATTTGAGAAGCTCGTTAAAATCTCTTTGTAATTCTTGTATAGCTATTTCAGGATTTTCATTTGATACAACAAGAGCAGTATCATCAGCAAAAATGAATCGACGAGCTTTTTTGAAAATCTTACACATAGCAATTACATATATAATATATAATTTTGGACCTAGAATTGACCCTTGCGGTACTCCCGATTTGATGTATCTTGATTTACTAATTATATTTAAAATCTTCACACTCATTTTTCTATTTGTCAAATAGTTTTTAAAGAATAAGAGGAGTTTACCCCGGATACCTATAAATTCAAGTACTTTAATTATTTGTATATGGCTAAGTGTGTCGAAAGCTTTTGAGAAATCAATAAATAGAACCAATACATGTTGTTTACAGTTTAGTTGTGAATTTATATGATTAGAAAATTTTTCGAGCAATTTATCGCAACTTTTATTTTTTTGAAAGCCATACTGGCATTCATCAATAATACTCAGATTATTTAAGTATTTATCTAAATTTATTGATATATATTTTTCTAATACTTTTTCTAATGCAGGAAGTAAGGAAATCGGCCTGTAATTGTTTATTAAAGAGTGATTTCCATTTTTAAAGATAGGCCTTACAATACTATATTTTAGTTCATCGGGAATATGGCCCGTATCAATTATTCTGTTAATTAAGTGGGCGATTATAGGACTAAGTAATTTAACATGTTTTTTCAAATCATACATACGAATTAAATCTATGCCTGGTGTCTTGGAATTTTTCATACCTCCGATAATTAATTCGATTTGCTTTGTATTTGCTCGTGGTAGATACATTGTGTGATTTAAATATTCCGGCGTGTATTCTGACGCTCGGACATCACATACATGTAATAACTTATTTACCCCCTCATCAAAAAAGTCTGCAAAATTTTCTGCCACTGCATCTTTCGATTTGGATTTTAAGAAATATTTTGATATGACTTCATCACAACCGGATTTATCTTTCCTTCCTAAAGTTTTATTAATTTCATTCCAGGTTTTTTTAATGTCTTTGAAACAGTGATTAAATTTATAGTTATAGTATAATTTTTTTGTGTTTATTATTTGTTTATTTAATTTATTTCTGTATTTTTTGAAATCGATTTCATATTTTTTGTTGTTAGGTGAGTTTTTCCATTTCCTCCAAAGAGTATCTCGTGTTTGTATATTTTCAATGAGGCTATCATTCATCCAAGTTTTTTGATAATTGCGATATTTTTTATTAAATTTTGTGATGTAACTTAGTCCATAAATATTTTTAAATTTCGATTTCATTTCTTCGTACAATACATTTGGTTCAGATAATTGTAGCATTTCATTCCAATCAGTGATTGAGATAAATAGATTAACTTTTTTTTCAGAGAGTGCAGTATAGTACTCAGTGTGCGATATGTCAGAAGTGTGTTTGCCGTAGGTAGGGAAATAAATCGTCGTTGCAATTAGGTAGTGGTCAGCTATTATTGTTTCACATACGCACGAACTGATTTCTATGGTCTCTCTCTCTCTCTTATATAGATATGGTCTAGACAAGTAGCCGTTATATAGTTTGACAAAACTGCTTCTCGTGTCACATCGTTAATAGTTTTGACCAATCCGAAGTTGGCCATTAGGTTTTCGTATTGGATTACAATCGGTTCGAGTTCATTTAAAATGTTTATGTTGGTATCGCCAAGTAATAAAATGGATTCTTTAATGTCAATACTGCCCAATACTGTATCCAGTTCATGGAGAAATAATTTTTTATTTGTGTTTGGAGGTCTATACATTGCCAATAGATGTATACGTTTATGTTTGTAAATAGAAACAGTGCCGTAAACGCATTCAAAATTAGTTGTTACTATATTTATTTTTTCGAATGTAAGATGATCCTTCACGTATACAATAATTCCGCCACCCGATCTTTTTATACGACAAAAATAGTAAGAGTTGAAACCCGATATTTTGTATAGATTTACATTATTTTCATTTATCGACGTTTCACATAGCGTTATTATGTCAATATTTCGCAAAGAACTAGAAATAGTTAGGAGGAAAGTATCAAAATGTTTTGATAAGGATCGAATGTTAAGGTTAATGGCAGTTATATTATTAATTCCTAATACATGTTTATTTGACCAATTTTCAAAGTTGTGAGTACGTTCATAATCAATTTCTGATATGTCAAAATCTCCGTTCAAATCACCCATACTGAATAATATTTAAATATGCGGGAATAGTATGTAAACATGATTGAAGATTTATAAAGGCAAATTATAAATATCAATGTTTTTATAGCAGTAAGCATTAACAATATATTCATAGTTAGATTTTGGTTTTGATCAGAACATATTTGGTTTAATAATTGACAACAATAAATATTTTTTCTGCATGTACAAGTTAACAAAGGATAGACTAACATCAACATACATTTCAATACTAGCGTGTTAACACTGTGGTTACCGGACAATAATTCATAATATAATAAAGTTAGAGAAGAAAAAAATTGCAAGGATATGAGATACTCATATTTCCTAAGTAGAAGACATATATTATTGAGCTTACCAGAAAAAGAGGTTAAGTATTTAAATAGAGTTTTGGTTAATAGCATTGAATTTTGTTTTTTAGAATAAAAATACATACAAAACATACCTAATCATAATCGATGCGACTTTGCGCGATATACATCATCTTTTTAAAGTAAGTGCAGTTTGTGTCGTTTGCTTTATGATTAGTGTTAAGGGTCATCTTGAAAGTAGTGTTTTGATATATACAGTTGCTACATTTTTCTTCTGAGTTTTTGTTCGGGCATTCCTTCCATTCGTGATCCTTAGCACAATGTAAGCAGGTCGGGCTTTTATCTTTACTCAAACATTTCAGTGCAGTGTGTCCAAATTTCAAGCAGTGGTAGCACTGCATCAGGGGGTTGGCGTCTACCACTCGTACTCTGCTGAATCCTATATTTATTTTTTCCTTTTCAATGAGGTAAGACCTCAGTGCTCCGCTGGTTTCCAGTATATAATTTGTTAGTCCATTTTGTGATTTAGGTTTAAACATTTTTATTAGTTTTATAGTGTTTTTTGTATCATAATCCATAATATCTTTGATACCATCATTTTGGGTTTTTAAAGCCTCGATTATATCTTCTTCTGTCAGATCTGCCTGTACATTTCTTACGAAAATTTTGGGGTTTTTCTTTTTTAATTCTTCGGCAACCATATTTTTTTTGAGCAATTTATTTATTTCATCCGTCAATTTTTCTGCGTGGATTTTAGTAGGGCAAGATATAATCAGTTTATTTTGAGCGGCTTTGCGAACTCCATTCACTGCAATACCTAGATTTGCTATTTTTATTTTTTTGACGATTTGATCTTTTATCGCGTCTGATGTCATATTCGTGTTTTCACTTTTTATAATCAATGAATATTTCGATTCTGGTATTTCTTTTAGTCGACTTGCATAGGTTTTTTTTTCCATATTACTCACATTTTCAATTTTTTTTTCTAATTTTTCTATTAGTTTGTTTTGCAGAGAAGCGATCTCGTTTAGAAATGAAGTTTTTTCGTGCATCCATTTTTCTTCTAGAAGTTTTATGTTTGTTTCTAGATTTGTTTTGGCCTTGGAGTCTTGTTTGGTCGATATATTTGAGATTTCAAGTTTTATGTTCTCTATTAGTTACAGTTAATGTTAAACTTTTTCATAAAAACAGCGCCTTTAAAGAGTTACGAAATGATAAGGGTTCACGAATTCATCGAAAATCAATTCATCGAAAATCAATTCATCGAAAATCAATTCATCGAAAATCAATTCATCGAAAGCAAATTCATCGAAAACGAGTTCATTGAAAACCAATTCATCGAAAATCAATTCATCGAAAACCAATTCATCGAATGATCAATTCATCGAATCGCCAATTCATCGAACAAATATATTTTGTTGATATTTGAGAGAAATGCCAAGAGGACCGAGAAGTTAAAAAAACATTGTTCAACCTAAACTAACCTAACCTAACCTAACCTAACATAACTTAACCTATTTAACCAATTTTTAAATATTTTTTTATCATCACTCTTAATGACCTTTCTGAGTTGTTTATGAGTTGGTTTCTTTATGAGTTGTCTGGTCACCGTCCCTTAGATATCCCTTTTTTGCAGTATCAGACAATCGGAAATCGAAGAGATAACCTATAAATTTTACATTGTCACTGCGAAACTGACAGTTGCTAAACACATTTAACTCAGTTAAACAGACGTTTTTGGGTATTTTATTTTGACAGCTCTAATATATACAAAAAAAAATGTTTTTCTATGAATTGGCGATTCGATGAATTGATCATTCGATGAATTGATTTTCGATGAACTCGTTTTCGATGAATTTGCTTTCGATGAATTGATTTTCGATGAACTCGTTTTCGATGAATTTGCTTTCGATGAATTGATTTTCGATGCACTCGTCGGTTACCCTCGAGTGAAAATTTGTTTTATAATATAATTCTGTCTATTTATTAAATAAGTAAGTGAAAAAATAACACCACAAAAATGTTATGAAACAAACAATCTATTATTCAGTATTAACCTTTCCAAATCGTCAGTTATTAATGTGATAATATTCTATTTTAGTTATAAAGTGGGAATCGGATCGCGGACCAATTATCGGAACCCATTGTTAGTCCTGGGATTAATGAAGATAATCCTGTAACTTTAGGGTCCACTTTTTTTGCCGTGACATTTTGTCATATTTATGAGAGATGTTTTAATTATTTTTCGAACAATTTTGAAACGATTTCAAACGATTTGTAATATTCGGTTATTTAAAAAAATGTTATACTTGTGAATTTAGGAGACGGGTAAGGATACCGCCATCCTGTAAACTATTTATTGGATAAATAATACCCCTGCTATAGGTCACCTTAAGTGATTGGCTACGATTGGTGACTTGGCATGGGTGTCCATGGTTCATGGGGCGAGGTTTGTCTAGGTCTTCGCGGCGGACGTGTTTGTCCACATATCACGTGGTAGCACGGATCAAGAGAGACTGGTTAAGAGAGACCTTTTGAACTCTCCAGCCAGATTGTCCAACCATCGTCTTGAAACACAGTGAGAGGGATGGATTCATACGTGCGTCACTCTTGGACACATTGAACCCCAGATTCTTACCCACCCATTTATACCTTTTTCCTTCCCAAATCTTCCTCTCCTTCCTTTCCCTAGGAAGACCCTCTACACAGCATCTTCAAATATGTGCATAGACCCTTAGAAAATATTCCCCAGGGCATCCTGTGGGGAGCTAATGTTAAAAAAATATATTTGGAAAGGTAAAAATCATAAAATCTAAGGATTATTTTCAAATGTCAAAATTATTGCAGTCAAAATTCTCAAGCCAATATGGGGATATTTCAAAATATTCGTGGGAAATTTCTGGATTCTTTGAAATTATCTAGAACCTAAAATTAATCCCTCTTGCCCCCTTCAAAATCGTCGGAATCACATGATGACCGTGCTCGCAAATAATGCCAACTGACCATAGATGACGAATTTAACCAATATCGTATTGACATAAGGTTTTATCAATCGACCATGCTACACCTCCTGATCTGTATATAATTTTTAAAAAATCCTTTGTATACACATTGAACGGCACACACATCAACGAAGTAGAACGTATCAGGGACCTTGGGGTTACACTAGATGTTAAATTAAATTTTATCAAACACACTGATGAGGTCATCAACAAAGCCAATAAAATGCTGGGATTTATAATTCGTATAGCAAAACCCTTCCGCAACACAAACACTCCCTTTACACCTCATATATTCGCCCGCACTTGGAACATTGTACACCAATCTGGACTCCTTTTTACCAAGCCAATATTGAAAAAATAGAAATAATAAAAAAAAAAATTTAACGAATAAATTATGAACTAACTTTAAACTTCTCAAATTACATCAAATCTATTAAATTTCACAATTTCAACTCCCTCCAAGCACGGCGTCTAATTTTTGATCAAATCTTATTGTGTAAAATTTTAAATAATGGCCTGGACTCACCAGAACTTACCATCTTATTAAATTTTCATATTCCATCAAGATCAACCCTACTTCTTATTTTTCTTTGTGTGCCGCATCAGGTCCCCCCAACGTTGGCGATCACTCTTGAGAATGTCTCTCTGTCTTGCGCTGCCCGGAATAGCTCCTCCACACTTCTAATGCCGGTCCACTCTCGTATATTACGCAGCCAAGACATTTGTCTCCTACCAGGCCCTCGGCGACCCTCTATCTTGCCTTTCAATATCAAATGGAGCAAGTGATACTTCTCCCCTCGAAGTATATGACCCAGATATGAAATTTTCCTGATTTTTATTAATGTAAGCAGTTCTCTATCTGCTCTAGCCCGCCTGAGAATTTCTGTGTTGGTGATCATGTCGGTCCATGGGACCTTGAGCATTCTCCGGTGAAGCCACATTTCAAAAGCCTCTAACCTGTTCATGGTATTTACTTTCAAGATCCATGTTTCACATCCATAGAGCAAGACCGACCACACATAACATTTTAGCATTCTCTGCCTTAGTTTTAAGATGATATTGTCATTGCAGAAGAGGGATTTCATTTTAATGAACGCAATTCTTGCTGCTTCAATTCTGCATCTAACCTCCACATCTGGGTCAAGATGTGGAGGTTAGAATACTGCCGAGAGAATACTGTGAGAATACTGAATATCCGTGAGAATACTGCCGAGGTATCTAAATCATTCCACCTTTTCGACATTGGGAGGCGGGAATGGGTACTGCCGCCCCGGGAACCTTTATTGGATAACCAACACCTCTGCCATAGGTCACCCCAAGTGGTTCGCTACATTTAGTGATTTAGCAGGGGTGTCCGGGTTTATGGGATGAGGTTTGTCTAGGTCTTGGAGGCAGATGACTAGGACATACTGAACCCCAGATTCCTACCCACCCCTTAAACCCTTTTCCTTCCCAGAACTCTCCTCTCCTTCCTTTCCTTAAAAAATCCTCCACACAGCATCCCCAAAGATGACATAGGCCCTGAGGGAAATTATTTTCCTCAGGGCCTCCTGTGTTGAGCTCATGTAAAAAAAAAAAAAATTGCAACCATTTAACTGTATCACTGATTCAGAGTGATCTAGTCGTCCAAATCAACCCTACAATCCGATTTATTTTATTTGCCCTCATTTAGAACAAATATTAGAAAAAATTCTCCAGTTCCTCAACTATTAAAAATAACCATAACTTTATTAAAAATAACTACAATTTTGAAAAAAAATACAGGGATAAATATTCTTCATATTAATCATAAAGGAAAACGCTTAAATAACTTAGAAGCCTTGGAAATAAAAAAAATATTGTCTTACAGCCCAATCATGGATATGTTACCCTACCCACCCACTCTTCATTTATTTATTTATTTATTCTTAGTACATTTACATTACAAATGTATAATATATTGTCCTCCACACTAGGAGTTCACCTGTGTTGTAGAGGACATTTTTCAGTTGTAAATTATAAGTTATAAATTGTGAATAGTAAAACAAAACCGGCGAACATACCTTGACCTCATGACGCTTTATAAAATCTGCAATAACTTTATCGACTGTCCTGACCTACGGAAACTAATAAACTTCAAAATATTACCCAGAGTAACAAGGCTTAACGACTTATTCCACATTAGCCGGACGCGTACAAATGCTGGTGTCAGGGATCCAATCAGAAGAATGTGCGAATCGTTTAATCAAAATCAAAACCTCAAAGATTCCGACTTATTTTTTGATACACGCAGTACTTTTAGTAGAAAATTGAAGGCCGTTTTCCTACAAAGTACAATACCTTAGACATTGCTTGGTTTATAATTTAGGCACCGAGAAGGATTTTACTGAATTGGCTGCCTGGAACGGCATAAATTTCTGTTGTGTTTTTTATTTTGTGATTTTGTTTAAAAAATCATACAGCTGCACAAACCAAGTTTTCAGTTATAAATTTTGTTTTAATGCATTCTTAAATGTTGAATTGTTATATTTATAAATCTAATATTACGTTTTTGGTTTCTGATTAGGTGTTATGTGAAATATAAACGAAAATTTACCTTAAAAATGCAGCCACCCGAATTATAATCACTCACAGTTTATTTATTCATTGTAATATCGAAGATTTTTTTGTTTTCACATAAATAATATACTTTTGGTAATCACATTATCAAGATTTATCTGGAGGTTTATTTACACATTGATTACAATTATTGATTTCTTACTACGCAGTCATTTTTTTCCGGTGATCACACATACACTTACGCGACACCATGTCCATATTAGATAGGGTCACCATAAGATTGTTAGGCGCGGCGGACACTTTTAATAATTAAAACTTCTGTACAGTATGATACATTTTAAAACAGGTAGTGGGGCATAAGGCAATTTCGCAGTGTGGACACCAATAACGTGTCTGAACTCGACGCTTTGGATTTCGCATTGAGTGTTTGCAAACGTAACACTCCCGGTAAACTGTTTTTCTCATCGAATTCGCAGACTGTGGAACATCCGACAGAAAATGTCTGGCAGTAAGCCTTAGCGGATATTCACCAACTCGATTAACTCTTTTTGTTGAGCCGGGAATGTGATGTTTTTGAATTAGTTGCCTTATGACTTCTAAATGAAAATCTGTTAGGCTTACTTGTTTTTTAGTTGTGTATTTATACATCGCTTGGGCATTTATTAAAACTACATCGATTGTCCGAAAAGCAATTTTTTTATACCATTTAACGGTTTTACGAACACATTGCACAAATGTTATCAACATATTCGACCTATCTACACCCCCCATATTCTTATTATAATTTACAACACAATTGGGTTTTATTATTGGATCCTTTGTTTTCCAATTCACTTTTCCTGTTTCTACCATTGAATCATTGTGTGATGTAGTGAGCATATGTACATCCCTCTTATCGTGCCATTTTATTGCAAGTAGGCATCCAGATTTCTTCCTTTCCACATCTCCTTTTTTTACATCTCCAAATGGTGGTAAACATTTTCGCGTTTTTTTAACAGTGCCACACGCATTAGTGTATTTATTGTGTAAATAACTAAATAAAAAAGGGCTCGTGTACCAGTTGTCCGTGTATACTGTGTGTCCCTTTCCTAAATAATCGGCTAATAACGAAACCACAACTTTTCCAGAAACCAACAATTGCTTCGATATGCCTTCATCCATATTTGGTATGTCTATGTTCGTTTTGGCGCCACAATAAATAACAAATTGTAGAACAAAACCGGTTTTGCAATCACATAAAACAAATAGTTTTACGCCAAATCTATGTCTTTTTGCTGGAAGATATTGTTTGATCGATAATCTTCCTTTGAATAGCACCAGCGATTCGTCAATACACAAATTCTCGAACGAATAAAAGTACTTTTTAAATTGGCCGCATACCATATCTACAAAATTTCTTATTTTGAAGGTCATATCGCCTTTTTTTTGTTTTTCGTTATCTGAAAAATGGAGCATGCTCAGAATTGACATATAGCGATCTCTTGACATGGTTTCTCCAAATTTTGGGAATGAAATCAACTTGTCCAGTGTCCAATATTGACGAATTTTCCCTTTTTTGTTTCTTGCCATAAGCATAGTAAGGGTAATAAATACGTACATCTCCTCTGTATCAACATCTTTCCATTTGTGTAAACTTGAATTTGGAGCAAATACTTTTTGTGACTTTACAGTGGTAAAATATCTATTGGTTTCGGTTGTAATGCAACCCACGACATTTGTATTTAGGAAAAGCTAAAAAAAGTCAATTTCACTACTTGTGTACATCGGGTTGGAAGTTTATTGCACTTTCCCATACTGGCGAGAAATTCATAAAATTTATATCAGTGGAGAAATGGTCGTCCAATCCAGAATTGCTAATTTCATTATCTTCGTTTTCTGATTCATCGGAACTCTCCAAATTTTCTGGAATGTAGTCTATCACTCATGGAGAACTCCGAATCGCAATCTAACACATAGTTTTCGATATCTTCGTTATCCATTTTAAAGAATTATAAACCCACTGTATACTGATATACTTGTCTGAAATTATTTAATATAATAAAACATGGACCACGAAAGAATATGCACCGCAATGAGATATTTTTAAAGTTACCGAAATAATAAATGTTCATAAATAAAATCGTAAGTTTCAAATTTCACGTAAATATCTACACGGATCTCATGAAGCCGACAAAGGACACAACTCATCTCAATCAGTTTATTATCAGCCATAAAAAGATAAGACCTCGCGAAATAATTTGCACTGTACCCTTCGATCAAATACGTCAATGACTGTACCCCAATAAACGATATCAATGTAAGCACGCTTGCTCGGTACCGGCACGCACTAACACATCGACGCGCAAGACGAGACACGAGACTGTATGCGGTCCAAAAAAGCTTCGACGTAATTTGAAAGGTTCGCTATTATGAAAAAATTAATTTAAAAAATAACTGTAAGTAAAAAGGTCTTTCTCTTTAAAGTACATGGTACAAAACATTTGATTTTATAATATGAATCTTTTACTACGAACATTTACTAGTAAATTATCTCAATATTTGGAGATGAACATGACGAATTCTCCAAACTACTAATACAGTGGGTCGGCCCACATGAGAATTTCCTTTCAACTACGTATACAGTTGGTCGGACCCTTCGGGTTAACTACCTTTCTTTTTTTTTAAATTTCTGTATGACATTATTTTTCATCTATACATATATTTGGTCTTACCATCAAAATTTTTCCAAAAACAATTTGTAAACTTTTATAAGGATATTGCGCATTTTTTTTCATCTCTCTGTTTGTAAAATAATATTTACTTATATATATACATACGTCTTTTCCGTATTTAACCGTAAAAATATTTGTATATGTTTTTATCTGCTGTCAATGTTAATTCGTGAGAAATAGTTTGGATGCAGGCGAATTCTCTATTAATTGTTTTGTATATTCTTGTCAATTGACTTCTGTATCTGTATTTTCTCCTTAATAAAAAAAAAAGAGTGTTCATAGTTAATATAAAAAAGAGAAACAATAAAAATCAAAATTCGACAAAAATTATAAATTAAAAGTTAAAAAGATTGTAGCCAGTTCCTTTTTTTTTTTTTTGTATTCAATAATATTAGTTGTTTTGTATTGTGTATAAGAAGAGAATTGTATAGTTTTATAGCCTGGTATCTGTAGTGTTTTTGTCCAAAGGATGTGTTTGTTTTTAGTATTTGTAGTTGGTGAGCATGTCTTGTTCAAGTATTGCGAGAATTTTGTGAAGTGTTAAATGTGGATAAGTTCTTGTAAAGGAAAGTAAGTATTTGTTTTGAATATAATTTTTGAATTCTCAGCACCGGGAATTTTTCGAATATGATTGAAGTGGATGTTAGTATTGGTAACTTAAGTATTACTTTTATTAGGGTTTTCTGAGCTTTAAAAAGTGTATTAATGTATTTTTTACTGGCACAGCCCCAGGCAATAATGCCGTATTCCAATATGGATTGTGCAAGTGCGAGGTATATATTTTTTATATCACATATGTTTAAAATATTTCTCAAGTTCTTAAAAAAATAAATCAACTTGTTAAGTTATTAATACCTAGCAACGACTCCAACCCTACCATAATAATACATTGTTCCCATCCACTATTTTGTAACTGTCAAATCAGTATACGTTTTGATCAGTCGGCTTTACTCAAATATATAAGTGGTTCAAACAAAGTAACATTGTTTCATTTATTAAATAAATACATTCGTAGCTTTTGTTCGCCAAGGTGGGACGTAGAAACCACCCCAATCGTAATGTTAGGGTAGACGAATTCATTATAATTTGTCTCAGAGGGGTAAGTTGTTGCTATTTTATTATTCCTATTGTGAGATTTAAGTTAATGGATTAGTGTTTAATCTAGTTTCATTTGTCTGACTTTCACTATTTTGTTGAATAAAATGTTTTCCGAAAGACGGATTCAATTAACTTTAATCAAAGTTCGTAAATTTAGTCAGGCGAAGTCTTGATTGAATTATTTCAAGATTTGAGACGTTTACAATACCTATGTGTCTCAACTTTATTTAATAAAAATATCAATTTTGAAAAATGTTTTGGTTTTTGTAATCATAATATTAATTATTATATAATAAGCAATAATTATCAGCCTGAAATACTCATCTAGATTGAAAAAATCTTCCGAGAAAAGATACATGCCGCCAACGGCATTCATTTAAAATAATATATAGTATATTTGCGGCACGTTCCAGAGTCGAAGATACTCTCGGTATCGCCCTGGTGTAAGACCACTATTCAGAATTGAAACGTTGCTTGAAATGGCTTTAGCCGTGTTTGGTGACCAGATCTGAATAGCCAGGTACCTCACCAGGTACCTACCACCTCCCTCTTCCCTATCTCCTTCCTCTCCCCCCTACCTTCAGCCTCACAACATACCCCAATTCGGGATGCCATAGTCCCACTGGCTCCAGACGGGAGCAGTTGGGACTCTTGTGCGGTATTCATGTAAAAAAAAAACGGGCCTTGAACTCGTGTCCTTCTGATTGCCGGTCAGGTGCTCTACCACTGAACTATGTCGGCTAGTATTAGTGTTTCATTCAACAATTACTGCTCATTACATTTTTCCACCTGAAAACATGATTAATATCGACCAAACCACCAAATAGTTCAAAAGATTCAACGGTAAAAAAGCATTAATGAAAAAAGCGACGTATTTAGATAAATCTTCACACCAATAAATTTAAAAAAAAAACACTAGAGATTAAATACAATTTAACGAAAGAAATCTTAATTCTTCAACCGTTAATCACCATTAATTGTCTTTAAAGTGAGTTTTCCGGTTTAACAAATAAATTTCGTTAAATAATTCGGTGACCACAAAATTATTCCAGGGAAAAAGATTTATGTATTTATTCACGAATGGAATAATTTATTATTTATTTGCTACAAGAGTCGTAACTTATTTATTTTGGGACGGAATTATTTAAGGCTTTATCATTTAAAAGGGTTAAGTTTAAACAAAATATTTTTTTTCGTGTTCATATAATTTTTTATTTGTTTTTATTTTGCATTAGCTCCACCCAGGAGGTCCTAAGGGTAAAACAGAGCATATGCCATATTTATGGATGCTGTGTGAAGGGTCTTTTTAGGGAAAGTAAGAGGATGAAGTTCTGGGAAAGAAAAAGATATGAGGATTGGGTAGGATCTAGGGGTCAATATGTCCATAAATGACAGACCCATCAATCCATCCCTACCACTGCGGTGCAAGGTGACGATTCGAGATTCCGGCTGGAGAGGTCAGCCTGCCACGCAGTAGATGGGCAAACGCATTCACCACCAGGACCTAGATAATCCTCCCCCCAAGAACCCGGGCAACCCTGTTAAATCACGAAACGTAGCGAACCACTTGGGGTGACCTACTACGAAACACTTCACAACTCTGTTAATGCAAGAATTTATTGCTTCAATTAAATTCAAGTAAATAAAACAGAAGGTAATTTATGTTAAGAAATAAAAAAAAATAAAAAAAAACGGCTGTGCCGTTTATACGCGGTAGAAGTAAAACTTTCATAAAACTGAAATAGGCACGTGAACGAGGCTACGAAGCACCGCATAAAGAGGAAACCGATTCTTCTATGTCATTCTCTCGCAGGCTAAATCCTATAGATGTATGTGTTCGTCTCGTTTTAGTGTCGCTTTTTCGTTTCATCGAGTTTCAAATCACAAAGGTGCTAAAGAAGTTTTCACTTCAAAAAATAATCTCAAAAGTACAATAAGGAGGAAACCGTAACCAAACAATAATTAAAACAATATATTGAAAAGTTAAGATTTAGGAATGGTGGAATTTTTGAACATAATGAGTAAAATTAAGAAAGGGACCGATGGTTTGGACATGTAGAGCGAATGAAGGAGGAAAAGAGTGTAAGGAGAATCTATGACGCAAATGTGAATTGTAGAAGATTTTAGTTGATTAATTTGTGTTATTTCACAATTAATTCATTTAAAATAATATATAACATATTTGCGGCATGTTCCAGAGTGGAAGATACTATCAGTATCGCCCTGGTGTAAGACCACCATTCAGAATTGAAACGTTGCTTGAAAATGGCTTTAGCCGTGTTTGGTGACCAGATCTGAATAGCCAGGTACTTCCCAACCTTCCTCTTCCCCACCTCCTTCCCCTCCCCACTACCCTCAGCCTCACAACATACCCCAATTGGGGATGCCATAGTCTCACTGGCTCCAGACGGGAGCAGTTGAGATTCTTGTGCAGTATTCACTGTAAAAAAAAAAAAAAAAGAAGAACTCGGCGACGCCCGAGGAAGACATGGCACGACCAAATGAATCAGATACTTGATTCGGATCATGTGAAGAGTCAGAATAATAGAAGAGCTTGTATGAGACGATGAAGCATAATGTGTGCCAAGATAGAGTTGTTTGGCGGTCCATCCTCTCTGCCTACCCCTGCGGGGAAACGGCGCGATGGTTAGTTAGTTAGTTCGGGATTGTTGAAATAATTTTGATTTTAAAGCCCGTTTAAATTCAGATAAATTCCAAGAGCTGAGGAAATCTACATGTTCCAAAACAGGTCACTCCTCTCCCACGGATATCGTCAACATCCCTCATTAAAAAACAGCCAAGTATGTTTTCCTCGTCATAAATTTTCGCAGTTGCACCAAGTTAAAATGGATTAAAACTGAATTACGATGTTCCCACACGCGACTACTAACTATGGGTTACTGCTGAAAAACAAGTTCGTCACACTTCTCCACCCGTCGTTAGGGCAATTATAAGAAAAGTCATTACGTAGAGTGCGATTACTGTGAAACTAATCGGAGCTGCATTGGTTATTGCATTTCGTTAACTTTACTTAACCCTCCAATGAGTGACAAGGTCTGGACAGACCTTTTGATTTTAAAAGTTTATTAAATGTTCTATCTCCGTTTATTCCATAAAATTATTAATTTTCTGTCGAAGCATATTACGTTCAATTCTGTTATGGGGATAATACGAGTATATCGACGACCTCCGTAGTCCAGTGGGT
Source organism: Limnephilus rhombicus (assembly GCA_929108145.2). Classification (NCBI taxonomy): domain Eukaryota; kingdom Metazoa; phylum Arthropoda; class Insecta; order Trichoptera; family Limnephilidae; genus Limnephilus; species Limnephilus rhombicus. The sequence goes on from OV815297.1 coordinate 35,211,755, forward strand.
AAGACTCTTGACTCACAATCCGGAGGTCGCGGGTTCGAACCCGGCATGCGCAAATAAATTTTATTTGATTAATTTGTGTTATTTCACAATTAATTCATTTAAAATAATATATGGTATATTTGCGGCACGTTCCAGAGTGGAAGATACTATCAGTATCGCCCTGGTGTAAGACCACCATTCAGAATTGAAACGTTGCTTGAAAATGGCTTTAGCCGTGTTTAGTGACCAGATCTGAATAGCCAGGTACATCCCAACCTTCCTCTTCCCCACCTCCTTCCCCTCCCCACTACCTTAAGCCTCACAACATACCCCAATTGGGGATGTTGTGAGGCATACTCCATAGTCTCACTGGCTCCAGACGGGAGCAGTTGAGATTCTTGTGCGGTATTCACTGTAAAAAAAAATATATATATATATATATAGAATCGGCAATGAACTAATAGATGTTTTTGATTTGAATTTTGACTGATTCAAATCCGAATCTTTTCAGCACTTTTTAGTTAGTGTAAATAACGAGTAATAATACTATATGCATGCGTTCGAAAAAAAATTGATTTTTTTTTCTCGTATTTAAGTTTGTGGGTTTTTAGGTGTTATAATAACATAACATGAATATTGTATTTAATGCTTTATTTTAACAAATCTGTTATATTTATTTATGTAGGTACTGTTGTTTTTAATTTAATTTTTAATCTTTGTGTAAAAGTCCAACAGGACGTTAATAAATAAAACCCTTATTTTTCTGGCTTGTAAGACCTTGTTCAGAAGGGCGTGAAACTTGCCGCTCCATTGCCATTGGTACTACGCGCTAAAATACGCGCGTATTTTAAACACGTGCGATGCTTCAGGACCCAATGTACGCAAACGTTTGGGTTTGTTTATGGACAAAACTATTTATTTGTAATCATATTAAATATGTACGGGCGCAAACAAATAATTTACCTTAATATTTTAAAGCGTAACGTGCAAAAAGTATTAAAAACCTAAAATAATTTAATTGGCGCCGTCTGTGAATGCATTATAACGTACGTGATTTTTCACCTTAAATTAAAATTTTACAATTAATAGAACGAACCACCGACCTGAAGGTACGAGCATATCCCGTATATCAAACACGATATGGCTTTTTCAGTGTTCTGGTAAGCATTTGAAATATACACACATTTCTTATCTATATCAAACACTAATCATAATCTTTACATTGTATAAAATTAAGTCACTCCCGCTGTCTGTAGGCTTAGATCTTTTAAACTACGCAATGGATTTTCATGCGGTTTTCACCAATAGTTAGAGTGATTCATGAGAAAGGTATTTTATTAGTCAAGGTTTTGTGTAAATTAGTTGAAATATATAAGTAAGGCCTGGCAAATGGGCAGCGGGCAGCGGGCTAGCAAACGGGCGGTGTAGATTGTGGAACAGACGGCGTTGTTTATAAAGGTTGGATAATGGCGTGGCGTTGTGTTTTGTTAGCCACAGCAATATGTGCTAGCATAATATAAGGTCTGCACAGACCTTATCGCCTGCTGGATGCTGCTCATCGGAGGGTTAAAACAGAGTTGACCGGATTTCCTCTCGCAGGACCGGGCTCTAACTAGGTCTGGAAAGTTGAGCGGCCAATCAAATTAATTAGCGCCAGCGAAGTGGCGCAGAAATAGTACGGAGAAGAGAAAGAGAACAGAGCGGAATATCGCGCTAGAATTTAATATAATTTAGGATGTGGTTTCAAAATTTGTACTGTGGAAGTTTGTTTCGCCCAGTTTCGTGAGCTAGGCTGCCAACTCCAACTTTAAAAAGAATTTTATTTACGTTTTGTATATTTTATGCTTGTAGATTTTTTTTTAAATTTGTTTCAGTGATTCTAACTACAAAGGGTATATTAGTATATTTATTTGTATTATGTGAGTAAAACTTCAAGTTGTTATATTTATTCACTGAAAACAATATTTGCAATTTTCAATCAAAAATTTGAAACAGAAATATATAATATTTTTCTATATTTTCTGTTTCAAATTTTCGATAGAGAGTCGCTAATATCGGTTAAATATTACAAAACGATGTTTTATCTATATCTTTTTTACGGTGGTTCCACACAGGAGTAGGTCACCTTTGGGAATGCTGTTTGAGGGGTCTTTTTATGGAAAGGAGGGAGAGGAAGTTCTGGGAAGGAAAAGCGTATGAGGGGTGGGTAGGAATCTCGGGATCAATGTGTCCAGGAGTGACTAACGTACGCCTCCATCCCTCCCAATGCGGTACAAGGCGATGAGTCGAGAAAGTCCTGCTGAAGGGGTCTAGGTTAGGTTAGCTTAGGTCCCCCTCAACCGGTCTCTCAAAGGTGTATTCAGTCGGCAAACGCAAACCCGGGCACCCCTGCTAGGTCACCAAACGCAGTGAACCACTTGGGGTGACTATGGCAAGGGTGTTCAATAAATCCAATCAATCGAGTAATCCAATAAATAATTCTCGGAGCGACGGTACCCATACCCACCTCCCAATTTGTTATCTCGTGTAACTGGCCCGCTCATTTGGAATAAACTTCCCTTAGCTCTTACTAATATCCAGAACTTGGTTAAATTTAAACGTGCTTTAAAAACAAACTTATTTAAAAAAAAATCATACCATTCATGAATCTAACTCCTTTTCAATGCTCTTTAATAAACCATGTTTCTCAGGTCTCCGGTAATTGTTTGGTTTCGGTTTCCTCTTTACAATACTTTTATGTTTAATGTGCACTCTGAAGGTTTCTTATTTCTAAACGTAAACTACCTGCTGTTCTATAATATATTTTAGTTTTAATGATTATTGTTTAATGGCACCGTTATTTTTTATCATTTTCTACTTTCCTGTCTGTGCCAAAACAGCACTGTTGTTGTTAATTTTGTTTTTTTGGCATTGCTTTTATAAAATGTAAATTCAACATTGTTTCAAATAATTTACTCATTATTTTTTTAAGGACTCGTAATTTTTATATGAATACCGCACAAGAGACCCAACTTCTCCCGTCTTTTTTTTACATTAACTCCACACAGGAGGCCCTGAGGAAAATAATTTCCCTCAGGGCCTATGTCAACTGGGATGCTGTGTGGAGGGTCTTTTTGAGGAGAGGAAGGAATGAACATTGGTCTTGAAGAGATCCATGTTGTAGGAAGGAGGAAACACAGAGGCCGGCAAATCATTCCACAGCCGAGCTGTTGAACAGAAGAACGAGTCGAAGAAACGACCTGTTCTCATGTGACAAATGTCAACTGTGTACAAATGTTGGGTGCGTGTTTGGCGTGTTTCCCGACTATGCACCGGTGCCGAAGGAATCAATGATGCTAGTTCCTCGGAGCATATTCCATTGTAATACCGGTAGAACAAGGATAGCATTCCCACCAGACGCCTGTGCTCTAAAGATTGCAATCCGTCTGTTAAGACGGGAGAATCTATCAAACGGACCGCCCGTTTCTGCACAGAGTCGAGGGTATTTTTCAGGTATTTTGGAGCTCCAGACCAGAGGTGTCTGAAGTCAGTGAGACTATGGCATCCCCAATTGGGGTATGTTGTGAGGCTGAAGGTAGTGGGGAGGGGGAGGAGATAGGGAAGAGGAAGGTGGGGAAGTACCTGGCTATTCAGATCCACCAAACACGGCTAATACCATTTCAACCAAAGTTTCAATTCTGAATGGTGGTTTTACACCGGGACGATTCTAAGAGTATATGTCTTCCACTCTGGAACGTGCCGCAAATATACTATATATTATTTTAAATGAATAAATTGTGAAATAACACAAATTAATCAAATACAGTTTATTTGCCACGCCGGGATTCGATCCCGCGACCTTCGGTGTGCGAGTCAAGAGCCTTACCGCTGGACTACGCCAGCCGCCGTAAGGAACACTATAGGATTGTTTTTAAGTTTATTATACAGGGTGTTAAGGGACGTACTTGACTAACTTTAACCAGTGATTCCTGACATTATTTGGAGTAAAAAATGTAAATGAAATTTTGGTCTCCGGTGATATTTTTGTCGTTTTTTTTTTTTTTTTTCTACAAAAACATAAAAAATGGTAGTTGTTGAACAGTTGGAGGTGGGGTAAGGGGTTCGTAGGACACCCGGCTGAGTGACCAGTGACGATATGCAGTAGAAATTTTTTTTGTTTGATTTTGAAGAAAAAAATTTTGAAAAAAAAAAAAGTCGTCAAAAAAAGTCACCGGAGACCAAAATTTCATTTACATTTTTTACTCCAAATAATGTCAAGAATCACTGGTTAAAGTAAGTCAAGTACGTCCCTTAACACCCTGTATATATAGTTTAGCGCACTCGAAGTGAAATAAAACAAAACTGCGCTATACAAATACTGCGTTATTATTATTATCCTTATAACCAAATCTATCTTGATGTACGGCTGCGAAACATGGTGCCTATCCGAAAGAGATAAACGGAGACTAGAGGCTTTTAAGATGTGGTCCTATAGAAGACTATTAGGAATTTCCTGGAGAGACCACATCACAAATGAGGAGGTTCTCCAAAGAATCGAAGGAGGAACGCACCTGCTCAGGACCTTGTCCGAAAGGCGCGCAAGATGGATCGGCCATGTAATAAGACAAGAAGGCCTCTTGCATGCCATAATGGAGGGTTTGACCGAGGGGACAAACGCTAGGGGACGCCCACGCCGAGAGTACCTGGAGGACCTGCTGGTGGACGTGCGCTGCTCATCATATGCTGACTTCAAAAGAGCCGCACAAGACACGGAAGGGTGGAAGAAACGTATAGATGAAATTGCTGCAAACCAATCCCACGATTGAAACCAGAGAGAGAGAGAGAGAACCAAAAACAACGAAGTGAAAACATCTAAAATGTATCTATTAATCTCAAAAATTTTGTTATTTCAAAAATAAAAATAAAGTAACTACAATTCTCCAAGGGGTTCAATGATCAAACATGTTAACACTTTCTCGATGTACACTATTTGTGTTTGCTAGTTGACAATAAAGGTTTAAGATGTTCTCCCGCAATGGAAGTGTTAACGACTCTCTCACCCGCTAAAACAAATATGTAATGTACACGAGTTTAGTATCGCAGTAAACTACGACGTAAAGTCTTCATTTTGCAAATCTCCCAGCCAGTTCTGCGGTCTCTACGAGTGCGCGAGAAAGGCTTAAAAAATAAAGCACGTGGTCGCGAGACTTGGCGGGAAAAATCACGCGTCGGCCATTTTGTGAAACAGCTTCCGGTCGGAAATTCGCGCCAAAATCTCCCCAACACGTCAACCTTCCGGTAGGCAGTTATTTTCCTAATAGGTGTGCAAAAAAGTCTTATTAACTGTGTAATTTAAGGTGTTAGAACATGTGTGTAGATTGTTATTTATCTGTAAGAGGAATTGCCATTTTGTAGCCAAAATACCCAACCAAACTGAATTTTTTTTTTAACCCAAAGTTAAATTAAAAATCAAGTAATTTAACTATTATATTTATTTAAATATTTTACAACTTGCGGAGCGCGAATGGGTACCGCCGCCCCGAAAAACATTTATTGGATAACCAACACCTACGCGATAGGTCACCCCAAGTGGTTCGCTACTTTTGGTGACTTAGCAGGGGTGCCCAGGTTCATGAGGTGAGATTTGACTGGGTTTTGGCGGCGAATGACCTAAACACACTGAACTTCAAATTCCTACCCAAACCTCATACTTACCTTTCTCCTTTTCGGAACTTCCTCTCTTTCCTTTCCTTGCAGGTTTTCATACAGCATCCCCAAAGATGACGTAGGTCCTTAAGGTAATTATTTTTCACAGGGCCTCCTCAACGTAAAAAAAAAGAATTCAGTTTTGCTTTATTTTGGAGGCAACTTCGTAAATTTTATGTCGAGTTAATTATACCTAATTATTAAAAAATTATATCGTCTCAACCACTGTGTTAATAAAATGAAAAATAAAAAAATAAAAAATCTTGCAAAATGCGTTCTTAAAATTAATGCTTTCTTATTAATATTTTTTTTTGTTTATTAAATGTTTCATTATAATTTACTAGCTTTTGCCCACGGCTTCACTCGCATGGTATTAGGAGGATTCCCACTCCGCCTCCTCCACCTTCCCTATAACTACTTTACTCCCCCCCTCCCTCCCCCTCCCCCTCTCCACCCACTCTCACCATCCCCTTCATTCCCGTTATATTAATTTTTCAAACAGCTCGCGTGCCACCTATTAAAGCGTAAAACAATCAAACACACGCAGTTTCGCATTTATAATATTAGTATTAATTAGTATTAATTAGTATTTTACATATTTGAATTTTAACTATCAAAGGGATCTCTATAGTAAGCTAAAAAAATAAGAAAATGACAGCGCACGTCAAATAATTACTTATAGTTACCAACCAACGATGTGTTTTGCTTTTCGTCTGGACAATAAACGTATAATAAATAATTTCATAACGCCAGAACTTATCAATATATTCAGCCTATATTATTTGCAAATAATGTAGCTTCCTATTAGTTAAACCATTTTTAAAGTCCATTCAGTATTTTTTGCGTGAAAGAGTAAAAAACATAATTACATCCGTACATCCATGCATCCATACATCCATACCAACTTTCGCCTTTATAATATTAGAAGGATAATAAATATATTATTTTTATGTTTATCTTTTACTCACAAATAATTTAACCAAGTTGAATTTTAGAGCAACACAAATAAATTAAAAAGTAGGTACATATCCGTAAGATATTTGATATACCTTTTGATTGCAATAATATTTTTTTAATGAATAATGACCTTCTTACTTAAATAACTGCATTTTTTATTTATTTTTAGAGTTAGTTTTAATAGTTAAAATAATTATCAAAGTTTTAATTTTTCAAGATCCCCGAAAACCACCGTATGTATAGTGAATCGTGTGACGTCATCACTCTTGAAAAGTTACTATATGATCAGGCAATTAGCTGATCAACTGCCGCCATTTTGAATTCGGTGTTCGAAGTACTGTCTCTAGAAGTAGCATTACTATTTTTTTTGTTCAGTTGTTTTTGAACAATAATAGAGATAAACTAATAAGAGATAGGTTTCAATAAACACAACAACTAAATCACTAACAACAGTATGTAAATAAACGAATAAATTAATTTAATAATTTTGAGGTATTTTGATTCAAATCTAAAATTAAGATTTGTATGAAACGGTTGAAATGTGCCGCCCATCACATTTTTTTCAAAAAATCATGTTTTCGGTTTCAAAATTTTGGCAAATTTTTTGATAGAGTTGTGTGGCGATTGATCCTCTCTGCGTACCCCTGCGGAAAAATGGCGTGATAGTTAACTACGGGCAGGTAAAGTACAATAGCTACATTTGAGCTATTAACCAGACATGTTTCACCTCTCTGCGCATTTACCATATTCCCTGCTAGAATTTGCGCTGAAAATCGGGCGAATCAGCCAAATGAAGACGTATTTGACAACCACGTTTGGGACAAATTGCCCATTGGAACGCGTGCCACAGGGCTTAGGCAGGACCTGTAATTTACAGTGAGGAGTAAAACCAAGGTGATTCTAGGCTCTATGGTCTATTAGAAAGGTACCTGATGCTTTCCCTGTTAAAAGGATAAGCCTCTAATTATTACCCTCGTGTAGGTATATTCTATGGTCTTTGCCAGCGATTTTAAAAGTTTTTAACATCGCCATCCCTATTTTAGTATAAAAAAAATCACCTACACGCGAACCCACCAGCCTTTTATTGTGTTAAATGGTGTTCACTTCTCATATACGACTTTCATAGGCGTATATATATATATTTATATTTATTCTTCCATGATTGCGACAAAAACAGATAGAATATGGAAACAAACTTTTTTTACATTAACTTCACACAAGAGGCCTTGAGGAAAATACTTTCTCTCGGGATCTTGTCATCTTAGGGGATGCTGTCTGGAGGGTTATTTAAGGAAATAAAGAAGAGGATGTTCTGGAAAGGAAATAGGTATGAGGGGGGGGGGGGGGTATGATTCTCGGGATCAATGTGTCTAGGATTGACAGACCTATGAATCCATCCCTTCAAGTGCGGTGCAAGGCGATGGGTCGAGGAAAACTGGCTGGAGAGATCAAAAGACCTCATCAACCTGTCTCTCTCGATCCGGCCCGCCACGCAGTAGATAAGTAGACGCATCTGCCGCCATGATCTGGACAAACCGCACCCCATGAAACCGGGCACCCCTGCTAATTCACCAAACGTAGCAAACGACTTAGGGTGACAGAGGTGATGGTTTCCCCATGAATGATTATCGGGCAGCGGTACCGGCCTCCCATATTGAACTCCATGCAACCCCTAGCCTTTTAATGTATGGTGTGCACTTCTCATAAATATAAGACTTTCACAAGCGCAATTATCTTCCGTGGATGCGACAAAGACGAAATATATAAACAAACTAAAATTGGAAGATAACCTCTTCCTCTATATTTCAAAGACAGAGCCAAAGTTCGATAAATTTGATGAATAAAAAGAAGCGCACCCGCCTCGATAATTTGTTTTACTTAGAAACAATGATTTCTGTTAGTGACCTACTTCTTCTGTAAAGTTATACCTATTGCTTGCTTGTTACATACATTAAACCTAAAAAATATTGAGACAAAATTGTTTTAAAATAAAAGGAGTCAATTATGGAATACACTTGTGGTTATGTGGACAGTAGCACTCGCTTCCAAAAATATTGTTTCTAATTCTCTATTATTTAATAAATCACAACCAAAATTTCCTCCGAAACATAAGATTTGAATGTAGGGAATTGAATTATATACTTAATCATAAACCAACCAATTTTATATTTAATCATATACCACAAATATTTGATGGAATTATGCAAGAAAAAAGGAATTGTACAATTTGCTCAAAAAATGTGACTACATCAATGAAAATACTTTTTTCAAATTAATATTCAAAGTTCATTATTAAATTATTTATAAAGTTCATTCATTAAATCAATAATGACGCCACAAAGTGTGCTTGCGAAGTTTGAAGAAGTAAAAATGTAGTAGTCAAACAGCTGCTTACTTCCAGCACTGATACGATCTTCAATACCTTCAACGTTATGGACATATAACAGTTCTATTCAAAATCCATCTAAGTTAATTTACGCAAAAACAACAAAACACTCTACAAAGCTACACATACAATACCCGAGCCAAAAACAAAGAACTTCACCAAACTACTTATTCCAAAACCACTTTTGGACAAAGACACTTTAAATACATAGCTTGCAAACTATACAATACACTACCAGCTACGATCAGACAAACTGAATCCTTGACGAAATTCAAACAAGATATAAAGAAATAGTTTGTAAGTATTGGACGCCACACTATTACAAACATATGTAAAATAAATCACTCGCAGACAGAAATAACTATTCACATACGACCTAACCAATATAAAATAAATAGAATCCTGTCAAATTTAACTCCATAAATAAATTAGACAGAATGTACTACTTAACTTCATCAGTGTAAATCAGTGTACAGACAGATGAATTGCCAAACGGTCGATTAAAAACCTCTCTTACTACTATCTTAAAAATCGTTAAAATGTCTAAGTTTTATTATAAAGTATCTAAAGTTCTTTTATAGTGAAGAAACGTCAATAAAAATAAATTGGAAAACTTAATATTTTATGTTTAAATGAAAAATTTATTAGAGATTGTAATTAATTTATTGAGGGCACTGAAAAATAAAATAAAAATAAGCTTACGTTTTAATCGATTGCTCTGGACATTTCCTTTTATTTGTATTAACAGCCTTACGTTTTAACGTGTACTGACTGTACATCTATAAAGAATTGATCGATGATACTGTAGGACACCAAATTTATATGATCAAAGTTATGATGTATATGCTAGCCAAAGCTGTTTATATTCTAAATGTGCCTTTTATCTCCATGAATATACAGGCTCAAGGGCGGATACAGCTTTGGTACCAGGGGGGAGGGGGGGGGGGACACATAGTCGTGATCAAGTCACAAGAATTTTAAATTTAATTTTGATAATAATAGATACAAGTAAAAAGTAGGTTATTAGTGGTCCACCTAGGTCCTGGACCCACCCCAGGGGGGGGTCATGACATCCATGACCCCCCCCCCTGAATCCGCCCTCGTACAGGCTGTTAAGGGACTGACTTAATTTAATCAGTGATTCCTGACAATATTTGGAGTAAAAAATGTAAATAAAATTTTGTCTCCGGTGACTTTTTTTTCTACAAAATCATAAAAAATGGTATATTATGTTGAACAACACTGACATAGTGCAATGCTAATTAATGGCATTATTTGATATGTCCTTTGGTGTAGATCGGGTTGGGTTCGCTTTTTTTTACATTAACTCCACACAGGAAAATAATTTCCCTCAGGGCCTATGTCATCTGGGATGCTGTGTGGAGGGTCTTTTTGAGGATAGCAAGGAATGAACATTGGTCTTGAAGAGACCCATGAGGTAGGAAGGAGAAAACTTAGAGGCCGGCAAATCATTCCACAGCCGAGCTGTTGAACACAAGAACGAGTCGAAGAAACGACCCGTTCTCACGTGACAAATGTCAACCGTGTACAAATTTAATGTTGGGCACGCGTTTAGCGTGTTTCCCGACTATGCACCGGTGCCGAAGGGATTAATGACGCTAGTTCCTCGGAGCATCTTCCATTGTAATACCGGTAGAACAAGGATAGCATTCCCACCTGACGCCTGTGCTCTAAAGATTGCAATCCGTCTGTTAAGATGGGAGAATCTATTAAGCGGACCGCCCGTTTCTACACAGAGTCAAGGGTATTTTTCAGGTAATTTGGAGCTCCAGAGGTGGCTGCCAAATTCAACCGTGGGGCGCACTTGTGATTTGTACAGGGTTAGCAGTTGTGTTCTATTAAAGTACCTGCGGGCCCAGTACAGTAAGCCCAGGTTAAGTTAATGTTACAATACGTCTGGTTAGGTTGTGTTAAATTTTCTTCACGTTAGGCTATCTAAAACGTGATATAAAACGGCTTTAGAAGTACACGATACATTATTTCCAAATACTAATTGAACAGTGTTCATGTTGTATTTCACAGGCCGACCACGTCCCATTACTCCCATTCCCAGAGAGCTTAGCGTCGATCGCGAGAGCTTATGACTCTTAGATTGTTGAGTTGTTAGCCGCGAAGTAATAGCGTCTAGAAATGATGTATTATTTGATGAGAATTGTTAACATTCTGTGAGAGTGGATCGTTTGATCTCAGTATAATTGCACCATCATCTGCCCTTGCTTCAGACTTTCGCTAATCGACGTAATAGACCGTTTTCTCGCTATGGCGTTGGTTGGTTGGAGTGATTTATGGTGTCGAGGATTTTTTTATTTTTTTTTTTTTTTTTTTTTTTTTTTTTTTTTTTTTTTTTATTTAATTGAATATAATAACATGTGATACAATATAAAATATGGGTAGTCCCACAAAGCTGTGACAGATCAGCTTGTCTGTAGGTTCTACCATTCAATATTATTACATAACACAGATTAGCCTAGGTTACAATATTAATACTTAATATAAGATTTAAGATAGATAAATATGTTGTTCATTTATTAACCACTTTTTTGTGAGTTTATGGCAGGGTTCCTCATTATTTTTTAAATTAATGTTTTGATTAAACATGTTGTAAATCAAGGGTATCATATATTCGAGCGTTCTGCTACCATACTTATTTGATATTCGTGGTATTTTTAGGCCTTTGTTTTCAGTAAATCTTGTTGTGTGATTATGCATCAATAAATTTTTATACGTGCTTTCTCCCGAATTATCCATAATTATAATGTACCAGAGAAGCCCTTTAATTGGAAGTAGGCCCTCAGACCCATACAATAATTTTAGGTTGTTTCTTTGATTGTAAATGCTAGGTTTAACAATTTTTTTAATTATAGCAGTTTGTAAATTTTGAATGAATTTAATATTAATTTTGCTCGAGTGTCCCCAAGTTCGAATTCCATATCTAAGTATGGATTCGACCATAGAATGATATATAAGTTTGAGAGTGCATCGAGGCAACACAAATTTTAATTTATAAAAATTACTCGCCAAACATCGGAGCTGGTTACAAATTTTAATCACTTGTTTATCCCATTTAAAGTTATTATCTACGATTATGCCAAGGTAAGTATATTCATTTGTAAAATCAATTCTTTCACAGTAGCAAATGTTATCAATTTTTTTATGTATACATTCAAAATTGTGTGCAATTATTTTAGGTAAATTCCACATTTTCAGGCTCGGTGATCTTATATACATACATTTAGTTTTTTTGACATTAATAATTAGTCCTACATCATGAGACCATTTGAGTAGCTCGTTAAAGTCTCTTTGCAATTCATTAATTGCTATTTCCGGGTTTTCATTTGATACAACTAGTGCAGTATCATCTGCAAAAATGAATCTACGGGCTATTTTAAACAGTTTAGACAAGGCAATGACATATATAATGTATAATTTAGGGCCTAAAATTGACCCTTGCGGTACTCCTGTTTTTATAAATCTAAAATTACTCATTTCATTCAAAATCTTAACGTACATTTTTCTATTTGTTAAATAGTTTTTGAAAAATGATAGCAGTTTACCACGGATTCCTATGATTTCAAGTACCTTGATTAATTGTGTGTGGCTGAGTGTATCGAAAGCTTTTGAGAAATCAATGAATAATACCAGTACATGTTTTCTAGAGTTAAGCTGTGAATTTATATAATTAGAAAATTTTTCGAGAAGTTTATCACAGCTTTTTTTTTTTTGGAAGCCATACTGACACTCATCAATAATGCCCAATTTATTTAAATATTTATCCAAATTTATAGATATATATTTTTCTAAGATTTTTTCTAATGCCGGTAACAATGAAATAGGCCTATAATTATTTATTACGGTGTGATCTCCATTTTTATAAATGGGCCTTATGATGCTGCATTTTAGTTCAGCTGGAATGATGCTTGTGTCAATAATTCTGTTTATTAGGTGGGTAATCATAGGACTAAGTAATTTTACGTGTTTTTTTAGATCATACATGCGAATTAAATCCACGCCCGGTGTCTTGGAGTTTTTCATTCGTCCGATAATGCATTCAGTTTGTTTCGCATTAGCTCTTGGTAGGTACATTGAATGTTGCAAATGTTCTTGATTCCACTCGGACGCTCGAACGTTGCATTCGTGTAATAACTGATTTACGCCCTCGTCAAAGAAATTTGCAAAGTTTTCTACCGTCACATCCGCCGCTTGAGAATTTAAGAAATATTTAGATATGATTTCGTCACAATCGGATTTATTTTTCCTTCCCAATATTTGATTTACTTCATTCCATGTTTTTTTAATGTCTTTAAAGCAATGATTAAATTTATTATTATAATATATTTTTTTTGTGTTTAATATTTTTTTATTCAGTATATTTCTGTATTTCTTGTATTCGATTTCATATAATTTATTGTTAGGGGTGTTTTTCCATTTTCTCCATAGTGTGTCTCGTAGTTGTATATTTTCAATGAGGTTATAATTTATCCAATCTTTTTGGTTATTACGTTGTTTATTTGTATTTGATTTAGTTATGGTACTTTTTTCATAAATATATTTAAATTTAGATTTAATTTCTTCATATATTAAGTTAGGTTCCGTTATGTTTAGTATTTCATTCCAATTTGTGATTTCAATCAGTAGATCCACTTTTTTTTCCGATATCACTGTATATTTCGTACGGTGCGATTTATTGGAGGTACCTATCTCATAAGTAGAGAAACGAATCGTGGTCGCAATAAGGTAATGGTCCGCTATGATAGTTTCGCATACGCATGAGCTGATTTCATTTGTCTCTCTCTCTCTTACATAGATATGATCTAAACATGTAGCCGTTACGTAGTTAGTCAGTATGGCTTCCCGGGTAACATCATTAATACATTTTAAAAATCCAAAATTAGCCATCATGTTTTCGTATTGCATTACAATTGATTCCTGATAATTAAGTAAATTTATGTTCGTATCCCCGAGAACTATGACAGATTCTTTAATATCGATATTTCCCAATATAGCTTCAAACTCTTCGAGAAATAGTTTTTTATTTGAATTGGGTGGTCTGTATATTGCTAGTGTATGTATACGTTTATGTTTATTAACAGAAATAGTTCCGTAAACACATTCAAAATTTTTTGGAATTATGTTAATTTGTTCAAATGTAAGGTGATCTTTTACGTATATAATAATCCCGCCTCCCGATCTGTTTTTTCGACAAAAGTAATGAGAACTAAAACCCGATATTGTGTATAGATTTACATCATTTTGATTTATCGACGTTTCGCAAATCGTAATTATGTCAATATTACTTAGAGAGCTAGAGATAACGAGAAGAAAAGTTTCCCAATATTTAGATAAAGATCGAATATTCAAGTTGATTGCAGTTAAATTATTATTTCCTGATACATGTTTTTTGATAATCCAGTTATCAAAACTTCGCGTGCGTTCATAATCGATTTCAGATATGTCAAATTCTCCGTTTAAATCGCCATAAAATTGAAAAAATATTTTAAAATGCAGCAGTAATTTATAAACATGTATAAGGATTTAATTAAACATAAAATATATGTAGATATTATTATAGTAGTGAGCCTTTCCAGTACGCATTGTTCAAGGTTTATTTCAAAGCTAGGTAAATTTAATAATTGGCACATGTTAAAGGTGACTATAATATTATCTACATATATGAGTAAATAAGTATATAGGAGCATCAGTATAAATTTCAGTATGCTGTTGTTAACACTTTGGTAATAGGACAATACATTTAAAAATATGTTTAGCGGTAATTTTTGCATGGATATGAAATGTTTGTACTTGAAAAGTAAAATATGAATATTGTTATTTTTAAGAGAAGGTGATAAGAAGTAGTAATATAAAATTTCAGTTATTAACATTATTATAATTTATATGTATATATATATTTTTAAATACTTACTAACATACCTAGTCATATGAGGCTCCATTCTTCCGCGTATTTTAAGGCGCCGTGTATAGGATACGCCAAGAAAGAATTTGAATTTGAAATGCGAACATTTTTATGATAAAGCAAATAAAATGCGTGTAACATATGGATCTATATTCCAACTTAATACTATAGGTATTTCAACTTTAACCATTAGATTTTGTATTAACCGTCAATTTAACATTTATGTTTTTTGACAATCATTACAAATCAATCAAAATTTATCATTTCATATTCTATTGAATTTTATTAAACTGTAAAATAGGAACCTCAGCACGGGTAAGGCACCCAGTAAGGCCCACACATTGTCAAATAATGGTTTAAAATATTGTGATACAACAGTGATGAGGGTAGCAATGTCCAATGTTTTAAATATAATGTCCTCCACGTGCAAAGTCGTATCTTCCCCAAGCATAAACTTTCTAATAAAGTGTGTTTTATCGCTGCAGGTAAAATTATGTTTCTGTATCTATTTGTAAATAATAAAATTAGATGGAGCCTAAGATTCATAATAGATTGTAAAGCGCCCTTGAGGTGATTTTTCACAAAAACGGCGCTCTACAAATTGTCCAATTAATATTATTATTATTATGTAAAGCTGTTGTTCCAAATAAAATAAAATAAATTAAATGTTTACAAAATCCTGTGGGATTGGGCGCAAAATTGAGTAATATAAAGGTATGTTGCCTGTTGTACGCTAATGATGCGGTGCTGATTTCTAACAGTATGGAAGATCTATAGTGTTTCGTGTATAGGATGAACGAAGTATGTATGAAGAATGAGTTAATGATGAATGTATGTAAGTAGGTCTAAAGTCATCGTATTTGAAAAAGAGAGTACGAAAAAAGTGTGCAATATAATTGTGAATGATGAAGACTTGGAGCAGGTGGATGAGTTTTTGTATCTGGGTGGTATGTTTACGAGAAATGGTAAGTCTGATAGAGATATTGAAAGAAAGGTAAATGCATACATCAATGGAGGACTGAATGCCATTGGCGCTAATTAAAAATCTGTCAAAAGAAGCGAAGCTAGCAGTCCACGATGGAGTCCTGGTACCTACCCAGATGTATGACAGTGAGGCGTGGATCTAGCAGAGGAAGGATGAAAATAAACTGAATGCTGTTGAAATGAGATCCCTGAGGCGTATGTGCGTAAAACCATGTATGATCGTGTGAAAAATGTGGAGGTCCGCAAAGAATGCAAGGCTGATGTAAGCGTAATGAGTAAGATTAAGAAAAGATGGTTAGGGCACGGAGAGCACATGACGCAAATTTGACGCAAATGTGAATGGTAGAAGAAGTCGGCGACGCCCAAGGAAGACATGGCACAATCAAGTGAATCAGATACTTGAGTCGGGCCATGTCAAGAGTCTGGATAATAGAGAATGTAGAAGAGTGTGTATGAGACGATGTACGAATGTGAATGAGGCAAAGAGTGTATGCCAAGACCGAGTTGTTTTGCGGTCCCTCCTCTCTGCCTACCCCTACGGGAAAACGGCGTGATGTTTAGTTAATTTATTAGTTAGTTACAAAATCCAATAACTTCTATCACACCCAGTACTCTGTTCCAAACTGTAGAATCTCCCAGAACGTCTTGAACCTTATAAAGTGACGTCTTAATACACAGTTGTCGAAGGGATCGATTGGGAGATGGGCTCGGGGAAAGGCAGGGATGGGGAATGGGGGTTGTTTTCGCCGTTAAGGGATGCTGCGATCAGAATTGAATATCCAAAATCAAAACCATCCCCTCGAAGGTGTTTTTATAAGTCACGTATTTTTCAAAAGGGTGCTAAGTTTGACAAATAAAGATAGAGCTGGAAGTAAGTTTATGCAGCGGATGTAGTTGAACCCGGGAAGGTCGGGGAGGGTGGGGGAGGGTCCAGAGGGTCGGGGATGATTTATGAAGCCTAATGAATAAGAAGATAATAATGTTTGATGATTCCATCAAAATTCAGAGGGAAATCTGAAAATATATGAAGAAAATTCCATTTTCTATATAAATTAGCTCCACACGGGAGGCCCTGAGAAAATAAATTTCCTTCAGGGCCTTTGTGATCTTTTGTATGTTGGGTGGATAGTTTTTAAAAGGAAAATTGTGTGCATATCGCATGTGATAGAAGTGAAACTTTCAGAAAACAAAAGTAGACAAGATTGGGGAGGCTACGAAGCACCGCACAAAAAGGAGACCGATTATTCTATCTTTTTATTTGCACATGAGCTGCACACAGGAAGCATGAGGAAAATAATTTCCCTCAGGGTCAATGTCATCTTTGGGGATGCTGTGTGGAGGGTTTTTTTTTAGGAAAGGAAGGAGAGGAGAGTTCTGGGAAGAAAATATTTTAAGGGATGGGTAGGAATCTGGGGTACAGTATGTCATGGTCGTCCCCGGTGATGAACCCGGGCACCCCTGCTAAAGCACCAAACGTAGGGAACCACTTGGGGTGACCTATGGCCGAGGTGTTGGTTATCCAATAAAGGTTCCCGGGGTGGCGGTACCCATTCTCGCCTCCCAAATAATAGGATTACATAATTTTACTCCTTCCTGTATGTGTTTGTCTCTTTTTAGTGTCGCTTTTTCGTTGCATCGAGTTTCAAAACAAAACGGTGCTAAAAAAGTTTTTACTTCAATAAAAGAAAGGAAGTTCTGGGAAGGAAACAGATATGTACGGTGGGTAGGAATCTGGGGGTCAGGGTATCTAGAAGTGACGGACGTATGAATTCATTCCTGTCACTGCCGTGCAAGGCGATGAGTCGAGAGAGTCCTGCTGCAGAGATCAAAAGGTCCCCCTCAACCTGTATCTCCCGATCCGGCCTGCCACGCAATCGGGCGCTAAAACTTAGACAAACCTCACCCGTGAACCTGGATACCACTGCTAAGTCGCCAAACGTAGTTTACCCGTACCCGCCTTCCAGATTTAAAATATGTGATTAATGAATCCTAATGATGTGAAGACCCATGTTGTAGGAGAAAGCAAATAAAAAAAACCCGCAAATACCTATATGGACAACAGTTGTTGAACTCAAGAACGAGTCGTAGAAACGACCCGTTCTCATGTGAGGAATGTCTACTAAATGCAAATGTTGGCGTTTTTTCTGACTGTATGCCGGTGGTGTTTTCCGGTACGCGGAGCGTCTTCCATTAAAACACCAGTACAACAAGGACAGCATTCGTACCCGACCCCTGTGCTCTAAACATTGAAATCCGTTTGTTAAGATAGGAGAATCTATCAAAAAGTCTATTAAAAATCTATTAATAAAACACGAAATAGAGGAAATATTTTGATTGATTTATTAAAAAGATATATGAATATAATTCAAATTATCTCAAGGCAGTGTATTCAAATACTAGCAAAAACCTTCTTACTCTCAAATTTCGGCATTATTTTGCGGTACTCAATCTTGGGACTTTCTGTAAATGATTTCGTAAAAATATTCTATATTTGCTATGAAAGATTACAAAAAATCTGGTTTCAAGGATTCAAAGTAACTTAAATAAACTAGAAATAACCCCTTATAATGAAAATTTTCAAAACTTTGAAGTGAATCCGGAGGAAGAAGATTGTATCAGAAATTTGAAAAATTTACACGCCGTTTTGGACCCATTTGGCACCCTTTTATCGCTCTTAGAATTTAAAAATGTGTGATCAACGACAAACTGCTCACATACCTCGAGAAGAATAAAATTATTAACGACCGTAATACGGATTCCGGCGGAACCGCGCGTGCGGTGATCTTCTCGCGTATGTGACGCATGTTTGGGGGCGATGCCTGGAACGTTTCGGTGAGACCCAAGCGATTGCACTGGACATCTGAAAAAGTGTTTTTTTTTTCAGATTTTGTGGAGCTACATACCAGAGATGGCTGCCAAATTCAACCGTGTTGCCTACCCCTCCGGAGAAACGGAATGATTATTAGTTAGTTAATTAAAAGTCAAAGTACCTACTTAATTCAAACTTCAGCTCATACCATTAATTATCCCTGAAAGCCTTTTGCGTTCACTGAATCATGAAAGATTTGTATAAATTGTTGTTAGAGTTGTTTTCTTTAGTCAGAGTTGGCTGCATTTAAGTCGTCGTTTGGCGTTTATTTAACCAGTAAAGTGCATTTATGTCGTTGGTTGCATTTCTTTTTGTCGTTCTAGCCAGTTTAGTAAATATTGTGGCCCGCCTTTGTCGAGTAAACCGAGAGCCACGTTTTCCCCACTGTACTATGCCGTACGGTACTGCGCTCCGAGTTTGTTCAAGTTAAATGAGGCATAGTGCACGCTGTACGTTGAACTGAACAAACCTGTGATAAAACAGCTACTAGGTGATACTTAACTTAGTCATTTTATATTATTTTGTTTGGTTTGGTCCCCAAACCAAGCAATTCATAGCAGTAAATTGGAGTCTATTAAAAAAATATACATAATAATACTAGCTTATAAATCTGGAGTACATCGGAATCTAGATAACTGTGCTGAAAGACTAATCACTTTAGAAAAGTCTCACTCGCCAAAAGATGACACATTTAAGATACAATCTCTTTGTTTAAAATCATAAACAACATGCATATTTAATATTTAATTTTTACGCACCAGATTTAAATATCCGGGTTTAATTTTCCCCACAGGAAAAACTAAACCCTTTCACACACTTCCCAAATGATCATCTGGTCAATCCACGCTATGCAATTGCACTATATAAGTATTATAAATACAAAACAATACAAGAAAAACATGTCAACCTACCAAAGGCCAAATGGGAAAATAATTCACCGACTCCAGATATTTTCATATCAGAGGGTTCGGCTCTGTGGAATTCCTAATGGAACCTATAAATCCTACTGATCCAAAATTAAAAAATTAAATTAAATTAAATTATTTTTATTTTATTTTTCATTATTATTGTACAACAGAATAATTCCAATTACAGTACAATTTAGTTACCCTATCAGCATTTAGGCAAGTGACTCTTCAATAATATTTTTAAGGCATATGAAGAACAGTCACTTACATCCAAATGGTTTGCAATTTCATTTAACAGCACCACTCCCCTCGTCATGGTATGCTTTGTCAAGGCGTCTGTTCTGCCGTTCGGTACTTTAAATAAGTCATGATGTCGACATCGGCTGTAGTGATCTGGGGTTCTAGCATGGTCGATCGATATAGATTTTATCGAAAATGTCGGTAACTTGCCATCGCTCCCGAGCACGACTGCAGGCCGCTAACGGATAAACAATAGTTCACATGACTAGGGGTTCCTAATATATTTGACGTAAACTGTTGTTTATTCGTTAGCGGCCTGCAGTCGTGCTCAGGAGCGATGGCAAGTTACCGACATTTTCGATAAAACCTATATCGATTGACCATGCTAGGGGGGCTGGTACATATAAATCATAGCATCCCAAGAGAAATGGGCTACCGATAAAATTGTTCCAAATTTTGAAAGACAGAATAGCAAGACTTGCTCACAGAATCAGTTTCCTCAAGTAAGTCAATATGGTGCATGAACCTTGGATAGGTTCCATGCTTCCGCGTATAAAAATACCTGAGGAATTTCTTCTGAATTTGCTCTAGCATATCAAAGTACTTCTGGTGATACGGTGCCCAAACATCGCTCAAGTACTCCAGCTTGCTTCTAAAATTGCCATTTTATAACACTAGCATAGCTTCTTGGTTATCAAACTTAACATTACAATATATCAAAAATAAATATATATCTTAACATAATAATAAATCTTGGTTTATCAAACGTAACATAATTAATCTTAACATAAAGCTGAATTCACGAAAAAATAGGAAACATTTTGAATCGATACTTACCGTGTTAAAATAAATTTTTTCAACGTCAAAAATGACTCGATTGTACAATAAATCCCGCGAACATGAAAATTTGAATATATTTTCAAAATCAATCACTACTTTCAGAAGGAACTTTTACTTGCATAATACTTAATGATCTCCTCACTTAGAGCCGCTTTGAAATTTGCAATCTACTTATTCAATTTGAATCTACTTATTCATTGGCTCTATATTATATGTGTTTGTATATATGTATATGTGTGTACATGTGGAAAGAAAATAATTGTAATTGAGATAGTAACGTTTATCCGTAAAAAATGTATAATTCATCAGTGGAGGTTATCCACCTCTTACCCGCCCTGGTATAAGTAACTGATGGTTACTCCTTCAAGGTTCTCGCAAGATTCTAATTTTTTTTGTTAAACGAAGCTACATTTATTTATTTTGAACGAATCTAGACTTCCAGTGTCCTTGCATACGTTGTTAGTGAGCAGTATGCAAGTGCTTAACAGGAAAAACAAAATGCCAAAAAAATAGGTTAGTAAGACAAAGATAAATTAAACAGGGCAAAAGAAAAACTCATTCCTGAGACTCCATGAGGCGGCATTGCATCTGTAAAAACCTGCAAGCACCTGCATAAAATAGAGAACATAAGTAATACAATAAATCTCAAATCAATTGGCCAGTACCAATAAAAAATGTGAATGGCTTTCGGTCTGACCATAAACTACACTTAGCTTCCGTGTCCCTTAGCCAACCACTCAGTGAAGCCTCAAAGTATAATTCATCAGTGCAAGGCGATGTTCCGAGAAAGTCTTGCTGGAGAGGTCAAAGGTCTATCTCAACCAGTTTCTCCAGATTCGACCTGCCATGCAGCCGATGGGAGATCATTCACCGCCAAGACCCGGACAAACCTCACCCCAAGAACCCGGGAACCCTTGCTAAGTTACCAAATGTACTGAATCACGTGTAGAATGCCTGTACTTCGATAAAACAATTATGTCTTCAACTTTCTAATCAAAACACTCAAAATATGATAATCTTTTCAAGAAAATGCAGACATGCCCACAATATCAATTTATATCTTCATTCCTCAGAATGTTTGACTTTGGGGCATCCCGCAAGGTACATACTTGGGGTTACTTTTATTGTTAGAAGAGCCACTCTGTATCAACGGGCACATTAGTGTGCACGTATGTATTATGGATGTAGGTGAGTACAAAACCAGCTCAACAGACTGCTTGGTGG
Source organism: Limnephilus rhombicus (assembly GCA_929108145.2). Classification (NCBI taxonomy): domain Eukaryota; kingdom Metazoa; phylum Arthropoda; class Insecta; order Trichoptera; family Limnephilidae; genus Limnephilus; species Limnephilus rhombicus. Next base: position 35,233,759 of record OV815297.1, read on the forward strand.
AGCCAACTTATTTATCTGATTGTTGGTTGGAATTTGCAATTTATCGGCTATTAAAAGCAATCGCGAATTAAATAACTCGGAATGACACATGTTATTATTATCACTCTAATGTCGCCCTGATCTTCCACACGGGAAGCCATTTATTGCCAAATGATCTTTGTATTTGGTTTTCTCACTGTTATTTTTGATTAAATGTGAATACCGCACATTGCAACGTATCAGAGAGACATTGTTCATCGAAATATTCTTCGATTGGTTTTATAATTTTTCTCTGTCTTCATTATTTGATATTCGTTGTCGTTACTTTCAGAATAGCTCCGGTGAAAGACTACCATTACCGTGATGATCCACGATTACGGTACCGTGGCATAAAAAAGTAAATAAACATAGGTTCCTTATCACAATAATGCTGCAGCTGTTCCAAAAGATGAGATACACATTGAACGTAGTTCTTTTTCCTCCAAAGGAAAAAAGTAATAATTTTCTTGCATCTCTCTCAGACAACTCACCGTGACGTCTCCATGTTTCCCTACAAAACTATTAACCGACGATAATTTTAAAAGAAATATAGTTATATAGTTATATAGTTACAAGGTTAATATTGAAGTATACGTGAATTCCTAAAATTAAAAAAACGTCAAACGTCAATGCGCTGATTTAGCTGCTCTTTTACACACACGGACGCAAGCTAAATGGGATAAAGAAGAACATTCATGATCTAAGACAATTTTGCCACTGGAAATTACTCAAAGACTAATTATCAAAATTATTACTAGGAAACCATCAGATTATTCAACCTCTCAACTTTTTCAAGACTTTCAAGTCCCACCTATAAAAAATACATATATAAAAAATACGCTGCTTCAAATACACAAAGACTATTCTAAGAAGTCGCACCACGCCATGGTACGTGTAGAGAGCAAAAGGCAAAACACAGTCGGTCGCTTAAGTACGACATTAATACATACCAGTTTTGCACAACACTACTACACTGCGAACTGAGATTGGAACCTGACTATAATAAATAAAAAAATAGCCTAAACAATGATTTCTCAAATAGTTTGGCTACCTAGAGTCGCATTGGCAGTTGATTAACAATACCTAATTGACAGTTTTTTTTAATTAAATTTTTATTTTGTATATTTAAATATGATTATTTTTTATTTATGCACGTATAATATATCTGTATTCTAATTTTTAATTTTTAATTTTAATTTTTAAAACTTTTTTTTATTCTTCCCTTTACACACGAGTAATTGCACTATCGTAAAGGTTATATATTGTATACATATATGTGTGTTTTTATTTACAAGAAAGGAGAGAAAGTCTAAGGAATTTCAGCTTAAATTTCTTATGCAGAACTGTATAGCACCATAATTATGAAATTCAAATGGAGAGGCGATAAACGAAGTTAGGCAAGTGTAGGAGAGACACAGAGCGTGATAAGAGGTACTAAATCAATCGCGAATTTGGTCTCCATCCAAATCTACATTTAAGGAATTTCTATTCAGTATTATTTTCTATTCAATGCTCACCGCATTTCTACATCCCTTTCATTATTTCATTACAAACTTGTCATTAGTTAAAAATTCCAACCCTTTCGCACCCTCGCGCCCTCTGTGAAACCTCTTTCTGACCTCTGAAATCCGGCAAAAGAAAAATTTATGACGTGAAATATCTCGCAGAATAAACCGCGGAGAGAAGCTCGGAGGTTTATCATGCTTATAGAGCCTACTTGTTCATTTTAAGGGGAACTCACAGCGGACACATTGGTTCGTATATCATATTTTAGTGAGCCACCTATAGAAATATTTAATGCCCCGGCGCTCGAGTCTGGCAGAATTTGGCGTAGATTTTTTTGATGCGTGAAAGTTATTAATGAAGTTTTTACAAGTTTAGGAAATGAAAATTACGCTTGAGATAATGCGTAAGTTGAGATTTACGATCGTAATTTTGTTAGTGAGATTTAAGTTCGAATGATTCGTTCATTTTTGAAGTGAAACTTTGTTAGTGATTTGAAATTCTAATGAAACGGAAATGCGGCACAGCCAAAGATATTGAAATATAAGTAGATATGCTTTCTGCAGTTTTTACTATGTGGGACTACGCTTCCTGGTGTCGCCGATATTATTTACCAATTAACAAATAAACTAAATGAACGAATAAAGCAAACGAACGTTAAACTAAATGAACGAACTCTTTCCGTATTCAAACTATATTATTAACCAATACTAATGCACATCTTCAAAAAATCTACGAAATTAACAAATTATTTTCTTATGCAAACTACTCTAATTAGGGCGTAGTCCGCCGACAGTTGCGCGGACACCATAGCATATCTCTTTTGTATTTGAATATCTTTGGTCACAACTCAGTTCTACACAAATACTCGGTTCTAACATAATGCGATAGTGGATAGTGGATAGTGGATAGTGGATAGTGGATAGTGGATAGTGGATAGTGGATAGTGGATAGTGGATAATGGATAATGGATAATGGATAATGGATAATGGATAATGGATAATGGATAATGGATAATGGATAATGGATAATGGATAATGGATAATGATAATGGATAATCGATAATCTATTGTCGATAGTCGATAGTCGAAAGTCGACAGTCGACAGTCGGCAGTCGACAGTCGACAGTCGACAGTGGACAGTGGACAGTGGACAGTGGACAGTGGACAGTGGACAGTGGACAGTGGACAGTGGACAGTGGACAGTGGACAGTGGACAGTGGACAGTGGACAGTGGACAGTGGACAGTGGACAGTGGACAGTGGACAGTGGACAGTGGATAGTGGATAGTGGATAGTGGATAGTGGATAGTGGATAGTGGATAGTGGATAGTGGATAGTGGATAGTGGATAGTGGATAGTGGATAGTGGATAGTGGATAGTGGATAGTGGATAGTGGATAGTGGATAGTGGATAGTGGATAGTGGATATTGGATAGTGGATAGTGGATAGTGGATAGTGGATAGTGGATAGTGGATAGTGGATAGTGGATAGTGGATAGTGGATAGTGGATAGTGGATAGTGGATAGTGGATAGTGGATAGTGGATAGTGGATAGTGGATAGTGGATAGTGGATAGTGGATAGTGGATAGTGGATAGTGGATAGTGGATAGTGGATAGTGGATAGTGGATAGTGGATAGTGGATAGTGGATAGTGGATAGTGGATAGTGGATAGTGGATAGTGGATAGTGGATAGTGGATAGTGGATAGTGGATAGTGGATAGTGGATAGTGGATAGTGGATAGTGGATAGTGGATAGTGGATAGTGGATAGTGGATAGTGGATAGTGGATAGTGGATAGTGGATAGTGGATAGTGGATAGTGGATAGTGGATAGTGGATAGTGGATAGTAGATCGTGTATAATGCACGAACGGTTACGGAAATAGCCGATGATGCACGACAGACAGCTGGGCTCCCTCAGTGTCGATTTTTCTTTTACATTAGCTCCACACAGGAGGCCTTGAGGAAAATAATTCCCCTCAGGGCCTATGTCATTTTTGGGGATTCTGTGTGGAGGGTCTTTTTAGAATATGAAGGAGAGGAGGTTCTGTGAAGGAAAAGGCTATGCAGGATGGGTAGGAATTTGGGGGTCAGTGTGTCCAGGAGTGAAGAGAGTGTTCGGCTGAAGAAGTCAAAGGGACTCCCTCAACCACTCTCTCATGCAGCCGGTGGGCATGCATGCGCCGCCAAGACCCAGACAAACCTCATCCCATGAACCCGGGCACCCCTGCTAAGTCACCAAACGTAGCGAACCACTTGGGGTGACCTATGGCAGAGGTGAAAATAAATAATCTCGTTGTGCTTTTACCTAAGAACTAAGAAAAATTAGATGTAAAACAGGTGTCCCTTAGAAATCAATCCATCAATCAAAAAATCCTTATCATGGTAAATATAGTGAAGATTTTAATCAAGAATAGACACGACTGCAATAAAATTAGATCATTAATAATTCATATAACTTGTAAGGTATTCTCCAAAGATATTGAAAGACAAAAGAGATATGCTATGATGTCCGCCTGACTGTCGGTCGCCCGACTACCTAAAGGGAATAGTTTGCATACGGAAAGAATTCGTTTATTTAGTTGATTTTTGAACGTGTAGTAGTATTGGTTAACAATATTGTTTGAATATGGAAAGAATTCGTTCATTTAGTTTAACGTTCGTTTAGTTTATCCGTTAATTATTCATTCATTTACTTTATTCGTTAATTGGTTAACAATATCGGTGAAACCAGGAAGCACAGTCCCACCTAGTAAAAACTGCCGATAACACATCCCTTATATTTCAATATCTTTGGTATTCCCCAAACAATATCAAAGTAAGCTACAAACCCAAGGTAATTTAGCCTACTGAGAATAACCAAAATAATTAGAAATTCGACAGTCAGAGACGACATAGCAACAATTGTAAGAAAATCCGTATGATTGAATAAAAACCTTGTAGACCACCCTTCCCCCTTCCCCATATGTTATGTAGGTATATAAAACGTTGGTTAAGAATAATTTATACCAGTCTGAAGATGGCTTTAACAAGCTGAAACCGGTTACGGTCAAATAAATTAAAGTGGAAATCAGTTTCACGATTGTTTTATTATATTACTAGCTGGTACCCGGCATGCTTTGCTATACCATTTAATAAAGAAATTGTTTCTCCCTGCGTGTCTTTTCCAAATATTCCCGTTCCCCTTCCACCTCCCCTTCCTCTCCCGTATCCCCTTCCTCTCTCGCGTTCCCACTCCGCCTCCTGTACCTTCCCCCTCCCCCCCCTCCCCCTCCCGCTTTCCATACATTCATTCCCGGTACATTCAGTTTTCAAACAGTTCGCGTGCCACATATTGCAATTTTTTATACAAATTTCTTAATGCCAGAGCTCACCAGTAGTTTTATACAAACCTTGTCCTGACAATAACGAACACAAAAAAATTATTACCCAATTTGGTGCAGTCGTTCCGAAGTTACGCGCGTACATACTCGTAAATTTTAGCGAATCATTTTTATTTATATAGATTGATTATTAACTAAGATGCCTGGAATAAAATTTCTAACGTTACTCGCGTTTGTCAGGAAATTTATTTGACAATAAACCTATAATAAATATAATATATTAATATTTATAATTTCATAACGCCAAAGCTCACCATTATATTATATAGCCTATTTTACTCGCATATAATGTAGCTTTATATTGGTCGTCTGCTTGTTTAGGAATAAATACATCCCAAAACACGTAATTGCGTTATATTTTAAAAACTATACATCTCTCTTCCTCTCATGCAAACATATGTATTTTTCTTTTAACCAGAAAGAGAACGAAATAATGCATCTTATTGTATTTTAAATATGAAAGCTATCTTGCATAGATATTTTACAATCTCGATCCAAAGTGACGGATTCAGAAATTTCGCGCGAAACTGAGGTTATCGGATTGTGAAGTGTGAATATATTGAACCAAGCAGACGGGTTAGACGTGATTGCGTAACAAACAAACTCGCGCACTTTAACATTTATAATATTAGTATAGATTAAAAAACCTATTACCATAACCATGGCATACGAGAAATTAGCCCAAAATTATGTAGCTACAGGGTGTGTTTTTCTCAGAATGAATACCTACATGGCCATAGCAGACACGCAACTTTTCGCAAACTTTCAATATGTTCAGCAAACTCCCCCTAATAATTATTAATGTAGGAACCCCCTCGCTGTCTTATTAAACTCCCGAACATTTCTCCGCTAAGGATTTGCGAAAGTTGAAAACGCTGTAATTTCGGTTTTTTGAAGCACAAGAAAACGCAATTATTTATCGACACTTCAAAGTAATTCAAATAATTTATGTTGAAAAGGAAACTGAGAACTTTAAGTAAAATTAAGTATTTTTCTTAGATTTTGTAAGGAATCTGAAAGTACGCACTAAGGTGAGCAATCGATCTTTTTTTACACTAAGGGCCTTTGCTCATGAAAAAACTGAACACTGGTTGGCATCTCAATTCAATTCAATTCACGGCGCAACTCATTTTTACGAATGCTGTATCAGTTTATTTAACAAAAATATCATTTATTAATATAATTTATCAATTATCGACCTTAATATATCAAATATAATAATAATTTATCAAACTCCTGATCTAAATCGATATTTTCCCGCTCTGACATATCGCAAATCACTTGATGGCTCGTGAGGCGTAACCATGGCAACCTGTCAATAAATGCTAAAAAAACCAAAGTAATGCATATAAGAACACCGAATACCAAATTTTAATATAATCCTAATATTATTTCTCATAATTTTAATTGCATCCACAAAATTATTCCAACTAATTGTAAATGCGAAAGCTTAGATTTAATTACGAATATGTGTATCTTGGTGTTACAGTAGATTATTTTTTTTTTAAATGGGAAAAACATACTAAAAAAACCTGTAAAATACTCAGATCAATTGCTGGCAGAATTACACATTAAATTTTAATACATATAATTTTTTCCTAACAATTGAAACACTTAAAATAATTTACATATCACTTCTTCTTTGTGTGCCGTATCAGGTCCCCCCGGCGTTGGCGATCACTCTTGAGAATGTCTCTCTGTCTTGCGCTGCCCGGAATAGCTCCTCCACACTTCTAATGCCGGTCCACTCTCGTATATTACGCAGCCAAGACATTTGTCTCCAACCAGGCCCTCGGCGACCCTCTATCTTGCCTTTCAATATCAAATGGAGAAAGTGATACTTCTCCCCTCGAAGTATATGACCCAGATATGAAATTTTCCTGATTTTGATTAATGTAAGCAGTTCTCTATGTGCTCTAGCCCGCCTGAGAATTTCTGTGTTGGTGATCATGCCTTGAGCATTCTCCGGTGAAGCCACATTTCAAAAGCCTCTAAACTGTTCATGGTATTTACTTTCAAGGTCCATGTTTCACATCCATAGAGCAAGACCGACCACACATAACATTTTAGCATTCTCTGCCTTAGTTTTAAGCTGATATTGTCATTGCGGAAGAGGGATTTCATTTTAATGAACGCAGTTCTTGCTGCTTCAATTCTGCATCTAACCTCCACATCTGGGTCAAGAGTCTCCGTGAGAATACAAAAATATGGGGAAATACTAATATAACCAATCTGAAACAAGTCAAAGTTGTACAAAAAGCAATTGTAAAATTATTAGTCGTCCCTAATATTTTCAAACAGAGACATAATACACCGTTGCTATTTCAGAGTGCCAAAATTTTACCTGTTAAGGCAATACTATGGCACAAAATTATAATTCAGCATATATTTACCCAGCAGCATAAAGAGAAATTAGAAAATAAATACTAGATTCACGCGCAACGTCGCGTCGGGTTAATAGTTTCGAAATTTAATAATAAGTACGGACAGAGAACGTTTGAATACAACATACTTGACAACAATTGACACTTTAAGCAATGTAATGTAAACTTGCGCACTCTGTACTACAATATGGAATCGTGGCTTGGGGGGGTGAATGCAAAGCAGCCCTTCTCCCATTGGAAACAATTCAAAAAATATTAATAAAAATCATCCTAAAAAAGCCCTATTACTATCCAACTATAAATGTTTTTCAAGATTTCCCGGTTCCCCCACTTGCAAAAATTTATGACAAAATTGCACTATTACAAATACATAAAGATTTCTTTAGTAAAAATAATTTACCACAATTAAATAAAAGCAAAAGAATAATATCTGTTGGAGGATTTTCCGTGCCACTTGTGCGAACCACAACAGCACAGCATCACTACACATTCAAGGGTATAAAATTATTTAATAAATTACCCCTTGATATACGATCGGAAGAAAGCTACGAAAAATATAAAAAAAAATTAAATTAAAATATTCTAGTACCACCTCATAACTTAACTTATTGTATATTGTATTAAGAAATATGTATTGAATATTTAGAAATATTTTTTGCCTTATCAATACTTCAAATCATTTATTAACTAACCTTTAATTTATTACTTTTATCTGTTTCTTCCATGGAACTATGATTCTAAGGTATCTTGTCATAAAATCACTAATGTTTTTTGTTGAATAACTAATATTTTTTGTTTTAATTTAAACAAATGTAATTTTTTTTTTAGTTGTCCTCTCCTAAACACAAGCAGCTGCTTTATTAGGAGAGTGATTGAAATTTTGTTGTATATATTATGTTGTAAAATTTGTAACCTTGTTATATATTTCAATAAAAAAATATAAAAAATAAATAAGATTAAATATATGGTGAAAAATTGGCTATCGGAAAAAAAAGTTATTATATGTTGAAGGTTGAATCCGTAGATACAAGATGTAAATTATAATGCATATGTAACTAAACTATAAGCACATTTTGACAAGCCAATTCAATTGGCTTAGCGGGACTTGTTTATTGATATGTATTAACTATTCGTTCAATAAAATATAATTTAAAAAAAAAAAAACTGGCAACTGAAACGCGCCGGCCGTAGCGACTAGCAACGCGAGTTGCGTCGTCGCCCTTGACAACGGCATTTAACAAAGCGCTTTTGTGCGGACTGCCAATGAAATACGTAATTTGCTTTCCTGTGGATAGCGATTAAGTTTGCCAACTGTTTTTTTTAGTTGCCTCATGAGCGATTGGACTTAGCCCACACATGAGGTCCTTAGAAAAATAATTTCCCTCGGCAGTGTGGAGGGTCTTTTTAAGAAAAAGAAGAAGAAGATCTGGGAAAGAAAAATATATAAGGAGTTGATAGGAATCTAGTGGTCAGTGTGCCCAGGAGTGAAGGACGTATAAATCCATTTTTCCCACCGCGATGCAAGGCGATGGGTCAAGAGAGACCAGCTGAAGAGGTCAACATGACTCCCTCAACCAGTCACTCACGCAGCTGGCAGGTAGGCACATCCTCCGCCAAGACCTAGACGAAGCTCACCCCAAACCGGGCACCCCTGCTCAAATCACCAAACGTAGCGAACCGTTGTTCAATAAATCAAATAATATTTTGCTTATACCTACTGCCTTTAACATATTTATACTATTTTGTTAGTTTAACCAAAATGAGATCCCTGAGACGTATGTGTGGTAAAACCATGTATGATCGTGTTAGAAATGTGGATATCCGCAAAGAATGTAAGGCTGATGTAAGTATAATGAGCAAAATTAAGAAAGGGACCCTCAGATGGTTTGGGCACGTAGAGCGAATGAGCGAAGAAAGTAGTGTAAAAAGAATATATGATGTAAATGTGAATGGTAGAAGAAGTCGGGGACGCCCGAGGAAGACATGGCACGATCAAGTGAATCAGGTACTTGAGACGGGCCATGTCAAAAGTCAGAATAATAGAAGAGTATGTATGAGACGATGTATGAATGTGAGTGAGGCAAAGAGTGTGTGCCAAGACCGAGTTGTTTGGCGGTCCGTCCTCTCTGCCTACCCCTGCGGGGGAACGGCGTGATGGTTAGTTAGTTGGTCTAAAGATAGTTGCCAATAATATATGCGTTAAAGAAAATGAAGATAATGTAGGTGTTTCTTAGTCGAAGTACGGTAAAGTTAAACATGACCGAATTTCATATCGACACCGTGGCGCAGTGGTTAGCGCGTTTGCCCGGAAAGCAAGAGGTCCTGGGTTCGAGTCCCAGAGGTGTCAATATGTTTTTCTGATTTTTCTGTTTCCAGATTTTCGATTGAGTTTCGCTTATATTGTCTTCATTTATTTAAATATTACAATTTGAGGTTTTACTCATAAAGTTAAAATAAAAAATAAAAAACTATTTTAGTACTTTGGCAGGTTTAAATATTAATAAAAGTACAAATAAACAATCATATTAACAGTTTAATAGATATAGGTAGGTAAATGAGGTATTGCAAAATTATAGATCGTGATGTGAATTCCAATTATGAAAGCAAGGGCTTCAGTAGGGCATCAATATAAATCATCTGTGTCTTATAGCCATTTCCTTTGATTATTTTTGACTTTTTAGTGGTTTAAATAGTATTTTTGTTAATTATCATTGGTTGTGTATATTTTTGGTGAAATAAAGTTTAGGGATCTTTCACCAATCCTTCATTTTGAGTGAATCATGTATTATGCCTATGTTATATTCTTTCCCTTTACAAGAATTCTGATAAAATAACTTGTTGACTTACAATATAAAAAAACTGATTGTCTAACATTCAGAGATTTGTATACAATGTATACTCATTTAATATTACTTATGTGTGCATTGGTATATTTATAGTATAACAATTTTGTAAGGGAGTTTTGTAATGTTTGGATCTAACTAATTTTAGTTTTCGCCATACACATCATTAATCCTTCGAGCCGTTTCTGCAGCACTGGTGCCACGGTGGAACTCGTACTCGTAAATAACGCGATATTTCATGTTTTATTTTTTTTTTATTTTGTAACCTAAGTGACGCAAAGAAAAAAAAACAATTAAGGAAAAAACAAATGAATTATAATTTTTGAAACACAAATACATGAGTAAATAGCTGTATAAATTTGAATTTGGAATTCATAACCAAAGAGAAGATATTTGAGATCAAAGTTGCCAGTACGGCAAGATGCCAATTTCATATGTAAGGACCTAATATAATCATGTACCTACTGCATTTACATTTTCTTATCTCCATGTGTAATCAATCTTATATTACGTTTGCAACTTAAATGGAAATTTTAATAAAAACAACATGTAAATACATAATATAACAACAATACATATGTGCATGTATTTGCATATATTTTTATCTCTTTATATATATACATATACATATATTTTTTGATAGATATCTTTTAGAACAGACTCTGTCTAGTGAGGTGGGTAAAAGAAAACTATCTACATAAATGAAAATAAAATAAACGCCCGGGTAGCCGGCAATGAAATTGAATTGAAATCACGAAGGTGACCGGGGTATCTAGCATGGTCGATCGATTTAGGTTTTATCGAAAATGTCGGTAACTTCTCAACGCTCCCGAGCACGACTGCAGGCCGCTAACGAACAAATAACAGTTCACAACGACTAAGGGTTCCTAATTTATTTGACGTGAACTATTATTTGTTCGTTAGCGGCCTGCAGTCGTGCTCAGGAGCGATTACAAGTTACCGACATTTTCGATAAAACCTATATCGATCGACCATGCTAGGTATCCAGAAGCATATCCCAACGCGATGATACAGTGGAAATTAATAAATAATTACGACTTCAAAAATCACATCCAAAAGAAATAATATCCAATAATATTCTTCCTACAACATAATTTTGTACCTTTTCTTTGAAGTTTGTTTTCTCAACTTGTGACAGGCGAAATTCTTTTGAAAATCGTTTGTATGTTTTCACGGAGCAATTTTCTAAGAGATAATCCACTTCCATAATTTGAGAACATTTCCTCGTGTTCCCTTGTCGTTCTATACTCGTGTCTTTGAACTAGGGGACGATAAAAGTCTTGATAAATTAATGATTATGCATAGATATTGGAAAATACAACCTGGCGCGGAAACCTTAAAGAGAAACGAAAGAGGGAGGCGAACAAATTGAAGAATTTGAGAGAGGGAATTGAACTCATTGAGTTTGAAAATGTTTCCATGTTTACCAATCTCGTCTAGAAAGTACTTATAAAAATAACCTCAAAATAATTAAAACATATTTTTCAAACATCTTTTGATAATTATCACAATAATATTTATATTTATATGACTTATTTTCAACATCTCCACAAGTAGAGTCATTATTTATTTATCTACTAATCATGTATTTATGTACCTATTTTATTTAAGCGAAACAGCAGCCTACAATAATATGTTTATTATTATATAAATATTTTCAACTTAATTGAGAAACCACTTAAAGTAGTCGTTATTATACAAAATATTGTACCTAACTAAACTATATATTAACCAATAACAATTCTTACATTTATATAATTATATATTATTGATAATTCGACTACCATAATACGGGCATGTGCCTAGTGTGGTAGTCGAATCATCTGCAAAAACTATATAAAAAGTTAAATGATGAATAAAGAAAAGAAAAAAAATGTGATTCAGTAATATACTCGTACATAAAAATGAATGTTATTTGTTTTTGGGGTGTTATGCCTGTTGCGCTACCTCCTCCTTTAGCCAATGTTTCGGACAGCGTTACAGTGTCCATCATCAGGGCAGATGTGTCAGATAAGCCTGATGATGGACACTGTAGGTAACATATTATTATTATTGCTGTTGTGGAGTGAGAATAGATTTCTGACTCTGAATACTTCATGTTTGAAATTTTGTAAGCAGATTATTATAGTTTATATTGTGTTCTTATATATATATATTTTTTAATAATTTTCAGAATATTTTTGTTAAGTTCTTACGGGTACAGCACCCTTACTTTTTTGTTTTACTTTTTAATTATAATTTTAATTATGTGAAAATCTGTTATTGGACATTAAGTATATTATTGATGTTATTATTATAAGTGTAAAATATCTGTTGATTTTCCATAATAAATAAAATAAAATAATAATAGTAACGCTGTCCGAAACGTTGGCTAAAGAAGGAGGTAGCACAACACGGCATAACACCCCAAAAACAAATTAAAAAAATACTTTTGGCCGTGAAGATCCAAAATCATACCGAATGTATATTTGTTTGCTTTCTTGCACATATGTATGTTTGTCAACTGTCTACATATGTTGGGCGCGCGTTTGCCATATTTCTCGATTATGTACCGGTGCCGAAGGGATCAATGACGCTAGTTCCTAGTTCTTCCATTGAAATACCGGTAGAACAAGGATAGCATTCCCGACCCGACGCTTGTGCTCTAAAGATTGCAATCTGTTTGTTAAGTAAGTAGAATCCACCCGTTTCTGCATAGAGTCAAGGGTTTTTTTACTGATTATTTCAATGTTTCGAAGAAACCTTCGGAAAGGTTTTCACTTTTTGATGACATTATTTATTTTAATGAAAAGACAAATAACTTTGTTTACATCACTTTTATTTGTACACAATCTACATGTTTCGTGAACGATGTTCACATCATCAGGATCAAATGTATACTAAACTTAAAAATTAAACATAGATCACATATGTGATGAAGGGGTAGGAGGAAGGGGAAGGGGTAAGATTGAGGGGACAATTGGGATTTCAAAGTCATTAGGAGGGAAAGACCGGTTAAGCGGGAAAAGGTTCAAAAGAGGGTTTATTTATTTTAAACCATTTGATATTAGAAAAAAATGTGTATTTTGATTTATCATCTGTTTACCTGTAAACTGTTTGTACGCGGGAGAAATAAAAAAAATTCATAAACTTTTCCCGGTAATTCACACCAAGACAAACATTAAGATAAAATCTAAATCATTGGTATTATCGAAGTTTTCTAAGAAATCGGGTAAAGTGCTACGAACTTGGGTCGTATTTCTGTTTACAGGTAGTCTTTGAAATTTAACAGATCATTTACATACCTCAAGTAGCAGGCTGTTTCTGGGATTGCTGTGGCCCCAGGCACGTTACATCAAAGAGCCCTGTGATTTTATTAAAAAGATGTATGTAGCACCTAGTTACGTTTGTGAAAAGTGTCGGTCTCAGCAGAATTTTTTCCTGTTGCAAAAGTAAGTAATGTAATAAGAAAAAAAAATCATTGAAGGGGTACAAAATGGAATTATTTTGATACACGGAGATACCTAATGGGAAATAAATACGATTCATATTTTGATAGAAAGCAGTCACTTTGTGGTTTGACATATTGAATGAAATACAACAATTACTTTGTTTATTAACCAAGATTCATTTAATGTTTATAATGCCGACCGGTTTCGCTTTAGTCAAGCATCTTGAGGGTATAAAATTAAAGTGATCAAAAATACACATAGTGTGAGCTTATATAGATAAAGAAAGAGACAAAACATAATACAAAGGAACAGTGAATTACCATATTATATATTCAGGGACAAATCGTCATTTGAATAGGTGATTAAGGGATAAAATGATTATGGGTTTTTACTAGTTTATGGGGAATATCCCTAATATCGGGCTGTTGGACACATTTAGCTGATTATTAAGGATTTGGGTTTTTGTTTTAAGGCTTTCTTTATTTCAAGTGATTCTAAATTATTGAGTCTGTTACCATGACCATTTTTGTGCAAAATCTTAGCACCGGTGCTTTGACTGAAGTTATGATCTTTATCAATAAGATGACTGACGAATTCCGAAAATCCATTATTATTTAAGCATCTAACATGACTACATTTATTGGGGAAATACTTAAACTTGTCAAATATTAATTATTATTTTTAATTTATAAACTAACGTTTAGACAAGATTTTTATGTCATAATTTGTCTCGACGCCACCTAGCGAGGGATTTAACACTTACAATGTCTCTCTCGCAAAAATAAAGTTGGTTGTTTTCAGGTGGAAAAAATATAATAAGCAGTAATTGTTGAATGAAACACTAGTATATATTGAATTATTTGGCGGGTATTTGATAAGCCCCCATAGCTCAGTGGTCAAGAGCAGCTGACCGGCAATCAGAAGGACACGGGTTCAAGTCCCGTTGGCGGCAAGTATCTTTTCTCGGAAGACTTTTAAATGTTGATGAGTGTTTCAGGCTGATAATTATTGCTTATAATAATTGTAAAATAGCGTGTTTCGCATGTAAAAATCCAAGTTGCATTGAAGGCAATCAAAAAATATGCTCTGATTATCGCCGCAACTTGTAAAAGTTTGTGGTTTTCTAATAATCGTGCATTATTTTTGCCAAAAAATGTTTTATTATTTACATTATTATACAACGAACTTATTGTAAATTAGTAAAACTACAAAGTTATAGTGATTATTCTCACTCCTACGTTTTTTCCTAAAATTAGTATATTAATAGATAAGTGTTGAGTTTTTTTAATTTAATATATACTTTTGCTTACTATTATAACTTTTTATGAATAAAAACATAATGAAAATACAGATATGACTTTTATTTAGCGTAAAAATTAAATAAACGATTATCAAACATGGAAAATACGCAAGTGGTCTCCAGGATCGACGTCCGACGGTGGTAATGCAACTGAAAAGTGCGTCAGGTGGCTAAGGGTTAATTTTATGCATTTTTGTTACCGGTTTTGGAACATCTGTGTCATTCATTCACAAGCGTTCTTAAAACTAACTTTAAAACTATGCAAGAACAGAAATGATAACATATTATTAGGTGAGCGTAGTGGGATCGGATATTTAGGGGGAGAACGGCGAGAGGAGTCAAAATAACGAGGAAACTTGGTCAACAAAGGTGGCTTACAGGGTGCTATTATTTTGTTGACTAAATTAATGTTTTATTAATTGTTTTCGTTTATTTCAAGTGTAATGGTCCGCCACCCCTGGCTTTGACACCAATTGTGATGAACCCTACCTAATTAATTTACTTTTCTAAGCTTCTACCTCGTAGTTCAAATCTCGTAGCTACGTTCATAATTCTACCCTTATGTCCTACTGATCACACCCCTAGGTATGATGGCCTGGCCTAACCCTCTTTCCGGTTTGTTTCTACCTCAGGCTCGTGATTTTCTAACCCCTATACTTTATAATCTAGCTGAACCTACCATATTTTCTCAAATCCCTGCGATTTTCTCGCAGTAAACAAGATTTAAGATTTTTTGTTCACATTATTTCTATATTCTTCGTTGTGTATTTTTTTGTTTTAGAATTTACATCTGTTTGCATACTTAATATGCACACATATGTAGAGAAGATAATGTATTACGTGTGGTAACCCCTAGATTCTTTTAGAGAAAGTGTGAGAATTTTCCGATCTATTTAGTTATTATTATTTTAGTATATTAAACCGAGTTTGATAAACTAGCCTCACCCTTAAACCTCGTGTCTACTTGATTTCTGTAGGAATTTTGTTTGTTTATTTAATTCTTCCTATCACCGCTGATGCGTCGATAACATAAAACAACAGTTAATAAATTCAATATTTAAGGTAGAGAAGTTTACCTTACCGTTGTAGGATGGTCGTATTTGAAGGTCCAGTTTTATCACTCGAAGTCCTTGTCTGCAACTTCCCCTAACATAGTGCTTAGTATTCATGGTTAGTATTCATGGTTAGTACTCGCAAAATTGTTGAAAAGGTAGGAATGGATGGACATGGATGGATATGGGGATAATATGTTTGCTGAAAAGTCGGCTCCTCCGCTAACCAAGTGAAAACCGATGAACAACAATTACAAACCGGATTCTCCCCAGTACGTTTGCTAGGCTTGTCCTTAGATCCGAGTTTTACCCTCTTCAACGGGCGTCTCATGCTATGAAAGGGGCCCTTCACGCCAGCAGGGGGAATACCTAGTCTTCATGCCGTTTTTCTGTCTTACTCCGACTTCCGTCTCCTCCGGATTGAATTTAACTCTACTGAGTCTAGAAGGGGTATTACATGTCTTCCCTTATCATGTCTCTATCCGTGGAATGTGGCACGCAGCTGTTTTAGGCGAATCCATACTCCCACGTGACTAGCCATTAGCAATACGCTCCCCCACCTCTGACTAGCTGACATAAAACGCACCTCGTGAGCCTTATGTTTGCTTTCAGGTTCGACAAGGACTTACGGTATGCAAATAACCTGCAGCTTTAATGCCGCGTCAGCGTACTGTCCGCATACGTCCTTCCTCTTCCCCGTATGCCCACCTCGACAATACCGCCACAAGATCAAAGCTCTCCGACCAGAAAGGTTGACACTTACATTTCCGGATAGCTAATATTCACATACAGAAGCCTTGAAGTCTAGATACGTGTGCAAATTCAGGATTTAGGACTGTATGAGTATTTGAACACCAGTGTTTTTTAAATGAGGTCACTAGTTCCTCGTGTGTTAGGTATTTAGGATTGCGGATGGTTATGGATTCCTGGATACCTACTTCCTATAAGAGAAATTTATAAAATGAGATAAATCATATTGTCATTGAATCAATGACCTCCTGAATAATTATGATGAGCTCTTTTTGAGTTTGAAGCTAGTCGCGGTACTTTACTTTGCGAAATTTTGTACGCTGAATCAATGCTACCTATTGGCGATCTCTCTAGTATAATCAAGTTGTTAAGAATTGGGTGAATTAACGCCGATATTGTTTTCACGTATTGGGCGAAGTTTCCGTCGTAAGCTATAATTGATAAACCTGCCCCTTGACATTTATGCTTTATTTTGTTTATTCGTCGATGGAATCTAGGTGACTGTGTCAATGGATCGAATTTTTAGATACACAATCGAAGGTCATCTAAACATACCCTAATCATGCTGGTGAAAGGAAGCTAATAGGTATTTGTTTTACAAGTACGCTAGGATGCCAAAATTGATTTAGTGATGCGTTTCTATCTAATTATGTGTTAAGTATTTGTTTTGTTTAATGTATGTGTTGTTGTTAATTATTTCTCCCTCATCTTATTATTGTCTTTATTTTGTAATTTTAAAATATGGAATGTATTGCATTGCACTTCCCCTGCATACATACTGGAATAAATCATTATTATTATTATTATTATTATACAAGTATACCAATGTAATTACCTAAAATTGATTGAGAGGTACATTTCTATTAAATCGTGTAGTACCTAATTACAATGCGCCAATAGTTAATTAACTCCGATGAACGAATGAACGATAAGGGATAGATACATCATTTTTTATGGTTTATTTGTTTACACTTCACATAGACGACCTTCGGTTTACTGACCTACTTTGGAGATTGTTTATTTCTACGGTCATTGTCCTTTTGAAACACGATTCATTGTTTAACTAATTCATTTATATTTTATTTGTCCTAGTTTTTACCCAAACATCGGTCGTTTAAGTAGGTACTTTGCTAACCTAAGGGGTACCTGGATGACCTAGTTTCAACTAAGGTATAATTTGCTTGACCTAGTTTTGAGAAATATGGGTGTTTCGGTTACGAATCAAACTGATATCTTAAGTCGCCGTATCCTTATGCGCACTTAAATAAACAATAGACCTACCTAACTAAAACAAGTACTTGTATGACCTAATTTTTAAATAGGTATTTCCTGTGTGACCTGATTTTAAGACGCACGGTTACTCCCGCATACGAAATATAGAATAAGGGGACTCCTGAATAGTCATTCATTACGTTCTACGCGCCTCGATTCGTTTTATATGAGCTATAATAAATTAGCGTATTTCTAAAGCAGGTATTTCCTATTTGACCTACCTTCGAGCAAGTGAGAATTGTTATCAGTGTGTTAGTGACAAAACTTTAAAGCTCCGATTGGTTTTTTTTTGGTGATGCCGCCCGTTCTCTGTCTCTGAAAATAATTAATAATTGGTTAAATCTTACCAGCCTCGATCGATTACAATTTTTCAAGTCGGGAATTTTATGACAACGACATTGTGATCAAGGCTTCCTTTTTTTTGTTTCCTAGCTAACGGTTTCCTATCGGCCTTTTTGAGAAATGACTCTGATGACGGGAAAAACTCTTCAAATATCTGTCTATTTAAGATTCACTTCGGTATTTCACTTAGTTTCTCAACCTCGTATTAACCTCGTTTTTATTTCATTCGATTCGAAAAATGATTTATCAAATTGCAATTCAGATGTTTTAATTTTAAAACCCGGAATAAGGTAAATTATTATTTATTCTCAATATTTTAATATCACTTTAGAATTAATAACCGTAGATACGTACGTTCTCTAAGTGTTCGGATTATTATCACTACTGTTTATTATAATTCGTTATTTAATTCACAATGAAATTTTAAGGCATATTATTATGGAAACACTGTCGCAAAACCATCACTCGAGAAATTCGTTATTGTTATTTATTTCACCGATGTTAAGTAATTTAAAGTAAAATTATACTTTAATTATTATATCACCTTTAGTAAGTTTTAAAAATAATCGCGTTATATGTTTTCTTTTATCCGGTAAACTGTATTTATTTTAAGACACTGTATTTTTGTTAAATATTAGAAAGTCAATAACTATATGTTGTAAAAGAAACACGAATATTATTTAATTCCTATTTACTGATTTTAAACACTTTCAATATAAAACAAAACACCCGAACTTTCACGAAGTATTATTTTTAAGCACCTTTTCGGATTTTTTATTCCTCAATTTAAAAGGAGATTAAATACCGAATTTACTCCTTTGCAAACACTTGTAGAAATTTCAACTTTTAATAAAGAGTTTTACGTTTGTTCCTGGACCCCGGTCTGTATCCCAACTGCCAACGGACTCTCAATAAAACTCTCAACGAACTCCCCGTTCTTTATCAAACCATGGCGTTTTAAAGACTTCTTAAAGCTCTCCTTTCGTAGGAAAATGACTTCTGATCACCCAGACCT
Organism: Limnephilus rhombicus; assembly: GCA_929108145.2. NCBI lineage: Eukaryota > Metazoa > Arthropoda > Insecta > Trichoptera > Limnephilidae > Limnephilus > Limnephilus rhombicus. The sequence goes on from OV815297.1 coordinate 35,253,073, forward strand.
TCATAGAAAAAAACCCAAATTCGGTTCCTCCGTATACGACCTTTTGTCAAATCTCTGATAATCTCCTATCTCATGTTTTAGACCGAAACCAGCCTAACATCTCTCTCACGTAGGAAATCATATAAATTTTCTCATTGACATGTATTTATTTAAAAATTTTATGTACTTTGGTAATAAGTCATTGTTAATGTGTTTGTAATAAAATTTTATATGAATTCTTTAGTCTAAACATTACGTTAGAGCAATGTTAATTTTTATGGCCTTTTTTAATCGCTAATGGGCCTTGTGTAAATAAAAGGCATGTTCGGATCTTCATTGTTTTTGAAAACAAAATACATGTGTGGTCGACAACCATTTCCTGCGTCCACTTTGTCAGTAACCAAGCTCAATTATGTGATCCTTTCAACGGCACAAATGACATAAAACGACCATTTCTGTTGAATAAAATCATCCGTAATTTGTCCGGTATTGTTACTTGACCCCAGACACTTAACAATACTAATTGTATTTCCTTTGAGATTGCAACTAGCACACAACTATGCCCCCAACAAAACCACCATCTTTTTATTAAATTTTCTTCTAAAAATCATCTTTCTAATATCTCCGCTTCATTTAGAATTGATAACAATAATTTTCCACTGTTTTATGTATATTTTCCATTTTTCCTTTCGTCAGACTACGTTAAGCATCTTTTCCTGCGATTTGCTTTAATTGTAGAGTGACCAAAATGTACTGCGGTCTTAGATATAATTTTCTCAATCTCCTGTTTTTTTGTGAATGGTGTTGTCAGAACAGAGTAATCCTTATATCGGTACCTATTCAAGTAGTTCCAATTAGTTTTCTCTTGAGATATTTGGTTCTAATTACTTCGTTTCACCGTTCCATCACCATATAAATAGGGTTTTCCCCCTTTCCTAGGCTATTATCTTCAGTTTTGAAATTTTCCGAGATTCCACCCGTTTTTTGCCATCATTCCAGGTCGGTTTTAATTAAATCGTCCCCCGGGACCATTCATGTTACGTTTTCCGTGCCCTTATCGATGTTATTTATTTTCAACATTCCCGTCTAAGATTTTTTTTTGTTTCCATTTAATTTTTTTTGCGCCCAAAACCTCCAGTTTTCGATCTCGCCTTATGTAAACACGATCCGGGGTTAATAATCCTTCAACTCTTTGTCTAAAGGTTTGTTTATTATACAGTTCGTTCACCCTACGTTCCTGTGAGAATTTATTCAAGGCCACTCAATCTGATCAAAGTCCACCAGAACTCTACACGCCTCTAATCTCTCTGATTGGTTCAGATCATATTAATTGCTTTACACACTCTCTTATTGGTGGAATTTAAACTTTCTTTGTTCTCGAGACAATTATGATACGGGGCTCCCTCGCTTCAGCATTTATACAGATCTCTGTAATAGTTCCCAACTGCTCGGACAGATGTCGCCGAATGTACCGAATCCTCTACATAGTATTAAGGGAAAAAAAATTTCCTTGTGGGCTTCTCGTAGGTTGAAGGTTAGCATTCATCACACAAGTCAAGTAATAAAACCCTTCAATACAAAAGGTCTAGAAATTGTTGCATAGTTAATGCCCAAAAAATACGAAATATAACAAAATATATTTTTATTTTTAACTTAATGAGTTAAACCTCATTTCTTCATATTCTAATTAAATGAAGACAATATTAGCCAAACTCATTCGAAAATCTGAAAACAGAAAAATCTGAAAAAAATGCGGTCACATCTGGGGCTCGAACTCAGAACCTACACCTTGCCGGGCCGGAGCTCTATCAATTGAGCTAATGTATTCCTATCCGATTCGGTCATTTTTAACTGTGTTATACTTCGACTAAGAACCACCAATATTATCATCATTTTCTAAACGCATATTTTTATTGGCTGCTATCTTTATGAATGATTGCAAGATTCAAACCTGAACTAAACGCTATGTCCATTTACTTTTTTGCTCAATGTATGTCGCATATTCAGGCCATTAACCAGCCAGCGGCCGAGAATTCATAATGATCGTACAGGGCGGTTCCAATGAGAAAGATTAATTATTCAGTACTCCCTACCAGCTGTTCTAAATCGATTCATTAAATTTTGAATGAAATAAAATAGATCAACATCGATGAAAGCAACAACAAATGCTGAAAGGCGTGATGATAAAACTATTAAAATGATGTACTTTTTGTAATTATTTTTTGATCTTAAGTACTTATAATTTTTCAATAATGTGTAAGCAAAATAAGAACGTAAAAAAATCTTAAATATATTAGTTTGTAAGACCGTAAATAAATATACAAACTAAAGTATTTTCGTCACAAAACATGTGCACGGATCTTTATTTAACCTAAAATTAAAATTCTGAAACATACTCGTAGCTTTCCCAGATAATTTATTGATTTCTTTTACTGCGTGTTTATATTATGATTTGAAATGTGTGTTGTATAATAAAAAAAATGTTTGAAAATTCAACAAATCTTCCAACGACCTACGGTAAAACCTTATTGTACTAAAAATAAACACGTTTTCTCAAAAATTAAAACATAGCTATACTAGATAAAAGAACAGTCTTTCAGAATCAGTTTATAATTTCTTTGTGGAAAAGAGTCAATACGTCTAAAATTTGATTTAAGAATGACATATTTCCAGTTTGTCCTTAAAAGTAAAAATGAATAAAATTTATATTAAATGAAAAAACACGCTTTGTAAAACACCACTTTTTAAAAACGGAATTGGCATTAGGTTAAATAATCTAGAAGCCCTCGAAATCAAAAAAGCCGTCAATAATAAATCCAACATTATTAATAACCAAATCAATTTATCTGATAGTCCCATTTTTAATTTATTCCGTTAACCTCTTCTGAAACAGTTCCCTCCCTCTCCCTCCCCCAGTTGCTTACCCAAACTGTAATTATTATTTCTGTCTCCCTCTTTTCTATTTGCACCAATAGGGTGTCGCCTATTATATTGCTATCTCTTTCTCCAATTCTCTTAATTTCTTTTATATATGTGTCTGTATCTAATTTACTTTAGTTGAAATAATAGCCCTGAGGAAGCTTGAGCTAAGCGAAACCCGGGTTGGCTGTTAAATATTAATTCCCATAAAAATTGGTGTTTTACAAAGTGTGTTTTTTCATTTAATATGTAATGTCACACCACAAAGTGTTTGCTTCCTTCGATAAAATGAATAAAATTTATCCAAAACACTATCTAGAATCTAGATAGCATTTAGTTCGGGTTGGAACCTCAATAATTTATATTGTCTAATTAAGATAATAATAAAGTCTATGTGTGTTTCGCCATTGTTATTGTTTATTCCTTCTTCCTTTTTAGATTGTCTCTGGAAGTAGATGATAGAAGAAAACAGGTAATTTAGCTTTAATATCGATTTAATGGCATCCTTTGAAGATGTTTATAGTCGCTGATCGCCGAGCTCAGTTACGCCGCTAAATACCGTGGAAACATTCTGATGAAAGGAATTTAATCTGAGACAAAATAATAGTGCTTCGTTAAATCTACATCGCTTAAGGGTGCACTAGAGATTGGAATTACTTTTGCTGTTTAATTTGAGATGGTGGCAGATATAAACGTTATAAATAGGCGACAAAATACTGACAAAGTTGAAATTTTAAACAAAGGAAGAGTGATAATAAATTACGAACGGTATTTGGGCCGCTTATTAGTGTACATATGCGTCGGGTTTTCACTCAGCAATTCTATCATTAGCAATTCTATTCTTTTATTTCAACTTTTGTTTTCTTCATTGAATGAATGTATGAATGACATGGAATATTGGAAGTAGAGATTAACCCTTAACTTCCCGGTTGAAACGAGCTGACACTAGGCAGATAGACTCTTTGAGGCAATGATGGACACATTGTTACATAAAAAATAATGTAACAAGTGAATTATCTGTGTATGGGTACTTTTAGTGTGTGAAGTTTGTTAACATTCAACATCTTTATAATGGTAGCATTGAAATGTTTACCTTTGCTCAGTTGGTGATACTGAGGATGTGCACAGAGGGGTTCACTAGGCAGGACTGGCCTTGAGCTCTTCATTCTTTGAGCAGCCACAGGTGACCACGGCCACCGTCCCTGTGGCGGGTCGACGTAATCAAATAGTCGTAGTTCGCCATTATTTTAACAACATGTGAAGATTGATAAATCCGTGCCCACCAGCGGCATCCATTATTGAAGACCATCAGGACAATCATTTAAATCCTGGATCAGCAGCGGAGTATCATGGGAGCACACTATTTCTGCTGGATTAAAACCACATCCAGCATCTGCAGACGTAGTCATCACATGACCTTCCGACTATACCTGGAGCCAGAGGTGCTCGCAGGGATGCGGCCGAAGATCGCCCACCTTGGCCGTCATCAACATAGTCGGCTGTCTGGCATCCACCCTTGGACGGGACGTCGTTGGGAAACCGCGGGACTGGAGGCCTGTTCGTCGCTCCAGCCTGCCGTTCAGCACATGTCAGCAGCGGAGGGAGCTAACCGCCCATCTCCAAAGGCAGCAAGTAGACATTCGGACGTATACGCATTTTTCTGTAATTCTTCGACATGACATTATAGCTTTTGATACTTGAAACAAATGTCGATCTGATCCATTTGGCAATTGGTTCAGTTGAGAACATCGATGACCCCAGTTCGGGAAGGAAGGTTAAATTCTCAGCCAAACCAAAAAAGAAATATTTTTTTATGTTTAAAAACATTTGAAAATTTATTTATTTGTACACGCTCAATTAGGGCTTTTACATATGTATGATAAAATTAAAAATACATTTGATATAATCAAAGAATTAAGAGATATAAAATAATAAAAGTATTATAGTAAGACTAGCTGACCCGTCAAACGTTGTTCTGCATTTTAAATTATTTCTATATATAATATTTTGGTTGTTAAATAAAAAATAACCAAATGGGCCCCCTTGGGTCTTGCTGGCATTGTTCACTATAATACACGCACCAAATAGATAAATTAAAACATATTGTAGAAAATTTTTCACGCACTACGTTGTGATTTATAACAAATGCCCAATGAAATGTCAAAATGACGCGACGTTTAATTCAGACGCTTCTCGTAAATAACGTAGCGCCATCTGTCATTCAACAACATAAATAATTTCGTTCCATTTGAAATACGATCGACGGTTAAATTTGTTCATACAAAAATACTAAAATCGCGATTAAAAAATGGGAGGGTTGGGGTAGGAGGGTGAAATTTGGGATGGAATTTTTTCTGGATAGAGATACCCTTATCCTCTAGCGATATGAAATATACTTTACGACCTATTCTCATACCTACCAAATATACACAAAAAATTTCACAAAAATCGGTCAAGCCGTTTCGGAGGAGTGCGACCACAAACACCGTGACACGAGATTTTTATAAATATAGAAGGTATTGTTTTTTTTTAAATATCACTACGGTCTATATCAAGAGTATACCACTCTGGTTATTAAAGAGTATATATTATCTACCTCTGATTAATACATAAAGCATCTATCGCTCTGGTTAATACCAACACTATCTACCACTCTGGTTAATATTTAGAGTATGTATCACTCTGGTTGAAAGTGAGAGTATCTATCACTGATTAATACCGAAAGCATCTATTGCTCTGGTTAATACCAAGAGTATCTCCCACTCTGGTTAATATTGAGAGAATGTACCACTCTGGTTTAAAGTGAGAGTGATCACTTAAAGATAGATTAATTAAAGAGATAATAATACTGAAAGCACCTATCGCCCCGCTTAATACTAGAGTATCTACCACTGTTGTTAACATTAAGAGAATGTACCACTCTGGTTTAAAGTGAGATTTAATACTCAAAGATAGATTAATTAAAGAGAGATTAATACTGAAAGCATTTATCGCTCTGATTAATACTAGAGTATCTACCACTGTGGTTAACATTAAGAGAATGTACCACTCTGGTTTATAGTGAGAGTATCTACCACTGATTAATACAGAGAGCATCTATCACTTTGGTTAATTATGTTATACCGCCGAGTAAAAAAAACTGTTTTCCCAAACGCCCTATTGTCATTTAGTTCACCGTCGAGCATTTACTTAAAGCAAACACTGCAGTGCAGAAAACACCAACAAAATCCACAAACCCTCCAAGATTAGATGAAGAATTAATCATTCATCAGCTCTTTTGTTCCGTCGTAGCAAAGCTTCGTAAACCCTTACACGCTTAGGAGCAAAGACCACTGGTGAGGTTGGCTTTGGGGTGGTGTGGAGAGGGGGGTAAAGGCGCTGGCAAACACTGCCAGGTTAATTAAGTTGTTTTTCTGGGGATGGACGCCCGCCCGGACATTCGGACAGACAGTGGGAGATGTGCTAACTGACGAGATTGCCGCCCACTCGGTTTTGTTTGGTAAAGTTGGCGCCCAACGTGGTGCACAACGTCAGAGTGATTATATTGTGATACGGTTGTTGAAATGAAAAACATTAAAAGGTTTTTCGATTTCCACACTTGACCAAATTTTTGTTATTTATTTCAAAATTTAGCATCTTGTAATTAATTTCTTACTTTTGTACAAAACGTATTCCCGATCCCGAAAACACCCCTTTTGTATTAGTAGTCAAAATGTATAGGTAGCATTATGTGTCTCTTAATAGTTCTATTAGTTAACGACTCTTTACACAAGCTACCAAATTCTTGTAGAAGTAGGTATCACGATTAAATGCACTATTTAATCGAAGCTGTATATTGTAAAATATCAAAAAGCCAACATCTTAGTAAACTGAATCAGGCATTTTACGTTGAGATGATCATTGTGAAGTATTTTGCAGATATAAATTAGGAAATAATTTGTGTTATTTCACAATTTATTCATTTAAAGTATTCTATGGTAAATTTGCAAATTTTTCAGCATTTTGAGGTTTTTTGACGATTTTAGTGCTAGATGGCAGTTTATAACCATTTTGGAAGTTTTTGGCGCTAAATGGCGGTTTCTCACTAAGGCTTTTTAAAGCTTTTAGCGCTGGATGGCAGTTTTACACCATTTTGACGTTTTTGACGCTAAATGGCAATTTTTCAGCATTTTGAGGTTTTTGTCGAATTTAGCGCTAGATGGCAGTATATCACCATTTTGGACGTTTTTAGCGCTAAATGGCAATTTTTCAGCATTTTGAGGTTTTTCGACGATTTTAGCGCTAGATGGCAGCTTATAACTATATAGTTCAAGAGTCGTTGATACTTTCAGTATCGCCTTGGTGAAATACCACTGTTCTGAATCAAAACGTTTGAAAAGCCGAATTTGGTGCCCAGATTTGAATAGCCACCTGCTTTCATAGCTTCACAACATCCAGAAATGGGGATGCCATAGGCTCATCACTGGCTCCAGACGGTTAGGAGCAGTTGGTACTTTTTTTTATATAAATACAAAACAATATGTAAACTACTAACAAATGTATTTTTTCATTAGAAATGTATAAACACTTATAAGAAACAACAACAAAAAAAGTCATACTTTATAGCCACGATTATCTCTAACATCCCGTTTTCTTATAAAATTTTTCATTATTATTATCATCTTCTTCCCCTTATCCTATTTGGGGACCAAGGGCGTAGTTAGGATTTTGTTAAGGGGGGGGGGCAGGTGTAGACAAACCCAAGAATATATCTAAGGTAAATGCTGCAACAAAATAATATAGTTCGGCTTCTTGATTAAAATTAAGTAAATCGTAGTTTAGGCAAAAACTTTGTGCTTTTTCTTTAAAATCAATTAACGACGTATTCAACATTGCATTGTACAGGAATGTAGTGACATTAATCCGAAAGCAGGCAAATTTTGGTCAGCAAAATGCTGCTCCAGTGCAGATATTAGAGAATCTAAATAAGGAATGATAATCGATCGCTTCCAAAAATCGCATGGAGTCTCAGCAAGGTCCAAGGTCTTAAGGACCGATGTTGTTGGCAAGATACAATGCGTGGGACTTGTATATCAGTTCCAAAGGCAGCTGCAGTTCTAATTGAAAGATCTAAAATATTTTGGCTCTCTATGTCTACGTTGCTTCGATGATCATTTATAACAGAAATTATACCTTTAATTTGACTCATACTTGCGTACATATTGATAGTTTCCGATTGTAAAGCATTGGCAATAGGTTCCAATATGCCTGAGTACTTGGCTATCAATTAAACAAATAAAATGAAAACTGATTTAATAACAGCACAATGTAACTGATTGGCACGTTTTCTTGATGCTTCATTAATCATGATCAACTAAAAAGGTAATAATAAAAATTAAATTGATTCTCACAAACAATAGGCTACCGACGTAAACTTTACGGTTTGTGAGCATTCCTACACCTCTAGGGGGGGGGCAGCTGCCCCCCCGCTGCCCGTACCTCGCTACGCCCTTGTCGGGGACCCACTGCGTCGACAAGGCTCCTACATGCATCCCTGTTTTATGGGCTCTCCTCACGACACTGCATGTAGCGACTGCGGCAGTGACTGCAGAGAGCGTGGAGTTGAGCAAACTAGCGCTGTCTCGTTTGTTGAAGGGCCGCTAAAACGAGACAGAGTTAGTTCGCTCAAACCCAAACTCTCTGCAGTCACTGCCGCAGTCACTACATGCAGTGTCGGGTGTAGGCCGCTTTATGCTGCTTGTTCGGCCCCCGTCCATGGCAGTCCGATCCTCTCCTCACACAGTTTCTGGAGTTGCCTCGCCCAACCGTGTCTGGGGCGGCCCACTCTACCCTCTGGAATCGCACTCAGTATTTTTCTCGGAATTCGGTCATCAGACATTAAAATCATTAACAAAATAAATTAAAATCAATTGAGATAATATCGACCGTTTCTAGATTCAGTTTGCCGAGCGACGTTTATGCCAATTATCAAGAATACGTCAATACTCGTATATTCCTATTAAAACGGATGATTTGTTTCATACAAATTCACAAATTCAAAACTTTCAGAAGTATTCTATGATAATTCCGGAAGAAAGCATCACTTTCTGCGGTAACTAACTCATATCTGCTTACCCCTTAGGGTGCGTGATAAGGCGTCACTAATCATCTTATTCCAAACACTTGAATGGGGGAGAGAACCACAAAAGAACAAAACAAGAACTAGAAGTAGCCGAAGAAGAATTATTCTGACATGTTATTAGATTTATAGTACGAAAAATACCGCTTCTTTGGAAGGTTACGACCCTTAACGCGGCAAGGGTTGAAGGTTCGGAACTCGGCTAAGTGTACGAGAAATCAGACCTCAGAATTTATTCAGATGCAAATGTTGCGTGCGTTAAATTATATGGCCTTTTCAAAGTTGAAGGGATTTTAATATATTACTTTTAACAACCCCGACACCTGGACACTGTGATCTTTGCCACGGGCTTGTAGGCGTCTAATACTGTATAAAATACGATTCCATGACAGTTCATCCTCCGAAATTTGCCCCCTCGGCATATTTATATTCAATATGCAGTCGGCTTAGGGAAAACACGGTATGCCTATTTTACACAAGATAACTATGTGTCCCCGAAGGGGGGCGCAGAAAGGATTTACCGCCAAACTACAAAACTATAAAACTATAAAAGATATTTTCATTCAAAATACATCATCGAAAAACTACTTGTATATATATATTTTTTTTTACATTAGCTCCACATAGGAGGCACCGAGAAAAACAATTTCCGTAGGGGCCTATGTCATCGTTGAGGATGCTGTGTGGAGGGTTTTTTAAGGGAAAGGAAGGAGAAGAAGATATGGGAAGGAAAAAGGTATGAGGGTGGGTAGGAATCTGGGGGTCAGTGTGGCCAGGAGTGACGGACGTATGAATCTATTCCTCACACTGCGCTGCAAGGCGAAGGGTCAGGAGAATCCGGCTGGAGATGTCAAAAGGCCTCCCTCAATCAGTCTCCTCCGATCCAGCCCGCCACGCAGTGGTTGGGCAAACGTATCCGCCACCAAGACCTAGACAAACCTCATCCCATGAACCCGGCACCCCTGCTAAGTCACCAAACGTAGCGAACCACTTGGGGTGACACGTGGCAGGGGTGTTGGTTGTCCAATAAATGGTTCCCGGGGCGGCGGTACCTATATCCGCCTCCCAAATTGATACTATACTCAATATACCAGCGTAATAGTATAAAACATCGATCATGTAAATAAATTTGTTTGATATCCATACCAACTCATCATTAAAAGGATTTTTGATGTCGATTTTAGGTATGAAAATTTAAAATAAGGACCAAAATTTATAATTATATTTTCGGAGACTAACTATTGAGGGGGGGGGGGGGGGGGAGAGTCAACTTTTTACAGACTTAAAGGAAGTACTCAATCTTGACACATTGAAAATGATATTTTTTTCCCTGGTACAATCTTCAATCCTCTACGGCATTGTAGGATGGGGTGGTGCGCTTGATGCATTTATTAAAACTATGTAATATAGAAATAAAACATTCCCGACTGAGTTATTTTCCAAAGAGACAAAAATATTCAATTTCCGTAAATTATTTATATTGCAAACAATGAAATATGTATTTAAAAACAAAAATTGTTTCGTCGAAAACGAAAACAGAATTAGCAAAAGGACTAATAATGAGTTTCAAGTTCCCCAAATCAAAACCAAGTTAATGCAAGCACATGGCAGTTTATTGGTCCTCGTACATTTAATCTTCTACCAAAACACATTCAAATGACAGATAAAATATCACTTTACATAAAAGAATTTAAATTATCGCCAAATGATGCAGATGTTGAAACACTTTTTTATAAACTCTATGTAAACCTTCATGCTTTACTTTTACAATTCTACTGTAACTTACTAACTTTATTTATCTTCTTGTAACCGTTATAAAAAATCAACTAACTTTTTCAAAGATACATTACCTATATTTTTAAACTTTCACTTTGAAATTTACATTTTATTACTTGTACCGCCAACTTATTGGTGTTATTTAGCACTTTCAGCAGCCTACACACGACACTGCCGGCAGTGACTGCAGAAAAAGTGGGTTTGAGCGAACTAACGCTGTCTCGTTTGATAAAGGGCCGTCACTGCCTGCTGGCCAGCATGCAGTGTCGTGTTTAGAGCCCATTAGTTAATACGGGTTCGGCAGGGAAACTTACTGATTTTAAAAGTCAATAAAAGAAAAAGTACTTTATATGTCGATTTAAATCTTTTTGTATCGTATAGTACACATTTTGAATTTTTGTTTTAAGTAGTTTTCAAAATGACATCGGGTAAATGGCGGCCCTCATTAGTGATACACTGATCTACCCTAGATTTGAAGTTTCGCTCCACTCTTTCGAGCAAATCGACGGGAATGTTGGTGATGGCTTGGCAGATGTTGTCCTTCGGATGTTGCAGGGTCCGGGGTTTGTCGTTATAAACGATGGATTTGAGTTATCCCCAAAAAAAAATCGCGCGGTGCCAAATCGGGGGAGCGCGCTGGCCACGGTACGTCACTCCTCAAGGAGATAAGGTGCTCGTGGAAGTGTTTCCTCAAAAGCTCCATCCTGCTGGAACCATACGTCCTCAAGTTCCATTTCTTCAAGTTGTGGAAGAAAAAATGTGGAAAAAGAAAAAAAAAGAGCGCAAAAACGACTCCCTCACCCACTCGACGTTTTCTGAAGTTCTGGAAGTCCGTTGACCTCCTGGGCCTTCTCTTGCCACACTCTCACTTTCCCTGAATGTGTCCGCCTAGGAACGGGACCCGCGGGATGAATATTGAACCGAGTACGGAAGGCACGTTGGGTGGCGACCTCCGAATGACCGTTAGAAAAGTAGGCCTCGACGGCAAACGCACGCTGTTCCTTTGTCCAACGCATGACGACAACTGGCTTGTGGTGTAATAAAACTTCAGAACCCCCTCTTTCCAATGAAACCCTCCCCACCCCTTTCTGACCCCGCCTCGCTCGACGGCGTCCAATTCAAATCAGCAAGTTTCCCTGCCGCACCCTGTATTACCCACGCACAGGCAGTGCCTTAGTGGGTTCCCATTATCTACTTTTATCTTATATATATATTTACATTATTTTTTATCTTGTGTTATGTTATATATATTTAGAAAACATGTAAAGATTACTTTTGAAATGTATCAAGATATAATGCGAAAAAATAAAGGAAAAAAAAACTGTCGGGTCACTGTAAAATAGATATTATTCATTGAACTGTGAAAAAAAAATATTAAAGAGGAATTCAAACCATTGAATTTGATGATTTTTGTATAATGTGTCAAACTTATAATTTATCATCGTTTAACCTGCAATTTATTTTTTTAGATAGAGCCCACGAGATCACAACTTTCAATAGTTAAGTGTTGGATTACGTCGATAATCGTAGGAAAATCGTTAGCATTTGGAATTGACATATATGATAATATAAATAAAGAAAACGTGCTTATAAATTAGTTAGCAAATTCGTTTAAACAAAGTACGCCAGCACGCCGTCAATTTCATCGTTAGATGAGCCGTTTTATTAGAAAATCTTCATGACGTCACTAAGATACACGAATTTGTGTAATTTATTAAAAAAATGTGAAAGCATTTTTAATGTGGCATTTTCGGGTTCTCAGTAGAAAAATCTATTCACCTGAATATTTCTAAGCCAATTAAAAATTCACGAAACAGTCTCATTAAAACATATTTTTGCTCACAAAGCACACACACTTTGTAGTAATACAATTCTATATTCTAGAGCAGGGGTCACCAAATGGCGGACCGCGGTCCGGATCAGGACCGCTGACCTATGTTGTGCGGACCTTGTGTTAACAATACGAAATATTTTCATTAAGAATCTTAAATCATATTTTGAAAACATATTCACAGATATTAAGAAAATTGAGAATGTTGTCGACATCCTCAGTAACATTTACTCTCTGCATCCTGGTGATGAATGAAGCAATGAGGCTGCAAATATTTTCATTAAGAATCTTAAATCGGATTTTGAAAACATATTCACAGATATTAAGAAACTTGAGAATGTCGTCGACATCCTCAGTAACATTTACTCTCTGCATCCTGGTGATGAATGAAGCAATGAGGCCTGCAAATATTTTCATTAAGAATCTTAAATCGGATTTTGAAAACATATTCACAGATATTAAGAAACTTGAGAATGTCGTCAACATCCTCAGTAACATTTACTCTCTGCATCCTGGTGATGAATGAAGCAATGAGGCTGCAAATGTTTTCATTAAGAATCTTAAATCGGATTTTGAAAACGTATTCACTCGATATTAAGAAACTTGAGAATGTCGTCGACATCCTCAATAACATTTACTCTCTGCATCCTGGTGATGAATGAAGCAATGAGGCTGCAAATGTTTTCGGGAGTAATAAAGATGCTCTCTAGATAGATATGATCGATTTCCAAGAAAATACAGTTTTAAAACACCAAAAACAGGAAGTATCTTGTCAAGAGTTTTGGATAAAATTTGTTTGTGCTAATAAATTCCCAGAATTAAAAAAATAGTCTTGAAACTTCTCACTTTGTTTGGGGCAACATATATTATATTTGTGAAGCAGCATTTACCAAGATGAACTTCATAAAAATATATTCCGGAGCAGACTCACCGATGAACATCTCCAAGATTTAATAACAATAGACTGCACAAACTTTAGACCGAACTTCGGGCGGATAGTCCAAGGCAAAAAATGTCATTTTTCTCATTAATTTTGTAAAAAACCCTTGGTACTTCTTTTTATTCATAACATTTGTTTATTATTTAATAAAATAATGTTCCAGCCTTTCGTTTTATTTGTTCATTGATATTTTATCTACACATATTTAAATGGTACCGTTTATTATTTCAATTAGTAAGCCAGGAGAGGGGGGGGGGTAGACTTTATCCGTTCCGGACCGTGATGGTCATGTTATTTTAATAAACGGACCCCTAATGAAAGTAATTGGTGACCCCTGTTCTAGAGTCTAAAGTGTGACAACGTAACTTAAAAATAAACAATATCTTTCAACAATTTCAAACAGTATATTTTGTTTAACACCACTAAATAACGACTACCCGTATTTATAATATAATTATTCTCAATTTAAAAGGCGGGTTTGGGTACTGCCACCCTAGGAAACATTAATTGGATAACCAAAACCCTTGACATAGGTTACCCTAAGTGGTTCGCTACATTTAGAGGTGGCCGGGTTCATGGACTGAGGTTTGTCTAGGTCTTGGCAACACATGTATTTGCTGGCCGGATCGGGAGAGACTGGTTGTAACAAGCCTTTTTACTTCTCCAGCCGGACTCTCTCAATCCATCGCCTTAGGCCCTCCGTTCATAGAGATACTTACAATCTACGTAATTGAGACGAAACCATAAGTACCCTGCTGATATACCACTTTTTAATGCTAGTCTCCGTACACGGCGCTATCCGAAAAGTACTGAACATGGTCATTTTTCACTTGCAGCCGTGGAGTGAACACGCTGTCATGCGATGTCATATGACTTTTTTTCCAACATCAATCCATGCCTTCTCCACTAAATCGTTTCTTACGTATTCTGGTAAAGTATAGTTATGTAAACATGCATTTTTTCCACTTCCAGAACAAATCTAACATTACTTTCATGTTCCGACGCCATTTCTGTCAAACGTCAAACGAATAAGTATCAGACAAAAATGATGCAACTGTCGCGTGCGATCAGCACTGTCGGTATCGTGATACTGATTGGAAGCCGACGGCCACCGCGTAGCGCCGTGAACGGGCACCAGCAAAATCGTACGGGGGGTACTTACGATCGGCGCGTTTGATAAGCGCACGAGAATCGAGTAGCTTGTAAGTATCTCCGTGAACGTAGGCACTTAACCGCAGTGGGAGGGATGGATTCATACGTCCGTCACTCCTGGACACATTGACCTTCAGATTCCTAACCACCCTTTAAACCTTTTTTCCTTCCCAGAACTCTTCGTCCCCAAATATGACAGGCCCTGAGAAGAATTATTTTTCTTGAGGGTCTCCTGTGTAGAGCTAATTTTAAAAAAAGGAGTTTCAATGATACTTCGGTTCGTCGGGTTATGAGTCGTATTTATTATCATCTAATATATAACTGGACTTTACGTTCGTTCTAAACTTTAGTTTAGTTTCTAATTTTATAGTAAGTACATAACAACAACAAAATTTCCTAATATAAGATGTTGCAGTTAAAAAATGATTAGTGCCTTTGGGTCGACATTATGTTTGTGAAGCTTTTTTTTCCAAAATGAAATATGTATAATAAAAATAAAAATACGGCCTCAATAATAGACGTAAATCTGGAAAACCTGTAAAGTGTGCAACTTCAATTGTTGAAATAGATTTAGAAAAATTAAGTAAGCGAAAAGAAACTCAAATCTCACACAGAAAGAAGAGGTCATGATAATTGGTTTTATCTATCTATATTTCTATATATATATAAATAAAAATGAATCGCCAAAATGTATGTACGCGCATAACTTCCAAACGACAGCACCAAATTAGATAATTCTTTTTTTATTGTGTTCGTTATTGTCAGGACAAGGTTTGTATAAAACTACTGGTGAGATCTGGCGTTATGAAATCTATATAAATAAAAATGAATCGCCAAAGTGTATATACACGCATAACTTCCGAACGACTGGACCAAATTAGATAATTCTTTTTTTATTGTGTTCGTTATTGTCAGGACAAGGTTTGTATAAAACTATTTGTGAGATCTGGCATAATGAAATTTGTATAAAAATGAATCGCCGAAATGAATGTAGGTACGCGCATAACTTCCGAACGAATGCACCAAACTGGATAATTCTTTTTTGTTGTGTTCGTTATTGTCTGGTGGAAGTTGACACGGGAGAGGAATGGGGGGGAGGCGGAAGGGGAACGGGACGAATGGGAAAGGACACGCAGGGAAAAACAATTTCTTAATTAAATGGCATAGCAACGCATGCCGGGTACCAGCTAGTTTCAAATAAAAATTTTAATATTGTTCGAAATATGTGTCTTAATAAATAATATTGATTATTAAAAATGTTAATTACTATAAAAATACATTTTTATATGTTCAACTTGTGTTTTCTTTTCACATCTGGCTATGGTATTGTTTTTTTTCACAATTAACTCAGGTTACTTACTTTATGTTACGTACTTCAGATTACCTCTGCATTCAAAATACTTATAAGACTTACAAAAAATAAATAGGTAATATTTTATTTATTTATAAAGTACATTTTACAAAATTAAGACATATACATAGAGTAGATACAGTAGGAAATTCGTTGGAATAAAAAAATGTTATTATTTTTATATAATGTCTGTAGTCGTATGTGTGGCCCTTGGGAAAATTTTAGGTCATCAATGCGGCCCGGGGTGCAATTTGGGTTAGCCAGGGCTGTTTTAAAGGATGCTCTGCGTTAATCAGGGGCAGGAGAAATGATCACAGAAGGTGCCTACCTGTCGATCGGATATCATCGGCTGTCTTCGAAACCGTTCGGGTATTAGACTCTCTGTAATATCTCCAGCAGGACTCTCTCGAACCATCGCCTTGCACCACGGTAGAACAGCTGCATTCATATATCTGATACTCCTGGAGACACTGACCCCCAAATTCCTACGCACCCGTTATACCGTTTTTGTTCCCAGAACTTCCTCTCCTTTCTTTCCTTAAAAAGACCCCGCACACAGCATCCCCTAACATTGCATAGGCCCTACGGGAATTTTCCCTCATAGCCTCCTGAGTGGAGCTAATGAAAAAAAAATCTAAATGAAATGAAACTAGAAAGTCTCTAAATGCCGCTTTATTTTCTTCTATCTGTTTATTTTAAAGTGGTTTGAAGATTGGATATTGATTTCACAAAAATGAAAATGTTTTTTGGGATTTCGTAGGATTCGAACCTCCGTTCGCTTGATGTCTGTCTCTCTAGCCGCTGAGACTTATCAAGCGCCTTGCCCACTGCGCTTACGAAGGCCCGCGTCGATGCGCGAATTTACCGCATTATATTAGAACCGAGAACCGTCAAATAATACATTTTTGTAACGCATTTCCGTTTCATCCGAATTTCACATCGCTAACGGGGCTAAAGAAGTTTAACTTCAAAAATCACGGTAACAATGAAACTATACAACCTATGCACCGACCCATTTATAATGATTAACGGCGCGAAAGACATAGATAATAGATACCATTTGTTTTGTTAATTTTTATTTTGAGACTAGTTGGTTCTTGGCATGCGTTGCTTTGCCATTTAATAAAGAAATTGTTTCTCCCTGCGTGTCCTTTCTCATTCGTCTCCTTCTTCCCCTTCCGCCTCCCCTTCTTCTCCTGCGTCCTCTTGCCCTCTCGCGTTCCCACTCCATCACCTCCACATTCTCTCTCCACACTCCAATCCCCCCCTCCTTCCCCTGTCCCGTGAACCCCCCTCCTGAGTTCCCCTCCCCCCCTCCCAGGTCCCCCTCCCCCCTCCCAAGTTCCCCTCCCCCTCCCTCCCGCTTTCCATAGCAATGGCCGCTCCCTCGCGTGCCACCAATAGCAATTTTTTTATACAAATTTCATAATGCCAGAGCTCACCGGAAGTTTTATAAAAACCTTATCCTGACAATAACGAACACACAAAAAAAGAATTATCCAATTTGGTGCAGTTGTTCGAAAGTTGTGCGCTTAGCAACACATTTAACGATTCATTTTTATATATAAGGTGATTTACCAAACATATATATATTTATATATTTTTACATGAGTTCCACACAGGAGGCCTTGAGGAAAATAATTTCCCTCAGGGCCTATGTCATCTTTGGGGATGCTGTGTGGAGATTTGTTTAGAGAAAGGAAGGAGAGGAGAGTTCTGGGAAGGAAAAGGGTTTAAGGGGTGGGTAGGAATCTAAGGTTCAGTGTGTCCTGGTCATCTGCCTCCGAGACCTAGACAAACCTCACCCCATGAACCCGGGCACCCTTGCTAAATCACCAAACGTAGTGAACCACTTGGGGTGACCTATGGCAGAGGTGTTGGTTATCCAATTAAGGTTCCCGGGGCGGCGGTACCCATTCCCGCCTCCCAAACTGTATATACTCGTATAAGCTACGACCATCCAAAACCTCGTTAAGTTTTGATACAAAATAGCTTTGCAAATCCTGTTTTCATCCTAGCAATAATTAATCTACATTCGAAGCCTTTTGCATGTACATCGGTAATCTGTAATTGCCAAGTGAGTGGAATTAAAACACAGTGTAGTGAGTAGAATCGCGCTCATGTTAGCGCCGCGCGCGCCGTTAGCGGCAAGATCGTTCGTGTTGCAAACGAAAAGCGCCAATTTATCTCACAAATTGTACAACCATTATTTCAAAAGCTCCGTACTACATGCTAGACATTCAGTTCTAGTACAGTGGTGGATTACAAGAGATTTACAAATATGTACTTGACGTGCACACTATTTTATTTATTTTAAAGCGTGTCTGGGCACGAGGACTCTTTATGTGTTTAGTTTGTATTAAAATAAAATAAAGTTAGGTTCAAATTGAAAAACTTTTATTCGATAATATGTTATACACATGCGTTAATAAAACATAAGATTAAAACACGAGTTTAAAGGTAATGTAGTGAAACTAAGATCGGAATGATTTGCCAAATTCTGGAGTTTGACAGCTGAGGGCCTGTGGTCCGGTGTGCAATCAACTTGCGCGGGTGTTATCATTAAAAATATGTTGGCATTGGAGGTTATCCACCACTTACCCACCCTGGTATAAGTAACAGATGGTTACTCCTTGAAGGTTCTCGAAAGATTCTAATTTTTTTGTTAAACGAAGCTACAATTATTTATTTTGAACGATTCTAGATGCCCAGTGTCCCTGCGTACGTTGTAAGAAAGCAGTATGCAAGTGCTTAACAGGAAAAAACATAATACAACAAACAGGTTAGTAATACAAGCAAAAATAATAGTTAAAGCAAAATAAAACTCGTTCAAGAAGCTCACGAGGCAGCATTGCATCATGTGTAAAACCCTGTAAGCACCTGTATTTTTAATAGATAAAGAACATACGATAAACAATTAAGTCTTAAATTATTTGACAAGTACCAATAAAAAAGTAAATTGCATTCAGCCTGATATAAACCACACTCAGCATCCGTGTCTCTTAGCCAACCACCCAGTGAAGCCTCAAAGAAAGTTAGTGAATAATAGAGATAAAATACCTGAAGACCTAAAGAAAAATAAATCAGCGTAATCAGTGTTGAAAATTAATAAATCGAAAATCTCCTGCTATACCCTCAGTAAGCGGAAAATGTTGCTTTTGTCGTGGTGGAAGACTTAGCGAGCCGAGGAATTGAACACACGATGCGACGCCTGGGTGGGACCCAAACGAGATTCCAACTTGGGCACTGTCCGGTGAAATCAATATTTAATTGAAATACCAAAATTTTATATTTTCAGACGATCAGAACGCGCAAAAAAATAATATATTCAGCACATTTGTAAAAACACACCATCAGATTTCAGTTGGCAATACTTTCTCAGAAGTAGTAGGTATGTTCAACTGTGCGGAACATGGTTATAAGACAGCTATAATAACATACCTCAATAATTGAAATTCTCTGACGGAAGAACAAAATTTCGACGGAGGAACAAAAATAGAAGGGGTTGAAGTTTGTTTTACTTTCTAATTCGTATATTGCACAACCTCCCCATCCCGTATGTGTATCTGGGTAGTGTGTTTACGAGAGATGGGAAGACTGATAGAGATATTGAAAGAAGGGTGAATGCCGGTAACTCCATTAATGGTGGACTGAATGCCGTTGGCGCTAATAAAAAACTGTCAAAAGAAGCGAAGTTAGCAGTCCACAATAGAGTTCTGGAACCTACCCTGATGTATGGCAGTGAGGCATGGAACTGGCAGAGAAAGGATGAAAGTAAACTGAATGCTGTTGAAATGAGATCCCTGAGACGTATGTGTGGTAAAACAATGTATGATCGTGTGCGAAATGTGGATATCCGCAAAGAATGTAAGGCTGATGTAAGCATAATGATTAAGATTAAGAAAGGGATCCTCAGATGGTTTGGGCATGTAGAGCGAATGAACGAAGAAAGTAGTGTAAGAAGAATATACGACGCGAATGTGAATGGTAGAAGAAGTCGGGACGCCCGAGGAAGACACGGCACGATCAAGTGAATCAGATACTTGAGTCGGGCCATGTCAGAATAATAGAAGAGAATGTATGAGACGATGTATGAATGTGAGTGAGGCATGGAGTGTGTGCCAATATCGAGTTGTTTGGCGGTCCGTCCCCCATGCCTACCCCTGCGGGGAAACGGCGTGATGGTTAGTTAGTTAGTTAGTTAGTCCCCATCCCGCAATACCATACGTAGCAATTGATTGAAAAAATGCAAAGTATAAATATAAGCATATATAAGCATACATCTTAGTTTTTGTGGGTTAGGAATAGATCTGAAAGGGAAGAAAATGTAACACAATTTAAGCCTTTTTGTTGTTGAATTGATCTGTACCTGCCATCACAGTTGATCGTCTATAATAACCCTTAGTCCTTAATTTCGTCGGACAAGATTCTATGACAAAATATTGGAGTTTAACTTCAATTCCGTACCATTTTAGCTACCTTGTAATTTGGAATTACTCGCCCCAATTGTGTGTTGTGAAAACCGTTATTTGTTACTACTAAAGTATCTAATTTCAATTGTATCTCTTCTTTTATTTTAGGTAAACAATTCTTCAGATTTTCTTTCTCAAATAAACGGAAAATAGTTCGAAATTTTATAATTATTTTCCATGTTTTGGTTGTTTTTTTTCTTAGTATTTAGTTTATTTATTCACCTTTTTTTACCTTAACTCCACTTAACGACCCAAATTATTTGGGTTGAAAAGAAGTTTTTATAAAATTATTTTATGCTCAAGAACATAATGGCGTCGTTTTGGTGAAATATTACAACAAAGTACCTACTTAGTACTTACAATACAACTACAATAGTGAGCTCTGGCATCATGAAATTATGCATTGCTAAACCGTTCATCCGATTGCGAGGAAACTTGGGGGACTTGATGAGCGCATACCTTCGATTATTTCTGTATAAAATGGTGAGCTCTGGCTTCATGAAATTAAGCCTTGCTAAACCGTTTATCCGATTGCGAAGAATCTTTGGGGATTTGATGTATGCATGCCCGCGATGGTTTTTGTATACGATAGTGAGCTCTGCCATCATGAAATTATGCTTTGCTAAACCGTTCATCCGATTGCGATGAAACTTTGGGGATTTGATGTGCGTATGCCGGCGATGGTTTCTATGTAAAATAGTGAGCTATGGCGTCATGAAATTATGAATTGCTAAACCGTTCATCCGCTTGCGATGAAACATTGGGGATTTGATGGAGGCCCTGAGGAAAATAATTTCCCTTAATAAGTTAATAAGTTTTTTTTTATTTATTTTTTTTATAAGTCAACCGTGTAGTAAATGCTGGGCATGCGCTTGGCGTGTTTCCCGACTATGCACCGGTGCCGAAGGGATCAATGACGCTAGTTGCTCGGAGCATCTTCCATTGTAATAATACCAGTAGAACAAGGATAGCATTCCCACTCGATGCCTGTGCTCTAAAGATTGCAATCCATCTGTTAAGAGTACCTTACCTGAAAACTCTGTTAAAATAAAATAACAGCTAAAAAAAACGAGGGTGCTTTAGACCACACGACTGAAGTAAAACTACAAGACAAACCTCGCCCAATGAACCCAGGTATCCCTGCTAAGTTACCAAACGTGACCTATGACATTGGGGTGAAATATGACCATGGGGTGACCTACGACCTTGGGGTGACCTACGACCTTGGGGTGACCTGCGAACTTGGGGTGACCTACGACCTTGGGGTGACCTGCGAACTTGGGGTGACCTACAACCTTGGGGCGACCTACGACCTTGGGGTGACCTACGACCTTGGGGTGACCTACGACCTTGGGGTGACCGTCCTTATCCTTATCCTTAACCTTATCACTCCACAAGTCAAGCGTGCGTAAAGGCCCGACCGTTCGCCTAGCAATCGATCACCGTTTGCATAGATTACCGTTCGCACGACATTTTTCGTAACAATCACCACTTTTCGTAAGGCATTCTCCAGCTTACCCCCCAAGTCGAGCGTGCGTAAAAAAGTTCTTCAAAAAGTTTAATGTAATATTTAAGAAATTCAATCTGAAAATCCGCCACTGTTACCACTAGTAACCAGCTCACAAAGTAAACTTAATGCTGAATTAATAATATCAATTCACGTTGCGATATTTACAAATTGATTGGCTGATTAATATTCCTGTATTAATGAAACTATTCGTATTAGGTATTCATGGATTTTCTTTGTACTGAAATTTCTCGCGGTGTGTTTTCAAATTATGAGCATCGCAATGTTATTATATGGACTAGATGCACATTGTAATTGAATTTAAAGCTGGGAAACTTTCTCGACTATATTGTACATTTAGTAATGCGGCTTTGTAGATCACTATGATTTTCTAATTCATTTCTGGAATTGCTGTATTAGCAAATACAATTATTTCTAATTTGTGCAACTGCCATTCCAACAAAATCAGTTAGCAAATTGGATTAAAGTAAGAAGAGGGAATTTTGAAATTTATTGTAAAATGTTTATAACTGAAAAGTCTATTTTGTTTCTTAATTTTTTTGTTATTAGAGAAAGAAATGGATGTACATATTTTATTAAAATAACGATCCGGGGTTGGTACCTGGTTTCGCTTAGGGAGTTGATACGAGATTGAACTGACGTTCGAACCCACGATGGATTTTGCTTTATTTACATACAAAAAAAGGCTTCGAATAGTCCACAATGTTCCAGAACATTCGACAACATTCGAGAGTGTTCTGGAATGTTCCATAATGATTTGAGATGTTCCAGGATGTTCCTGGACGTTTAAGAATATTCCAGAACATTCGACAACATTCGAGAGTGTTCTGGAATGTTCCATAATGATTTGAGATGTTCCAGGATGTTCCTGGACGTTTAAGAATATTCCAGAACATTCGACAACATTCGAGAGTGTTCTGGAATGTTCCATAATGATTTGAGATGTTCCAGGATGTTCCTGGACGTTTAAGAATATTCCAGAACATTCGACAACATTCGAGAGTGTTCTGGAATGTTCCATAATGATTTGAGATGTTCCAGGATGTTCCTGGACGTTTAAGAATATTCCAGAACATTCGACAACATTCGAGAGTGTTCTGGAATGTTCCATAATGATTTGAGATGTTCCAGGATGTTCCTGGACGTTTAAGAATATTCCAGAACATTCGACAACATTCGAGAGTGTTCTGGAATGTTCCATAATGATTTGAGATGTTCCAGGATGTTCCTGGACGTTTAAGAATATTCCAGAACATTCGACAACATTCGAGAGTGTTCTGGAATGTTCCATAATGATTTGAGATGTTCCAGGATGTTCCTGGACGTTTAAGAATATTCCAGAACATTCCACAACATTCTGGAATGTTCCTGGATGTTCTGGAATGTTGTAGAATGCTCTCGAATACTCTCGAATGTTCTCCACTGTTACAGAAATTTCTAGAGGGTGAAACTTCCAGGCCTTATATCTTCAAAAACACGCCCTTCAGTTAAAAATGGGAACCTTCTTCATGGATGAAGAACAGTGGGCTACCATACCATATTACTCCCTTGGTCGTACCGGGGCTCGTTTCTCATTGTAGTACACTTTCTTTTATAATATATTATGATTACATTTTACATGAATACATAGGTAGAAATTTAAAAAAAAAAGGCAAAGAAATAAAAAACTCAGAAAAACCATATAGGAGAGATAATGTTCAAAGATAAACATAATTTAAAAAAAAAAAAAACATAATGAGAATAAGAAAATAACACACAGCAGGGAAAGAGGGTTCGTAATTATCGTTTCTTTTATTTTTTCCTAAAATTAATTTAGTAAATTGATGTTAGGACAAATGAAAATATCAGCATCTAAAAAGATATTATTGTATTTTGAGCACGTTCTTCTGAGAAATTAATGTCGTGTGTTGTAAGTTTTTGAGAATAGGATGTGGAAGAGAACTACCCTGTCTTTATTGAGCTGGTCAGTTTTAGGTTGAAATTTCTTCAGCGTATTAAGAAAAAAATCGCCTACATCTATTGTTATTTTTACTGGCCCAACCATAAATTTGTTATTGTTTTCTATTTGAATCTGTTCAAAGGTTTGGACAAACTAAATTTGTCAAGTCGTACGATACAACAAATTGATGAATTAATCTTGGTATGATGGTATGATTTGACCAAAATCAAAAAAGTTGAATAATTGTCGGCAATGCAGACAATATTTTGGAATATTCAATCAGCTTTTATAAATAACAAATAACATTCTATAATTGTGGTTGATATTTAAATAACAAATAACATTCTATAATTGTGGTTGATATTTATGAACTAATTTGTCTGTATTACTCGAAATTTATAATTGTTAACCTAAATGTAGACTTAATATCCCAAAATTGTTTGTGGAATAATATCTGGGGCTTAAAGCTAGAAATATCTAATTCAAATTAGTATAACGCTTAGAAATGAAAATTATTCAACGATTATTTGGCGTTCAAAACGCCGAAACAATATTTTGCCTTTAAATTGGAAAGGTCGCAATTTTAATAATCTAGAACACCTCGAGAGTGTTTTCTCTTGGGGTAAAAATAATGTCGTTGAATTTAATGTTTCAAGGACCCAATCTTGTCTCATAACGTCTAAAACGGATCGAAATGAAAATCTAGTCTCTTTCAACGGAAGCAATCTTCCGAACAGGCCCTTCATTAATATGCTTGATGTAACCCTAAGTGACCAGCTCAGGTATTTTTTTTTTTTTACCTGAGCTCCACACAGGAGACCCTGAGGAAAATAATTTCCCTCATTGCCTATGTCATCTTTGGGGATGCTGTGTGGAAGGTTTTTTTAAGGAAAGGAAGGAGGAGAGTTCTGGGAAGGTAAAGGGTTTAAGGGGTGGGTAGGAATCTGGGGTTCAATATGTCCTGATCATCCGCCTCCAAGGCCTAGACAAACCTCACCCCATGAACCCGGACACCCCTGCTAAATCACCAAACGTAGCGAACCACTTGGGGTGACCTATAGCAGAGGTGTTGGTTATCCAATAAAGGTTCCCGGGGCGACGGTACCCATTCCCGCCTCCCAAATTAGGTATGGAGGCTCCATCAAAGCCAGAGTGAAGTTAGCCTCCCAATAACTGGGCGTACTGTACAGGGCCCGCAGATACTTTAATAGTACACAACTGCTAACCCTGTACAAATCACAAGTGCGCCCCACGGTTGAATTTGGCAGCCAGCTCCGGTCTGGAGCTCCAAAATACCTGAAAAATACCCTCGACTCTGTG
This sequence comes from Limnephilus rhombicus, assembly GCA_929108145.2. Lineage (NCBI taxonomy): Eukaryota > Metazoa > Arthropoda > Insecta > Trichoptera > Limnephilidae > Limnephilus > Limnephilus rhombicus. Next base: position 35,278,398 of record OV815297.1, read on the forward strand.
CAGAAACGGGCGGTCCGTTTGATAGATTCTCCCATCTTAACAGACGGATTGCAATCTTTAGAGCACAGGCGTCGGGTGGGAATGTCATTCTTGTTCTACCAGTATTACAACGGAAGATGCTCCGAGGAACTAGCATCATTGATACCTTCGGCACCGGTGCATAGTCGGGAAACACGCCAAACGCGTGCCCAACATTAGTATACGGTTGACATTTGTCACTCGTTCTTGTGTTCAACAGCTCGGCTGTGGAATGATTTGCCGGCCTCTGTGTTTCCTCCTTCCAAGACCAATGTTCATTCCTTCATGACATATGCCCTGAGGGAAATTAATTTCCTCAGGGCCTCCTGTGTGGAGTTAATGTAAAAAAAAACTGCCATACTATTCATAGAACTCAAATAAAGGCCATTTTAGAGTACTTTCTGGTAACGAAATCAAATTACTTTAAATTAAATTAATCAATTAAAAACTGACCAAAACTGGCATTAATCCCTAAAAACCTTCTATATTTACATACAATGTTGAAATCGCCGTTCCATTTATTCCATAGAAAAGAAAGAAAAAAGAAGAGGCAACGAGTATACTAACTGGAAGTAAAAATCAGAAACTCTAATTAAAGAATTTTCTCATTTCCGTAACAAGATCACCCGGCAATACCCAGCGAAAATTTTAGTTATTAATTTACTCCGGCTCTTTTGATCATTTTCCTATTGTAAATAAACCGTTTAATAATTAAAATAAAATTGTGTTCTAGGAAGGAAAACCGTACGAGGAAATCTGCGGGTTAGTGTGATGGAAGTGTGAATCGATCCCTCCCACTGCGCCGCAAGGCATTGAGTCGAGAAGAGAGGCTGGAGATGGAGAGGTCGAGGGGTCTCTCAAATCAAGGGGGCCTCTCAGACGTCCCCGCCACCACGATCTGGACAAATCATACACCATGAACCCGTGCACCCCTGATAATTCACCGGCCGTTGCTTGGGTTCCGCGAGCTTTCATCCCCTAACTACTAAAACCTAACCTAACCTAACCTAACAAAAAATGCGACAAAAATAATACAGACAGCCTTTGAAGAATTTTGTATTATTTTTGTCCCATTTTTTGTTAGGTAAGGTTAGGATTTAGTAACTCAAAACAATTTACTACGCACCATGTCAATCTCTAATCGAGTACGGTATCATAGCCTGGGGAGGAGCAAAAGCTGCCGCCATTGATCCGATCTCTAAAGCCCAGAAACTAATTATAAAGATTTTTCTAAAACTACCGATCACAAGCAGTTCGGATGAAATCTTTAGGAGAATCTGTGTTTTGGACATTAGGCAACTTTATGCCAAAAATATACTAATTTATCTATTCAAACATAGAACTATTTTTGATAATATCCAAACTGTTCGTGATACGAGAACCAAAAGGAAAAATCTCTTACATACATACGCCTTTCGCCAAAACAACGTTTGGTCAAAGAAACTTCAGGAACTTTGCAACAAAACTTAGAATACACTTCCACTGACCATTAGACAGCACACTAATCACGTAAAATACAAATCCGATACCAAGTTTTGGATCGCTACCAAAGACAGATCATATATCAACAATATTTTTAGAACCTCCTAATGCATGCTAATCCATTGGTATGATGCTGATTGTCCTTGTTCTTTTACTTTAAATGTAAATAACATTGTTGTTGTTATACTTTATAAACTATTTTTATGTTAAAATGTGCCTGCTCTCAACACAGGAACTTCTAGTGAGACAGGCACAGCACAATTACCTATGTAACATAAAAAAAATAATAATACATAAAAAATAAAAAAGTTGATAATTTATTGGAGGATGTTTTGTCCGTAGGATATTTTGTCGGATGATATTTTGAGGGGGATATTTTGTCGCGGGACGAAAATGCGCATTACCCATTGCTTGCCACTTGGGGTGGTCCATTGCAGAAGAGTTGATTGTTCAATGACTGAATGGTTCCCGAGGCGGCGGTATTCATACCGTCTCCCAAATTGACAGAAAATCAAAGTAATATAAATGAAAGACTTACCGTTTTTATTGTAATATCCAGAATTATGCTGCGGCTGGCCGGGAACTAATTGCGACCCGTTCCTCTGCTCGTCCGGACAGCTGATCTGCCCGTTGGCATCTACTGACGCCATGCTGCCTGCTGACGTCACACTCAACAACACTCAACGCAAACGCAACCACACTCAATTAACACCAACACAACAGGGTCACCACACTTCACTGGTCTTTTATCACTATTGTTTTAGTCGATGCGCTTATTTAGAAAGTTCTGAAATAAGAAAAATTTAAAAATTTAATTTGTTTTAATTTTAATTTTTATTAGTTTTATTTTAGTAAATAACTATGTTGATTGCCTAAACTTCTTGGAATTCTGTGACTCATAAAATATGCCTGACAACTTCAGCCATGGTCGTCACCACGACTTATTCAAGATACCACACGTCAGAACAGAGCATAGCATGTCAAGAGCAATGATACTGAAACCAGTATACGTATCGACTTACAATTTTTAGAAATATCGTTAGAATTTTTTTTGTTTAACTATCTTCCAAATATTATGAATGTGAGAGAAGAAATAGACCTGCTTTTTCAATGTTTTTTAATGTCAACACGAGGGGCTGTGTCATCCCCAATTGGGGATTTTTGAGGGGCCAAAGGGAATGGTAGGGGAAGATTATGGGTACCTGGTTATTCAAATCTATTCATCAAACATGGCTGAAGTCATTTAGAGTTTAGAGCAACTATTTTATTCTGAATATTGGTATTTCGACCAATGTATACCACTTTCAGAAGAGGGTCATTCTTTCCGTCTAGAAGTCAATACATTAATTTCTCTTTTGACCATCTGTAAAGTTAAATGCGCCAATCAGCACATTATTCTGTATAAGATGAGATGAGAATATGTTACCTTCGAAATAATTGTTAGTAGACACCTACTTGCAAATATCTTTCAGACTATAGCAAAATAAAAATAAAATGGAATTTTTGCCTGTAGCAAAAACTCTAGAATTTAATTATACGAAAATGTTAACCATCTATTTTAGGTTCCACAAATTTTATCTTGAATTTATTAAAGTGAATATTTTCTAAACGTCAAAATTCTGTAAAAAAAACATTTTCGTCTGGTCCAAGAGGGAATAACCGGAGAAAACCGGAAAAAAGTCATTTTTAAATCAAATTTTTGACGTATTAAAAATTTTCCATAAAAAATTATAAATTTATTTCGAAAGATTGTTCTTTTATCTAGTGAACGCATGTTTTAAATTTAAGAAAAAAATGTTTATTTTTAGTATAATAAGGTTATACCATAGGTCGTTGGCAGTTTTATTAAATTTTCAAACAAAATTTTGTATCATACAACACACATTTCAAATCATATAATCATGCAGTAAAATAAATCAATAAATTATCTGAAAAACCTATGTTTCAGAATTTTAAATTTAGATTAAATAAAATCATTAAAAAGATCCGCGCACGTGTTTTGTGACGAAAATACTTCACTTTGTTTATTTATTTACGTATTTACAACCGTATTAAAAGATTTTTTTACATTCTTATTTTGCTTAGACATTATTGAAAAATGATGAATACTTATGATCAATAAATATTTACAAAAAGTACATAATTTTAATAGTTTTATCATCACGCCTTTCATCATTTTTGGATGTTGGTATAAATTAAACAAAATTTTAATGAAATAAAATCGATATTGGATTATATTGGATTATATTATGTATGGTGATTGGATACAAGAAGACATCCAGTGAAAGCAAAATTAAAATTGATGGTGAAATTATTGAAAATGTTACTGAAATGAAATACTTAGGAGTTATATTAGATTCCAAACTAAACTTCAATAGACATGCTGAATACACCCAAAAGAAAATTGGCAAAAAGATATCTTTTTTTGGAAGAATTCGGCCAAAAATTTCTAGAAAAACTGCAATCACCATATACAATTCAATTATTGCTCCACACTTCAACTATTGCTCAAGTATACTTTTCCTATGTAACGAAAGAGAACAAAATAAGTTACAAATTCTCCAAAACAGGGCAATGAGAATAATTCTTCGACGAAACAGATTTTCAAAAATTATTAAAATGTTAAAGGAACTAAATTGGTTGACCGTGAAACAGATGCTGACATTTATCCACAAAATATTGAACAACACGTTACCAAAATACTTCTCAAATAAAATTTTATACAATAAAGACATTCACAGATATAACACAAGGACGTGCAAGGAAATTAGGCTACAAAAAAAGGACAAAGCGAATACGCAGAACAGTTTACTGTACAAGGGAATGAAGTTGTATAACACACTACCAGAAACTTTAACGTCCACACCAATCGGAAAGTTCAATATGTATTGTAGGAGCTACATAAAACTTGAAAAAATATAGTGAATATGAAATATTATTATCAATTAGAAATTTGTAAACTTAAATGTACAAATTACTAAAATAAAAATTATTATTATTATTTAAAAAGCTGGTACGGAGAACAATTAATCTTTCTCATTGGAACATCCCTGTACGATCATAAGAACATCTTTCGACAAAATTTGGATTCTCAGCCGCTGCCACAGCAGGCCTTTAATAAAACACGATTCATTATTTAATAAAAATAATTTTCCATTAACTTTTCTTTAATACTTTATACAAAAATGAAAATACCCAAAATTCGGTCAACTAGAATTTCTGGGAATAGTTGCCGGAATTAAGTAGCAGGGGGTTGTTTCTGACAAAAACGGCGCTGTATAAATTATCCAATCACTTACGAACCATTAACGGCATAATTAAAAAACCTTTTAGTCGAAGGTTCGGGTACAACCGCAGAGAGGTCAGTGCTAGGAGGGGTTATTGCTTTAAATCCCCCACTGCGTAAGTTTATAATTACGGTCTTTAGTTATTTACGGGGAATTAATTTAAAAGCTTTTCAATATGCTTATATAATAATTATTGTAAGTACATATATATCCCAAAGCCTTCCCATCTCTGTGGTGATTGTCCGCTTTTAGCCCTGGACAGCTAACGTTAACTCAACAAACTAACAATTCGGCTTTTAGACAAATATTTTTTGGTATTACTATTCTTCGATTAGATTTTAATTATGAAATATTATTTATTTATTTATTTATTTATTAACGCCGATTATAGCGGCTTTTACAAAAGAATTACAAATATTTATCATATGAATACAGAATATACATAGATAAAGAAAAAGAAAAATATAAATATAAAATTCATAAAGGAGAACAATAAAAATTGTAGTATCACATAAAAAAGTACAAAGATTAGGTTATTATAAATACAAAACAACATATTATATATCCCGGATATTATGTATTAGGAAATTAATACTTTTAATCTGTATTTGATTATAGTCAAACTGAGAAGCGCTGACAGACAGTTTTAATTAAGTAGTGTTTGTATGAGGTTAGACTAGCAATGTTTATAGATTCATCCAAAACATATTTATTTCCAAGTACATGCAGGCGATTCATTATGGAATTGAGTTCAGCGTTAGATCCTGTATTGTTGCAATGATAAGGTAATTTGAAACGAACTGATCGACTAGGTACATGGAAACTTATTAGCGAAAGAAGTTCAGGGGAGTTCAACAGGTTGGTAACGATTTTAAATAAATAAAATAGGTCTGAACAAATTCTTCTTTCTTTTAATGTATCGAGTCCCAATAATTGTAACAGAGAGGGATAATTAATGTTTTCGATGAATATTCCCAATTTAAAATTAATATAACGTAAAAATTTATGTTGGACTCGCTCAAGAGAATTCTCATGTACACTGTAGTAAGGATTCCAAATGGTGGAGTTAAATTCTAGTTGGCTTCTAACAAGTGAAGTGTAAAGTAATTTGACAGTTTTTAAATTTTTAAAATCCTTTGAAATCCGTAAGACAAATCCTAACATTTGCAATGCTTTACTGGTTATATTATTAATATGTTTAATGAATGTTAATTTAGTGTCAAAGGTTATACCAAGGTCTCTTATTTCATCAACAGATAATAATATGTGATTATTGAGAAAGTAGGTGAACAACAATGGGTTTTTTTTTCTGTGGAATCTCATAAGTTGACATTTTTTTACATTAAGAGTTAATTTGTTGATAAGACACGAATCATAAAAGCTATTAATATTAGATTGAAGTGTCAGACAGTCCTCGATATTATCAATAATTCTAAAAATCTTCATATCATCAGCGAACATTAGAATGAGAACACGAGTGAATATGTTTGTTACGTCGTTAATGAATAAATTAAAAAGTAAAGGACCAAGATGCGAACCCTGGGGTACGCCACTGGTGGCTTCGAACATGTAGGATAAGTGATCGTTAATACAGACAATTAGCTGACGCCTAAGCAAGTAACTCTTAAACCAAGATAAAAGGTTTCCATTAATGCCGAGTTTCAAAAGTTTATTAATGAGAATTTTAAGACAGACCTTATCAAACGCCTTACTGAAGTCGGTGTAAATAGAATCAACTTGTTGTTTGTTGGCAAGTGCATTAGAAATGAAATTTTCATATATTATATAGTGAACATAATAATAATCTGATACTATTTATATCTCAGCGACTGTTCAGTTGAAATTTAAGAAATCGACTCTGAGCACAGCTCCGACGCGGCGCCATTTGGAAGCCATCTGTGAACGTGAAGTTTGTGACTATGCTACTAACGTAATAGAACCGAATTAAGGCGCCGTAACGCCGAATGTTATAGGAGCGCATTAATATTTAAAGCGATAAAATCGATGCGAAAATTGTGAAAATGCTTAATAAAACACGACTCGTTTAAAATAGAGCAAAATTCTCGCGGGGGTTGTCTTAATCAGTATTAACAAAAACGCTGTGAATTTTTTCGTGCATACAGGGTGTTTTTTTAGGTTTATTTTTTTGCACGATTGATATGATCTTATAACAAATCATTTGTATATTTAGGAAACTCTGATAAAAATGATCTTATATGAATAAGCGACTTCAGTTTTCTTTCAAACCGGTATAGATTACTTCTATTGATTTTCTATTCAGTGCTTCCATTTGATATCATCATCGATCATTCAATTTAGAACCCCTACTCGACCATCCGTGACGGATGAGCATATTAAGGCCACTCTATCCGATAATATGTTCAGTGGGTAACTTTTAAAGACATCAAAATAAAATATTATGTTTATACGTTATTTCAATACCATCAAATTTCAGCAAAAAGGATGTTTTTTATTCGATTCAGGCAAATTGGACACGTTACATACGAATATTAAGAGCGTTTAACCAGCCAGCGGCCAAAAATCTACATTTCGTCGTAAGATGTTCTTACGATCGTACAGGGCGGTTCCAATGAGAAAGGTTAATTATTCTCCGTACCAGCTTTTAAAAATTATAACTCAATATCGATTTTATTTCATTCCAAATTTGCTTTAATTGATACCTACATCCAAAAATGCAGAAAGGCGTAATGATAAAACTATTAAAATTATGTACCTTTTGTAATTATTTTTTTATTATAAATATTTATCGTTTTTCAATAATGTCTAAGCAAAATAAGAATGTAAAAAAAACTTAAATATATTAATTTGTAAGACCGTAAATAGATAGACAAAATAGAGAAATTTTCGTCATAAATAAGTGTTCGGACATGTTTTTCAATGATTTTATTTGAACTAAAATAAAAATTTTGAAACATGCATTTACTAGATAACGTATTGATTTACAATAATGTATGATTACATGGTATGAAATATGTCTTGTGAAATAAGATTTTTCTATGAATATTTAACAAATCTGCCAACTACCTTTGGTATAACCTTATTATAATAAAGATGGAGTGTATAAACTCAGCTGTTCCGGATGTGACAAGGTTTGTGTTGGCCAGACAAAGCGGACGATCTCCAAAAGGATATCGAACACTTTCGTGCTTATAAACTCGGCCACCCTGACAAATCGGCAATCGCCGAGCACTGAATCGAAACCGGCCATTATTTTGGATTTGTTCCTGGAGTCCTGGGAATACCCAAAACCCAAAGAGCAAGCCTGATTACGGAGACAATTGAAATCTACAAAAACCCCATTAATATTAATAGAGACGACGGAGCTAAGCTCAATAGTTCTTGGCATCCGGTATTTGACGGCTACACCAAAGCTAAATGCAAAAACCATTGTGAAGTATATATAGTAATACGAGCTTGTAGTGGAGTGGAGCTGGCGACACGGTATCGCTTCCAAGTATATAAGCACACATTTCACCACTAACAATAACACATCTGCCCTGATGATGGACACTGTAACGATTTCCGAAACGTTGGCTAAAGGAGAAGGTAGCGCAACACGGCATAACACCCCAAAAATAAACACCATTTTTTTTTCTCAAAATTATAAACATGCGTTTACTAGATAAAAGAACAATCTTTCGAAATCAATTTATAATTTTTTGTGGAAAAGAGTCAATACGTCTAAAATCTAATGATATATTTCCGGTTTTCTCTGGTTGTACCCTCTAAATTACTTTGTGATTTGTGTGAGGGGTATGTAAGATACGTAAGGTATGCAAGGGTATGGACAGATTGCCGGAAAACGGGGTTCTGGAAGAAGGAGAACCTCATGGCTGAAAAACCAGAGACAGTGGTTTAGCCAGTCTACTACTGTAGAGCTGTTCTGGGCCGCAGTAAACAAAGTCCGTATAGCCAACATGATAGCCAACGGCCGTTGAACGGACAGGGCACAAGAAGAAGAAGAAGTATGTAACTCTCAAGTCCTTCAGGCTAATTTATTCGCTTTTGAGAACACATAGACGTCAGGAATCGTTGTATCTTCCTTATTGTCATGGTAAGAAACGTAATCTAAACGGTGTTAGAAAGAAAAAACACCACACTTTATATTCAGTTTAAACTTTATATTCAGTTTATATTTTATATTTAGACGGCGTGGTCCAGCGGTTGTTATTTCGCAATTTATTCATTAAAAATAATATAGTATATTTGCGGCACGTTCCAGAGTGGATGATCAGTATCGCCCTGGTGTAAGACCACCATTCAGAATTGAAACGTTGCTTGAAATGGCTTTAGCCGTGTTTGGTGACCAGATCTGAATAGCTCACCTTCCTCTCCCCTATCTCCTTACCATCCCCACTACCTTCAGCCTCACAACATACCCCAATCGGGGATGCCACAGTCTCACTGGCTCCAGACGGGAGCATTTGGGAATCTTGTGCGGTATTCATGTAAAACAAAAAAAAAACAAAAAAATTTAAGAAAAAAATTATTAAAAAAATTTAAATGAGCAGGGAAACCAAAGTTTTTGACCTCAATTTGAAAAAAATTAATGGATTTATTATTACTTTTTGAATATTTTGTTAATTATTTTTTAATGAATCGACAAAAAGGTGAGGTAACAATTACTGGTTACGCCCATACACATACCTACACATACACATACCTATATAGCACGCATACATACTGCCACTGCTTGGGATTGGTATTAATTATTGTTGCAAGTTCCTTTTCCTACCTATCCCTATTTGCCTACCCGCCAATCTTACTCAGTCTGTAATAAACTCCCGTCGCAACAAAGCCATTGTGCTTCCGCTCTCGATTAATCACCATTAAAAATAACTGCGCCTTGTACTATAAAATAAACCAACTCACGACTATTGCTGTTTGTGCCTATTGGATGGGAGAGGAAGCAGACAAGTGCATTGCCACCCTACAAGTTCTTTAACCTTTTTGGTGAGTCCTTTCCTTTCTACGCCACATGTATTTTATCATTTCAGGCAGTGATAGTAACACAAAATCAAGGTCCTTCGCCAGTCATTTTTTACACAAACATATCAATCCACTCTACACAATCATAATATCATTCATTTACGTTTATAAAATATTTATCTAACAAAATATGTGTGGGTTTTTTTTTCGTTATCAGTCATTTTAGTAATAAAATTGCGTAAGGCGTAATGGAATTACACACGAAGTTAAAGAGGTTAAAATAAATTAGAGAGGTTTAAATTTTAGCATGTTTACATACATGTGTGCTTAATAAATTTCATAATGAAAAAAAAGTTAGTTTAGGGTTTTTTAAAGTGTGTAATTTCACACTAGCTGTGGTGATCTAAATATGAAATTGCTTGAAGGTTAGGTTAGGATTGAATATTTTTTAATGTGGGCTTAAAACTAATTATATCTTGAAAGTATTTTTCTTTTGTTATGAAATAGTGAAGTGTTTTCGTGCTCAAGAAGATGCGGTTATTAGTTATAAAGGATGATGGAAACTTCTTCAGAGTTTCTAGCGAGGGAAAAATAAAGAAATCTCTCCCCACAATGGCGCAGCCGGGTTTGATGGTTTTATAATTAAAATTCAACGGTTCACTGTTGTTGGATAAATGCGAGCGCCACCTGCAACAAAGGAAATCAATTCGTTAGCTAAAGAAGGAAATCAAAACAAAACTTAAAAAATGTTATGAAAGGATGCACAGGATTTTTTTTAAATGGTTTTGAGTTAGGACATACCTACAATTTTTTATAGCATTTTCTAATCAGATTTTTGTACTTAAACGCTGTTGATATTTTATTCAATTATTTTTGTTTATTAATAGTTATTATGAATAGTTATTGGTGTGTCTCAAAGAAACACAAGAACTGGGTACGTGAACACGTTTCTAATATTAAAAACTGACAAAAAACAGTTCATGGAAAGACACAGTGCTTGTTCAGCTAAAGAGGATTGTTTATCTGTTGTACTGTACTGTAAAAGCCCGTAAATTGGTAAATCTTAGGTTTTACTAGTAAATCTTAAGATTTACTAGTAAAATATGGGTTAATTGCACGGACATATGAATATATCTGGACCTGCCCTAAGTGATAAAAAACGTATTATTTCCCCCTCCCCATGGAGCCAGCTGGGCTTTACGAGAGCCTCGCTTGAATCAAAAAAATGTGATGTCATCATTCTTGTCCTGACCAGCGCAGAGGTAACATCATACATTTAACGAAATAACACGGTAAAATATGAGAGCTTGTGCTATAGACCTACCTAGAACATAGCGAATGTGGGCGTTTCTCTAGTGAGCTCGTCGCAGGTTACAGGGGTAAGTAAATTATGAAACATTTGTAAAAGTGTCTTAACTAAAGACAGCAACAAAATATTGCTATGTGAATTTTAGCGAACCTTTTCGGGGCAAGCATTTGTCCTTCGCAAATATGTTATTAACGTAGCAAGCAATTCGCGCTCCCATGTAAAAAGGTCTATTCATTCAAAGCAGATTTTGCTTTTAAGAACTAAATGGTGATATTATAATGCGAGATGCCTATATACTGTCAGATTGATTTTTTAGCGAATCACAGTATCTTTCCCCTCTTCGCCCCCCATAGTTTGGTTTAACCCCTTATCTGTTTCTACTGGTCTATTGAATTTGGATGTCTATGCTTAATTGGCTTGATTTACTTGCTTAAATATATATACGCTGTTATTAATAATAATTTCTTATCGAATTTCTAAATTTTTCCAAGATATTTTAAAGGTCCTATGAAATGAATTTTACATATATATAATAGTTAATTATTTTTAACTATACCCAGGAGGCCTTGAGGAAAAACATTTCCCTATGTCATATTTGGGGATGCTGTGTGGAGGGTCTGTTTAGGGAAAGGAAGAAGAGGAAGTTCTGGGAAGGAAAAAGGTATGAGGGTGTGATGAATTGCATTGATCAACAGTGAAAATTAGGAAATATCGTAGCTTCCCACTTTAATTTAAAAAGAAAATATCAATTACTTATAAAACGGACACGTCTACGACATCTATCGGATTAGAGTAAAGTGAATTCATATTTACGGTAGGGATCTATAATTAGACAAGGTGAGACGAGTATTGATGAAAGGATCACAGATGGTATCAACAAATAATCAGAAACAGGGGTTCCCCAATATACTTTAGACCGAGATATATTGACAGCCAATTGAATTGCAGCAAAAGCGATTAAAAACCAATTCAGCCTATCAACGGGAAGAGGGCCGAACCCATTTTTAGAACAAAGGAACGACCTTTGGACTTAGCAATTAGTAATGTGATTAATGAGTTTGACGTTCCCACCAAACCGAGAGGTGAATAAACTCCATGGGAAGAAATAATCTGTTCAGGGACAAAAGAACGATGACCCCAAGAAATGTTATCATTAACCGGTACATTCCAGGGATCAGAAACCCTAGTTCTCGAACGCATTAAAACATATCAGGTGCGGAAAAAAAGGATACACGTAAACACGATGCAAAAGTTTAAGTGAAAAATTGCAAAGCAAGTGACGAAAACGTATTGTAAGGCGTTAGGGAGATTTCCATCTATAATACGATTGTTTGTGACGACCGGAGATGATCGATTCGAGGGAAAACGTGCTAAAGGAAATGGAAATGTTGAAAAAACAATGGAAAATTATTGTTATCAATTTTAGACGGAGCTAGGATATTACGATGAAAGATTTAGGGAGGAAACGTCAAAAAAAAATGAGAGTTTTAAAGAATAGGCGAGGGTACATTTCAGATGTCTAGAGCAGTAACAAGTGTTAGAGAAGAAGATAGAGTGCAGTACGGAGGGGAGTGGAAAATGCTGAAAACATTGCGATAGAAAAACTCAGGAAAAGGAGTCATTTTACGTAATTAAAATGGAGGTTATAGAGTAACATAGTACGCGATTGCAGATAAAAAAATGAGGCATTACAATGGTTGTCGATTTCAGATGTATTTTGTTGTGATAAACAAGGAATATTCGAACATGGAAATTGTTTAGATAAGGACGATTAGCCGTTAAAAAGGTAATAAAAATTATCATGGGTCTTATGAAATATTTATATTAAAGAATTCTCATAAAATTTAACGACACTGAAATAAAAAAGGATTTATTGCCAGGTGGGTACAAGAACTAATGTATACAACTGTCAAGACATATGGTTTATGGGATTTTTCGTAAGAACGGGACAAAATTTGTAAGGCGTTCTCTATGAAGCAATAAAAATGACAGGAATTTAAGGGCCGAAGTGGGGGTATCCCCTATAAAGATGTTAAAAATGATATATTTATTAATAACAAATAGAAAATGAAATTTTCCAAGAGGCAGCAAACATCAAAAAACGATATGGTTATATCAGGGAAGTACGGGGAAGTGAGGGGAAAGGAGATACGACAGAGAAAAACAAAGGAAATCTTAGATTAACAGTGAATAAAATAAATACGGCTTGAAATATAAAAATCTATAGAGATATGAACAATAGCGTAAGAATAAATAAGGAAATTCATGGAAAGAGTGTCGTGAATAAAAGAAAATTCGAGAAAAAAATGGAAAATTCAAATATACGACGTAAATAGAGAAAATTCGGTTTTAAATGGAAAGGTTCATATAGAATACAGAAAAACTCGAGGAAAAATAATAAAATAAAAATGAACAATTTGCGAGAAAGACTTCGACATGAAGATATCTCTGATAGGCGAATTTGGGGACAGATTTGGAACATATGGTAGATGCCGTACGCACGGACATGTTACGGAATAGATGAAAATAGAACTTTAAAATTATTAAATTCAAGCTAATTTTGTATGAACAACAGGACAAAGGAAGTTGGGCCATTAAACATGGATCTTACTAAATCCGGATCTTGTAAGTATGGGAGTACGAGACAGAATTTAATGTATCAAACGCAAAACGTACAAAGAGACCGCATTCGACAATAATGGGGAGGTTTCAAGAAATTACGAGTTGATAGTAATTAGATTGGTTTATTATAGGAGATTCAGATACGATCTTTTGGACCTGAGAGGGGTATAAAAGTCTAGACAAATGCCAGTTGAGGACAGTCTACGGTGGTGGTCGAAAAGTTTGTAACTTCGCGGAACGTGACGAAACGGTGGGTGGCTTAAAGTTAAAAAATTCTAAGTGATAATTATTTTGATACTTAGAAAAATTTCACATTCTAGTCAGTGATATACAAAAAAAATACTTTGCAGTTAGAGTCAGTAAAAATAAAAATTAAAGACAACGCATTAATTACTTGTGAAAAATAAAAGTGCTCGTGATAAATACAATTTGTTTTAGTGGAAAATTCGGATTTTATAATCACCTAATATCGTAATTTTAAACTTAGAAATTTCGCGTTTAATATTAGTGCAATAAATAACTGAAGTGATGTGATAATTTAGCGTGAAGGAGTTATAATTAAATACGTGTGTTCAATCTAAGTGAAAGTGTTCTAACAAATAATAAATATTTAAATTAATTATCTTAAATAATAATAATAAAACAAAATAATATTTTATTAATACATAAAAATTTCGGAGGGATAAAAATTTAATTTAACAACAATTTACCATCTCTAAATTAATCGTGAAGTAACTATCATTTAAAGTGTTATCTAACCAACGAGTTTTGAGATAAAATACAGTTTAGAACGATAGAGTTCATACATCATTTTAATTAATTAGATTAAATGAAAAAAAAAAAAAATTGAAGTCAAAAAGATTTAATTAAATTTAGGAAAATAAAAATTAATTTAGGAAAATTGCAGCAAGGTTACCGTGTATTTCCCGGTCGGAAAAAAACCTTGGTAGGGGTAAGTCTTTTCCGTTATAAAATTTTACAGATTCCAAGGAGAAAGCGGAATGGAGCAAACATTGGTATTTGGATTAATTATTTGACCAAGATATTACTCGCTTAATATGTGATATGTAACTATATTAAAATATTATAAGTATAATAAGTATATTTTATATATTTATATATGTAAGTATATAAACATATATATATGTAATTTTGTTCCCAAGAAAAATTATAATCAAAAAAAAAAAAAAAAAAAAAGAAAAACACTTATATAAAAAGAGGAAAAGGGTATCGATTCCTACCTCTGAATTCATCAATAACTATTAAAAGTAGTTATGTGTGATAAATTTACAAATCAATATTTTATATTTAATGTTATGTATGTATTAATATAATTTCAGGAAATCCAGAGCATTTGAAATAAGTTATGATATTAGAAATTACTTCAACCATAAAATAATTATACATATCAATATTATAAATTATTTATTGAAACAAAGTATATATAAATGAATAAATATGTATACGTAATCGGGTATCAGACTAGACAATTGCGCTAAGTACATCATTATCAAACAAAGAAAATTTTAGAGTCATCTCACACGTCTCCGGAATGTCTAAAGTAAACATACCTCATACGCTTGAATCTTGGTCACGAGGACGTAGAGAATGTTTACAAAGCTCAAATTGTTTACAAAATAATTCGGTCACTGGGGCACTAGTTCGAATACAGTAAAAAGAAAAAAAAAAAAATGACCTTGATTAGTGGATATCGTACTTAGGTATTAACTTCTAGGAATGGGATAAAATTACTATATTGCGCAATTATTAGGAACAAAAGAAAAAAAAATTAAACACTATTTTTAATTTGAACGTAAAGAGGTATCTACAGATCTAAGCAATTGAAAATTAACAGATTTATTATAGCAGTTCAAAAAGGTGTGTTGAAGATTTACATGAAGCATTTGATAAATCACGGGATAGTTCAAAAAGGTGTATTGAAGGCTTAGATGAAACATTTGATAAATCACGGGATAGCTTAATAAGGGGTATTGAAGGCTTAGATGAAACATTTGATAAATCACGGGATAGCTTAATAAGGGGTAATGAAGGCTTAGATGAAGCAGTTGAAAAATCACGGGATAGCTTAATAAGGGGTAATGAAGGCTTAGATGAAGCAGTTGAAAAATCACGGGATAGCTTAATAAGGGGTAATGAGGATTTACATGATTCAATTGAGAATCACGGGATAGCAAGAATTTATCAAAAGTTGAACATTGGAGGGGAGGGAAAAAAAAAAAAAAAAAATACAGTTCAACCAACAGAAGGCAGTGTTCGCTTCTGTAACAAGGACCATTAATCAAACCATAGAGATGGCGGATCTCTCAAACAAAACCGTCAACAAAACCAAACAAAAGCTTGGAGTTATGGCGAATCTCCAGAACACATCGCCAGATAAGATCTTATTGTACTAGTATATATTTATATTTCACACTATTCTTACGTATATATTCGGTATCAATCTGAGGATTGTGCAGAATCCGATGGGCGAGATCCGAGCTCGGGATGCGTTGCAAGTAGTTTCGCATTGCGAGTTATAAACCTTCCCAAAACGTATGTTTACATATATATCTTTTTATGTACTGTTCATTGAATGAAACGAACTCACTTACAATTAGTGCTTTAGGCCTGTCGGGTCACTCTCGTCTCATTTCTTGAACGTGGAGGGAGGATTCACGACCCGTAACTCCACACAAACCCGTGAGTATATGATTGCATATAGGACGAAACCGGTTCGCCCTAAGTAAATAGTAAACTTTGGAGGAGTAGGAATTTGGAGGTATCTGGGCTTGGGGGAAGACCTGAAGGCAGTGCATGATGGCGAAGGAAGGTCAATTGGGACGCGATAACTTAGGTATCAATCAATTGAACCGTGCCAAAAGACTGTGCGAATTTTGGGTTGACTTCTGATCACCCGGCTTACTTGATGGAGGCAGGAGCCAAATTTTGCCAGAAAAAGGGTTATTCTGAGTTCGTCAAATATGCAATTAACAAATTACATTAACCTACTAAATCCATCTTTATATGTACCTTATAGCAGCTGAATCTAAACGGAGGGGCGCCCAGCAGATACGAGATACAATCATAATCAAATTTACTAACATTTAACCATTTGAGTTTTATTTAATTATCTGTTCAATTAGTCATGTGTAGTTTCGATTAGTATTGCTTATTCATGAATTCATTAGGATGTAGGGAATCATAATAAACGTCAAAGGGAAGTTAGTTCATTTAGAGAAATACTTAAGGTTAAATTTGCAAGAGAGAGACCAATACAGTTTTGAAATTCAACACTCTGTTTAGAATCAAGAGGGTTACCACAAAATTTAAAGTAATTAAAGTTCTATATCATAAATCAAAAAAATTACACAACGTTTGATGGAGTTTAATTACAACCTAAATACGAAAATATTTACGTTCAAAGTCGTAAATAACGTATTTATTAGTTAAGTACATATATCGCTAAAGGTATGTAGTACAAGGGAGCTTTAAGTAGCTTTCTGTAGTTATCAGAGGAAATAAGGGTCCAATTTTATAAAGGCTTGTGTGACGTAGGGGAGGAATTTTCCATCCCTACCACACATATGCAAAGCCTTAAGAATTTAAATATCGATCAGAGCCAAGAGAAAAGGCGAGAATATTACAACTGTCTTGCCGATGAAAGGAGAGTTAAATAAGTATGAAAAGACGAAACATTACGACTGGTGCCAAGTGCCCAGGAGTAAATAAAATACAGACAAATATAAGAGTTTAGAGAAAAGACAAACATCACAACTGCACAGCCGTGACAGGAGATCAGAGTTTTACAAGTTGTTTTAGAAAAAAAAAAAAATAATAATAATAATAAGTAGGACGTTATGTTAAATGAAGTGATAATAAAAATGAAATAAAAAATCAGAACAGTGCGCCGTTAAATAAACACGAAAAAAATATATAAATTAATAAATAAATATACGAAAATAAATATATAAACAATACATTTAAATATAAAAAAAAAAGTGTTAACGAATAAACTCTACATGTTTTAAAATAATTTATAAAAGTGTCGATAAAGTTTAAATCAAGTGACCATGAATTTGTTGATTGCTTATGAGATTATAAATATCGTAACAAAGAATGTAGGTCAGATGCAAGCGTAAACAGTTTATTCAAGGCAGGCCATAAATTGACGGAATGATGGTATTGACATTCCTGAATCCAGAATGTTAATGATCGTAATGTAAACAATCTGATACGAGATGCCGCGGTGTTTGTAAGCATCGAAAGTGATAACAAAGCATCGAAAAATTTTGAAGTAGGCGACATCGGGGGTAACGCGTATCTCTATAAGAGATTGTAGAATAAACAAACTCGAAAATAATATCAACACTCGGTTACGAAAAAAAATAAACAGACTTTACAGATAAAAACGGGGGAACTTACCTACATAAAGTGACCCTTTGTTTATAGTTAATGTTGTGGGTTTGTATGTGAGGATTATCACATAAAAAGTCATAACATAAAAGATAAGGAACATAAAATAAAAATAACATAAAATATTTGATTGGGGATAGTGTCGAGTTGAGAGCTTTAATATCACAGACGAATGTTTTATAGGTATATACCTATTTAAGGGAACATTTGATCATTCGGACCAAAAAAAGGAGGGGATTTGACGAAATAACATCAAGATAGGTATTGCGAACTCTAAACAGATTTTGCGAAAATATCGTAGGTATTGCGGAACTTGAAGGAATGGTTGGCATTCTAAACAATGAGTAATTATTGGTTGAACGAAAATCACGGGATATTCATTAACATTGGAGTAACAATATTCATTCCGTTTTTTTGCAATTACCTACATTTAATTGAAATGAAGAGTGATGGTAGAGTTGATCTAATTTGGGTTACAATCATCATGCAAACAAATATAAATAATTAAAAATATTGTGTTTTATAGGGGGACAGGTTCCAAAAAAAAAAAAAATTAAATAAATTATAAATATATATAGGTATATTTATAATAAATAGTTGGTATTGAGTTAAATTCATTAAAAATTTTTTAAACAAAAAATGGCGGAAAAAAGGAAAGTGGATGCGACGGAATTAGAAGCTAAAGAAATACCGTCGGGAGATGAATTACGGGAGATATTTAGACGTTCAAAGAGGTCTAAGTTACGAGTCGAGGATATGATAGAAGTCGTTCAGCCAGAGGGGGAGACCGACACAAAATCGGAGGAACAGGGCGAAAATAAGCGAGAGTGTGAAGAGAGACTCACACATGGTATGTTACAGGAAAAACCCGAGGAAAAGGAACAAGAAAAGTTAACGAAGTAAAAGGAAAAATAAAAAAATAAAAAAAAAAAAATATAGAAAAACGAGAGAATTGAAAAAAAAAAAAAAATAAGTAAATAAATAGAATAAGGAAGGCAACATAATTTACATAAGGTAATTTAGGAAACTAAAATAGAGATTATAAGGTTGTCGCTTAATAAGATAAAATATAAACATTAACCGGGCGACACTCGGAAAATAAAGAAAATGGTTGGGAAACGTGGAACAAGTAGGCGAGCCCAGGCTTTAGTGACAGCAATCGGGGAAAATGTCACAACCGAGACTTCAACAATAAACATAGGAGATATAACTACAATAATTCAGGCAGCTTTGGCACCGCTCGTCAATAAGATGCAAGAACTCGAGAAACAATTGGAAATCCCAGCAACAGTGGCGGTGATAGGAGAGGATAGTGCGCCGAAAAGCGTTCTCCAAGTAGTGGAAATGTTACCACAGCAGGAACGACCATCATTCTCCGGTGGAAATCAAAATCCCATTAGTTTCCTAGAAGATTTAAAAGAATACACTAGAAAAGTGAAACGAACGGATCCATTAGTCGTCGTACGGGAAAATTTGAAAGGGGAAGCTAAATCGTGGGCAAAATTGTACAATAAACGATGGGAGACTATGTTAGATTTCGAACGAGATTTTTTAGCTACCTATTGGGGAGACATAAAGAAAAATGAAGTTCGCCGTCGTCTTGCAGAAGGGGTATATGATGCCAAGAAAAATATATCCATGCTTACTCATTTCGCAAACTATTGGGAGCTAGCGAAGGCTTTAAAGATTACTGACACACCGTTGGGCATAGTTGACGAGATTATGAGACATTATCCGAAGGAAATTCAATCGCTATGGTTTTCGGGGCAATCAGGAGATGAGATTGTCGCCGCTGAGTTTCTACGAAAACTAGATACAATGGTATGTACACCAGAAGAACGGAACATGAAGAAGAGGAGTGGGGAGGAATCCAGCAAGAAGGACAAATACCGTGACCGTTACCACGCCATAAAAAGGAGGATACACGCAATTGAAAGTGTGGGCGAAAACGCTAGTTGCAGCAAGTGCACCGAAGTTAACAGTTCACCAAAAGAAAATTCTACAATAACTACAGCCGGGAAGGAGCTAGTGGTCGCAGCTAACTCGGGAGATAAAAGGAGATTATAGCGCTTTACATTTAGCTAGATATTACACAAGTAATAAGAAACAAAAATCAGGTTTACAATTAGTGGAAATCAACGGATAGAGTGCGAAGTTTACAAATATTTGTAAATGTTAATAAATAAATAAACGATTGAGAAATACAAGTAAAATTATGTTAGGGTACATTATAATTGGGGAGGGGGAAGAAAGAAAATTACTAAAATATTAGATTATCAGATTGCTTGCGAGGGGCGGATCGTCGTTAAGTCTTTGAGGGTGAGTGGACAAGTTCTTAATAAGCGACAATCATATTCAATTATTGAAATAGGGTAAGGCAAATAAAGTCGTTAATTTTGATTTTCTAGTGAAAAAAAAAAAAAATTGACTTTTTTTTTATGTGTTAGTGAGAAAAAAAAAAAATGTTAGATAAGTAAGAACACTCAAAAGGAGAGAATTAGAGATATTATATGGCACACAAAAGGGACATTTTGAAAAAAAAATAAACAATGCTTAGGGATTTTTTTTTTTGAAATATTGAAATAAGGAAGTTTATCTATAGAAATATAGGGTAGACATTAAGTATAGAGATAAAAAGGTAACATTTGAATTAAGGTATAAATAGTTTAGATTTCAAAAAAAAAAAAAAAGGAAAAAAAAGGGAACGCTGAACCAATTTGAGGATAATAAAGAACATTTATAAAAATTTAAATATTAGAGTGGACAACACTTAGGCTAGAACAACTTTGGATGAATTAAGAAATTACAATTAGAAATTAAGAATTATAAAATAAAGTTTAAATAAATAAAGAAAAAAAAAAATGCTGGAAAATTTATATGAAACATGTATACCACTGATTGTCGGATTGGGTGAGGTCGTGCGAAAACACACATTTCACAAAAAATATTCATATTTACAAAACAAAAAACAATTAATTGCACACCAAGAGACCACCCGCTTTTCAGTTGTTCGAAAGGCCGCGAGATTGTAAACAATCTTTACTTAAATCATTGTAAGGGAGGTCTTAGTCCAATTTGGTTGGGGACCACCAAAACACGCGAGTCGAGGGGCGTGTTCCAGCAAAAAGAAATTAATTTTGAATCTATCAAAATTAAAGGAAATTTCATAAAGTAAAATCTACGCGAAAAGAAAATAAAGAATACAATGAGATTCAAATTCAAGATTGTTAACAATCCGAGCAAAAGAGAAGAGGGAGATAGGAAGTAATAGGATGCGGAGAAGAGATAGGGGATAACAAAATGAGGAGGGGGAGATAGGAAGTAATAGGATACGGAAAAGAGATAGGGGATAACAGAATGAGGAGGGGGAGATAGGAAGTAATATGACACGGAGTAGAGATAGGGGATAACCAAATGAGGAGGGGAAGATAGCTAGTCTAAATTTGAACACAATTTCGGTGTCTAACGAAAAAAAAAAAAAAAAAAAAAAAAAAAAAAAAAAAAAAAAAAAAAAAAAAAAAAAAAAAAAAAAAAAAAAAAAAAAGAAGAGGACATTAAAATAAAATACAACGTTAGCCACAGCAAATTGAGTTCAGAGGAGGGAACTGTGATGAATTGCATTGATCAACAGTGAAAATTAGGAAATATCGTAGCTTCCCACTTTAATTTAAAAAGAAAATATCAATTACTTATAAAACGGACACGTCTACGACATCTATCGGATTAGAGTAAAGTGAATTCATATTTACGGTAGGGATCTATAATTAGACAAGGTGAGACGAGTATTGATGAAAGGATCACAGATGGTATCAACAAATAATCAGAAACAGGGGTTCCCCAATATACTTTAGACCGAGATATATTGACAGCCAATTGAATTGCAGCAAAAGCGATTAAAAACCAATTCAGCCTATCAACGGGAAGAGGGCCGAACCCATTTTTAGAACAAAGGAACGACCTTTGGACTTAGCAATTAGTAATGTGATTAATGAGTTTGACGTTCCCACCAAACCGAGAGGTGAATAAACTCCATGGGAAGAAATAATCTGTTCAGGGACAAAAGAACGATGACCCCAAGAAATGTTATCATTAACCGGTACATTCCAGGGATCAGAAACCCTAGTTCTCGAACGCATTAAAACATATCAGGTGCGGAAAAAAAGGATACACGTAAACACGATGCAAAAGTTTAAGTGAAAAATTGCAAAGCAAGTGACGAAAACGTATTGTAAGGCGTTAGGGAGATTTCCATCTATAATACGATTGTTTGTGACGACCGGAGATGATCGATTCGAGGGAAAACGTGCTAAAGGAAATGGAAATGTTGAAAAAACAATGGAAAATTATTGTTATCAATTTTAGACGGAGCTAGGATATTACGATGAAAGATTTAGGGAGGAAACGTCAAAAAAAAATGAGAGTTTTAAAGAATAGGCGAGGGTACATTTCAGATGTCTAGAGCAGTAACAAGTGTTAGAGAAGAAGATAGAGTGCAGTACGGAGGGGAGTGGAAAATGCTGAAAACATTGCGATAGAAAAACTCAGGAAAAGGAGTCATTTTACGTAATTAAAATGGAGGTTATAGAGTAACATAGTACGCGATTGCAGATAAAAAAATGAGGCATTACAATGGTTGTCGATTTCAGATGTATTTTGTTGTGATAAACAAGGAATATTCGAACATGGAAATTGTTTAGATAAGGACGATTAGCCGTTAAAAAGGTAATAAAAATTATCATGGGTCTTATGAAATATTTATATTAAAGAATTCTCATAAAATTTAACGACACTGAAATAAAAAAGGATTTATTGCCAGGTGGGTACAAGAACTAATGTATACAACTGTCAAGACATATGGTTTATGGGATTTTTCGTAAGAACGGGACAAAATTTGTAAGGCGTTCTCTATGAAGCAATAAAAATGACAGGAATTTAAGGGCCGAAGTGGGGGTATCCCCTATAAAGATGTTAAAAATGATATATTTATTAATAACAAATAGAAAATGAAATTTTCCAAGAGGCAGCAAACATCAAAAAACGATATGGTTATATCAGGGAAGTACGGGGAAGTGAGGGGAAAGGAGATACGACAGAGAAAAACAAAGGAAATCTTAGATTAACAGTGAATAAAATAAATACGGCTTGAAATATAAAAATCTATAGAGATATGAACAATAGCGTAAGAATAAATAAGGAAATTCATGGAAAGAGTGTCGTGAATAAAAGAAAATTCGAGAAAAAAATGGAAAATTCAAATATACGACGTAAATAGAGAAAATTCGGTTTTAAATGGAAAGGTTCATATAGAATACAGAAAAACTCGAGGAAAAATAATAAAATAAAAATGAACAATTTGCGAGAAAGACTTCGACATGAAGATATCTCTGATAGGCGAATTTGGGGACAGATTTGGAACATATGGTAGATGCCGTACGCACGGACATGTTACGGAATAGATGAAAATAGAACTTTAAAATTATTAAATTCAAGCTAATTTTGTATGAACAACAGGACAAAGGAAGTTGGGCCATTAAACATGGATCTTACTAAATCCGGATCTTGTAAGTATGGGAGTACGAGACAGAATTTAATGTATCAAACGCAAAACGTACAAAGAGACCGCATTCGACAATAATGGGGAGGTTTCAAGAAATTACGAGTTGATAGTAATTAGATTGGTTTATTATAGGAGATTCAGATACGATCTTTTGGACCTGAGAGGGGTATAAAAGTCTAGACAAATGCCAGTTGAGGACAGTCTACGGTGGTGGTCGAAAAGTTTGTAACTTCGCGGAACGTGACGAAACGGTGGGTGACTTAAAGTTAAAAAATTCTAAGTGATAATTATTTTGATACTTAGAAAAATTTCACATTCTAGTCAGTGATATACAAAAAAAATACTTTGCAGTTAGAGTCAGTAAAAATAAAAATTAAAGACAACGCATTAATTACTTGTGAAAAATAAAAGTGCTCGTGATAAATACAATTTGTTTTAGTGGAAAATTCGGATTTTATAATCACCTAATATCGTAATTTTAAACTTAGAAATTTCGCGTTTAATATTAGTGCAATAAATAACTGAAGTGATGTGATAATTTAGCGTGAAGGAGTTATAATTAAATACGTGTGTTCAATCTAAGTGAAAGTGTTCTAACAAATAATAAATATTTAAATTAATTATCTTAAATAATAATAATAAAACAAAATAATATTTTATTAATACATAAAAATTTCGGAGGGATAAAAATTTAATTTAACAACAATTTACCATCTCTAAATTAATCGTGAAGTAACTATCATTTAAAGTGTTATCTAACCAACGAGTTTTGAGATAAAATACAGTTTAGAACGATAGAGTTCATACATCATTTTAATTAATTAGATTAAATGAAAAAAAAAAAAAATTGAAGTCAAAAAGATTTAATTAAATTTAGGAAAATAAAAATTAATTTAGGAAAATTGCAGCAAGGTTACCGTGTATTTCCCGGTCGGAAAAAAACCTTGGTAGGGGTAAGTCTTTTCCGTTATAAAATTTTACAGATTCCAAGGAGAAAGCGGAATGGAGCAAACATTGGTATTTGGATTAATTATTTGACCAAGATATTACTCGCTTAATATGTGATATGTAACTATATTAAAATATTATAAGTATAATAAGTATATTTTATATATTTATATATGTAAGTATATAAACATATATATATGTAATTTTGTTCCCAAGAAAAATTATAATCAAAAAAAAAAAAAAAAAAAAAGAAAAACACTTATATAAAAAGAGGAAAAGGGTATCGATTCCTACCTCTGAATTCATCAATAACTATTAAAAGTAGTTATGTGTGATAAATTTACAAATCAATATTTTATATTTAATGTTATGTATGTATTAATATAATTTCAGAAAATCCAGAGCATTTGAAATAAGTTATGATATTAGAAATTACTTCAACCATAAAATAATTATACATATCAATATTATAAATTATTTATTGAAACAAAGTATATATAAATGAATAAATATGTATACGTAATCGGGTATCAGACTAGACAATTGCGCTAAGTACATCATTATCAAACAAAGAAAATTTTAGAGTCATCTCACACGTCTCCGGAATGTCTAAAGTAAACATACCTCATACGCTTGAATCTTGGTCACGAGGACGTAGAGAATGTTTACAAAGCTCAAATTGTTTACAAAATAATTCGGTCACTGGGGCACTAGTTCGAATACAGTAAAAAGAAAAAAAAAAAAATGACCTTGATTAGTGGATATCGTACTTAGGTATTAACTTCTAGGAATGGGATAAAATTACTATATTGCGCAATTATTAGGAACAAAAGAAAAAAAAATTAAACACTATTTTTAATTTGAACGTAAAGAGGTATCTACAGATCTAAGCAATTGAAAATTAACAGATTTATTATAGCAGTTCAAAAAGGTGTGTTGAAGATTTACATGAAGCATTTGATAAATCACGGGATAGTTCAAAAAGGTGTATTGAAGGCTTAGATGAAACATTTGATAAATCACGGGATAGCTTAATAAGGGGTATTGAAGGCTTAGATGAAACATTTGATAAATCACGGGATAGCTTAATAAGGGGTAATGAAGGCTTAGATGAAGCAGTTGAAAAATCACGGGATAGCTTAATAAGGGGTAATGAAGGCTTAGATGAAGCAGTTGAAAAATCACGGTATAGCTTAATAAGGGGTAATGAGGATTTACATGATTCAATTGAGAATCACGGGATAGCAAGAATTTATCAAAAGTTGAACATTGGAGGGGAGGGAAAAAAAAAAAAAAAAAATACAGTTCAACCAACAGAAGGCAGTGTTCGCTTCTGTAACAAGGACCATTAATCAAACCATAGAGATGGCGGATCTCTCAAACAAAACCGTCAACAAAACCAAACAAAAGCTTGGAGTTATGGCGAATCTCCAGAACACATCGCCAGATAAGATCTTATTGTACTAGTATATATTTATATTTCACACTATTCTTACGTATATATTCGGTATCAATCTGAGGATTGTGCAGAATCCGATGGGCGAGATCCGAGCTCGGGATGCGTTGCAAGTAGTTTCGCATTGCGAGTTATAAACCTTCCCAAAACGTATGTTTACATATATATCTTTTTATGTACTGTTCATTGAATGAAACGAACTCACTTACAATTAGTGCTTTAGGCCTGTCGGGTCACTCTCGTCTCATTTCTTGAACGTGGAGGGAGGATTCACGACCCGTAACTCCACACAAACCCGTGAGTATATGATTGCATATAGGACGAAACCGGTTCGCCCTAAGTAAATAGTAAACTTTGGAGGAGTAGGAATTTGGAGGTATCTGGGCTTGGGGGAAGACCTGAAGGCAGTGCATGATGGCGAAGGAAGGTCAATTGGGACGCGATAACTTAGGTATCAATCAATTGAACCGTGCCAAAAGACTGTGCGAATTTTGGGTTGACTTCTGATCACCCGGCTTACTTGATGGAGGCAGGAGCCAAATTTTGCCAGAAAAAGGGTTATTCTGAGTTCGTCAAATATGCAATTAACAAATTACATTAACCTACTAAATCCATCTTTATATGTACCTTATAGCAGCTGAATCTAAACGGAGGGGCGCCCAGCAGATACGAGATACAATCATAATCAAATTTACTAACATTTAACCATTTGAGTTTTATTTAATTATCTGTTCAATTAGTCATGTGTAGTTTCGATTAGTATTGCTTATTCATGAATTCATTAGGATGTAGGGAATCATAATAAACGTCAAAGGGAAGTTAGTTCATTTAGAGAAATACTTAAGGTTAAATTTGCAAGAGAGAGACCAATACAGTTTTGAAATTCAACACTCTGTTTAGAATCAAGAGGGTTACCACAAAATTTAAAGTAATTAAAGTTCTATATCATAAATCAAAAAAATTACACAACGTTTGATGGAGTTTAATTACAACCTAAATACGAAAATATTTACGTTCAAAGTCGTAAATAACGTATTTATTAGTTAAGTACATATATCGCTAAAGGTATGTAGTACAAGGGAGCTTTAAGTAGCTTTCTGTAGTTATCAGAGGAAATAAGGGTCCAATTTTATAAAGGCTTGTGTGACGTAGGGGAGGAATTTTCCATCCCTACCACACATATGCAAAGCCTTAAGAATTTAAATATCGATCAGAGCCAAGAGAAAAGGCGAGAATATTACAACTGTCTTGCCGATGAAAGGAGAGTTAAATAAGTATGAAAAGACGAAACATTACGACTGGTGCCAAGTGCCCAGGAGTAAATAAAATACAGACAAATATAAGAGTTTAGAGAAAAGACAAACATCACAAGGGGTAGGTAGGAATCTGGGTGTCAATAATATGTCCAGGAGGGACAGACGTATGAATCCATCCCTCCCAGAGCCGTACAAGGCGATGGACCGAGAGGGTCCGGCTAAAGAGATAAAACGGTCTCCCTCAACTAGTCTCTCCCGATCCAGCCTACCACGGAGTAGGTAGGCAAACGCGTGTGCCGCCAAAACCTAGACTTATCTATTTTATGAAAAAAACGCGATTTATGCAACTATCACTCGCGACGCACTTGGCGGTGAAATAATCATAAATGCGCATGCGTGGAATGGTTGCTGGATGCGAAATGCGATGTTGCCGGATTTGAAAAAGAGAGATTTTTTACAGATTTTTCTTTTATAATTACCAAAATGAATCTCAAATTGAACAGTATTTACACCACGTTTTACTGAAACGCCGTTTAACGGTCGGGGTGTGATTTTTGAAGTGAAACTTCTTTAGCCCCGTTGTGATTTGAAATTCGGATGAAATGAAAATGACGCACTACTGCACCTATAAAGCGTTAACCAGCTGTCGTTGGCCGCTTTGATTATGATGTCACTTTTCAAGGCTCCTATTGGTTGAGATATGAATCGGAAATGAAGCATTACATTACCGATGAAGCATCAAACTGCGCTCATTGGCGGCTTTGATTATTTTGTCACTTTTCAAGGCTCCTATTAGTTGAGATTGTTTCGCTTCTACCGGGTGTGAACTGCACTCGTATTTTATTTATTAGTAAGGCTGTTACTAATAACCAATTATGTGACACTTGTGATATATGAGTATGCACACCAGAGTCTAACTAACATCATGGATTAAGCGATTTACGGATAGTTTCATTGTTAATTAAATACAGCTAAATTATTACCATTATGACAACACCGCACAAATGGGTATACAGCCTACATAATACAGCCTCCGCGTGCTACAACATCCCCGCTTCACAGTTGCCATGGCAACACACCTGTACCGGAAGCCCGTGATAGTGCCGGGAGACCGGAAGCGGTGTGCTCTGGCGTGAGGATGCGGAAACTGGCCAATATTAAAACCTGCTAATGCTTCGCTACCGCCGAGAGAAGCCTTGCGCGAGTCCTGTACCACCAGCTTGCTTATTTACGTTTTAACTGTTTTTTATTCTACACGAAAGGGGAGCCTGATTGGTAATTTGGCTACTCATATGTTTTACTTTCCATTATGTAGTGAAATGATTTTAAATAAATGAAGACAATATAAGCGAAACTCAATCGAAAATCTGGAAACAGAAAAATCAGAAAAACATATTGACACCTCTGGGACACGAACCCAGGACCTTTTGCTTTCTGCGCCACGGTGTCAATATGAAATTCGGCCATGTTTAACTGTACCATACTTCGACTAAGAACCACCTACATTATCTTCATTTTCTTTAACGCATATATTATTGGCAACTATCTTTATGTATGATTGCAAGATTCAAACCCGAACTAAATGCTCTCTAGATAGTGTCTGGATAAATCTTTATCCATTTTATTTAATATGCGACATCTATCGACTTTTCTGCAAGTCTAGGAAGAATATTTTATTTTTAATTTTTAACTTTATGAGTAAAACCTCAAATTGTAATATTTAAATAAATGAAGACAATATAAGCGAAACTCAATCGAAAATCTGGAAACAGAAAAATCAGAAAAACATATTGACTCCTCTGCCCGGAAAGCAAGAGGTCCTGGGTTCGTCCCAGAGGTGTCAATATGTTTTTCTGATTTTTCTGTTTCCAGATTTTCGATCGAGTTTCGCTTATATTGTCTTCATTTATTTAAATGTTACAATTTGAGGTTTTACTCATAAAGTTAAAAATTAAAAATGAAATGATTTTAATTCGAGGAGTTTAAAATGGCTTCCGTGGTCGGGGGACTCGCAATCCGAAGGTCGTGGTAACGAATCCCAGTGTGGGTAAATATTTTTTTTTTAGATTAATTTGTGATATTTCACAATTAATTAATTTAACATAATATATAGTATATTTGCGGCACATTCCTGAGTGGAAGATACTTTCTCTACCGCCCTGGTGTAAAACCACCATTCCGAAATGATTAAAATCGCTTTAGCCGTGCTTGCTGACTAGATCTTTAATAGTCAATTTGGGAGGCGGGAATGGGTACCGCCGCCCCGGTAACCTTTATTCGATAACCAACACCTCTGCCATAGGTCACCCCAAGTGGTTCGCTACGTTTGGTGATTTAGCAGGCATGACCGGGTTCATGGGGTGAGGTTTGTCTAGGTCTTGGAGGCGGATGACCAGGACATATTGAACCCCAGATTCCTACCCACCCCTTAAACCCTTTTCCTTCCCAGAACTCTCCTCTCCTTCCTTTCCTTAAAAAAAATCCTCCACACAGCATCCCCAAAGATGACATAGGCCCTGAGGGAAATTATTTTCCTCAGGGCCTCCTGTGTGGAGCTCATGTAAAAAAAAGGTCTGAAAAATTACCACCTTCCTCTTCACCATCTCGTTCCCCTCCCCAATACCTTCAGTGTCACAATGTATCTCAATTGGGAATGCCATAGTCTCATTGACTCCAGACGGGAGCAGCTGGGACTCCTGTAAGTTAATCACAAAAAAATCATGATTTAATGGCTATTTCACAATTTTGAAGGCAAGCATGGATACCGCCGCCCCGGGAGATATTTATTGGATAACACCCCTGCCATAGGTCACCAAGGTTCGTTACGTTTGGTGACTAGGGTAGTAACAGGGTTTTTCAACTTCATGAGTGAGTTTTGTCCGGGTTTCGGGGGCGAATGTGCCTTCCCACCAACTACTTGGTAGGCCGGGATAGAGATAGATTATTTGAGGAACATCTTTTGACCTCTTCAGCAGGACTCTCTCGGAACATATCCTTGAATCGCAGTTGGAGGGATGGATTCATACGTTCGTCACTCCTGGACACACTGACCCATAATTTCCTAACCAACCCTCAAACCTTTTCCTTCCCGGAACTTCATTTTTTCAGGGACCTCCATTTTAGAGCTAAAGTAAAAAAAAATATTTTTCTTTTGTGATTATGTTGAGTAATACGCATTATAGTTTCATATTTCATATAGTGGTTTTCTCAAAATATTTCCGGTAAGCCACTCTGCTTTTACCCGTAAAACCCATTACATTTTTGGTATGTGAAAAACAAAAGGAAGTTCGTTAAAATGTAATTAAAATCGAAACATTTTTTTTTAAAGAGAGAAAAATTTCTTTATTATTATTTGAAGTTCTGCTATTTTTTTTTTGGAATTCACGAATTCACGACTCTTATCATACCGTACCTTTTTATTTTATTGTTCATCATAAGAATGGATCTTTATGAATAGAAACTAAACAAGAACAAACTGTTAACAAAAACTCTTAACTAAACTTCGTCCACCACCACCTCTCCCAACGTCCTAACCTTCTTTTCCTTTCTGAGACGCAGATAGCCAAGCGTACAGACGCCTCCTATCTGGATTGCCCGGGCTACATTTTCGTAGGCAAATTCAGACCCAAAGGAGGTGTCTGTCTCTTCAGCCGAGCTGGCGTCAACTGTGTGCGACTGTTGAATCTGGAGAACTCCAGATTCGACGTAATGTGGGTGCGTGTCAATCTTGCTAGTACTGAACCTTAGCGTTTCAGATACATCCGAACTGATAAGTTTTAAGATTTTCACGGCCAAAAGCATTTTCGTTATTTGTTTTTGGGGTGTTATGCCGTGTTGCGCTACCTCCTTCTTTAGCCAACGTTTCACATCCACATCTACCGGATCTGCTGGATCTGCCCTGATGATGGACACTGCAACGATGTCCGAAACATTGGCTAAAGAAGGAGGAAGGAGGAAGGAGGAAGGAGGAGGAGGGTGACGAACGACGTCAATCCCCGTAACCTTCAGACCGCCTAACGAGCGGCTGAAGGGAAAAGTGTGGCACTATAGATCAGCAGATTGGTTTGGTCTGCGGGCACATTTAATGTTTCAGTCAGTTGTCTATTTTCGGACCTCGGATCCCTCAAGATGTGCCCAGGAAATCGGAGAAGTCATCACATCCGCGATGGATGGCTTCATCCAATCCACTGTTAAAGAAACTGGTTTGGGCTCAAAGCCGTGGTTCAGTCGACAATGCTCTGAAGCAGTGCGATGAAAAAGGGCGGCTTACCGAGCCTACAACACATCACGAACGTCCGAAAACAGAATAGTATAGAACAAAATGGCAAAGGAAAGCAAGAGGATCATAAACAGGTCAAAATTCGAGCACGACCTGCAGATCAGCAGAAAGCTGGCTGCCTGCCCACACGGCAGCAGAGCGTTCTGGTCGCTTGCGGGCTCAATAGGTCGCAATTTCTGCAAACCCAGTCTGCCACCTCTTGTTTGACAAGCCCCCCAAAGGGCACACAAACTCCAATAGCTCGGAGGGCTTTGAAGCAAAGAATGGACGGGTACCTCGAGAGTGTTTTCTCTTGGGGTAAAAATAACCTCGTCGAATTTAATGTTTCAAAGACCCAATCATTTTGATAACGTCTAAAAGGGATCGAAATGAAAATCTAGTCTCCTTCAACGGAAGCAATCTTCCGAACAGGACCTACATGGATATGCTTGGTGTAACACTAAGTGACCAGCTCAGGTACGGGAGCGCCATCGAAACCAGAGTTAAGTTAGCCTCTCAGAAACTAGGCGTACTGTACAGGGCCCGCAGATACTTTAATAGTACACAACTGCTAACCCTTTACAAATTGCAAGTGCGCCCCACGGTTGAATTTGGCAGCCACCTCTGGTCTGGAGCTCCAAAATACCTGAAAAAACCCTTGACTCTGTGCAGAAACGGGCGGTCCGTTTGATAGATTCTCCCATCTTAACAGACGGACTGCAATCTTTAGAGAACAGGCGTCAGGTGGGAATGCTATCCTTGTTCTACCAGTAATATAATGGAAGATATTCCGAGGAACTAGCGTCATTAATCCCCTCGGCACCGGTGCATAGCCGGGAAACACGCCAAATACGCGCCCAACATTTGAACACGGTTGACATTAGTCACATGAGAACGGGTCGTTTCTATGACTCGTTCTTGAGTTCTACGGCTTGGCTGTGGAACGATTTGCCGGCCTCTGTGTTACCTCCCTCCTACAACATGGGTCTCTTCAAGACCCGTGTTCACTCCTTCCTTTCTTCAAAAAGACCCTCCACACAGCATCTACAAAGATGACATAGGCCCTGAGGGTAGTTATTTTCCTCAGGGCCTCCTGTGTGGAGTTAATGTAAAAAAAAGGAATCAAAGAACGAAGAGATTCTAAACAAGAAAAGAAACTAAACATGAACAAACTCTTAACAAGAAAAGAATCTAAGCACGAAGAGATACTAACCAAGAAAAGAAACTAAACACGAAGAGATACTAAACAAGAAAAGAAACTAAACATGAACAAACTCTTAACAAGAAAAGAATCTAAACACAAAGAGATACTAAACAAGAAAATAAACTAAACTTGAACAAACTCTTAACAAGAAAAGAAACTAGACACGAAGAGATACTAAACAAGAAAAGAAACTAAACATGAACAAACTCTTAACAAGAAAAGAAACTAAACACAAAGAGATACTAAACAAGAAAAGAAACTTAACATGAACAAACTCTTAACAAGATAAGAAACTAAACATGAACAAACTCTTAACAAGAAAATAAATTAAACACGAAGAGATACTAAACAAGAAAAGAAACTAAACATGAACAAACTCTTAACAAGAAAAGAAACTAAACATGAAGAGACACTAAACAAGAAAAGAAACAAACCATGAACAAACTCTTAACAAGAAAAGAAACTAAACACGAAGAGATACTAAACAAGAAAAGAAACTAAACATGAACAAACTCTTAACAAGAAAAGAAACTAAACACGAAGAGATACTAAACAAGAAAAGAAACTAAACATGAACAAACTCTTAACAAGAAAAGAATCTAAACACGAAGAGATACTATACAAGAAAAGAAACTAAACATGAACAAACTCTTAACAAGAAAAGAAACTAAACACGAAGAGATACTAAACAAGAAAAGAAACTAAACATGAACAAACTCTTAACAAGAAAAGAATCTAAACACAAAGAGATACTAAACAAGAAAAGAAACTAAACATGAACAAACTCTTAACAAGAAAAGAATCTAAACACGAAGAGATACTATACAAGAAAAGAAACTAAACATGAACAAACTCTTAACAAGAAAAGAATCTAAACACGAAGAGGTACATAGAGTCTAAACCAGAAAAAAATCTAAACCAGAACAAAATCTAGTTTTCCAAAATTAGAGGGAGAGAGTAATTTTCCCCTTATTTTAAACGTCAAGCGCGCAAAATTTCATGTCACCTTCCTCATATTTTTAAAATCAAGTGTGCAAAATTTCTTCCATCTTGGAATAAAACTGTATAATTGTAGATAAGTTTTAAGATTTTCACGGCCAAAAGCATTTTCGTTATTTGTTTTTGGGGTGTTATGCCGTGTTGCGCTACCTCCTCCTTATGTAGAATTGTATATTAATCAAATCCACACCACCCGCCCGCCACAGAAAATGTTTTAATCTTATATATAAAAATGAATCGCTAAATGTCTTACTAAGCGCAAATCTCGAGAGCAGCTGAATCGATTTCGCTAATTCTGTTTTTAGAATATTCCTTGAAATACGAGGATGGTTCTTACGGAGAGAAAAATTAAGAAAATTTCGCAGAAAATTGGATAATTTCAGAAAACCTAACGACTATCGCACGTTTGACAGTTTGAGAATGACATTTTAAATCAGGATTCTATTTTTGAAAATCTTTAAGTTGATAAATTTATTTAAAGTAGGTACTCCCCTAATAGTTTGAATCGAATCAAGAATTTTAGATATTTTAAATAGGTACCTATGTTAGGTACCAAATTTAATATACATGAAAAATGGAAATTTGAAGAAAAATTGTAAAAGGTGGCACGCGGGCTGTTTAAAAACTGAATGTACTGGGATTGAATATATGGAACGCGGGAGGAGGGTTGGCTGGACGAGGGAGCGGGAAAGGGAAGAGGGAAGGCGGGGAAGGTGGAAGTGGAACGCGGGAGGGGAAGGGGACGTTTGAGGGGGGAGGGGAACTCGAGAGGGGGAGGGGAACTCGAGAGGGGGAGGGGAACTCGGGTGAAGGGGGGGAGGGATTGGAGTCGGGAGAGAGGGAAGGTGGAAGTGACAGAGTGGGAACGCGAGAGGAGAAAAGGACGCAGGAGAAGAGGGGGAGGCGGAAGGGGAACGGGACGAATGGGAAAGGACACTCAGGGAGAAACAATTTCTTTATTAAATGGCATAGCAACGCATGCCGGGACCAGCTAGTATAAAAATAAATGCCATTTTCGATATCGAATCCGAACAGAACGTGCATAATAAATATGAAAATGTGTTGACTTTCTTTCACGTCATTGACGTGTTTCTTTGTGCTTAGGGATAGTTAGAGGACTGGGAAGTGATGTAGGGCACTTTTCATTCCGGAAAAAAATTTCTTTCCCCTGGGAAACTTCTTTGCACAATAATTTCTTCCTAATACCATGTGGGCGAAGTCGCGAGTAAAAGCTAGTATAACAACTTACTCCTTTCCCATACAACTGCAACTACAAACATATACTCTCGTGCAGAAGAATACTTACCAATTTTTGTTTCTATTTTTATCTCAAGAATAATAATACTTACCAGAGTTTATTTCAATCTTCTTTAAATTATCTTTTTATTCTTTATTTCTTAGCTTACTTTTAATTGTTATATCTTTATTTTTATCTGTTTTTAGTTTTATTTATACCTAAATATGTTATTTTTTCTTTCCTCTTCTCATATTTTTTTATCTGTTTAAATAAAATAATATGTCATGTATGACTACCACAACACGGGCAATAGCCAAAAAATACCAACAATGTATCATGTAAACATTTATTAAAAAAAAAAAAAAAAAAAAAAAAAAAACATAATGTGTCTCCAACATTTTTGGGTTTAGAAAAGAATGTTTAATGACCTACCAAGTTTTTGTCTGCATTAAGCTGAGTTTTAGATGGCGTTAGTGAAATATTTTCATTTTTCTTGCTCATTCTGGTTTTCTTTATGAATCCTAAAAATTATGGTTACTAGGAATATTTAATAGTGGTGTAAATCACTTAAAGAATATGCAGAGGTAGAATATGGTGGAATAAGACTGACAAAATAATGATGGAGGTTCGGCAAATGGAATATGGGCGTACCACAGGGATCTCTTCTCGGGCCTAAATATATTTACCAATGATATTGCTCCAATTCTAAATGAAATTTATTAATTTGCTTTAAATAATACGTTTTCTCAATATTAGGACAGATACTAAGATAAGGAAGAGTATTCAGAAAAAATTAACAACTTCATGTGATATGTTATAAAAAAAAAATTACAATTTTTTTTTGTAGAAGAGATTTTTTTAAGAAAAAAAAAAGTGGAATATCTGACATGCAGAAGCATATAAAATCTGACTAATATTGTAAAGATTATAAATTATCATAAAGGAATTGTGCTCATTTTTTGCTACGTTTCCAAATAATTTTCTAAGAACAAAATCTTTATGAAACATCTTACAAAAAAAAATTATCTCTATTTAAAGATCTTTCAAATGTTAGTATTAATACTTGAACAAATTTAATAATACGTCTATGTGGGATTAAATATTTGTTCAAGTGCTTAATATAGAAAAACGGTTCATTCTTATGTTTATTGCTTTTATTTCAATAAGAAATGAAGTACATAGATTACGTAATAATAAATATCTATTAATAATTATTCGCTTTTTGAGAATTAGACGAACGTAACCAATTATGTGATAATATATTTTTATTAAGATTATTTCTAAGAACCCTCACAATCTTACAAACAATACGTCATATTATTGTATTGGAGTTCTTATTAATATATTATCTACTTATAATCTAATTAACAGAAAAAAAGAGATCTTCATTAACTTTCAAAAGATCGAGACCTCGAATTTGGAAGGCTGATTTGGGAATCGCCGCCCCGGGAACCATTTATTGGATAACCAACACCTCTGCCGTAGGCCGTAGGTCACCCCAAGTTGTTCGCTACATTTGGTGGGGTGTGGCCAGGTTTATGGGGTGAGCACTGAGCATTGTCAAGGCATTGGCGCCGTCTGCTACTGTGTGATGGGCTGTATTTGTAGAGACTGGTTGAGAGAGGTATTTTAACCTCGTGTGTCTATTAGTGGTCTGTGTTTGCTAGTGGTTCGCTACATGGGGTGCCCTAGTTTATGGCGTGAGGATTGTCAGCGTCTTGTCGCATTAATCTTCTTATAAATATAAATTTAATTGTAAAACCAACAGTGATGAGGGTAGCAAAGGTAAAGTCATGCAATGTCCAATGTTTAAAATAATGTCCTCCACGTGTAAAGTCATAAACTTAAAGCATAAACTTTCTATTAAAGTGTGTTTCATCGGAAGTGTCCTGCAGGTACGTATGTTTCTTTATCTATTTGTAAATAATAAAATTAGATAGAGCCTAAGATTCATAATAAATTGTAAAGCGTCCTTGAGGTGATTTTTCACAAAAACGGCGCTCTATAAATTATCCAATTATTAGTATTATTATCATTGAGGTGAATGCATCTACTACCGTGTGACGGGCCGTATTTTAAGAGACTGGTTGAGGAAAATCTTTTTACCTCTCCAAGACTACTCTCTCGACCCATTGCCTTGCATCGCAGTGGGCGAATGAATTCAAAAGTCCGTCACCCCTGGTCACACTGACCCCCAGATTCCAACCCACCCCATGTTGCCATATCTACCTCTCCTTCATTTCCTTTAAAAAAATCCTCAACACGGCTCCCCCAGAGATTACAGAGATGCTAAGGGAAACTATTTTCCTCAGGGCCTCCTGTGTGGAGCTTGTGCAGACCCCAGGCAGACTATTGAAATTGGTTGAAATAAATTTATTTATTGATTTATTTATTTATTTACGCCTATTTAGGCTTATTGATATATATAACAATATTTACGAAATTATACTCGTAAATAGTGCAGGAAACGACTGTTTAAAACACTTGCACAAAAAAAAATGATAGTTGATGTACTAAATATATCAACAGCATCGGAGTTATGTTTCCTAGCTGTTGAATCCGTCGCATAGGAGTGTAATATTGGGACGTTGATGTAGAATTGCTACAATAATATGGTAGGTACTGTCTTGTAACTGACCTGCCTGGAGTATGAAAAGAGATAACATATAATAAATCAGGTGCATCAAACATTGAATTAATGATTTTATACGAACAGGTTATATCGGAAATGATTACACCATCAGATAATTTTATTAAATTTAATGAGCAAAGAATGTTATCGTAATTTAGGCATTCACTAGAAACGCCCATTTTAAAATTTACATCATTTATTTTCACGAAAATATTTGATCGCACACTTTGTACACTCTGACAACACAGGGGATCATCTCTCTCTCTCTCTCTCTCTCTCTCTCTCTTCAGCGCTACTATCCAGTAAAATTAAATTAAAATGTAAAATCACGTATTTTCCAAAGGGGGTTCACTAAAGTCTCTCATATTATATCGCGGAGTGATCGTCTTTCCTAAAATTCTCTTTGCCCTTTCCAGTAGCACACACATTATATAAGTTGCTTCTTCCCACCGTTTTAACTTGACATCATCCATCTTCGTCCAGCAGTCAATCTCTAAGTAATTAAAAACGGAAGAAGAGATGGTACAAAAAAATACACTCAGAACTGTAGAGTTAATAACATCATCGTCATAATATAATTATTATACCTCTAGAAACCATAAATTACAGACATTAGATGAAAAATAATAATTAAACTCTCCCCAAATAGAAGACTTGTTTCCGACTTGACTTATTATTTTAAAAATTGATAATGGCAAAATAGACAGCCCTTATTTACCTTCCATTATTTATCAACTAGAAATATACAATATATATATTTTTTTTAATGTTAGCAGTCGTTTCGATACTTTTTTGCACCAAGATTGCATGCGGTTGGAAATACTTTCTCAGAAATAGTGGATGTATTAAACTGCCCGGAATTTAGTTACAAGAAGACTGTAATAACATGCATCATAAAGTTATACTAAATGCTATGTTTGTAAGCTAATATTAACATTCTTTGGCCATTTCAATCTAAACTGCAATGCTGTCCGAAACGTTGGCTAAAGAAGGAGATAGCGTAACACGGCATAAAACCTCAAAAACAAATAACAAAAATACTTGTAGCCGTGAAAATCGTAAAACGTATCAGTTATGAAATAAGCTTTCAAAATTAATTTTAACATTTGTAAATATTAAATTTAGAATGCAAAAACATTAAAAAAAATTGTAAAAATGACTCACGTGATGTTTTTGTGAAAAAGGTACTAAAGCCACGGATTATCTAAAAAAAAACACTTATTCTATTGAATAAATGTATAATAAACAATTTTGTCACCTAACTTTTTTACCATTTCATACAAGAATATTTAATAAAAAAATTATCAATGTATAACGGCGCGTAGGCGATTTGGCGGGTGAAAACTGTTTCTACAAAATTAGTATTTTTTATGTACTTCTATGAACGACTTTAATATAAATGTGATGCTTAATTTAATATAGATCTTCTACTTTTTGTTTTTAGGTTGTCACTAGAACAATAAGAGAGTTATGACGATTTATTTGAGAACACACGCGTTAGCGTGAAAACACGCTTATTGTACTTGACTACTATTGTTATATTGTCGTGTAAATGCGCTTAAGCCTCGGTTCTCCCAATTTCTACCGATTTCTTACAAATCTCCCTTAAACATTTGAAGTTTTTAAGCTCTTAAAAAAATATATGTTGTTTTTGAAGATAATATCTAGACATTTATCGCGCCGAAACGCAAATTATAGAAAATTCCCTCGATAGAAAAAAATCACAAAGTATGCTCCAAAAATTATTATTAACACGTTTGTTTCAGTTATTTTACAAGTTATATGTATGAAAAAATTCACAGCGTTTCTTTAAATAAAACTAAAGACAATTATCGCAAGATTTTTGCTCTGTTTTCAATAAACCGTGATTAATTAAATATTTTAACAACAGGCGCTTACGTTTTTTCATTCTAAAGATAATATTTACAGGCCATCTCTATCTAACGTGCGTGTAACCTATGTGCCTTTCAAATATTTGTCATTCGCTGTCCAGACAGCTCGCCACACAGACGTGTAGTCCTACGTTTCATGATTTGTTTAATATACACGTACGTAAATAATAATATTATTTTGCGAAAATGGTAAGACAACAACAAAAAAGTCGTATTTCTAAGCGTAAACATTATCTCCAAAATCGAGAACGTATGATGGAATGTATAAGGTAAGAAGAAAAAAATAAAAAAATAATTTTATTAATAAAATACATACTCGTATTATTTACTATTATGTAATATTTATTATAAAAATAAATTTTCAATTTATTTGTGTATTATATAACAAAGGTGACAGTTATTGTTTTATTTTTTACAGAATGCGTACTTTGGGAAATAAATCTATTTCCAATGCTTCGGAAACTGAAATTCCCGGGCAAGTTTTTTAAAATTAAATTACGTTTTTTTTAAATGACCATTGAATGCAAAAGCTTTTATTTTGCTCATTTATTAAAATTATAGGACATAATAATAAATAATACATTTTTACGGATCAAACTGCTAACAAAAATCTGCTTTCAAAAATTACCTTGTTTTTTTACAGTAACTACTCCACACAGGCCCTGAGAGTAAATGTCATCTTTGGATATGCTGTGTGGAGGGAAGTTCCAAAAGAGTTCTGCCTGAGAGGTCACAAGATCTCCCTCAACCAATCTCTCCCGATCTGGCCTACCACGCAGCTGGTGGGCAGACACATCCGCCACCAATATCCAAACCCGGGCACCCCTGCTAAGTCACCAAACGTAGCGAACAACTTGGGGTTATCCAATAAACAGTTTCCGGGCGGAGGTACCCTTACCCGCGTCCCAAATTGTTACGGACAAGGAAATATGTAATTATCATCATACGTATTATTTTATTACTACCTATTATTAGATGTTCGTTGGATAATAAATCTGTAATTATCATCATACGTATTATTACTACCTATTATTATATTAGTTGGATAATAAAACCAAAATGCGTTACGTAAATGTAAGTAAATAAAAGTTTCGCTTGTTTACTAAAACCGACTACATTGTTATAAGTAATTACTTTGACCTTTTTATACATGTTTAATAATTTAGATTCCATCGGTTAACAAGTCCTAGCAAAGCTGTAGTTTGCTGATAGCTTTTAGGGCTGCCACTTCATAAATTTCTACATAAACTTCGGGAGGTACATGATGATGAATGTAAAAAAGACAAATAACTTTTTTCTAAATTCAATTTTTTCCCATATATACAAAATTATTTTTTCACTGAAGAATATTATTTTTTTCATACAAATAACAAAACTTTTTTACCCGTAACTACCTTAGAACGTTTTGAAAATAGTTTCGTATCTTTTTTTACGTGTACTGTCGTGCGGAATTACCTCCCGAAGTTTGTGCACTTTACCCCCGGATATAAATAAAGAGCGAAAAGGTGCATGTAGGCAAAAACAGGTTGTGCCAAACTCAGTCAGTGGTTTGATGCATATCCTCCCTTCCCACAAACCAGTGAAATAATGTCAATTTTTGTGGAGTGGAGTCGTCGGAGACGCCACAATAACTTGCTAAGATGCTGTTCAAGTTGGTGAAGATTCATTTAACTAATTGTTTTATTAACTAAATGATGAAATAATAAATGAAATCCAAGTCCCACAATCTGTTACAAACAAAAGTGATGTGTCAGTAATAAGATTAAAAAAATGACGACATTTACTAAAAAACTTAAAATTCCTGTAAATATTTACTGGTTGAAGATTAGTTTGCAAATGTATACATATTATCTAAAAGGGAATTAAATTCTTTACAACTTCTTTCGAACAAATTTCTTTCTTTGATAAATATTTTAGACGATATGAAGGAATATTTGATGAAAAATGTGAGGTAAAATGATTTTATTAGAAAATATCTACATTTGTGGAGCGTGTAAGTCCAAAACGGCTGAGATTTCGAAAATTACGTATAGAATAAAAGTTGTAGATAATTTTATGAGTTTTCACTTATTCTAAAAAAAATCCTTTGAAATGCACCGTTTCCGAGATATAAGCGTAAATACAAAAAATTGAACCTTCTCCCCCCCCCTCCCTCCCCTAGCTCACCACCTAGACGTCAGAACTTTTAGTATGTTCACACCCTAAGCACCCTGACCAAGTTTCTGAAGGAATCGCTTAGGTGCACTCTACACCTCCTTTTGGACCATTCATTTTTTTTTACATGAGCTCCACACAGGAGGCCCTGAGGAACATAATTTCCCTCAGAGCCTATGTCATCTTTATGCTCACCTATGATGCTGTGTGGAGGGCTTTTTTAAGGAAAGGAAGTAGAGGAGAGTTCTGGGAAGGAAAAGGGTTTAAGGGGTGGGTAGGAATCTCGGGTTAAGTATGTCCTGGTCATCCGCCTCCAAGACCTGGACAAACCTCATCCCATGAACCCGGGCACCCCTGCTAAATCATCAAACTTAGCGAACCACTTGGGGCGACCTATGGCAGAGGTATTGGTTATCCAATAAAGGTTCCCGGGGCGGCGGTACCCATTCCCACCTCCCAAATTAAAAATTGACTGGGCTATAAACAAATATGATTAAAATGTGCACTTTACTTAGTTGAAAATTGAAAAATGGGTCGGGTCAATATGTTGCGGGTTCAATTCCTCTTTCAATGCACAAGCAACATCTTCCGCTTATTATGATGCTGGTAGGAGATTTTCAAATCGTCAGGTTATTCGTAAACCGGGAATACGAATTATGACTCTTTTTCTTTTAAAAAAAGTAGTACCCAATAAATAGATAAGCTCACCATGAACCCGGGTACCTCTGTTATCCAATGAATGGTTGCCGGGCGGCAATGGTCGCCTTCCAAATTGATACCTCATCCCATAACCCTGGAACCCCTGCTAAGTCACCAAACATAGCAAACCACTTGGGTGACCTACGGCAGGGGTGTTGGTTATCCAAAAAATGTTTTCCGGGGCGGCGCGGCAGTACCCATCCCGTCCCGTCTCCAAAATTGATAAGAGAAATTAAAGAGAAACAATGATAATAGTAGTTCCGCTATAATAAATAATATAGCTTTGTTTTGTGAACGGTCACCTCAAGTGTACATTACACTTTATAGGTAATCTAACGTAATACATTAAGAAAATAACAGATATTTTCATAAATATGATGTGTATTTAAAATTGTGGCAGCCCTACAAATATTATCAACTTATCTGGGAACGCATATTTGAAATGATACTAAGTATCAAGTCTTGTCGAGAATTATTAGCCAAGTTCCAAACCAGACCTTTTTGTAACAATAATGCGTGCGCTTTCCTATTGACCCGCGCGCTGCAGATACACCTCCTGTCGAATGCGTTAAAAGTAAATTTCACGACTCGTCCGAAATGGTTTTTTTTTGTGCGGAGAACGGGGCCTTAAGGGTCGGAGTTAGGGCTGCCACCTCTCCGGGTTTGCATGGTGCATGTCCGGGCTACGGGTTTAACTTCGATATCCCCGGGTCAGACCGGGCGTTGACGACCGCATTTCTGCCAAAGAAAAATTATTTCGAAGAGCTAAACGTAGCGATAATCGAAATTGCGTCGATTTATCATGCAATTAGACACCACCACAGTTATTTGAGCACCGATTGCGGAATTAAATGGGATGCCTCTCTTTATTCCGATTCACCACTATCACATAAAGTTCACTGTGGCAGAACCAAAGCTGAAGCCATTGTTTTGAATGTCCAAGCACCGAACTCAATAGAGTCTAAAATACAAGACCTAAAAAGTTCTCAATCTGGAAACGGAGTTCACTTTTCGATTGCTATCGACGCCTCAAATAAAGGATCCCAGAAAATGTATCCAATAATCATCAGATACTTTGACCAAGAAAAAGGTGTTCAAGACAAATGAATGGATTTTTATGAGGATTCCAACGAAACATCTCAAAAGATTTTTGAAAACATTGAAAATTTTATGCTTCAACACGACTTAGACACAACTTTGTTGTGTGCATTCTCTGCAGTCGGTGAATTATGGTGCTCAAAAAAATAATTAGAAATAATTCGTACTAAAAAAAAGTTTTATTTTAATTAAAAAAAAACTATATTTCAAAAATCTCCAGGTCTACTGTTTTTGAAAGGTGGCAGCCCTAGTCGGAGTGGTTAACAGAAGTAACTTTAAGAATAATACATTCCATAATTTAGTAACGTTTAAATTAAAGTTTTACTATCTTTTGGAAGTATTATAAGATTTGT
This sequence comes from Limnephilus rhombicus, assembly GCA_929108145.2. Taxonomy (NCBI): domain Eukaryota; kingdom Metazoa; phylum Arthropoda; class Insecta; order Trichoptera; family Limnephilidae; genus Limnephilus; species Limnephilus rhombicus. The sequence goes on from OV815297.1 coordinate 35,322,222, forward strand.
GTATCTTGTAACCTCCCCCCCCCCCTTTTATTCTCTATTTTTTTAGGAGGTACAGCCTCCCCTGCTTCATAGAACAAACCATCACTTATTTGGATTGGGTTTCCAATTATCTTCTTTACATAATATTTGTGTTATATTTTAATTAGCTACACGGCTAGTATTTCCAAATCATGAATATCGACTTTGCAGCCTTTTCAACAATATACCTCACGTGAGTTAATAATAATAGTATGTGTATATGTATTATATTATTTTGACTGACGTGACGGGTTGAAAGATATTTTGCTGAAGGTTCTCTTTATTATTTTAAAATTGTGAATTTATCTGCATCGTATTGGGTGACGCAAAAAACGACAAAATTGTGTTTTACGATACAAAAAACACAAGGTACTTAAAAATATTGCCTTTTTATGTGAGTACCACGAGAGTGCTGATTAACTGCATTAACTTAGTGGTTAACCAACGAGTAATTGGATACGTTTTAAGATTTTCAGAGCCAAAGGCATTTTCGTTATTTGTTTTTGGGGTGTTATGCCGTGTTGCGCTACCTCCTTCTTTAGCCAATGTTTCGGACATCGTTGCAGTGTCCATCATCAGGGCAGATCCCACATCTACCGGATATGCCGTATCTGCCTTGATCGATCCGGCAGATACGGCAGATCCGGTAGATGTGGGATCTGCCCTGATGATGGACACTGCAACGCTGTCTGGAACGTTGGCTAAAGAAGGAGATAGCGCAACACGGCATAACACCCAAAAAAAATAACGAAAACGAGTAATTAAATCGAGTAACAACTATCAACTGTCAAAAGCAGACGTCAAGTTTATTTTTTGCTCCGTGTTAAATAGTGTAATAAAGTGAAAAAAGTACATCTTAATCCATAAAAACGTGTGTAAGAGTGGCATCATAACCCTGCTGTACTCTGGAGCAAAAAAAATCTGTATGTACTGAGCTATTTTAAACAAGAAACTCATTTTTAAAAAAGACAAACAACGAAGGTTTTAACAAAATTGAAGTTACTACCTACATTTAGTTTACTTATGCTACTTCTTCATAGATGGCAGTGAATATGTACCTACATTGAATTAACAAAATTATAAGGAATACTTATCGCTACCTGTCCATAGATGGCGATAAATGCCTGCAGTCACTAAATGAAAAAATAAATAAATAGTTACGCTACTAGTCAATAGATGGTGATAGTGAATACATAATCTGTAAAAGAAAAATCCATAATATATTCTTAAAAACTCTTATTATCTGGAAATAGTTTTCATAAACAACAAAATAATTATTTTTCATTGTAATATTAATCATAAAAAAATTAAAATGGCTTCAATATTACCAGAGGAAAGGCTGAAGATCGTAAAAGATCTGGTAAAAAATTTCAGCAAAACACTCACCTCAAATATTTTATCCAAAGAACAAAAGACCTCCCTTACTGAGGCAATGGGCGAAATGTTAAAACATCTTGAGGCCATGGTCCAAGAATTTAATAAAGGCGATGGACTAGAAAAGGTTTTTCAATCGTTATCCAAAACTGATCAAAACATTGAAGATTTTAAAACTAAAATGGAATCAAAATCGTACGCTGAAGTACTAAACCAACCAAAGCAGCCATCACCTGAAAATATGAACTCACTCCAACAAACAGCGGATCCTGGAAATAAATCACTTCCATTAAACAATGAGAATATTCTGAATAATACACCATCACCGGAAAAAAAACCTAAAGTTCTCATATTTGGAGACGGGGAAGAAGGAGCGAGGCAAATGCGAAGAACCATTGAAAGAAGCACCAACAATGTAGAATGCCACAGCTACATATATCCGGGTGCCACAATAGACAAATACACTTCAACCATAGTACAATCTTGTAAAAACTTTACCAAAAAAGATGTAGTTATTATATTTACCGGCAGTAATGAAAAATCACCAAAGAATATAATTAGCCATCTGTACTATCTTCTACATAATCTCCAAAATACAAATGTTATTGTACACTCTGTACCAAAAAATAATCACTTGAATGTTTATAAACTTAACACTGAAATACAATCAAATACTGCTCTATTTAAAACTAACTGTGAATTCATTGGGCTAATATTTTATGACCGAATGAGTAATTATAACATTTCAAAATCTATGGGATTAGTAAGATTAAATATAATCGATATGATGAAAAGAAAATACTGGGAAAATGGTCCTAATCTCAATCAGATAAAAGACAGGAACCCACTATATCCGGAAAATCAAAGAATTTTTTTATGAATAATGCAATAAGTAAACAACCTTCCATCGAGACCTTATCTGTTAATAAAAATATTTCTTCAGAAAAACTAAAAAAACACATCAGAATAAAAAAAATATCATGCCACAAACATCCAACTACATCAAAAGGACAAACCTCACTCTCTTTTATGTACCTAAATGTGAGAAGCCCGAAAGGTAAACTCGATGATATTAAATGCCTACTGAAATCTACAATCTCAAACTTCAACATCATCCTCTTGTGTGAGACCTGGCTCAAAGAAACGGACCTAAAGTACATCAACTTAGAAGGATACAAACACGAAGCATCCTGCCGGCCGCAGGGAGCTGGTGGCGGAGTCTCCATTTTCATAAAAGATTCCTTAGAATACGAGGTGATTAATAACACGTGCGACTCCGACAATAATTTTCTATGGCTTCATGTAAACAAGCTTAATCTAAAAATAGGCCTAGTGTATAAAAAACCAAATACTGTTTTCAAAGACTTCCTGGAGACCCTATCCTCTCATTTAGAATCATACAAAAGAGGTATTGTATTTGGAGACTTCAATATAAATCTGCTCGACCCAACCAATACACAAACTTGGAAATATACAAATACAATTAGATTGAACAATTACAATATTTTGAACAAAATAAATAAAAAACACGCCACACGCATCACAGAAAATACGAACACAATAATAGATCATATACTTACCGATACAAAACTATCATACTCACTAACGAACTGTGATAATTCTATGTCAGATCATAATATACTACTACTTGATGTAATTCACACATATATTAAAAGTACATCCTTAAAATCATCCCAAAAATATACACATATTAATCTTGATAATCTAAAGAATGATGTCATCCAAAATCCTTTTAATCTTAATATGAATAATGACTCGGTATTAAATTATGATAATCTTGTAAACTACCTCACAAATAAAATTAATTCTAACAGCACCACTAAAATTAAAACAAAAAATATAAATAATCCAGACTGGATAACCAAAGACCTTATAAAATTGATCAACAAAAGAAATAAATTGCATCTAAAATTAAAAAGACAACCCAATAACACATTATTGAAAGCAGAATTCCTAAAAGTAAGAAATAACATTACTACAGAAAAACGAAACTTAAAACAAAGACACTACAGTGATCTTTTTAAAAAATGCGAAAATAACAGTAAAAAAACTTGGAAGTTAATGAATAACATTCTTAAAAATCAGTCTAATACTTCGAATAATTTTTGTACTAAATTAATAATTAATGATGAAATAATTACTAACAATGTAGAGATATGCGACCACTTTAACAATTTCTTTTGCAACATTGGCTTCTCCTTAGCTAATAATATACGTAACAATGTCGTACACAAACCGGCCAATGAAATAACATTAGTATACGACAGTATAGAATCTTTATATCTTCAACCAACAACAGAATTAGAAATAAGCAAAATATTAAAATCATTGAAATCAAATGCGAGTGCCGGTTACGATAAACTCAAATTCAAAACAGTGCTAAGTCTCTCAACGCAATTGGTTCCTATATTATCAAAATTGATTAACCAATGTTTTAAAGAGGGAATTTTTCCAGACAGCTGTAAAATTGCCAAGGTGATACCAATTCACAAAGGTGGGTCCAAAACAAATACCTCAAACTACAGGCCCATCTCAATCTTACCAATCTTATCAAAAAATTTTGAACGTGTTATTTACGTAAGATTAAACAATTTCCTATTAAAAAAAATCATTCTTTTATAAAAAACAGTATGGCTTTAGGAAAAAATCTAACACACTTGCGGCAATAAACGACTTAATCAGTAAACTTAGGAGTGGTATTGATGGTGGAAATTATATCTTATCTATACTAGTTGACCTTTAAAAAGTCTTTGATACGGTAAGCCATGATATACTTCTCAAGAAACTCGAGAAACTTGGTGTAGTTGGTCCTGCTCTTAACATATTCAAATCATATCTTAGCAATAGAAAGCAATTCGTAAGCATTAACAATCAAAATAGTAAGCACCTTCCAATAAACTATGGAGTTCCGCAAGGATCCATACTAGGGCCACTACTGTTCCAAATCTATATCAATGATATTTCTCAATTAAAATTAAACGGTGAAATTTTCTTATATGCAGATGATACTGCAATATTCTACTGGGGTAAAGATCTAAACATACTTCTAGAAAATGCACAAAGTGATCTAGAAAGAATTTGCGGTTGGCTCCAATCAAATATCCTAACAATTAATATTAAAAAAACAGGATACATGATTTTAAGTTCAAACCGTAAAATAATTCCTCCACATGTACCATTAAAAATTGAAAATAACGATTTGCAAATCCTAAAACAGGAAAAATATCTTGGTCTGTGCATCGATAATCATTTAACTTTTAAACAACACATTCAAAATGTAAAAGATAAAATCACACCCTTAATTAGCGTTTTTAGCCGGTTATCATATCTATTACCAATTAGATTAAAAAAAAGTTTATACTATAGTCTCGTACACTCACACCTAAATTACCTGATTGAAATCTGGGGAAATGCGTATGAAACATACATCAATGAATTACAGGTAATTCAAAATAAGATAATCAAAAAACTATTTCACTACGAATCCAAAACATCCACAAAAAAATTATATTTGGAAACAAAACTGCTAACATTAAGAAAGCTATACGAGTACAATATATGTGTCCTTATATACAAAATAAATAATAAACTCATACATACAAACACAGAATTCATTAAAACGTCCCAAGTACACAAACATTTTACACGACAACACGATAACATACGTTTAAACACCATTCATACTAACTACGGTAAACAATCAATTAGTTACGAGGGGGGCAATTTATATAATTGCCTTCCAGATGATATCAAAAACGAAAAAAGTGTGTGCAAATTCAAAAAAAAATTGTTCATGTTTATTCACAAAAAACAAAGTAGTGATAGTGAATAATATCGTATGGTAATATAATATCATGTTAGTATTGCAATCTAATTTAATCTAAGATTATGAAATGTAAAAACTGTGTAATGTAAAAACTATGTAATATAATGTAAAAAGTACATAATTCAATATTCTAGTTAAGTAAGTGAAAATATTATTTTCTTTTTTACTGGAATAAAAACTTATGAAAAAAAAAAAAAAAAACTCCCCTGCCATAGGTCGCCCCATGTGGTTCGCTAAGTTTGATGACCTAACAGGGTGCTCGGGTTCATAAGTGATGTTAGTCTTGATCTTGGTGGCGGATGCTTCTGCCCACCTACTGTGTGAAGGGCCGGATAAGCGAGACTGATTGAGTGAGGTCTTTTGAACTCTCCAGCCGGGCTCTCTTGGCTAATCGCCTAGCACTGCAGTTGGAGGGTTGGATTCATACGTCCGTCACTCCTGGACACATTAACCCTCAGATTACTACCCACCTCTCATACCTTTTTCCTTCTCAGAAGTTCCTCTCCTTACTTTCCTCAAAGATACCCTCCACACAGCATCCACTAAGACAGTGGTTCTTAACCTGGGTTCGATCGAACCACAGGGGTTCGGTGAGTCAGTCTCGCGGGTTCAGCGGAGGTCAAGATATACAGACTATGTATAAATATATACCTATGTTTTGAATATGAAAAAATCATATTTTATTTTTTCCCATTAAGAAGGGTTCGGTGAATGCGCATATGAATCTGGTGGGGTTCAGTACCTCCAATAAGGTTAAGAACCACTGCCCTAAGATGACCCTGAGGGAAATTATTTTCATCGGGGCCTCCAGTGTGGAGCTTGTGTAAAAATAAACGGTAAATTTTGGACCAAAGTGTCCATGGTTATTACGAATATTTTTTAGAAAAAAACTTCAGATTCGGCTTATTCACTATAAAAGGAAACTTTTTGCATCACGGCCGGCGGAAAATAATGCATTTTAATTTTCATTTTCATGCATACTGCAACAATCTGGCGGCCATTGCGTCACTGTTATGTTGGTATCCCTGATAATATTAGCGAAGAGCTAAAATACGACTGTAGCCGACTTTGTGGGATACATGAAAAGGCGCGCAATTATAAAAACACAACAGGATTATAATGTTAACAAACCTCTATTCGTATATATTTATTATTACCATGAAATAACGATTGGCTAGAAGTTACGTAAAATAAAATAAAAAACATGCACATTAGGTAAGCACTACTTTGACGAAATTCTTAAAATAAAATGAATAAAGGCCTTTAGGCAAGTTTTAAAAAACTTCCCAGGTTTTAAATGGTTTGTCTGGCAAAGCAGGGTTTGTGTAGCGGGCTTGTGTATATTATCTTTATTTTAAAAAACATCCCAGGTTTTGAATGGTTTATCTGGCAAAGCAGGGTTTGTGTAGCGGGCTTGTGTATATTATCTTTATTTTAAAAAACATCCAAGGTTTTGAATGGTTTATCTGGTAGAGCAGGGTTTGTGTAGCGGGCTTGTGTATATTATCTTTATTTTAAAAAACATCCCAGGTTTTTTTTATTTTATTTTTTATTTTTATTTTATTTTAAATGCACATTTACAGTTATACATAACCAATAATAAACATACATTTTATTTTATTAAGTAATTATAGCGTTTTTGAATTGATGAATATTTAGTTTAAAAATATCTATGTCAGGGGGCAGGAAATTTAGTAAAATAATCATTTTTCCGAGCGGCATTACTAATGGTAAGTTAGTTCTGCATCTCGGAACAACAAAAGTTCTGTGTCTGCGCGCTCTTGTGAGTTGTCGGGGACATAAAATTCAAATTTTTGTAATATATCGGGAACACAGATGTTACCGTTTAAAAGTTTATATGCTGTTGTCAGCAAAGCAGTTTTCCGTCTTTCGGCGAGGCTATTAATACCCAGCATGCCGGACAAAAAGGCTGATGGATATAACCAGGGATAATAACAGGGATAATTTTAATTAATTAATTAATTTTAATTTTAACAAAAAGGCTGATGGATATAACCAGGGATAATAACAGGGATAATTTTGAATGGTTTGACTGGCAAAGCAGGTTTTGTGTAGCGGATTCGTTTACATTATATTATTAATTCTGTTCATCGTAATTACGCGCCTTATCATGTTTCCCACGAAGTTGGCTACAGTCGTATCTAGCTCTTGTTTGTATCAGGGATACCAACATAACAGTGACTCAATGGCCGCCAGATTGTCGCCGTATTGGTTTGCGAAGTGACATTTTATTTTACGCAATTGAAAATTAAAATGCATTATTTTCCGCCGGCCGTGATGCCAAAACTTTCCTTTTATAGTGATTAAGCCGTATCCGAAGTTTTTTTCTAAAAATGATTCGTAATAACCATGGACACTTCGGTCCAAAATTTACCAAAATAAAACCTACTCACAACCGTTTGGAGCCAATGAGAAAACGGTATCCTAAATTGGGGTGGGTTGTGAGGGGGAGAGTGATGGGGAAAGGAACGTAATAAATTCAGGAAACGTATGGTACCGCCGCCCCGGGAACCATTTATTGAATAACCAACTCGGGTGAAATGCAGATCCCGCCAATGTGGGGGATTTTAATAAAAATGCAATTTCTAGATGAGAAAAGTGTGGAAAAGTTAAATAAAAAAGAAATCAAGGTGCGCTTGGCAAAATTGAGAGAGATACAGCCGTTTAAAGAATGAATAAAATGACACTTCGTGAACTTATACTACGCCATTTTGTTACTATTATGTTGTTATCTCAGACTTGCTATTAACGAAGGTTGATACGATTGTAGCCAACTTTGTGTGATAGATGAGACGCGTAATCATGAAATTTTTCTAGCGGCCTTTTTTTTAACGATTTTTTAAACCGTTTATCACCTTCCAAATTAAAGTGGCTTCCACACATTGGCGGGATCTGCATTCCTCCCACCAACTCTCCTGCCAGAGGTCACCTCAAATGATTTGCAACATTTGGTGACTTAGCAGAGGTGCCCTAATTCATGGAGTGAGGTTTGTCTAGGTCTAAATATCATTCTTTACATTTCAAAAGATGTCATAAATAGACTTTTCGAATGAACACCATTAACAAAACTTAAAAATTACGTCATCTGTCAAAAATTTAAACAAAATAGAGACTCATTTCTAATTTAGAATTTTTAATTAATAAAATAATTCCACAACAAGCCCCAATTTTGTAAATCAAAACCAATCCCAGTTCTAGAGGTCATTAACCAGAGTTACACAGAAACACAGAGATATACCAATCAAATTTGTAATTTGCACCACCGGTTTTGTTAAAGTGATAATCCTCTATGATTGACAATACGTTATAATGTAGACGTCAACTTGACGAGGGTCGTTCCTTCACCACAGCCTCTGGGAGGGTGGGGTCGCGAAACCTCCCCATCTGGTGGTAACGCTGTCACACGCAGCGTTAGGTTAAACGGGCAGGTGGAACGACCGCACTGCATAAGTAAAATGCATAAATAAATATATTACGGTCCCTAAAACTTCAGGCGCAGTCATCAATCCTTGTTAAAAGATACCACGCGGCAGAACAAAAATTCTAGCACAACATTGCATGACGAGACTGATGAAAATGGTGCTAATGAATGAAATTTCTAAAATCGTAGCATTATTTACGTAGTATTTTCAATGTGGGAGGCGGGTATGCCTACTGCCGCGGCCGCCCCATTTATTGAATAATTAACACCCTTGATGTTTAGTGTCTTAGCAGGGGTACTCGGGTTAATGGAGTGAGGTTTGTCAAGGTCGCTATAAGTGCGTTTGCCTACCTACTGTGTGGCGCCCTCCTATGTTTTCTTCTCTTGTTTGACAGACTGTGCTGTGTTTGCAAATAAAATAAAATAAGCTAATATTTCTCGATCTTAAACATGAATATTAGGAGTATAAGGAAAAACTTCGATGAGCTCTGTGTACTTGTTAATAACCTAGATTTTTCTCCAAGCGTAATTATTTTAAGTGAAACCCAAATGAAACAAGTAATTCCATACAACTTACCAGAATATACAACAATTTCATCTGCCTGTAAGCACACTGGTCATGATGGAGTTACTGTCTTTTGTCATAATACTCTGAAAAATGTTGCCGCTGAATTTATTGAATTTAAAACAGCCAATGCAATAAAAGTAACTTTTTGTCAAAACAACTATAAGTATCATATACTAGCCATATATAGATCCCCTTCATTAAATGATTGTTTATTTGTAAAAGAATTAAAATCTTTTGTTAGTAAACTTGATAGAAACAATTTCACTTTTTCCATTGTGACAGGAGACATCAATATAAATATTAATGATAATAATACAAATGTAAATTGTCAAAATGAGTATCTTGATTGTTTATCAAGCTCTGGACATATGTCATACATTAACTCACCAACAAGAGTAACCTTAAGCCACTCGGCATGTTTAGACCACATATTTGTCAAGTCGCACAAGGCGGTTAATATCATCTCTTCAATTCTTGAAACAAATATCACAGATCATTACCCGACCTTTTATGGACACCATTTCAAAAATACTCCTCAAAACCGAAATTCTGAAAATCTAGAAAAAGTAGACATTGATTATGAAACTCTAAACTCTTTACTTCGGTCAGAAAACTGGGAAAATGTGATATCAATAGAAAATCCACATCTCGCACTAGAGAATTTCTATAAAACTCTGAGAGATCATACTCTAAAAAGTGAAAGTAAAATAATTGTCACTAACAATAAATATAAAAAAATTAAGCCTTGGATAACAGTTGGATTAATTATATCAATTAAACAAAGAGATAAATTATATAGAGAAATGTTTAAATATCAAATAGATTGCCAAAAGAATAATCTCAGAACAATGCCTTATCTGAAAACAAAATATCTAATGTATCGTAACTTACTCAATAGGCTGATACGAAACTGCAAAAAGAAATACTATAGTATACAAATTGAAAATGCTAAAAATAATACTAAAAAAACTTGGAATATTATAAATGAAATTGCCAACAAAAAAAGTATGTCTTCAAATATTGTAAATGAGGTTATAATAAATAATGAAATAATAACTAACAAATCGACCATTGCAGAAAGCTTTAATAACTATTTTACAAATGTAGTAGACGTAGTACTTGAATCATCCGGCAGTAATGTTAATGATGCTTATATGGAGACATCTCCTCAATTAGATTCAAATAATGATTCAATTAACTCCATTGAATATTTTTCTCCTGTTACTTTTAATGAAATTGAAAAATATATTGATAACCTAAAACCATCCAACTCTAAAGGAAATGATGGATTATCTTGTGATATGTTAAAAAAAATAAAACAACATGTCCTAACTCCATTGCAACATATTTTTAATTTATGCCTCAAAAATGGTCATTTTCCAGAGCAATTTAAAATCTCCACTATAATACCTATTCATAAATCTGGAGATACGAATAAATTAGACAATTATAGACCAATATCTCTTGTTTCAAACCTCTCGAAAATATTCGAAAAATGCATCAAGCTTAGAGTCATTGAACACTTAGAAAAATATAAAATTCTATCGAAAAACCAATACGGCTTTCGTAAAGACCTAAGCACCGAGGATGCGATATATGAACTGACAAAAAAGATATACTCATCTATCGATAAAAAAAAGAAATGTCTTGCCATATTCCTAGATTTAAGAAAAGCTTTCGACACCGTAAATCATAATTTACTCATTACAAAAATAAATCAACTAGGTTTCAAAAAAGACACACTAAAACTACTCTCTAACTATCTTACAGACAGAACACAAAAAACAAAAATTGGGAATAATTACAGTTCAGAGTCAAAGATAAAAAATGGGGTTCCACAGGGAACTGTGCTTGGCCCGATTTTATTCTTAAAGTATATTAATGATTTATGTTATTTTGTAATCCCTGGTAAAATTGTTTCTTACGCAGACGACACGGCAATAATAGTGGATGGTAATCATTGGAAAGAAACTTTTTCGAAAGCAACTGATTGTATTTCATTGGTTTCAACGTGGCTAAAATACAACAAACTCGTTTTAAACTATAGCAAAACATTTTACTTACCTTTTTATAAAACCATTAAAAATAAACCTAAAGACAACCTTAAAATTAGAATCCATAATAGTAGTTGCAATCAAGAAATGTGCTTCATGTGCAACGAACTCACTGATGTCGAAAATATAAAATATTTAGGAGTATCAATAGATATAAATCTTAATTGGAAATCACATATTAATCAAATCACTTCTAAATTAAGATATCTGACCTACATATTTTATAGACTTAAGGAAGTACTAAACATTGAAAAATTGAAAATGATCTACTTTTCCCTGGTGAAATCATCAATCACTTATGGCATTATAGGATGGGGTGGTGCACTTGATACATTTATGAAGCCTCTACAAATAATTCAAAAACGCATAATTAAAGTCATATATAACAAAAATAAAACATTCTCGACCAACTTATTATACAAAGAAAGTAAAATATTTAATATACGTCAATTATTTATATTACAAACTTTGAAATATGTGTTTAAACACAAAAATAATTTCGAAATAAATGAAAACAGAACGAGCAAAAGAATAAATAATATATTTTATACTCCACAAACCAATACTAAATTATTGCAGACACATAGCAGTTTCATTGGTCCTCGTACATTTAACCTTCTACCACTACAAACTCAAATGATAAATAAAATGATAAAATATGTAAAAGAGGTAAAATTATGGTTGAATAATGTAGATATTGAAACGCTTTTTCTATAAATTTATCCATCCTTCTACAACTCATTTTCTGTAACTTCTTAACTGTAGTACAATAAGTTTTCTGTTTATTTTATTATTTTTATTTTATAATTACTAAAAAAAAAAAAATTGTATGTTTTTCTCCATATTTTTATTTTATTTTTATAATAGCTGAAAAAACCCTTTTCACTTATTCTACCTATGTAATACTTATTTTTTATACTATCTTTATATTTAATGTGTCTTTTTAAGTCTAATTTATACTTTGGGTACTTAGAAATGTAGTATTTTGTTTTAATATTACCCACACTCAGGCAGTGCCTTAGTGGGTTTTCATTTCTTCTTCATAATTGTTATTATATATTGTGTTATTATACATATAATATTTGCTATTATACATTATATGTACAAAGAAATGGGAATAAATAAAGTAAAAAAAAAAAAAAAAAAGCAAACGTTTGTAACAAAATGTTCTTCTGTTAGGTACAATTTATTTAGCTGGCAGTAACTTTTCTGCAGAAGTAGACAGAAATGCAAGCTCTACCACTGTACAACCATTTCCTAGCTTCAACGACAATCGTGCAGTTAAAAGCTAATTCAACGACAATCGTGCAGTTAAAAGCTAATTAAAGCTTTCAAGCTCTGTAGTTATATTTTGCTTTGATATCTCTAACTAGTTCAAATGTTGCTAATTGTTTCGGGTTCACAAAGCAGCGAGTAATGGATTGCGAATGTATTGTTCTAGTTTTGGGTGTGGGAATATAACGATTGAAAAGTTGTTAGAAGAGAAATGTTTAATTAAAATTGTTGAGAGATAGCGTATCTTTTTCTTTTAAATTTAAAGTTTTTGTCCGCATCGTTTGATAGGTGACAACAGGTACGCTGATGGAAAAGTATTTGATTTTAAAAGGACTGTTGTGTATAAAGATATTGAAATATTTTTGAAACATTAATATTTTAACTGTGAGAATGGTTTTGGTGGTACTCCTGCTTTCCAATATGCAAGAGCGAGACTTCAGATGCATGGTATAAAAGGTGATGTTTGTTACTGCTCTCTTTTAGCTCCGATAGCTCCTTTATCTAGAACATAGCTGGACAACACATGCGTGTCCTTATAGTGCAAATATATAACATACTCGTCCACGCGCGTTATCATTTAAGATCAGTAAGATCCTCATCATCCCCTTCACCAGTATAACAGCATACATAACAATGGCGCAGCCAATACTGAATCGTAAATAAGATAAAATAACTCCTTTAGCTAGCACATAGCTGTACAACACATACGTGTCCTTAATGTGGAAATGTATAACATACTCGTCCACGCGCGTTTTTATTAAGATATCATCGTCCGCCTACATAAGTATAACAGTACAACATTAACATTATTATTATTAACACCAAGATATTAGGGTACAAAACACTTATCAGACCAGTACTCACATGCGCAGCTGATACTTGGGTACTAACTAAGAGGAATGAGCGAGCACTGGACGTTTTTGAAAGAAAAATTTTGCGGCGTAACTTCAGACCGCTTTTAGAAAATGGATTTTGGTGCAGACGTTACAACAATGAGCTATATACTCTGTTAAGGAGCTAAACGTCACAAAATTTATAAAACTGGGAAGACTTTGGTGGTTGGGTCATGTGGAGAGAATGACCAAGCACCAAAGTCCCAGCTGAACTCAAGACCTATAGGGTGAAAGAGCCTGGGAAGACCAAGATAAGAATGAAGCGACAACGTCCTCAAAGATATATCTACCTTGGAGCAGCTAAACTGGAGAGAGCTGGCCCAAAACGGAGATAAGTGGAGAAATAAGGGTCTTTGGATTTTCTTTTAAGAACATTATTCCATGTCGATGTATTGTGCGGGATGGTTTTTATACGAATTTACAGTTTTATTCCGAAATATATGAATTTTTGAATACTTGACTTTGAAAATACAAAGATAATAATATTTCATGTATGACTACCACAACACGGGCAATAGCCTAGTATGGTAGTTAAAAAATGGCAAAAACTGTAAAATGTTAACATTTATGAAATAATAAAATAAAAATAAAATATATATTTTTTTCGATACCTTTATATAATAGAGTTAGGTTTTTACCCTTGTCTGTTTCCAGCAGCATTTATCTCAGGAGTGCTTGGTTCAAGAAGAGATTTCGCAATTTTGCTGATGGCTTATAAGCTTCTTAATGGTTTTATATCACTAGATTCTTTTACAGAAGTTATTAAGTCTAGGAATTCACGGTGATCTCATATGTCAGTAATCGTTACCAAATCACGGTTGTCAACGGTTTCGCATCCTGTTTAGCGGAAATCGTCTCGGGTGTGCCCCAGGGGTCGCATCTTGAACCACTCTTATTTAATATTTACATACATTACATCTATGTATGCTTTCAAAACAGTTACTTTGTGGTATATGCGGATGATATGAAAATTTTTAAACCTGTGCACTTGTACAGTCTTTATCTGATTGTATAGAAATACAAAGCGATTTTGATCATTGTGAATCAAACTTACTGTCCTTAAACATTTCTAAGTGTCACTCAATAACATTTACTAGAAATAAAAATAAAATTATCTATCCTTACAACTTTAATAATAAACCTTTACGATCTACATCTACATGGGGATCTAGGTGTTTATTCAGAAAGCAAATTAATTTTTGATAAGCATATCGAACACATTATATCAAAATCCTACAAGATGCTGGGTTTCCTATTAAGAATATGTGAAGTTTTTAAAAGTGCTAAGACTCTAGAAATGTTGTTTTGTTTATTGGTCAGAAGTCCACTGAAGTATGCGTCCCCGGTATGGAATCCTCAATATAAGGTACACATAGATATAGTGGAAAGTATACAGAATAAATTTTCAAAACATTTACTCAAGAAATACAACAAAACTACAAATAACATGTTAAGTTTACAAAAAAGACGCACATTATCAGATCTGTTGTTTCTGTATAACCTGCTAAATAACAAAATAGATAGTCCTGAATTGCTATCCATTATTGGTTTAAATGTCCCAATGAGGCATACCAGGCACACTTCTCTTTTTCATGTAGAATCCAATGCAGCAAGAATCTAATGCAGCAAGTAACTCACCAATTACTGGCGCAATCATAACTTATACCCACTACGAAAAATTACTACATTTAGACATTTTGCATGATTCCTTGCAAACATACAAAACTAATTTATTAAATTTCTTGGCGTGATATAAATTGTTTTAAAATTACTTACATTTAACTTTTCATTAAACTTTAATCAGTCAATTACAATTAGTGAGCATATAATTCTTGATTTTAAAATGTCTCTTTATCAGCCCCCCCCCCCCCCCTTCTCTCTTTTTTCATTTTTATTATTATTACTTATTCATTCACTAATTAAGTTTAAAGACCCGTTCATATAAATAAACATGTCTATCAAGAATTTACCAACTATTCATATGTACATATAATATACATATATACCTTATATATATTTTTTTCTTCTAAGTAATCTATGTACAATTACCATTAAAATGTAAAAAAAAAGAAAAAAAAAACTAACTTTCTACTACAACACAAAAATACCTGTACCTGTCACACTTAATCATAAACACGTAAACACCTCAGCACAGGTTCTCCTAGTGAGGTGTTCACGAAACATACAATATTACCAACCAACAGTTTCACCTTCTCAAACCTACCTAACACACAACATAATGAAATGTAATATTAATATGTAAAAATGTTTTCAAAATATATTACATATGTAAAAATGTTAACAATAAGGTGTAAACTGTAATATACAGATATAAATAAATAAATAAATAAATATCTCAGGCGTAACTACCAAATGACATTCTATGGACTTACGTAATAGGTACATAACCATGTAATAATTTAATTTAACATACCTCATAACTTGTATTATAATGTACTGTGTATGTCTTAATAAACAAATAAATTAAATGAAATTAAAATAAATTAAATTAAATAATAGATATTCTGACTAAAAAGGATTCCATGTCCCGGATAATTTCATGCGAGGCCGCCAACACAGGCTTTTGATTCTTCCTAGGTGCAGAACTAACTTACCAATGGTGATGCACCTGGGAAGACTCACTAGGCTAATTAACTGTCTACCTAACTATGATGTTTTTTTCCAGATTTTTTTAAACTCTGCTTTTGAAATGTGTGTTCGTTTTATTCAAATTTCTAAGGAATTATCTTGAAAACTGAAGTCAAATTAGGTGATTTTTCAATGATCTACATTTTTTCCCCATTTTCTCAATAACGTTATTTATTTGTTCATGTGAAGCAGCTACTTTGTGATGTGACATTATAATTTAAAATAAAATAAAACAATAACTTTGTAAACACCACTTTTATTTTATATACTTTATGCCGAACGGGTTTCGCTACAACCGTAGCTTCGTTAGGGCAATATAATAGTCTACTAACATTATAACTAATTATAATTGCTAACAAACTTACTCGTGATTTTTCACCGGTCTGCGCTCGTACCTATATACATTTATTCGATTTTCGTCTTCCTCTGGCTATTAAAGCATTCTTTTGATCTGTGATTCCACAAGAAAACCTTGTCCTACCGTCTTCTGGAACTGTGGAAATGTCAGGACCATATATTCAGCGGAGTAGATAATTTCCATTACAGTAAGACTGGCCATCAAAGGTAAAGCCTTGATCTGGTGACGGTCAATGGGCAACAGACTGACGTAACGATGAGGTTTTTGGATGACTGATTTCCAATTACTTCAGCTTGTGTATTTATCAAGATTTATACAACGTCAAATTCACGTAAAATTGAAAGAATATATTGTTAAGATTTGTAGGGTCTTTCTTCAAATAATAAACACTCCACAAGATTAAACCACAGAGTTTTTTTATTTACAATTTAGGGTTTACATGATAGGACAATTTAAAACACTGACTTATTATTATTTCTGTTTACAGCGCGGTTCCCCGTTTATGAGAACGAAAGGCGTTAAGCTTTGTTTGCTATTCGATTATTTTACAGAAAAATAGAGAGATGGAACCGGTCCTTTTATAATAAAAAACCAACACATTTAAAAAGGCATTTACGTGTGGACAGGAAACAACATCTGGACGTGCAACAGCACTCTGTTTTACCATCACATAGACTTTTAAGAATATTAATAAACTAGAGGCCAGTAATTATAATATTAATTAAAAAATTTTCAGATGATATTAAAATGACTTTTGGTTTAGATAAATGTAAAACGATCCATATAGAGAAAGGCAAAATTGTAGATGGAGACGAGGGTATATTTAGAAATTTCAAAATTAAAAATATGAAAGGGGATGAGGTTTATAAATATTTAGGATACTATTTATAAATATTTAGATATTAGGATTAAATTTCAAACTAGGATCAGAAAAATTTTAAAATGTAATCTATCTGCTAAAAATTTAATAAAAGCAATAAATACTTGGGCAATACCTTTATAAACGTACTCATTTGGCATAATTAAATGGTCCAATACAGATTTAGATAGTTTAGAACGATTAATTAGAACTACGTTAACAAAGTTTAATTGCCATCATCCAAATTCAGCTATAGAGCGAATTAATTTACCTAGAAATTTAAGAGGTAGAGGTGTAGTCAAAATAACACCTTTGAAACACAATCAGGTAGAAATGCTTAGAAATTTTTTCCATAGGAAAGCTAATAGCTCAGAAATGCACAAAATAATTTGCAAGGCAGATAGAAACATTACACCTTTAAATTTATATGACGAGAATGCCAACATTCTTATAAATACTAACCAGGAATTATTAGATTCCTGGTCAAATAAAATTATTCATGCAAAACACTTCAATTATCTCAACCAAACGTATGTTGACAAACTTTCGTCAAACAAATGGTTGAGTATTGGAGAGTTGAGCGCAGAAATAGAAGGATTTATGATTGCCATTCAAGATAGAGTCATTAATACTAAAAATTATAGGAAGCATATAATCAAAGATATAAATCAAATTGATGATTTATGTAGAAAATGTTTGGCTTTTCCGGAAACTATAGAACATATTATATCGGGATGTTCTATAGAAGCGCCGTCCGAGTATACATTTAGGCACAATCAGGTTTTAAAAATAATCCACCAAAGTTTGGTAATTAAACATAACTTGATTGACTGCCGTAATATAGTACCATATTATGAATATGAACCAAATTCATTTTTAGAAAATGAATTTTATAAAATATATTATGATAAAACTATACTAACAGATAAAACAATTAGTCATAATAGACCTGATATAGTTTTACATGACAAAATTTAAAAAATAACTTATATCATTGATGTAGCTATTCAAAATTCCTGTAATATTCAAAAAACTGTTTCTGAAAAAATTAGAAAATACACAGATTTAGGAAATGAGATTAAAAGAATTTGGCATTCTCGGACTATAAAAATATTACCATTTGTTATTTCGGCTACTGGCATTATACCTAGGTCTCTGATTCAAAATTTAGGCGTATTAGATTTGTCAAAGAATTTATATATAAAAATGCAAAAATCGGTAATTTTAAATACATGTAGGATTACAAAAGATTTTTTAAATATTTATATTGAGGGATCAGTAGGATTTATAGGTTCAATTAGGAATTCCACAGAGCCGAACCCTCTGATATGAAAATATCTGGAGTCGGTGAATTATTTTCCCATTTGGTCTCTGGTAGGTTGACATGTTGTTCTTGTATTGTTTTGTAATCATAATACTTATATAGTGCAATTGCATAACGTGGATTGACCAGATGATCATTTGGGAAGTGTGTGAAAGGGTTTAGTTTTTCCTGTGGTGAAAATTAAACCCGGACATTTAAATATAATTAATTTAAGGCATATACTTAAACTACCTAAATTGTCCAGCAAAGAATAAATCTTAATATTTTATCTATTCATATAAAAATCTGGTGTCACTGTGTTTGTGGTCGCACTCCTCATACCTTTTTCCTTCGGGGAACGTCGTCTCCTTCCTTTCCCTAAAAAGACCCCCACACAGCGGGAAGACCTAACCTAGACCTCTCCTCAGCCGGACTCTCTGGACCCATCGCATTGCACCGCAGGGAGACGAATGGATTCATACGTCCGTCACTCCTGAACACATTGATTGCCAGATTCCAACCCACCCCTCATACATTTTCCTTCCCAGAACTTCCACTCCTTACTTTCCCTAAAAATACCCTCCACACAGCATCCCCAAAGATGGTATTGCTTCTGAGAGATAATTTTTTTCCGCAGAGGAGCTAATATAAAAAAATAACAGAGTGTGAAATTCACACGCGGTAAAAGTGAAAAATTCAGTAAACTAAAATAGACAAGAGAAGGGAGACTACGAAGCACCATACAAAGAGGAGACTGTTTATTCTGCATTATTCTCTTGCAGGTTAAATTCTGTAGATTTATGTGTTTGTGTCTTTTAGTGTCGCTATTTCGTTTCATCGAGTTTCAAATCACAACGGCGCTACATAAGTTTTCACTTCAATATTTAATTTGAAATAAAGTTCCAAAAAATAAACGCTAAAATAATAAATAACGGTGACCGGACAACTCAGAAAGAAACCAACTCAGAAACACCTCAGAAAAGTCATTAAGAGTGATGATAAAAAATATAAAAAAATGGTTAAATAGGTTAAGTTAGGTAAGGGTTACCGGCTACTTAAAAATTATTTTTACAAAGCTTTTAATGACTTTTCTGAAGTGCTTCTGAGTTGGTTTTATTCTGACATGGCAAGGAACCTAAATAACAACACAGAAAATGATTTTCAAATCGTTTAAACATGCAGAAGGTTTATATCGTTCAATGCTCACTAAGTACAAAGTCGCTTGGCAAAGCTTTTGTTATTCCCTCTAGCTTTACTTGAGCTTTCTCTAAACGCATTCCCATTGTGCTCAATCGACTACAGTCCTTCCTTTACCGAGTCAAGGTTCCGTTTCGCTGCGTTTGACATTTGAAATCGAAGCTATTCAAATGCTGACTGCAATTTAAAAATATCTTCATATCATAATGTACTAGCTGACCCGACAAACGTTGTTCTGCCCTATAAATTATTTCTAGTGAATATTTTGGTTGTTAAATAAAAAAATGCGAATATATTGTAATTGTGTGCGGATGGGATCTACGACAGAAAGAGGAATGGAGCGCTGTAGACGACGACCGCCGATAAAAACAAAAAAACACCAACTAAAGTGGGAAAATGAAAAATCAATATGAATTTCGAAGAGCAGTTGAGTGTACGATATTTTTTGTCAGTCCGTCTTTAGCCAACACAAATAAGCTCGATGGTTTCCCATCGAGAACATGATACCGAATGGAATATCAAAATGACGTGACGCTTCTCGTGAATGTCTTGCGTATGTGTGGGTGAAAGTTCGATGAGGCGGACGTAGCGCCATCTGTCATTCAACAACAGAAATAATATACGAAAGACGGTTAAATTTTTTCATACAAAAATACTTAAATCGCGATTAAAAAATGGGAGAGTGGGGTAGGAGGGTTAAAATTTGGGGTTATAAGTATTTTTTGATGCCAAATAAAAAAAAATACAAAAAAAAATTTGTCAAACAATTTTTTTTTGTGGATACGGACACCCTAATCACCCAACGGCATGAAATATACTTCGAAACCTATTCTCATACCTATCTAATATACATAAAAAAAATTCATAAAAATCGGTCAAGCCGAGACTTTATATTATCATCATCAGCATTACCATTACCAGTATCGCTCTGGTGTAAGACCACCATTCAGAATTGAAACGTTGCTTGAAAATGGCTTTAGCCGTGTTTGGTGACCAGATCTGAATAGCCAGGTACTTCCCAACCTTCCTCTTCCCCACTTCCTTCCCCTCCCCACTACCTTCAGCCTCACAACATACCCCAATTGGGGATGCCATAGTCTCACTGGCTCAAGACGGGAGCACTTGAGATTCTTGTGCGGTATTCACTGTAAAAAAAAAAAAAAAACATGGTATAAAATGAAGTTGCTCAAAATGTATGTGCGCATAGATCTTTTAAACTACGCAACGGATTTTCATGCGGTTTTCACAAATAGATAGAGTGATTCAAGAGAAAGGTTTATATGTATAATACATGCTTATTATAGTAGAGAAAAGCCGAGAAATTCAAATATTCAATTCAGGCAGCGGGCAGCGGGCAGCGGGCAGCTGGCAAGCGGGTGGTGTAGATTTTATAAAGGTTGGGTAATGGCTTTGTGTTTCGTTAGCCACAGCAACGTGTGGCCGGGTCTGCTAGTAATATATAAAAGCAAAAGAAAGGATGTTTCTGAGCTTCTTGGTAAGGTAGTTAAATCCTTCATAAAAATGTTTTTAATTTTAATTTATTTATTTATTAATATATAAATTAAACATTATTTAATACAAGTGAGTGGGTAGTCCAACAAAGCTATAATAAGATAGCTTATCTGTAGGTTCTTGTAGATTAATTTAGAGTTTTAAGAGAAAAACCGGTTGCGGATAAATTTGAATAATAGGTTTTTTACCAAACTCCTGGGTGGGACCCAGACGCGATGCAAACTCAGCCACTGACCGGTCAACCAATTGTGCAATCGTAATCATTAATACATATTATATTGATTCATTTCTAAAAAGTCCCAAATTGTCAAAATTTACGTATATGCCAAAAGTAAAATATTTTTACGAGTACATTTATTACAATTTTGTGAAACATTGCCGGGTATTGCCCTGAAGAAAGACCACTTGATTCAATATCGACGGACGGTTACGATTCTTGAAATGGTCGAAGCCATGTTCGGTGACCAGATCTGAATAGCCATGATCTTCCCAAGTTTTAGTAAAATTAAAAATAGTTAGGTCTTCAGGAAAATAATTTCCCTTGGAGCCTATGTCCCCTTCAGCGACGCTGGAGAGTCTTTTTATAAAAAAGAAGGAAAGGAAGTTGTGCCAAAAGAAAAAAGTGTAAGTGGTAGGTAGGAATCTGGGGGTCAGGGTGCCCAGGAGTGACAGACGTTTGCATCCATTCCTCCCACAGCGGTGCAAATCAATGTTCCGAGAAAGTCCTGCTGGAGAGGTCAAAAGGTCTGCATCCACACCCAAGACTCGGACAAACCTCACACTATGAACCCGAGCACCCCTGCTAAGTCACCAAGCGTAGCGAACCACTTGGAGTGGCCTACAGTAGGGATGTTGGTTATCCATTAAATGGTTATTAAGGCTGCGTTACCCATACCTGCCTCCCAAATTGGAAATCCATTTGGTCTAATCATACAATTTTATCTTTTACTAGCTGGTTCCCGGCATGCGTTGCTATACGATTCAAAGAAATAAATTGTTTGTGCCTGCACGTTCATTCTCAAGCGTACCCGTTGCCCTCCCGCATCCCCTTTTTTTTTTTTTTTTTTTTTTTTTTATTAATAATTTTTTTTTGTTACATACATAAAAATATTACAAAAAACATTTCTTTTGATAAGAAGTAAAAAAAAAAGGAACTATAAAATTAAATGTGTAGCTTAAAGATAAACAATATTACAATTTAACAAAAACAAAAGATATTACAATAGTATACATACTTTTATGATAACAAAAAAAAAAAAAAATCCCACATAGGCATCGCCAGTTCGTGGGTATATTTAAGTTTTTTTTAATGCAGTTAAGTTACAACATGGCAAATTAAACTTTAAATTAGTAAATTAAAACATAATTATGGTTTAACATATTTATAGAACAAATAATTCCGTATTTACAAAACTAAAGTTAAGAAAAGAAGAAAAAAATATATATATATATGAAAAACAAAAAAGGTTAAATAAAAATTAGGATTTGTAAAGTTATAACAGGTATGATGTTATAGCAGGTATGTATTTGTGTCATTTGTAGTTACCCAAGTCTTTATTAATTTTTTGTATATGCTGTAAGAGGATATGTTTTTAGATTTAATTTCTATAGTCTGATACAGTGCATTATAGATTTTTGGTGCAATGGAAAAAGCATGTCTCTGCGCAAGCCTAGTTTTGCATAGGGGAACCTCAAATGCATTATTTACTCTACTGCTGGAGCGATTTTCGTTTTTTGTAAAATATACATTTCGTGAAAATATATATTTCAGACATTGCATACAGTAGATTTTTCTTATATCTAAGAGTTCAGCTTCTTGGAATAATTGCAAGGAGGGGTAGGTAACATCTTTATGCAACATAATTTTTATTATTAATTTTTGAGTAATTTCTAGTTGCTTAATATGGGTATCATAAATACCCCCCCATCCAATTATTCCATAAGATATTGATGGTTGCACCAATGCATGATATACCAGTTTCATTCTTTTAATATCAACTATGTTATTTAATCGTTTAAAAATGTAAGTCAAATACCTAAGTTTATTTACAAGGTTTTCTACGTGATTTGTCCATTTTAGTTGGCTGTCTATAATAATTCCTAAGTATTTAACTGTGTTCCCCGAATTCATTTCTATACAGTTAGAACACAAAACAGGGTTGCAAGAATTGTTGTGAAATCTTATATTTAGGTGAGTTAAGGGTGCCGCCCTTTTGTTATTATAGAATGGAATATACATAGTTTTTTCACAGTTCAGAGTTAGGAGGTTTTGGTTTAGCCATTCTTTGACAATGGATGTGCACTTATTTGCGTTTTCAGAGACTTCTTTCCATGATTTACCATGGACTGTGATTGCAGTATCATCAGCATACGAGAATAGTTTTCCCGGAATACTGATATTACACAGGTCATTGATATAAATTAGGAACAATAAAGGACCGATAACTGTTCCTTGTGGAACCCCATGTCTCACATATTCTGGTTTACTAATATTATCACCAATTTTTGTACATTGTCTGCGATCAAGTAAATAATTTGTTAATAGTGACAGACAATTATTTTTAATCCCAATATTATTTAGTTTTCTAATCAGTTTATTATGATTAACGGTATCAAATGCTTTTTTTAGGTCTAAAAAGATTGTTAAGCTTTTCATATTTAAGTCAAGATTGGTGTATATATTTTTTGTTAGATTAAATAAAGCGTCATCTGTACTAAGACCTGTTCTGAAACCATATTGATTTGGGGACAAAAGTGCATTTGATTCTAGAAACTCTAGTACTTGTATTTTAATAATTTTTTCTAATATCTTCGCTAGTTGGGATATTAGCGATATTGGTCTGTAATTGTCAAGTTTAGAGATTGATCCAGATTTATGTATCGGTACAATATTGGAGAGTTTAAATGCGTCTGGGAAAACGTTTTTTTCAAAACAGGAATTAAAAATGTGTTGTAAGGGCTTCGAAATGTGTTGTTTGATAGATTTGATAGCGATGGCGCTCAATTCATCTGGACCATTGGCTGTATTTGTGTTAAGATTGTCAATGTGTTTTATTATTTCAGATTCGGTAATACGTTTAAATTGGGTTAAATTAGGACTATTTTCAGAGTGTTCATCCATTTGAGTGTGTTGATATATATGGTTTTGAAATGAGGGATTGTTATTTATTATATCTGAAGCAACATTTGTAAAAAAATCATTGAATTTATTTGCAATATTTCTTATATCCGTTATGACTATTTTATCATCTGTAACAATTTTTTCAGGGATTGTTTTTACTTTATGTTTTCTATTAGTTATTTCATTTATGACTTGCCAGGTTTTTTTAGAATCATTATCAGCTGTTTGTAATTGTTTAGTATAATACTCTTGTTTACATTTTTTTATAAGAATATTGAAAAAATTTCTATAAATGATGTATTGCTGTCGTATATTTTCATTAGGTGGAAAGTTTTTAGCCATACAATAATTCTCATGATTTTTGTAAATTTTGTACAGTTTGTTCCTGTGTTGGCTTGCAATTATCAAGCCACGCGTGATCCATGGTTTAATTTTTTTATGTTTGCTTCTAGGTATTGGTGTTGGTTCAAGACTATTCTTGATATTATCATTTAATATTGAATAGAAGGTGTTTGGTGATTGATTTGGGTCATCATTGGATAAAACTGAGTTCCAAGTTTCTTTTTTTTAAAAACTGTTTAGGGTTTGATAGTTAATTTTATTTTTTCCCACTTGTTGGGCTTTAGTTGAATGATGATACTTTAAGGTACTGTGACCGAAAAAAGTTGGGAAATGATCGGTTATATCAATTTTTAGGACAGCTGATTTGGGTATACAATTTTTATTGGTTTTAAGAAATATGTGATCAAGACAAGAACCGTATCTGGTAGGGCTATTTATATAAGATAGATATCCTTCGCTGTATATAACATTTAGATATTCATTTGCAATTGGGCTCAGGATGGAATGTTCTATGTTAATATTTATATCCCCCACGATAAATGAGAAATCTGATTGGTTGCAATTATTTTTGTTTATGAAATATTTTAATTCTGTGATAAAAGATTTAGAATCTAAAGAAGGGGAGCGATAAACAGCAATTATAGAGTATTTTTTATTGTTTAGCTTGAATGATAAATGTATGGCATTTGAAAACTTAAATTTTGGGATGTTTATTATTACATCAGTTATTTTATGTGCACTATAGAAAATCGTTAGACCGTCATGCGAAGTATGTTTAGAAGGAAGTGAGTAAGTATTATAATCAGAGATGGAGTAAGGGATTAGTTCACGCATTTGCGTTTCCGTAAGTATAATAACATTTGGTTGAAATCCTAGAGAGTTAAGGAAAAGACAAAATTCATCAAAATGTTTATGAATACTGCGGATATTTAAATTTATTATGTTGAAGTCAGTATTTCCTTCACTTATGTAGTTATTTAGTTCTGTAGTATCTTCACATACCTTTGTGTCTACTAACGTAAAATCATCAGTGAGATCCATTTTCACAGAGTATAAAAATTCTTCCTTTTTCTTGTCCCAAGTATGTGATTAATGCAATGGTATGTCGTTTGCATCTTTTATGCGTATTATAGGCGAGTCGTCGCCCTTTCTAAGTAAGATTTGTCCGTCCTTCGTCCAAACATATTTGTATCCGAATGCTTTTGTTGATTTGGCTAACCATAGGAGCTGTTTATTTGCTGGCGTTAATTTTTCATTGATGAAGATTTTCTGTGTTGACTCCGAGTACTTCATTTCTTGAGGGGTAAGTATTCCTTTAATTTTTTTTTTGTTTAATTACCTTATTCTTTGTCTCTTTTGAATTGAATTGGATGGAAATAGTCCGCTTGGCCGGATTGTTATAGTAGTTTACCAAAGAATTATTTTTTAAAAGGTCGCTGCAGTCAAGGGCCGACATAAGTAGTTCAATGGGTTTTCGTACATTATCATTTTTCTGTACTTCGATTCCTTGTATTTCGATAGAATTTTCAAGCGCGCTCTGTTGGATGTGGTTTACAGTTAATTTGAGATTTTTTACCTCTCTTTGCAATTCCTCGATTTTTGCTTCATTTTTTTTTTGGTGATCATTTGTTCTTTTTATTTCTTTCTCAAAATCATCAATTTTGTTTGTGCAGAATTCTACGCTCTTAACTAAGTCTTGTATTTCGTTTTTAATATCCAAAAACAATTTATTTATGTCTGTCTTTATAAAATTTCTTAGTTGAAGGTCGATTCTATCACTCATTGTTTGTAGTAGTTGTTCTTTGAAGTTTTCAAATTTTTGATCCATATCATTTTTTCTTTCCCTCCCACGTTCCCCTTCCACGTTCCCCCTCCCTCGCAACCCTTCCTCCTTCATTACCCTCCCTCCCATGGATTAGGCAAAACTAGGGTGAAGGTTTAGTGTGTTTCCCGACATGCGCTGGTGACAAAGGGATCAATGACGCTAGTTTTTCGGAGAAACTTCCATTGAAATATCGGAAAAACAAGGACAGCATTTTCACCTGACGCACTTGCTCTAAAGATTGCCATTAATTCAACCTTACACTGTACACAATTAGAGGATTCCATAGTCCTAGTCGCTCAGGCCATTTAGAATTCTTGTATGATATTTACATTAAAAAAAATCTTGTCGGTTCACATCATTGCTGAGGAATGTGGCTCTTGCTACAATTTCCATTGTGGACAAGGCTCCTCTATACCCTGTGGTTCTGCGCTGCTTGGAGAGCTGCAGACACCGACGTACTAAACCCCAGTGACATTTGGTCAGTCCAGCGCATTTTGTTTCTTCTGCCAAACACTTTGCCAGCAATTATGAGTTTCTCCAAGTTGGTATCCTCAACTTGGCGAGCAACGTATCCAATCTTCTAGGCCTAGTTGAGAGGCTATTGTGGAAGGCCAGCTCTTTCAGAATGGACAGATTTGTGCGTCTGGTTGTCCATGGCATCCTGAGTATTTTTCTCCAACAACACACTTCGAGCGTGTCTGTCCGCTTTTTTCGCAGTCCATGTCTTTAGACCGTGTAGAAATATCGCTAAAAATCAACGAATAAAAAAAATAATTCACACCCACGAATGTGTTTCATTTTGAGAATTGTGAGATTCGCAGCTCTATACTATTAAAACATTCATAAATAAATATTTTGTTGACCTCTGTTGAAGTCCAAAATCAGCGTTTTCACAGATATTTGTTTGCTGAAACAAGTCACGTCTTCAACTCGGAAAAAAACTTCCATTGGGACAAAATACCTATGAAATCAGAAAAGTAGGGGAACAAAATGTTTACAAGTCTCTTTTAGTGGAAAAAAGACGACATACGCTGAGAAATATATTTATTTAATAAGTTCTTGCGAGCAGAAAGAAAGAATACCAGGAAAAAATATAAATGCTGGACATTTTACCGAGAAAATATTTCTTGAAATAAAATGTGTAATATGTTGATGGAGAAGTTTGTAGGGCTTCACTTTTCTAACGGCACACAGTCGTGTATAGTGCCATATTTTTGGTATATTTTAAATGTTTGAATATCATCAATCATCGAACATAAAATAACAGAGGACGTGCACAAATAATAGTATTATGTATGTATTATGTATGTAATAATATTATGTATGTAATAGTATTATGTATTATTTTGTAAATACCCTCAATACATCACATCAAACTGAACGATGCTAAATTTAAAAAATATTTCAACGTTAGTTCATTAGTACGAAGCAGATTAGAATATTATTCAACAGTATGGTCACCCTACTAGAAAGTCCATTTTCAATAAATAAAACAAATATCTTTTCTCTTGCAACAGCGCATCCCTTGTTAGACAGAGACTAGAATAGTTTCCATTGACATTCTTTATTTAAAACTACCTCGTCAAATTTCAATTGTCTGTCTAGTTTTACGCGAGACGCCATTCTTGGTAGACCATTTCTTCTGAACTGACAGTTGGCTAATTATAAAATATTAGCTTAAAAAAATACACAGTTTATCAAATAAACAATCAGCCAAGTAAAGGTGCTTCGAACAAAAAAACAACTGAAATATCATTTGACAGGTGAAAGTTTACAAACCCATTCCTGTTTACCTGTCAAACATCATTTAGATCTTTTAAAAATTTATCATTTAGACATTTTTAAGCATATGACCTTTAAGTGAGTGTGATAAATTAAAAATAAAGTCACGTGGCATTAAATTAAAATTAATTATCGTTTTTTTTAGTAATAATTGTAAAAGACGAGTAAAACTTTCTCATTCAAACCTGCTGGCTGGGAATTAACACAATACATAGCTACACTTACCTACATATATCTACATACATCATAGGCCCTGTGCTTGTGGTTAGTGTTGTCATATGTTCCTTCCTACCCATCCCTATATACCTGTCATTTTACATTATCCACGTCGGTCTTTAATTGACCTTCTACGCATAAACATCTATATTCCAATACCGTTTACCGCATTCGCAAACCTAATTCCGCATACCGCAAGTAACCGCGATTAATATAGTCATACCAGTGCATAATAAACCCAGCCAAGGCAGAAGAAAAACAGCGCAGTAAGTCCTTTTTTTCCTTTCCTTATGTGCATTCTTTCAACAAGTGTAGTGGTCTTTCACACACAGTTCACAAAAACACATTTCTAGGTCCTTCGACATCCATAAAACACACATCACATATATTATATTTCATAGTATTTTAGCTAACAGTGGCTAATATACTAATAACATCTGTCATTGAAACTACATAAATATTCGTGTAGACTACAACAATAATGTTTAAATTATAATAAAGTGGTCAAAAACAAAGCCACTTGGCATTAATTTGAAATTAATTATCAGTTATTCTATTCAGTAATAATTGTGAGAGACGAGTCAAACTTTCTTGTTCAAACCTACTATATATTTTTTCATACTCTTTCAGCTAACAGTGGCTCATAACCGCTGAAAATATACTGAAAGACGTGTGAAATGCAGAAGAAATTCACTAGGCGAGCGCGGAAGAAGCAATAATAATAATGACTGCTCTGCGTCACGTCAGCAGCTAATCTGCATTGGGCGGGTGCCAAACCGAGGCAATTATTTAAGGAATGGAGCCACTCTTCGATGGGTGATGTATTGAGGGAGTATGAAGTTAATTGGTCGATGTATGGATATTAAAGAATTAAACCACGCTGTTGATAATGATGTAAACTCACGAATAATTTGTTTTTTTATTGATGGCAACCGGT
Organism: Limnephilus rhombicus; assembly: GCA_929108145.2. NCBI lineage: Eukaryota > Metazoa > Arthropoda > Insecta > Trichoptera > Limnephilidae > Limnephilus > Limnephilus rhombicus. The sequence continues at coordinate 35,351,794 of OV815297.1, forward strand.
CGCGAGTAAACTTTCCAGAGATATAAAATCATTTAACGGTGTTGACAAATCGCTTTTTGGCTCGCGTGTTTCTTTCTACGCTCTATTTTATTGATCCTGTTTTAACCCGATCGTTTTGCATTTCATCTTTCTGTCATCAAAGCAAATAATAAATATATTTTCAGCCAAAACAGCTTACGAATTACAGCTTCTGATGCACTTGTAATGGATTGTAAATACTAAGAACGAAACGAGACGAAATGGTATTGGCTGGAATTGTGTGATAATATGTGTAGGAAAAATAAGGTATGCAAGGAAAAAGGATGACCAATCACTTACCACTGTATCGTTGGAAAGGAGTACACAACACAATCACAACATATAGTGCTAAAGAAGGTATAAAAATAGTAAATTTTCTTAGAAGACTAAGAAATAAATTAAATAGAAACACTACAGAGATCATTTATAAAACTATAGTTGCTCCACATTTAGATTACTGCTCTACGATGTTATATTTGGCCAATGAAGGTAATTAATTTGAACAAACTAGAAGTTATACAGAGCAGAGCTATGAGATGTATACTGGGAAAGGGCAAATACGCAAGGGTTAATCCAATGAGAGGGGAGTTAAATTAGGTACCAATAAAAAAGAGACAGCTACTTAATGTGTTAATTTTTGTGTACAAAGTTATGAAAAATCAAATGCCAAAATACTGGGTGAAATTATTTTTAATAGAGATATACATGATTACAAAACCAGAAACATAAACAGAGTTAGATTGCTGTATATGAACAAAATCAAAATCACAGAACTGCCTAATGTATAGAGGACTAAAGACGTATGATTAGTGGCGTATATCTCCGCTAAAACTTTGAAACTGGTGACCATAAATAAACTAATCCGACATACAAGTGCCGTATATTCTTATAGACAAAGATGAATTGTAGATAGGTCTGTAATTTTAATTGTCATCTCTCGCTTTCTACGTGTAACAGAAAGATATAGTCCTATACCTTCGTCACTAGGTCACTTGACCAATAGAAACATCGCACACGCACACATACACTATCAATTGCTACTTTTTGTGCGCGAGTTTCATTGAACAATGAATTCCAGAGGTGAAAACATGAATAAAATGTATCAAAAATTCTTCAGGAAATGAGGTAATTATATAAAACAATATTCAGAGTTGGGATTATGTTATTATATTAATTTGAGGTTATAAGCAATGACCTTATATATATAGACTCGCCATAGTCTCACATACTCGCAAAATAATGTGACAAGTAAGCAACACTCTTTTGTTTTCAGCGGTTTTCAGTAATTTATTAATTCAAAAGTTATTCGTGTTTTAAAAATATAAGCTTCATCCACACCGAAGACAAACTTCCAACACGAACTTCCAACGCATGAACTACCACCCTTTTACACAATCGTCCGAAAGTTTGAAGTTGGAAGATTGGCCGTACCATAAGACAATCAAAGAATGTGTGTTTTTTCTCAAATGACGTACAAAATTGTCGGACGGGGAACATGAAAATTAATTGTATTGCTTTTATAATAATCGATAATAATAAGTAATTTGTGTGTACATATAAATTAAATGTTATTTCTTCACTTTTACTAATGTTTGCCGTGTAATGGAAACATTTTCTTATCATACAGGAGGGCATTTTGGCGCTTTTTAAATGCAATTTTCCTACTGATAAGACATGACCTTACTTGACGAGTGACAGTTTAGTACTAAAGTACTAGAAATCGAGAACAGTGCAATTGTCTTGCGTTTGGCTTCCCACTTTGAGATTTCTACCCCGCATCAACGTCTTTGGCTATTATAGACTTAAAGGCCTCGTGTTTCATCTGTAGGGAAAAATTGTTACCTAAAACCCTACATCAACAGGATAGATGTGTAAATGTGTGCTTATGTACTTAAAAGCGATACCGTGTTGCCAGCTCTAGTCCACTACGAGCTGGTATTGCATTATACTTTACAATAAGGAACTACAGTGAAAAATATTATGACTTTAAAAAAATATGTTCATATAGACCAAGAAACGCTGATTCTGAATATATAAGTTTTATTTCATAATATTAAACGCAGAGTTTTTAAAAAATTATTAAAAAGTGCATTTTTAAACCTCTTCTCAAAACACAGCGTTAAGTTGGCATTACTGAAATGGTTAACGGTGACGTCACACTTAACCTGTCACCTGGTGATAGTGTGTTGACATTTGAAATGACTTGAAGTGCACACGTACCTATGCAATTCAACATTTCGTGTGTTTGGTTTATTTTCATACTGTTTATAGAGATTTAGATAAATAATAGTTATTGTGTTTATTGAAACATAATTTAGGCCCTCAACAATTTACGAAAAGGGCTATATTTGCGGACAATCTGCAATAAATTTTGTCTATTTGAGGTTAAAGTCGTCCTATTTTGACATTTGGTTATGTATTTTCAAATTGTTTTTAGTATAGGGCTTTTTATACAAGTTGTTACACACTCGTCATGATCAGTGTATTATAAATACCAGTGTTTCTGTATGTATTATACATAAAACAATGTACCTACAAAGTAACGCCTGACACAAAACACGATGTCACATGTATTTGCAATGAAAGAGATGATTTATTGTTTTTATATTGCACTTTGATTAAATACAATAACAGTAGCGGTGAAATGTGGACATTTTACCAATGTTTTTCTATATTAAAAGCAGTTAATCTTGAATAAAAAACACACCTCACACCTAAAAGTCATTACAAAGCATTCTGCCATGACCGCCATGATCAGTGTTGCCAGCCGTGTCTTGTAAAAAGTCACCTAAAATATATAAAAAAAGTAACCTTTTTGTGTGAAAAATAACCTTTCGTATTTTTTCCAGTGGAATGGTAAAAAGTTGATAGAATACATGAGGATATAAATAAACCAATCATCATGAGGAGCTCAGTATTAAAGTGGGACATAAGCCATTTGGATTATTTTTGAGTAGAGCGAGTTTTTTGTTTTGTATATACCGGTATGAAAAATCTGATATTTTTTCTACCTGCATAACCTTGCCGGCGTAAATAGCGGGTACTCAAAATGCAAAAAGTCAGATTGAGCGATCAATCAGATTTGTCGAGTGAGCGAGAAGCTATGGTTAATTTGTAATTTACACATTTTTTTTTTTTTTTTAGTTTATTGAGGTAACAAACAGTAATACAAATTTTAATAATAAAGTAACATATTACATGGTTGCATTAACCAGCGAAGTTTCCGGTAAAATTTATAATATATAATGTAAAAACATAGATTAAAACATTAAAGAAAACATAAAGTGGTAGAAAAAAAAAATATATATATATATATACAACAGAAATGAAAAAAAAACATACAAATTATAAAGCATATTAAAGGATATATAAATAATCCAAATATTATTATTTTAATAAAAAGAAGGAAAACAAACATAATGAGAATGAAAAAAAAATAATAATAACATGCAGCAGGGGTGAAGAGTTCGTAATTAACAATTTGTTTAAATTTTTTCTATTACTGATTTAATAAATTGGCCTGAGGACAAATGAAAATTATCAGAGTCGTAAAAGATATCATTGAATTTTGTGCACGTCCTTCAGAGAAATGAATGTTGTGTGTAATTTGTTTTTGAGTGTGGGATGTGGAATAGTTGGTTTGATCTTGTGTTTCTTATTGGACAGTGGAAATTAATGTTTTCTAGAAGACAGTTGTTGTCAACAACGTTGTTAATGATTTTGAATAAAAATTTTTGGTCGGATATATTTCTTCTATCTTCTAAAGTTGTTAAATTATGGAATGTTAATGAGTCTTTTAGGTTTTCTGATGTTCGAAAGGATTTAAAGTCTAGGTGTTTCAATGTCTTTTTTTGAATTCTTTCTAACCTTTCAATATTTACTTTGTATTGGGGATTCCATATGACTGATCCGAATTCTAATATTGAGCGAAACGTGTTCCTCTTTCACAATAGTGTGAAAGAGAAAGAAGTAAAGTTTTGCAATAAGTGTATAGTCCATGATTTAGCAAGCCGTTAGCCAACACGAAAAAAAAACAAAAGAGCATTCCGTTTGACGTTGGTTCTGAAAAATCACCTAAAAGTAACCTTTTGAGTAGTGTAACCTGAAAGAAACCTTTCAGAGTAAAAAATCACCTAAAAGGTTACAAAAGTAACCTTCTGGCAACGCTGGCCATGATTCTTCATTCAAACAGGTATGTTCTGCCCAAAAAAATTATTTCCCTAGATTTCGAAGTGAAATTTCCCTAGAATTTCACATTTACGCAATTACCTACGTAGCCACCCGATTTTGTAACACTAATCCTGTTATACGTTAATTAATATGATAATTAATTGGAAAGATATCGGAACTTGGTAAATATACTAATAATACCGTGATTTTCCAAATAAAACACTTTTTGCTACGTGAAGTAATAATTTAAAAGTACGAATACACTCACCACTGAATTAGAAACTGCATTCCAAAAAAAAAAACACTTTGCAAAATAAAAATCATAAGCAACCCGCCGCTCATTTGTACCAAGCGTGGTATTTTGAAGACCCCCCCCCCGAACGTGTCACGTAGTATGGGTACGTTCCATAATATCATTTTGAGTTGTCAGTGTTAAAAATAACATTGCATGTAAGTACATGAACAATAATTAAGATTCATAGGAATTCCAAAAAATATATATACGTATATATATATATATATATATATATACTGGTAATATTTATATATATATATAAATATTACCAGTAATATTGTCATATGTGATAAAATTTTTGCCAGAGTTCGAAATTTCCCTAGATTTTGTCCTGATTTCCCTTATCCCTAAAAAATATTTTTCTCCCCTAGATCTAGGGAAATTTCCCTCGACATGACATCACTGATTCAAAATGACAACTTAAAAAGTAAAAAACTAACGGTGGGTGAAGACCACCATAGATACGGTGCGTTTCTGGGAGTCTTTAAAAATTAAAACTTTGACAATTATTTTAACTATTAAAACTAACTATAAAAATAAAATTAAAAATGCAGTTATTTAAGTTTGAAGGTCTTTATTCATTAAAAAAAATAAAAAAATTGGACTGGAGTTCTCTATTGTTTTCTGCGTTTATCTTTGGTGTAGCCGTCAATTATCGGATACTAAGAACTATTGAGCTTAGCTCCGTCGTCTCTATTAATATTAATTGTAATACCAGCTCGTAGTGGAGCTGGCAACACGGTATCGCTTCTAAGTACATAAGTACACATTTCACCATGAACAATAACACGTCTGCCCTGATGATGGATACTGTAACGCTGGCTTTTTTTTTTTAAATTTAAAATTACCAGTAGTTCCACAGCGATTCCTCGAGATAATTATCGCCGCAACAAAACAAATTAATACAAAACGATATGACGTCCTTCCTACATGATAAAATTCCTTCTTTTTACTTAAAAATGTGAATTCGCACTCGAAAAACACCAACAACTTGCTTCCAAAGTAGTTCCAAATTTTCTATTTTCAAAACAAATGCACTCGAATTTTCACAATTTTTCTCGCCCATTGTTACAAATTTCAAATACTTTTCCAGCAATATGATGGTTAGAGAGAGGAAGAAATTTGCTAAATGAAATTCCGGTAGGAACCAAGCATATTCTCATTTCAAAATCAAACAAAATATATTCCAAATTCAAGTTGAGATTCGAAAGATATAAGAGCAGGTAGCTATTTATTTTAATATGGAAGAGTAGATACCTAACAACATAAACCTAGGGGCTTGGTTGTAATAAATAAACACTTATCGGGTTTGCGCGGAAATTGCAAAACTTTGTTAGAATCCTCAAAACTGTTGTGGAAATTTGTGAATAAATTTATCCGGGAAAAGTTTGGCACGTGCGTTCTAGTAACGGATAGCGATCTGAGACAGGCTGTTTGGCAACACTCACATAGAAAATATACGTTTTGTACATATTGCAAGTATTTGTTTATTGTTTCATACTCCATACCCAGATTTTTTTCGGAAGCATTCTTCTTTGATGTTGTACTGTTGTTCAACGCTGATAAAATGCCAAAAAGCAAATTTCAATTTACAAACAAAACTCATTTGAGTGTGAAAAGAAATGATTTATTTTACATCTTTTTGAATTGAAAACTTCTTGAGCACCATTGCGATTTGAAACTCGATGAAAAGAAATACTAAAAAGAGAAAACGTACATCTATAGGCATATGTACATATATATTTTTGTAATATTTTTGTAATTGTATTTTTTGAATTAATAAAAATGCTAGAAGGAGATGGTTTTGGTTGGCACAGAGAAAAGGGTAGCCCCAAAGGTCGTAGCGCCCGTCACGCGAATGGTGGCGGAGGTTACGACCTGCGAAACATCCGATCGAACGAATTGGGCCGCATCGAATTCTCCACTCGATCAAGGAGGATTTGGCATAAATAGCGAGGCGGCCCCGGTAATCAGGCACTCTAGTACTGAACGCGAAACACTACCCTCCTCTTTGCCAACCGGACCATCTCTCGATGGAAATTCACCTACAATTGGACTTTGATTTCACGAGACTCAGCGGCTGATATAGACTACCTGGCGCCCTTTCATACAGTCTGTGTGAGTGGCGGACACGTCCCTTACATATAGGATTTAGCCTGCAAGAGAATGAGATAGTACAATCGATCTCCTCTTCTCTTTGTGCCGTGCTTCGTAGCCTATCGTTCTCCTCTTTGTGCGATGCTTCGTAGCCTCTCCCCTCTTGTCTACTTTGGTTTCTGAAGGTTTCACTACCGCGTGTGAACTGCCCACTCTGTTTTTTTTCTTTCATGTCAACATTTTACCAGCAACCGAAACCTTGTAGTTTTTCTAGCAATATAAAATACAATCTGAAATCTGCATTTTATTATATTCGTTTGTTATATTGAAGAATCAAACAGTTATTTATAACATATGTGAAGAAATGAGTTTTTGATGCAGACTTGAAGTAAATTATTATGTTTGTTAGTGGCATAAAGGTACAAGTCGTACCACGACGAAAATAAGATTTTCAAAAATGTATACGGATGCGCCTACCTTTGATGCAACAACTATCTTAGAAGTAAAAAGATGTACATGGACTTGCATCTTTATGGTTTAGTTGAATTTTGAATATTATTAATAAAATCCATTTGCATCCTTCTGCCTCTAATATTACTATGCTTTCTATGGAAGTAAACAATTTTTAAACATTAATCCTTTCATAATACACCTCATGTCATAACAAAATATTCCATTTTATTTTGAAGCAGGAGGACCCAACTCCGTGTTTTTTTGTAGCGGTTACAGAAAAAATAGTTTTTTGGCTCTCCTGAACAATTACCTTTTTGGACTCGCATCCGTATTCTTCCCGAGTACAGATATTTACATTGTGAAATATATGATATTCGAACTACCATTAATTATTATTAAATACAGACAAATAATTATACAGGTTTTTTTTAAAGGATAGGAATCTCGTGGGCAATCTGTTCGAAAGTATGAATTTATCCCTCTCACTGCGGTACAAGACAATACGGTCGAGAGAATCCTACTGGAGAGGTAAAAAGGTCTCCCTCAACCAGAATCACCCGTTCTGGTCCACTACGCAATGGGTGGAAAAGCATCCGAAGCTAGGAATAACAAACCTCACTCCATGACCCCTGTTAAGACACCAAGCGTAGCAAACCACTTGGTGTGACCTATAATAGAGGTATTACCTCCATACCTGCCTCCCAAATAAAATTATATTAAATAAAATTAAAATAATATTCGCGACTCTCAAACGGAAATTTCACACATCTAAGAATTGAACCCAGGACTTGTCTGCTCTAACGAATCGAATCATTTTCAGATTTTCCTAGATGCCACCGAATCTTTTCAGGATTTTTCTGTTTCATATTTTGGTTTGAGAGTCGCTAATATTGTCTTCAATGATTAAATATTATAATTAAAAAAATGAAAGACCCACAAAATATTATTTAATCTTTTGATTCATCTCCAACATTAATTTCTTCCTTATGTTAAGGGTGGAGTCTGATTCACCCGATCCAAAAAGTCGACTTATTTATTGCCTGAACTTCCTGTACATGTGGAGAATACTTCCAAAAGTTATAGCATCAAATTCTAACTTTAAATATTGGTTGAGCGTTTATACAATACATAGCTACACTTACCTACATACATCTACATACATCATAGACTCTGTGCTTGTAGTTTGTATTGTCATATGTTCCTTTCCTACCCATCCCTATATACCTGTCATTTAACTTTACCCACAATCAGTCATTAATCTACCTTCTCCGCATAAACATCTAATATTCCGCATACCTCTTACCGCTCACCGCGTCCGCAAACTTAATCCCGCATACCGCAAGTAATCACGAATAATATAGTCCTACAAGTGTATTAGTTAGGAGCAGTACGCGCCTAGCAGGTAGACCGGAAAACGGAGCGGCCCAGTTACAAGCGTACACTTAAAAAGTGTTTTTCTTAAAACCACGTTCTTAAAATTGGTTGGAATCGTAGCTCATCGAATTTTCATGCGATTCACTTCATTGTCACTCCCATGGAAAAAATCATCATTGGAACTGTATACATACCACCAAACTCCGACATCCAAACCTACAAGAAACATTGCGAAGACATCGAATTTCTTGTCAAAAATTCCTTCATCGAAAATAATTATTGTCGGCGATTATAATCTTCCCAATTTGAAATGGAACTCTAGTGACAATGATTATATTACTAACGAAAGTTCTAACGACCCAGCTCGTGAAGTGATAGATAGATAAACTATTTAAATTTGCATCAACATAATTTTGTACCTAATGTATGTGATCGCTTTCTAGATCTTGCCCTTTCAAACAGCTCTAAGCTGTGTGTTGAAATGTCAGACGATCAGCTCGTTCCGGTGGATAATTATCATCCCCCCCTTATACATAACAGTAAATATGTACACAAACAATCCACCACTGAAACAAACAACACTCAACTTCAAAAACGCTGATTACGAGTCTATTAACTACCAACTCACTAATACAGATTGGACTTTCTTGACCACTAACAGTGATACCGAACAAATACTAGAAAAACTCTATGAAACATTTTCTGAAAATACAAAATCTTATGTCCCCTCGTATCCACCAAAACAAAGAACATATCCAATTTGGTTCTCCACAGATTTTATACTCTTACTTAAACAAAAAAAACAGCTACATAAAATTTTTAAACTGACTCACCAAATCAAAGACTACTCAAACTTCTCAGAAACAAGAAAGAAATGTAAAACACTATCGAAACTGTGCTATAAAGCACACATCACCTCCGTTGAGAAAACTGAGCTAGGAACAAAAAATCTTTGGAATTTTGTTAAAAAATTAAACAATGAAAGTACAGACTACCCCCCCCCCACAATGCATTATGATGGCAAAATAGCCAATAGCACCTTTGATATTGTTAATTTGTTTGTGGATCATTTCCAAAGTGTATACGAAGGTGAAATACCAGATAACAACGTACCATCATACACATATCAAAACACAATACATCTTACATAATTGCCTCATAACACAGGAATCATGCTTAAATAAAATCATTTCACTTGGCCCTAACAAATCTGCAGGCCCAGATAACATCCCACCAATATTTTTCAAACAATGTGCATCTGCAATATCAGGTCCACTCACCGCACTATTTAACCACCTACTTTCTTCTGGACATTTTCCAACCCGTTGGAAATCTAGTTATATTACCCCGACTTTCAAAAAAGGTGACGACACAGACATTAAAAACTACCGTCCTATATGCATACAATCAGCACTCCCGAAAATCTTTGAATCCCTTGTTCTCGATTTAATTTATCCATCAATATTAAAAGTAATTGATAAAAACCAACACGGATTCGTTTCTGGTAGGTCAACTGCTACTAACCTGTTACTTTACCATAACTATATTACAGAATCTTTTACAATAAAAAAACAAGTTGACAGTATCTACACAGATTTTTCAAAAGCTTTCGACAAAGTGTCACATAAATTATTACTTAGTAAACTGTATGCTTTAGGACTGAGAGGCAAGTTGTTAGACTGGTTCTCAAGTTATTTGTCTAACAGAATCTTATTTGTTAAAATTAAACATTCTAAATCTAAGTTGTTATATGCAACTAGTGGTCTACCACAAGGGAGTCATCTCGGCCCCATCCTTTTCTTAATATTCATAAATGATATCATAAGTTGTTTCGACGATGTAGAAGTTCTGCTTTTTGCCGATGACATCAAATTATACAAAGAAATATCTAATATAGGTGACTGCCTAATCCTACAGTCAAACATCGTCAAATTACAAAATTGGTGTGTCGTAAACAACTTATTCCTCAATATCGGTAAATGTAAGACACTAACATTGTGTCGAACAAAGACCCCACTAGCTTTCATATACACAATAGATAATAAAATCTTAGAAAAAGTCAAATAAATTAGGGATCTTGGAGTTGTGTTTGATTCGCAATTAAATTTTATAAATCACATACAACAAATAACTAACAAAGGCATGAAAACACTAGGATTTATAATCAGAACAATCAAAGACTTCGATTCGTTGGAAGTTATAAAAATCGTATATTTGTCACTCGTGCGCAGCTTGCTGGAATACAATTCCATAGTTTGGTCCCCATATTATCAAATTCATATTAGAAATATCGAAAGAGTGCAGCACAAATTTTTAAGATTTATTAACTTCAAGTTACACATACCTATTCAACACATTAACTACACATCTTTACTAAATACACTTAAATTGCATTCCTTAGAAAACAGAAGAAAAATAAACGACCTTACTTTTTTGTTTAAAATTATTCACTCCGAATTAGATTGTTGCGAACTCCTGCATCTCATTGACTTTAAGGTACCAACTCGAGCGACAAGGCAAAACATATTATTCTGCAACAATAATTCTCTAACCAACTACCACACACACACATCAATTTCTCGACTACACACACTAGGGAACAAATATACCTCAAATATCGATGTATTTAATACAAGTTTACCGTTATTCAAGAAATATCTGAACAATATTTTTATATAGAATATTTTGATATCTAGGGAGCATCACGTAGGGTCTATTGCATATATTTGTGTATTTCTATCTCTCTGTAAAAACTTGTTAACGTTTTCTTTTTATGAATCTTGCATTTTGTATTATTTATGACATTTAATCAGTCACCTATAAATTTTTTATTTACTAACATACCAACTAATTTATTTTCTATGCCATTCACAACTAAGATACTTTCTCTTTTATTGTAATGCACTATCTTTCCTTAAATTTATCTGTATACCTACCTTTCATATGATGTTTACTTGTTATGTTTTTATAGTTTATCTTTTTTATTAAAAAAAAAACTGTCTCTGTATCATAAACTTGTCATTGAAAAGCCCATCAGGCCGTTGAAAACTAATAAATAAATTAAAGAAAATTAAATTTATATGCGGATGAACTCCGAATTATTAATATCGAACCAAAAATTATTATAATAGAACAAATTTATTGTAAAATTAAGGCCGATTTTTTTCGTCAGTTTTCATTTCATGCCCGCCATTTTTACAGTTAACAACTTTTTTTTTTTTTTACAAACCTTGGTTCATGCGCATTCAACATTCATGCCATAACGATTTTTTTTTAAATTTCATGTTTTAAATGATTTCCAAGGACACCGGGATTCCAGCCGATTTGGTCTTCCACTTGCGGCCGCTGTATCTATATATATATAGATATCCAAATCAAACTTTCAAGTAACTAAAGTTTCGTGAACGAAAATAAATTTTATCTGTGAAAAATACGCATTGACAAAAAAACAAGTGTGCAGTTCACACGCGGTAGAAGTGAAACCTTCAGAAAACTAAAGTAGACAAGAGTGAGGAGGTTACGAAGCACTACACAAAGAGGAGACCGCTTATTCAATCTCATTCTCTTGCAGGCTAAATTCTATAATGCATGAGTTTGTCTCTTTTTAGTGTCGCTTTTTCGTTTCATCGAGTTTCAAATCACAACGGTGCTAAAGAAGTTTTCACTTTAAAAAAAAACTCGGCTGAGCCAGTCTTTTTTTTTTTTACAGTGAATACCGCACAAGAATCTCAACTGCTCCCGTCTGGATCCAGTGAGACTATGGCATCCCCAATTGGGGTATGTTGTGAGGCTGAATGTAGTGGGGAGGGGAAGGAGGTGGGGAAGAGGAAGGTTGGGAAGTACCTGGCTATTCAGATCTGGTCACCAAACACGGCTAAGGCCATTTTCAAGCAACGTTTCAATTCTGAATGGTGGTCTTACACCAGGGCGATACTGATAGTATCTTCCACTCTGGAACATGCCGCAAATATACTATATATTATTTTAAATGATTTAATTGTGAAATAATACAAATTAATCAAATAAAATTTATTACACATGCCGGGTTCGAACCCGCGACCTCCGGATTGTGAGTCAAGAGTCTTACCCACTGGACTACGGAGGTCGTCTGCCCCCTTGATGAGATAGAAAATTTAATGATAACCCCGAATCATTCCACAGACACTATTCAGGGACATTACAATAAAAAAATACAATAAAAATCATAAGGAGTACTAAGGGAATGGAACCACGCTAAGAGCATTCCCGTAATATTCCTGTAGATATTTAATGTTCATGCCTCACGTAGGTAGTGGGAAGTGAGCAGTGAGCAGGTACGGGTATAGCCGGGACAGTGGGGCACATATCATTACAGGCCGGCTATAACCATTTATTCCACCCGCCCTGGGACAAGGGATGCCTGCACACTCACGGGCTGCCGTGACTCGGTGGTGCAGATAGTGATGGTAGATATTATTTCGATTGTTGGTGATGTTCGATTATAAACGATTCGTAATTCGAATAATTGTGAAACTCGGGCACTGAACTTACGAGCAGATACGGGTTTATCCTATGTCGTGTAGCGAAACGGATTCGAACCACTCGAATACAGAGTTATAGAAAAATTAATAATGAATACACATATAATGATCAACTTATATACTTAAAAACCTCCACAAGCTAGCTCAATTGGGGAGGGCGGCAGTGTTTGCAGTTTGATGGCGGTCAATTCGAGAACCACTTAGTTATTGATAGAATTAATACAGCTAGTTTTTAAATCAAAAGATCTCTTTTTGCTGTTAACCACTCAGGTATTTTGCAATTATTTTACAAACCTCCACAAGCTAGCTGAATTGGGGAGGGCGGCAGTGTTTGCAGTTTGATGGCGGTCAATTCTAGAACCACTTAGTTATTGATAGAATTAATACAGCGAGTTTTTAAATCAAAAGATCTCATTTTGCTATTAACCACTCAGGTATTTTGCCATTGTGCAAGTTTTTTGTCTTAAACGAACTGTCAGATTTATAAAAACTTTGTGTTATTTCCGCTTCGCAATTAAAGCTTAATAAATGTTATATTTCTGAACATCAAGGTACACTACTACGTATAACTTTTTTTTACAAAAAAAAGCTCCACACAGGAGGCCCTAAAGAAAATAATTATTTTTGTTCAAATGAAGCAGAAACTTTGTAAACACCACTTTTATTTTATATACTTTACTGGCAGACCCGGCCACACGTTGCTGTGGCTAACGAAACACAACGCCATTACCCAACCTTTATAAAATCCACACTACCCGTGATGCCCGCTGCCAGCTGCCTGAATTGAATATTTGAATTTCTCTGCTTTTCTCTACTATAATAAGCATGTATCATACATATAAACCTTCCCCTTGAATCACTATCTATTGGTGAAAACCGCATGAAAATCTGTTTCATAGTTTAAAAGATCTATGCGCACATACATTTTGAGCGAATGCAATTCGAGCGATCGCCACTAATTATACAATGCAACACTGGATATTTGAAAAGGAAAAATCAAATACCTACTTACTCTATGACATCTATTTTCCAATTTCTTCCGTAGAACGAATTTCAAAAGTGACTATAGTACGGCCCGCCAGCCGTTTTAAATCGCACAAAAATATATTTTCTTTGAATTTCTCGGCTTTTCTCTAATATAATTTACATGTATTATATATATAAACATTCCTCTTTAATCACTCTATCTATTGGGGAAAACCGTATGAAAATTCGTTGCGTAGTTTAAAAGATTAACGCGCACATACATTTTGAGCGACTTCATTTTATACTATGTAATGATGATGCCGACTAGGTTTAAGTCCAATACAAAGATTTTTCCCTATTGACAAAGAACACTCCCGTTCCCTTACCAATTCTCCATCTACACTTATGCCTTCTTCCCCCTTCACTTGAGAAGTCCAGCCCATTTTGTTAAATCATATATTATCTATAACACATATGTAACTTAATGTTAGTAGAGTATTATACTGCCCTGAAGAAGCTACGGTTGTAGCGAAACCCGGTTGGCATAAAGAATATAAAATAAAAGTGGGGTTTACAAAGCTATTGTTTTATTTTAAAGAAAATAATTCTCTTCGGGGCCTGTCTTAGCTTCGGGGATGCTGTGTGGAGAGTATTTTTATGAAAGGAAGGAAAGGATATTCAAGAAAGGTTTTCTTTGAGAAATGAGAAGTGCGTAGGAATCTGAGAATCGTGCAAAAGTTCCGAGAGAGTCCTGCTGGAGAAATCAAAAGGTCTCCTTCAATCAGTTTCTTTCGATCTGGCTTACCACGCAGCAAGACCCAGACAAACCTCACCCCCGTGAACCCGAGCACCCCTCCTAAGTCACCAAATTTAGCGAACCACTTGGGGTAACTTATGACAGAGACGTTGGTTACATAATAAACGCCTCCCAAATTGGATATCTACAAGAGCGAACAATTCAATGACATCGGATTGTACATTATTGTCGCGTGTGTCGCTCTCCACGGAGAGAAAAAAAGCCTTATTTTTAAACTCCTAGATCTCAAAAGTTGCGTATGATCTGTAGCTATTCGAAAACGTAAAAATAAATGAAATTGGTGTTCACTATTAGCTCGCTAAAATAGCCGGAAGTTAAAAAAAATAGATTTCGTGATTTGGGAAAAAATTAAACAAAGGGTCCATATTTTATATTTATTTATTTATTTATTAACGCCGATTATAGCGGCTTTTACAAAAGAAATACAAATATTTTACATATGAATACAGAATATACATAGATAAAGAAAAAGAAAAATATAAATATAAAATTCATAAAGGAGAACAATAAAAATTGTAGTATCACATAAAAAAGTACAAAGAGTAGGTTATTAAATACAAAACAACATATTATATATCCCGGATATTATGTATTAGGAAATTAATACTTTTAATCTGTATTTGATTATAGTCAAACTGAGAAGCGCTGACAGACAGTTTTAATTAAGTAGTGTTTGTATGAGGTTAGACTAGCAATGTTTATAGATTCATCCAAAACATATTTATTTCCAAGTACATGCAGGCGATTCATTATGGAATTGAGTTCAGCGTTAGATCCCGTATTGTTGCAATGATAAGGTAATTTGAAACGAACTGATCGACTAGGTACATGGAAACTTATTAGCGAAAGAAGTTCAGGGGAGTTCAACAGGTTGGTAACGATTTTAAATAAATAAAATAGGTCTGAACAAATTCTTCTTTCTTTTAGTGTATCGAGTCCCAATAATTATAACAGAGAGGGATAATTAATGTTTTCTATGAATATTCCCAATTTAAAATTAATATAACGTAAAAATTTATGTTGGACTCGCTCAAGAGAATTCTCATGTACACTGTAGTAAGGATTCCAAATGGTGGAGTTAAATTCTAGTTGGCTTCTAACAAGTGAATTGTAAAGTAATTTGACAGTTTTTAAATTTTTAAAATCCTTTGAAATCCGTAAGACAAATGCTAACATTGGCAATGCTTTACTGGTTATATTATTAATATGTTCAATGAATGTTAATTTAGTGTCAAAGGTTATACCAAGGTCTCTTATTTCATCAACAGATAATAATATGTGATTATTGAGAAAGTAGGTGAACAACAATGGGTTTTTTTTTTCTGTGGAATCTCATAAGTTGACATTTTTTGCATTAAGAGTTAATTTGTTGATAAGACACCAATCATAAAAGCTATTAATATTAGATTGAAGTGTCAGACAGTCCTCGATATTATCAATAATTCTAAAAATCTTCATATCATCTGCGAACATTAGAATGAGAACACGGGTGAATATGTTTGTTACGTCGTTAATGAATAAATTAAAAAGTAAAGGACCAAGATGCGAACCCTGGGGTACGCCACTGGTGGCTTCGAACATGTAGGATAAGTGATCATTAATACAAACAATTAGCTGACGCCTAAGTAAGTAACTCTTAAACCAAGATAAAAGGTTTCCATTAATTCCGAGTTTCAAAAGTTTATTAATGAGAATTTTAAGACAGACCTTATCAAACGCCTTACTGAAGTCGGTGTAAATAGAATCAACTAGTTGTTTGTTGGCAAGTGCATTTGAAATGAAATTTTCATATAATGTAAGGTTAGTCAAAGTTGATCTGCCGGAGATAAAGCCGTGTTGACAAGTTGCGATACATGAGTTTACAAAGAAGCTGATTTTCTTAAGAATCAATTTCCAAAAAGTTTAGGTATAGACGATTGAATACAGATAGGCCGTTAATTTTCAACAAAGGATTTATCACCACTTTTAAATATAGGAGTTAGGTAGCTAAGTTTCCATATTTTTGGAAAGTGTCCTGTAGAGAGTGACTTATTAAATAGTATATTAAGCGGAACAGATAAACTTTGGACACAATTCTTAAGTAAGATGGAAGGAATCTTATCAGGTCCCGAGCTTGTTTTGGGTTCAAGTGATTTAATACAGACTATAATGTCTTCAATGTCGATGTGTATTTGCGATAAGTGTAAATTTATATCCGAGTTGAAGTACGGAATTAAGTCATCTGGAATATCAGGTTCATACACGTCCTTAAAGTAATCAGCAAACATGTTAACAATTTCATAAATTTTACTGGAGCTGTTTTGTCTGTAACGTATATTACCGGAAATACCAGCATCATTGTTTTTCATTGATTTTGTGTATTTCCAAAAGTATTTTACATCATGAAGTATCGTGTTCTCAACCGAATTAATGTAATTATTATAACATCTTTTTGTCATTTTTTTGCAATCTCTTCTAATATTGTTGAATGCCATATAATTGGGAATTTTTTTGTGTTCTTTATATTTTCTATGTGTTTCTTTTTTAATAACAATTAACTGAATTAATTCTTTGCTGAACCATATCGGATATTTTCGTACTTTATGATGAATTAGAGGAATAGTGTCGGAAATGATACTATTCAGTTGAGAGTAAAATAGTTCTAAGCTATAGTTAAGATCACCTTCCTTGAGAACAGACCAATTTACTTTGTTAAGTGCATGATTAATGTCCTGGTAATTAGCATTAATGAAATTACGACTACAATTTTTAATTGGGGGGGTCACACTCTATTGTATTAGGTACTAGTATTGTAAGTGGAGGGTGGTGATTATCAATTGGGTCAAAGGATTCGGCTGACTCATAGACTTTTATATCCTGATCAGTAGAAAAAATTAAATCAAGTATCCGATTACTGCAATTCGGCACATTGTTACATTGAAATAGTCCTAAATAGTTCGACATGTCTAAGATTTCTCTCTCGCACGTTGTTAATGGTAAGTAATCAAAATCATTAAATTTACAATTGGGTAGGTTATAGTCACCGCAAATTATAATATTGTGATTAGGGTGGTTAGATTTGAGTAGCTCGACATCTTCACAGTGGTTTTTATACATTATTATATTAGAATTTGGTGGAATATATACACATCCGATGATAGTTTTTTTGGATTTATCGTTTAACATTACAAAAATTTGCTCAACATCATTGTTTTTGTTTTTTAATAATTTCGATGAAATTTTTTTATTTACTGCTATCAAGACGCCTCCTTCCCTTTTTTTGGAGCTGGTGTTCCGATTGCGGTCAACTCGGTAGATACTGTGGTTAGGTAGACCGAGCTCCGCTGAGTATATCGATGGATCCAGCCAGGTCTCAGAGAGTATGATAATGTCCTGTGTAATGGTGGGTGCATTAGTTCTAAAGTCACTGATCACTGAGTGGCAAACTTAATTTTTATTCCATAACTGCAGTACAAAGAATCCAAAGAATTTTTTTAAACAAATGTGATGTGTTTGTTAAAAACATGAAAGGGGAAAATAACACTTTTTCTTGATAAAATTGCTATTCTCGTAGACTTGCTTGTATTCATAAACATGATTTTTTTTAAATTTTTGTCAGCTTTACAAAGTTTTTATAACAAACAAACCTTAACCACTCCGAACCCTAAGCGTTTACACGACAATTTAACAATAGCAGTCAAGTAAAATAAGCTTGTTTTCAAGCTAAGGCATGTGTTTCCACTGAAATTATTATAACTCCGTAATTGTTCTAGTGACAACCCTAAAACAAAAAGTAAGATATCCATATTAAATTAAGTTTTACATTTATGTTCAAAGTTGTGAATAGAAATACATATAAAAACTTATTTTGTAGAAACAGTTTTCACCCGCCAAATCAATTGTTAATTTTTTTATTAAATATTCTCGTATAAAATAGTAAAAAAGTGAGGTAATTAAATTATTTATTAAACATTTATGCAATAGAATAAGTATTTTTTTTCATAATCCGTGATGTTAGTACCGTTTTCACATAAAAACATCACGTTAGTCATTTTTACAATTTTTTTATGTTTGCATCCTAAATTTTAATATCTACAAATGTTAATATTTATTGTAATATAAAAATTTCAATGGTTATTTTATAACCTTTCAAAAACAGTTTTTAGTATTCGGCTACATTCAGAAATATTTTATTTATAGCACTTTAATTGCGAAGCTGAAATAAAACAAAGTTTTTATAAATCTGACAGTTCGTTTAAGACAAAAAACTTGCACAATGGCAAAATACCTGAGTGATTAAAATGTTAAATTATTGTAAAAAGATATTAATTAATTACCTTAATTTAAAAATATATGTTTTAGGTTTGCTTCTGATTTTCAATGCATTTTAGCAGGCTAATAATTCTCAGTATCCTTGTAAGACGCAACTTTTGAAATGTCAGGCGTTTCTGAATTAAAAAGTTGAAATAATTTACACACCCTACTTGTACAATTTTACATCACTACTGTACTCAAAACCGGTGTTCTACATTCCTGCAGATTGTTGGGGTCTACGATGCCGCATGTCTACGTTTTCACTGCTCTACGAAGCCTCGCTACGGCGAGAAGGGTGGTAGCGTATGGAAGTAGGGTGGCAGCGCCAGCGTACAGAAATAGGGTGGCAGGTACCGTCTTGCCGGATAATTGAGCTTTTAATTGCAGATCTCGTATAAGGTATGTAATGGTACCACTATCAGGTAGCCGGATCGTAAATGATCCTACCTGTATATTTTAGCAGCATTGATGTTCTTTATTTACATTACCTCCACACAGCAGGCCCTGAGGAAAATAATTCCCTTCAGGACATCTGCATACAACGCTAAGATCCGGACAAACCACACCCCACAAACTTGGGCGTAGTACCCATTCAAAAAGAAGAATAAGGAGAGATTTGTAAATACGAATGTTAGAGGGAGCGCGATATATTAAAACCATAATATTTAAGCGAAAATTGTGAAAAATGTTTTATAAAACACGACTCGTTTAAAATAGAGCTGTTGTTATGGTACGCCCAAACGACAAAGAATTCAAACTCCTAATTCGCCGCAAACTACACAACACCCTGCTCCCCCCCTGTTCCCTGCTTCCTACTTCCTATCCCATCCGCCCACCCGCACGCGATCCCTTCCAGCAGTTGAGAATTGCGAGCCGCCTCGGGCACACGTTAAGCCCGCGCGTGGATTCCCACTGTTCGCGCCCGGCGTGCTATCGCTCGAATTGTACTCAAATATAACCTGCAATGTTAATTCAATAACCTACGGGTTTAGCGCTGATATTTCACCATGCCTGTGTAAACTTCGGTTCTGTCCTAAACTCGGGAGGTCCCCCTGGAAGCCGGAAGACGAAGACCCCCAACATCATGTAAGCTGTACAATTGTTTCCTCATTTGATTGTGTCCTTTAACGATAGACTGTAAACTCCCGCGCAAAGCCATCACTCAGAGAGTTTCGTTTAGGGATCTTGAGGTTATAAACACGATAGCTAGGATTGTGTAGTATGTATTTCTTGTGTTGAATTGTACTGTAATGACCTATGTACTGTGTTTTAAATATGCAATACATGAATCTAGTTAACTCAATCCTGTTATTATTCTGCTACGGCAGGAGGGTTTCCTAGAGAGGGAGTATCCTGCCAGACGACTGAGATGCGAAGGAATTTCTGAAGCCTCGAGCGACCCACCACCTGAATAGAGGGTAAATCATGCCTCCCCTGAGAGCTAGCTTGGGACATGTTTGGGGGCCCGCTCCTAACACTGGCGTCCATAGTGGGGCCCAGAATTTTTTTTCATTTTTGCCATTGTCTCAGTCGCCTTACGGAGTGCTCCCTGTCGAAATCTTCCCCGCATAGGAACTGTTTGTAAACATTGATTGTACTGTGTCTTGGTGTTTTATACCCAGTGAATAATGAATTCTGTGGGAAACCACAGAAATCCATGTGCAAGTTAAGTCCATAACGCAGATTTGATTGCAATTAAAAAAAAATTGCGTCAAAGTTGAAAACATGGCCATTTTGTATTAACCAGAAAGACGGCAGCATTTAAACCGCGAATCTGACTGCGCACGCGCCGACCCCTTTGTTCACAAAGCAGCGGACGAGCAACAGTAATTCGCGCCAAATCAACGGCCCGATGTTTCACGCGGTAAATACATACCTAATCTCTGAGTTGCGCGCGCACCCATGCGCATCGAAGCACAAAAGTGCGTTTATCGCGCCAAACTCCAACGGCAAAAATCCGTTTGAATCAGGCAGAACAATTCCCTGTCACTATGCAGTGTTTTGAATAATAAAATCGCCCTTCTGTCACTAAGGTCGGAAGCAATAGAGATCGCTATTGTAAATTTGGTTTTGGAATTCCAATTACCTTGTGGATTCTTTAATTAAAAAATCTCACACTCACGTTTTTCTTGCACAATATACCGATCGGCCCACTTGTTGTGTCTGTCAAATTAGTACCACGTATATTTCACCAAATGGACAAAATAATGACTTTCTTTCCACATTCTACGTTATAGGTACCGCATTTTTTTCAGCATAAGTGTAAAGTGAATTGTGTTTTTTTCCTTACATAAAAAAAGTGAAATAATAATAAAACCAATGATTGGTTCCATGAAAAAATAAAATAATTTTAATGTGGTTTCGTAACAAATCCCATATTCAGTTATTTTCATCCGGAAGTTTGTCCTTATTTGCCAGAAGAGTGCCTTTTGTGAATTTTAGTGCCTTTCTCAGTGCAAAGTGGTTTGTGAAAAATAAAAAACCCGTTTTCTAAAGGTCAGTCCTGGCAAAAATTTTTTGGAAATAAATAAATACTTGTGAATTTCACAGTTTTCTCAAAAGTGGTTTGTGAAAAATAAAAAACCCGTTTTCTAAAGGTCAGTCCTGGCAAAATTTTTTTGGAAAAAAAATAAATACTTGTGAATTTCACAAGTTTTCTCAAAGTGGTCAGTGAAACACAAAAAACCTTTACTACTTAGGTCTTTCCACGCAAAAATTTTTTCTTGTGCCTTCCTTTGACAAAGATTCTGGTGTCATATATACCAAATTGTAGTATGGAATACAGTTTTCTATAACTATTTTAGAAATACCAACCAGTGATTACCAAGTGAAAAGTGCCTCACAAAATTAATTTTGCGTTTACTAAAGGAAACCCCTGGCAATTTTTCACCACCTGGGAAACTCACAATGAAAAACAATCAAGCTATGGCATCATCCAATTTGGGCATCATTCCCAACGTGCACAACTTATCCAAAACTCACTTACAAACTGCTTTAAGGGATAGAGGACTCTCGCCATCAAGCAAATCTAAATCTACATTAAAGGCTTATGCACTTTTATTCAACAGAAAGTACATTAAGAGAATAAACCTCGCCCCCTCAAGCGAAAATAATTCACGCTCGGCTACGCAAGTTTTGAATAATCTTGTTTCTAACGAAGAACCTATGCCACAAGTAATGATAAAACAGGACATCGCACCCACCTTGACACAAGATAAAACCTACGATTTATCCTCTTGGAAAATCAAATATAATGGCGTCTCCGATGTACTGGATTTCATTGACCGTATTGAAGAAACGGCTACAATCAAAAATATCCCATTCGAGATTCTACAAAAAAACTTCATAGAACTCATCTCCCCAGAATTGATACCCTGGCACCGCATTCAAAAAACTAAATGCAAAGATTGGAATAAACTCAGATCTGCCCTAATCTCGAGCTTCGGAAAAACGGAAGCCCAGCACCGGATCAAATTATCTTTACTATCTATTAAACAGCTAGTAAATGAACCTGTAGCAACATTCATAGAAAGGGCTGAATCCATTAACATCAAGCTTTCACATCCCGTTTCGGAAGCTGAACTATTACCAGTCATAACTGATGGCCTTTTAAGCAAATACGAGAACATCATTACCTCACAGAAAATTGCATCCCTAGCCCAGCTAAACGAAGTCTGTCTCCTTCTGGAATCGTACCAGGATAGGAAAAACATAAAGAATGTGTCAAATAATGTAGTTGTGCCAAGCCGTTCGTCTGGTTTAAAACCAGAATTCAACAACAAAAAAGTGTGCTCTTTTTGCAAAAAAGTAGGCCATCTGGCCACTACTTGTTTCAAGCAAGCAAGGTTTCTGGAATCTAAGGAACCCCGAACTTTCAAGAGGCATCACTCTAGGGACCGCTCTCCTCCAAGCGACGAACTGCGCAACATTTTCAAGAAATCAAGGCACAACATGGAAAGGTTACAAAACCCAAGCGATGTCAGACCTCAGGTGGATTTCTCCAAGCCCCCACCAAATTTCTACATGAAGAGGCCAAAAAACTAAATAATAACCTCTCAGGCACCCATTCTGAACCAAGGTCTAAAGAATGGACTGATTGGTTAGCACACATTAAGTATTTTAACCAGACCTTAAATGTTTCTTCGGTTTGTTGCAAACAAGCTAAAGATGGGAGACCCTATGCTTTTTTCTCTGTTAACAATGTGCCCTTTTCCGGATTACTTGATAGTGGTGCATCTGTCAGCTGTCTTGGCAACAATGCTCACCTGCCTTTTGTTAACAGTGATTTTAGAATTTCGCCCCAATCAACACACCTGACGACTGCGGATAATGTTTCCCAACCGGTCATCGGTGCCCTTGCCCTGCCAATTAATTGTAACAATAAAATAGTTACAATCAATTTTCTAATAGTGCCCTCTATATCCCAGAATTTCATCCTTGGCGTTGACTTCTGGAAGGCATTCAATGTTGCTCCCCAAGTATTTAATACTCTTGGCGAAACCTCCACTGCTGCTCAAATTAGTGAGATCCGCACAATAATACCTCACGAAAATTTAAGCACGAACCAGGCTCTCCAACTAAAAGAAATGGTCAATAAATTCGAGTCAATATCTTTCGAAAAATGTGGATTAGGTTTGACAAATTTGGTTGAACACCATATCAAAACCAATGGCCCACCCATCAAGCAACGTTATTACAACTTAGCCCCCCCAAAACTTAAACTTTTAGAAAACGAACTTGATGAAATGTTAAAAATGGGTGTGGTGGTTCCCAGCAGAAGTGCATGGACCAACCCAACTCTTTTGGTTTCTAAAAAAGACGGCTCTGCACGTTTCTGTCTCGACAGTAGACGTTTAAACTCTTGCACGGAAGCTGATGCGTATCCCTTACCTCACGTTCACGCAACCTTAGACAAGCTGCGTAACGCCAAGTTCATCTCTTCTGTCGATCTCAGCAAAGCGTTTTGGCAAATACCCTTGGACGCAGAATCGTGCGAAAAAACTGCTTTCGTTGTACCTGGTAGGGGAATGTTCCATTTTAAAAGATTACCCTTTGGTCTAAAAAACAGCCCCGCCGAGTTACAAAGACTGATGGACAAACTTTTCGGTCCTGAAGTCGATAACAGCCTGTTTTGTTACCTTGACGACCTCATCATCGTCAGCGATACCTTTGAAAAACACCTATTAATGCTGGAAAAAGTTTTTCAACAACTCAAGTTCGCTGGTTTAACCATCAACTTGAAGAAGTCTGAATTCTGTAAGTCCCGTCTACGTTATTTGGGATTCATTATCGACGAAAAAGGTCTAAGAACAGACCCCGCTAAGGTGGAAGCCATGGCAAATTTTCCCCGACCCAAAAACGCGAAGGAAGTCAAAGGTTTCCTTGGACTTGCAGGTTACTACAGGAGATTCATCAAAGACTTTTCCACTATCGCAGCCCCCTTAAATAAAATTACCGGCATCCGTAAAGGTGTCATCAATTTCCGATGGTCTGTCGAAGCTGAAGAAGCGTTTACAACTCTAAAAAATGCTCTTCAAAAAGCTCCCGTTCTGAATTGCCCGGATTTTGCACTCTCTTTTACCCTCCACACGGATGCCTCCAATGTAGGAATCGGTGGAGTCCTTACTCAAGAATTCCCAGATGGCGAACACCCTGTAGCGTATTTTTCCCGTACATTAAACAAACACGAGAAAAACTACGGAATTACCGAGAAAGAGTTATTGGCTGTATTGGATTCTGTTCACCATTTCCGCGGTTACATAGACGGTAGCAAATTTACTGTAGTTACAGACCATAGTAGTTTGAAATGGTTGATCTCTTTAAGTAATCCCTCCGGTAGGCTCGCTCGTTGGTCCTCCCGTTTGTCTCAATACAATTTTGATGTTGTTCACCGTAAAGGCGCGGACAATATTGTTCCCGACGCCCTTTCAAGAATTGAACTGGCTTCATTAAATGTTGACACAATTGCCCCCCCTCCATCTACAAAAGATGAATGGTACTTGAAAATCTTCGAAGGTTGTAAAAATAACCAACAAAAGTTTCCTAATTTTATCATAAAAGAAGGAATGCGGGCTCTCGGAGCAGCCTGGCGTGTTTTGGTCGGTCTCCTTATTTATCACTAATTAAAAGGGATATTTCATAAAATGAGCCCTTAAAAGTATCAAAAAATGTTCCTTACCGTGTGAAAATTACCTAAGTGCATTAAAAATATTTTTTATGTGAATACTGTGGTTGTGCGACGAGTTTTTAATTTTGTGTACTGAACAATATGGTTAATTATAAGATACAGTCTAAATGCTGTGTCTAAACTCTGAGCTAAAATCTCAGACGGGCATCAAACACTCGCCAGATGTGACCATCCCTTCGGCTGTTGGACAACCCAGGGGTGCCCCTCGCCTACCCCGCACCCACACTGCACCCCCGCTGCCGCCGTCAAGCAGTAGGTTAAATTATGACCTGTCCGTTGCATCGGCCACTGGAGCGGCCTTTCGCAGAAAGAAAGAGAAATAAGATGAGTGATCAGGTGGCCTCTGCACTCTGAGCTACACACCCCACCCCCACCGCCTTTCCTGTCCCATCGCCCTACGCACCGAGAAGGATGACATTGGTCGGAGCCCGCATACTGCGTTCCCTAAGAGGGAGCGATTTACACTGATAAGACTGATAAGACATTATGTGACACAAACATTTTACAAGGATATAAAAACTTTACAAAAATATGAACATTTTACGATGATACAAAAATATTAACGGTGATAAGACATTATATATTTTTTCTTTTAGTGTTAGTTTAATTAAGTTGTTAGTGCAGTGCAGTAAATTGATTGTATTAATTTTAACTATTGTTACGAGTTGTATATTTATAGAGGTAGGTTTGAATACGTGTAACGGT
Organism: Limnephilus rhombicus; assembly: GCA_929108145.2. Classification (NCBI taxonomy): domain Eukaryota; kingdom Metazoa; phylum Arthropoda; class Insecta; order Trichoptera; family Limnephilidae; genus Limnephilus; species Limnephilus rhombicus. The sequence goes on from OV815297.1 coordinate 35,377,689, forward strand.
GTTTGTATGAGGTTAAGGTAGTTTTATATGTAGTCCGTGCAGGAAGGGAATGGCCGACAGAGGTGTCGATGAGGCTCGCTACCCATCACATCGCCAATCCCTTGGTAGCGCAAAGAGGAGGACGGAACGGGAACAATGTCGAATTGGTACGTGGAATATCAGAGGAGGGATGGAAAGAAAGATGAATGAATTATGTGAAACAATGGATAGTAAATGTTTGGACGTACTTTGTGTGACAGAGAGTATGAAAAAAGAGAGCGGTACAATGCAACACAACGATAGACTTGTCATCTGGTCTGGAAGACCAGATACAGAGAGGGCTTGTCAGGGTGTTGCAGCGTTACTGTCTCCCAGAATGGTTGAATGTATGTCGCAATATGAATGTGTAAGTCCGAGAATAATGTGGATCCGATTCAAAATTGGTTTGACAAGGGTGTTTCTGGTTATTTGCTATGCTCCTGTTAATTCTGAAAGCGACGAAGTGAAAGATGATTTTTGGACTGGTGTGAACGACGTAATGAGATTAAAAAATTCGAATGAAAGGATTATAATGGCGGGGGATTTGAATGGGTGGGTGGGAATTAGACGTGACGGATTTGATTCAGCCTTAGGTAAGTTCGGGGATGAAAGAACGAATGACAATGGGAACAGAATACTTGAAGTATGTTTAGAGTGGAACCTGTTTGTATCGAATACTTTTTTCGATCATAAATGTGTCCACCAATATACGTGGGAAAGAGGAAATGAAAGATCGATAATTGACTTTGTGGTAATTGACTCTAGGTTGAGAGCCGTTACCGAGGACACCAGAGTTTTCAGAGGGGCGGAGGTTGAAACTGACCACTTTCTGGTGGTGTCGAGAGTAAACCTCTTTCGCGGCTGGCGCTCTAAAGTGAAAACGATATCAACTCCAACAAGAGTCAAAGTAGAAAAACTGCAAAATGCTAATGTCAGAAGTGAGTATGAGAATTTGGCAGAGATGAGATTGAATGAGAAGGAAATGGACGGTCTAAGCATTGATGAAACATGGAACCACATAAAGGTGAGTCTTTGTGAATCTGCTAGAGATGTATGTGGAATAAGTACGCAAGGTAGGAAGAAAGGTGACGCATGGTGGGATGACGAGATCAAAGCACTGGTCTCAGAGAAGAAGAAAGCATGGTTACGTCTGATAGCGGCTGGCACTGATTCTAGCGAAGAGAGAGATAGAGCGAAAGAAGTTTATAAGGGATGTAAGAAAAGAGTAAGTGTTGGAGTGAAAGAACGAAAGAAACGCCTGGAAGAGGAAGAGGGAATAAAAATGACAAGACACTTCCAAGAAAACATTAAACTGTTTTGGAAGGAGGTCAAAAGGTCCCGGAGTGGTTCAGAGAACGGAAGCCGGAAAGTCATAAAATCGAAAGATGGAAAAATGTTGACGAATGAGGAAGAAATAAAACAGAGATGGATGAAATATTTTGAGGAGGTTTTTGAAAGCGATCCGGGTGATAGTGAGGCCAGCAGTGAATCGGGTATGAACGATGACGGAGTGAATTCAATCAAAATCAGCGTGGATGAAATAAAAAAATCGATAAAATGCATGAAGAATGGTAAGGCTGTTGGTTTCGACAATATTGCTGCCGAATACTTTAAAGGAGATAGCCATATTATTCTCACATGGTTGTGCAAACTTTTTAATCAGTGTTTAGAGGAGGGTTACACGCCATTAGATTGGAGAAGGGCTGTAATCATGCCGTTATACAAAGGTAAAGGGTCACGTATGGAATGTGGAAATCATAGGGCTATTAGCCTGCTAAGTTCAGTCGGCAAGCTGTACGGAAGAATATTGATTGAAAGGGTAAGAATGGAAACAAAGGATAAAATATGGGATGTGCAAGGTGCCTTTATGAGTGGAAAGGGATGCATGGACCAGATTTTCTCCTTGCGTATGCTTACTGAGAAATTTCTGGCGAAAAACCAGAAACTTTTCTGCGCCTTTGTAGATCTACAAAAAGCATACGACCGAGTCGACAGGAAAAAGCTATGGAAGGTTTTGTCCAAGTATGGAGTGAATACAAATCTCATACAGGCAATTGCGTCTCTGTACGAGGGAAGCGTTGCGTGTGTTAGGGTAAACGGTGGTTTTACGGGGTGGTTTGACATCACAAAAGGTGTCAAGCAAGGCTGCGTAATGTCACCATGGTTATTCAATCTATACATGGATAATTGTATGCAAGAATTGAAAGAGGTGGGATTGGGCGCGAAATTGAGTAATCTGAAAGTATGTTGCCTGTTGTATGCTGATGATGCGGTGCTGATTTCTAACACTATGGAAGATCTACAGTCTCTCGTATCTAGGATGAACGAAGTATGTGTGAAAAATGAGCTAATGATGAATGTAAGTAAGTCTAAAGTCATGGTGTTTGAAAGGGAGAGTACGAAAACAGTATGCAACATAGTTGTGAATGATGAATATTTGGAGCAGGTGGATGAGTTTGTGTATCTGGGTAGTATGTTTACGAGAGATGGGAAGGCTGAAAGAGATATTGAAAGAAGGGTGAATGCCGGTAACTCCATTAATGGTGGACTGAATGCCGTTGGCGCTAATAAAAAACTGTCAAAAAAAGCGAAGCTAGCAGTCCACAATGGAGTCCTGGTACCTACCCTGATGTATGGCAGTGAGGCATGGAACTGGCAGAGGAAGGATGAAAGTAAACTGAATGCAGTTGAAATGAGATCCCTGAGACGTATGTGTGGTAAAACAATGTATGATCGTGTGAGAAATGTGGATATCCGCAAAGAATGTAAGGCTGATGTAAGCATAATGAGTAAGATTAAGAAAGGGACCCTCAGATGGTTTGGGCATGTAGAGCGAATGAACGAAGGAAGTAGTGTAAGAAGAATATACGACGCGAATGTGAATGGTAGAAGAAGTCGGGGACGCCCGAGGAAGACATGGCACGATCAAGTGAATCAGATACTTGAGTCGGGTCATGTCAAAAGTCAGAATAATAGAAGAGAATGTATGAGACGATGTATGAATGTGAGTGAGGCAAAGAGTGTGTGCCAAGACCGAGTTGTTTGGCGGTCCGTCCTCTCTGCCTACCCCTGCGGGGAAACGGCGTGATGGTTAGTTAGTTAGTTAAGAAGGACAACTATACCGTAATTGCAAGGTACCACTATCCATCCTCGAAGATTACTCGTGGAAACTTGTCGTTCCCCTCGAAGGTAGAGAACAAATAATTATTGACAATCATAGTGCTCCCGACTCCATACACCCAGGAAATTTCAAGACGTATAAAAAGATCTCCTTGAAGTATTACTGGCCTGGTCTCTTCAAGCAAATTCGCAATTACATCTCTGAATGTGAAACTTGTAAAGCTTATAAACATAGCACGGCAGCACCTGCCGGCCTAATGGGTAATCCCAAACGTGCCGACAGACCCCTACAATCATTGTCAATGGACCTCGTCGGACCCTTTCCCCGAAGTTATGCCGGACACATGCACATACTTAGTGTAGTGGATGTTTTCACTAAATTCTGTTGGATCTTTCCTTTAAAAAGAGCCAACGCGTCCGCCATCATCAAACTTCTGGAAAAACACATTTTTATACCTTACGGAACACCCAGAACCGTAATTGTTGATAACGGAAAACAATTTATTGCCCAAGAATTCAAAGATTTTCTTGCCAAATACGGAATCAAGGATATTTACTATAATACCTTGTATACTCCACAAAATAACACCGTCGAACGTTATAACCAAACAATCAACACAGCTCTGGCTATTCTAGTTGATAAAGATCAACGTACTTGGTGTAAAAACCTAGATAAAATTCAGGCTGCAATGAACAACACTGTTAATCTGGCCACTGGTTACACACCTTTCTTCTTAAAACACGGTATGGAACAAGTCGTTCATGGTTCTCTACATAGGAACACTAACTTTCCTACGTCAATTGCCACCACAAGCAACCCTACCGCGGACTATGCCCATCGTCTGGAAGAACTGTCGGCCATCTACAGTGAAGTCACTGATGCTTTGCTCCTGGCTCATCAAAAGAGTGCGGACAGATACAACCTACGTAGGAAACATGTCACCTTCAATACAGGAGACATAGTTTGGAGAAAGAACAACACACTTTCCCAAGGAGCCATGTATTTCTCTGCCAAGCTGGCACCACGTTTCGTGAAGGCCAAAGTTCTAAGAAAGATATCAGATCTAGTGTACTCCTTGTCTGACTGCTCTGGAAAACACATTGGTAATTACCATATTAAGGATATCGCAAAATCTGGAAGTGAGGAGTCAAGTAAAACTGCCCCCACTATCTCAGCAAACTTAAAATGATCCAGTGTGTATCACCACAACCTTTTTGTAAGCACACCAAGTCTTACAATGACCGGCGTGTAAAGTGTCAATTACATGCCCACCCTTTCGTTGATAAAACGAATATTGTTAAAAAATCATTTTTGTAAATTTATGTACAATCCACGGTGTAGTTTGCCCCGTTCATGTTCGTGAATTGGCAACCACCGTAATTTTTGTCTCACACGTTTTTTATTTTTTTTCTTTTTTTCTCACCTGTTCCAAAATTGATCACTTTAGAGCAGAGACACCCCTCGAGTGACAGTGTTCGGGAAGTCATGAACCCAATCATTACCTCTCAACCCCTCACACTACGCAACGTTCATGCCATGGCACGCTTTGCCATGTAATGCAATATTGTAACTTTCACCATTTTTGTTTGTTGTTTTTTTTTTCATCATATCGGAAGGAATCTCTTCATTTTTTTCTTTTTATGTTCTGTAAATACTGGAGCGTCGTTCTAAAATCGATTTGGTAAACTCCAAAGCGTTAAATCACGACCCAGGACTAGTAAACCATCTCAACATGCTCCATATTTTACCCATCATGGTAAAGATAAGTGGTTACTCACATAATCACATTCCTTGTGTATAGTAGTTTTCAATTTTTTCTCAAATGTCAAAAATTGATGGCGTCCTACCCGAGCTCTTTGCTAACAAATTGGATTTTGACACATCCATTTTGAAATCATATGTATATAAATAAAGGAAAAGCCTTTAAATTGGTCTTTCCATCCTTGTACAAATCCTCATGGACTCGTTTCAACTAAAGTACGTAAAACCAAATACTCGGTCTTTTGTTGTTATAAGAAGTCCTCGATTTGTCCCTCTTCACAACATGTTTGTCTTGTATTACATGCTTCAACCCTTACGGAAAAGGTTAATAAAACCTAACGGCAGCCCTGATTTCCGTACATAAATAACCGCAGTTTAACGTAAATCATCAATGTTTTGTTTGATCATCGTTTTACAAACATAGGCATTCAACTCCTGTTTCGCCATTTAACCAAGTATTTGCAACCTAAATTGCACATAACCTGGTATGTTGTAACCGCACAAAGGGTATGTAAAACCACAATTGGTCCCTTTTATTTGTCCCCACTGAAGTTTGCTGCAATAGACAGTATGTAAAACCATGTAGGTCTGTCTTTGTTTGTCACATGGTGTAAACAGAAATGTACTCTGTCATCACCCCGCCTTTATAACATACGAAGTGACATTATTGTTTACCTCCTTGTTATCCTATCGTACGCTCCTGGGCTACGGAGTTAGTTAATCTAACAAATCTTTATAAACTGTGTTAAAACAAGCATAGTTAACGTTTATTGTGTTGTATTTAAACGTAACCCTGTTACATTATAGGAGAGATCCTTAGAACATCCACCATTATAGGAGGGATCCTTAAAATACCTGCCGCGATACGAGAAGTTCGTCATAATCACTTTTTCTCATAGCTAAATGTTATTGAGCTGGTCGTGTGACATATTTGTCATGAGAACCATTTTGTACATTCTATTTTGGTCGTGTGCCATTCATTTGTCATGAGAACCATTTTTTACGTTCTATTTTGGTCGTGTGCCATTCATTTTCCATGAGTACCACCCTTTTCGTATAACCTGTTCCGGTCGTGTGTCATTTATTTGTCATGAGTACCGCTTTTATGTATAACTGTGTATAAACTCTGTACACGAGACGTGGAGACGTAATAACAATACTTACCGTGATTCGTGTGAACGACATAATATCGGCTTTGCTATCTTCTTTAGGATGCATTGTATAAACTCTTTGACTTCTGTCTATAATTGAGTTATATCTTGTATGTACTTACATATTTTGTACACTATACGTGGAGACGTTAAAACACTTACCATGAGTCGTGCGAACGAAATAATATCAAACCCTTTGTGTGCGATCTACGAAATGTAGTCCACAACCCTTTGTTGTCATTCAACGCCAATGCCCGTGGACTTCCTGTTTTTTTACTTCTTTGCAAAAAGGAAAGAAGCCCAGGAATATCTACTATCCCAAAAGGACTAGTTTTCAGCTTCACTGTCAATTATGGGGCATAGTGCTGTGGGAGTTAATCGATTGAGCACAAAAAACCACCTAACTCGTTGTCTGGAGAACGAACAAGAAAACCCCCAGGTTTGTGAAATTGGAGCAAGGGTCTGTCTTTTCTCACAATCATGTAGAAGTTTTTAAAATGACCCCTAATCTTTTGCCCAATACACGCGAAAGATTAGCCTCTTTGATATAATGTGTATTCAAATGTCTCCTCATCCTTTTTGATAAATGTAAAGAGTCAGGAAATCTGCTGGTTGATTATGTTTCATTTTCACATAGAGTTTGAATCGGAAATTAGTCCAGTCTCTAGCAAGTTTCGCAACTCGTCTCCCTTCTCCCCTCCTCCTCCCATTCCCCATGTTTCAGACTTATGTTATGAAGTGAAAAATCTGTCGTTGACCATATCTCGCCCTCACTTGGAGTTCGAATAGGTAACTGTCCGGTTATCTACAGGTTTTCCCCCTCAATCTCTGCATATGTCTCACCAGTTTTTTCTCTCTTTTCTCAATTCCACGAAACACATTCATGAATGTTGGATATGTACGATATGCACTTGGCGTACCGTCTGTCTCCTTTTGACAACCTTTATTCATGAATTGGTTTCCCTTTGCCGTGACTAGTTCACGATTCTTTGTCTCGTTCTTTGAAATTCTACGAAAATGTTACCATCTCATGTTAGCATAGGCCATAGAGGGCCGGTTGTTTTTTAACCAAGACATATTGTCACTAGGCAAACGCCAAGTCATCCTGGCAAAGGAAAATGTTCATGTAATCACAATTTAGTTAGGAATCTCTCTTCGTCACTCTCTGGGTCGGTGGTTAAAATTTCGTTATTTCATTATCTGGACACATTTTGTTTCTCTCCAAACCTTTTCTTCATTGGTCCCTAGGCAGGTAAACTTCAAGAATTTTGCTCTAATAATAATTCCTCCCGGATTTAAAAAGAAGCCCAGGCGGATGTCATCACCAACAGCCAAGCTGAGCTTCACTTCCTGACAGCACGCGCTGTGGTTACAAGGTCTCTCCTGCTGCCATTTTCTACGCAATTGTTCCTGAAAGCACAGACCATACCGCCCATACGTATGTTGTCTTGTCGTGCCACAGCAAGCTGAGTTGTCCCACTATACTTTATGACACTCTAAACTACCTTTTGGGCACGCTAGCTCTTAGGTTTGTTCTTACTCTTGCTATCAATGCCAACCTTGTCGTCTCTTGCTCTGTCATGCAGTGACACATATATCGTCATGTGTAAACCATCATTACCTTGACCCACCAGTATTCGCTGAATGCGCACCAATACAAGTTATCTTGAGCTACATTATGCTTCAATAACCATTATATACGATCCGTGTTTACCATAATAACACTTAGGATTCGCACTGGCATGTCTGCAGATACTGGATTCTTCTCTTCAATGACCTCTGTAACCATAGTCGCGGCACAGCAACCACAGTCTCCACTTCGTGAACTTCGACGTCTTCGACAAAACCAAGTGTTTTCTAAGGCCCAAGTGTACTCCTGAGCGTTGTCTCAAATGGGTCTGATTACAGTGATAATGTAATCCTTAGAATCCGTGAAGTCACGTCCTTTTCTTCGAAATTCTCCGAAACCAAACAAATCCACGCTTCACAAACTTAGCTCCAAGACCAATGAAACCTTAGAATCACACACTTTTTCTCTTCTCTTGTACAAATGTATTGTCATTCTTTCAATTGCTTAACCATGTGTATTGTCATTCTTTCAATTGCTTAACCATGTGTATTGTCATTCTTTCAATTGCATAACCATGTGTATTGTTATTTTCAATTGCATAACCTTGTATGTTGTTTTACACCATGTACTTTTCCCAAATTTGTCTTGTCCAAACATTGTATGTACCCCCACCCATTCCCTACAAACATTGTGACCCAAACTATAGCATAAAACTGTATGTTCTAGCTAGGAAATCTCTCAAGCAACGAATCTCTCAAAACCCCGATGGAAGCATAAGAGGATTTTTTTTCCCTACAGCTCCATTGCCACGTCGCTTTTTTTCCAAGCGCGGGGGGAAGTGTTATGGTACGCCCAAACGACAAAGAATTCAAACTCCTAATTCGCCGCAAACGACAAAGAATTCAAACTCCTAATTCGCCGCAAACTACACAACACCCTGCTCCCCCCCTGTTCCCTGCTTCCTACTTCCTATCCCATCCGCCCACCCGCACGCGATCCCTTCCAGCAGTTGAGAATTGCGAGCCGCCTCGGGCACACGTTAAGCCCGCGCGTGGATTCCCACTGTTCGCGCCCGGCGTGCTATCGCTCGAATTGTACTCAAATATAACCTGCAATGTTAATTCAATAACCTACGGGTTTAGCGCTGATATTTCACCATGCCTGTGTAAACTTCGGTTCTGTCCTAAACTCGGGAGGTCCCCCTGGAAGCCGGAAGACGAAGACCCCCAACATCATGTAAGCTGTACAATTGTTTCCTCATTTGATTGTGTCCTTTAACGATAGACTGTAAACTCCCGCGCAAAGCCATCACTCAGAGAGTTTCGTTTAGGGATCTTGAGGTTATAAACACGATAGCTAGGATTGTGTAGTATGTATTTCTTGTGTTGAATTGTACTGTAATGACCTATGTACTGTGTTTTAAATATGCAATACATGAATCTAGTTAACTCAATCCTGTTATTATTCTGCTACGGCAGGAGGGTTTCCTAGAGAGGGAGTATCCTGCCAGACGACTGAGATGCGAAGGAATTTCTGAAGCCTCGAGCGACCCACCACCTGAATAGAGGGTAAATCATGCCTCCCCTGAGAGCTAGCTTGGGACATGTTTGGGGGCCCGCTCCTAACACTGTCTAAAATAGCTTAGAAACATTGTGAATTTTTTCATAGATATAACTTATAAAAAAATGTGTTTATAATCATTTTTCGGAGCATACTTTGTGATTTTTTTCGATCGAGGGATTTCATATAATTGCCGTTTTGGCGTTGGGTATGTATAGATATTATGTCAAAAGTCAGAATAATAGAAGAGAATGTATGAGACGATGTATGAATGTGAGTGAGGCAAAGAGTGTGTGCCAAGACCGAGTTGTTTGGCGGTCCGTCTTCTCTGCCTACCCCTGCGGGGAAACGGCGTGATGGTTAGTTAGTTAGTTATAACATATATTTTTAAGACCTTTAAAACTCAAAAGTGTTTAAGGAAAATATGTAATAAATCGACAGAAATGCGGGAAGCCAGGTCTTAAGTAACCAAACGTAGCGAACCACTTGGGGTGACCTATGGCGGAGGTGTTGGTTGTCCAATGAATGGTTCCCGGCGCGGCTGTACACATATCCGCCTCCCAACAAGTAAATCTGCTGATCCACAATTTTTCAAAAACTGAATCGGCATAACTGTTAAAAACACTAAATGGCGCTGAAAGGCCATTTGACGACTTTGTCACTGGTCAACTGGTCTTTAGAAACCTTACGTTTTTTTTTTCATAAATTTGGCTTTAGTAGATTAACGGATATACGTTTTTCATATCATTCGATTCTCTTATATTATTTTGACATGTTCGGTTATTTGTTTAAATTCGTCGGACATTAGGTTGATTTAAAAGGTTATTAATCTAAATTAATGGGTTGTTTAGTTGATTTATTAACCTTTTTAACATTCCTCTTTGTATTTTTTTTAAATTTATTGCAAAATTTTACATATTTTTGTATAAAATTATCTTGGAATGTTTTAAAGCAAAATGAGTCCTGAATAGAAATTGAAAGCATTATTGCGTCTTAAAATTATGTTAATTGAAAACAATAAATATGTATTTTTAAACGACTTCAAAAAAGGAGAAGGTTCTCAATTCGACTGTATTTTTTTTATTTTTTATGTTTGTTACCTCAGAACTTTTGACTGGGTTAACCGATATTGATGATTCTTTTTTTATTTGAAAGCTGGTGCTTCCCGTGTGGTCCCATTTTAATTTGGTCCAGTTCCGACAATGGCATCTATGAGAAAACCATATAAGTCTTAAATTTGCATTAAGTATGTGCGCGACAAATGGGCGAATAACTCAATATCACGCCAACCGATTTCGATGATTCTTTTTTATTGGAAAGGATGTACTTCAAGGGTAATTAGATGAGAGTTTGGTTAGATTTTGATTATCGGATCCATGACAAATTAATGAAACTCGGCCGAATCTCTTAATTTGAGCCTAACGTCGGTATAGTCAAATTATGTCTGTCTCATATGAGCAGCACGTTTAGTAGGTTTACCCATATTCAGACAAATTATTAAGTGTACTTCAGATTCACTAAAAATCAAAAAATAAACAAAAATTTTAACAAAACAAATAAACGATTTCAAAAAATGCACTAAAAAGTAAAAAAATAATTTCGTATTCTTCTACAACTTCATAATCAACCTACTTTTTCTAATGATCAATATGTAGGTACGATTGTTATTTTTGGAGTCGGTGTCAGCAAGTCGCTTGTGCGACACAAGCACATCTCACCTATAACTATGTATGTAGTTACAAACCTACCTTGACTGACACCGATTCCAAAAGTAACAATTGTACCTACATATTGATGATTAGAAAAAGTAAATTGATAATGAAGTTGTAGAAGAATACGAAATTATTTTTTTACTTTTTAGTGCATTTTTTGAAGTCGTTTTTTTGTTTTGTTAAAATTTTTATTCTTTGATCTTTTCTCTTAATTCATAAGCACATTTTTTTATGAAAATTTAATTGAATTTCTGCTATTACGCAAAATTAGGACGGGTTGTCAAAATGCGACAAATCATCAAATATCATAGATAATAGAACTATCAAGTTCTTCGATAGTTCTATTTGCTACGTTTGGTGACTCAGCAGGGGTGCCCGGGGTTTTGGAGTGAAGTTTGTTCGGGTCTTGGTGGCAAATGCGTCTATCCACCAGCTGCATGGCAGGCCGCATCGGGAGAGAATGGTTGAGGGAGTCCCTTTGACTTCTCCAGCCGTACTCTCTCGGAACATCGTCTTGCACCCCATCATTCCGAGACACACTGACCCCTAATACTTATTTCCTTCCTAGAACTCCCTCTCCTTCCTTTCTTTAAGATACCCATCACTTGGCATCCCCAAAGATGACATGGGCCCTGAGGGGAATAATTATTATATCTACAATCGGACGTTATTAATACCTTAGCGACTGCCCGGTTGAAATTAAAAAATCTGACCCGGAGTACAACTCTGACGCCGTGCCATATGAAACTAAACTAAAGCAAATAGCTAATAATGCCAATAGACGGCGCCACTTACGTTAATAGCTACCGCATGAAGAACGTCAGCTGGCAGGCGTACATAAGTAATCTTTATTACATAAGTACCTACTCATAAGATTTGCATTTTCATTAATCTCTCCAGTCTGGATATGGATGGTAGTTTGCAGGGGCGGCCCTAGCTAAATTATTAGTGGTGCGAAATCTCCTGGTGGCGCCTCTCCCCGCCTAACAAAAAATAGAGCTCTTTCTATGCAGTTATGCAACTTTAATTGAAGTACCTAGCAGAACGGACGAGAAATAATAACAGAAAAGAATATATGTTTATTACGAGTAGTTAATGAAATCAAGAAAAACACTAGAACACAAATGTTCTTGCTTTTGCGCTTGCGATTTTTTTATTAAATCAGAATAATTTAACCCTTGGGCAATATCATTTTCAATTGATAAAATTGCAAGATCTGGGGTCCTAGCATGGTCGATCGATATAACCCTATATCAATACGATATCGGTATAATCCATCATTTATGGTCAGTTATCAATATGTGCTAGCACGCTCAACAATTGATAAGGGATATTCCGACCGACGATTGACAAAAGCCCACCAAATCGTATGCATTCTTGTATGGATAAAACCCCAATATTAATACGAAATGTAATAAATCCGTTGTCTATGGTCAGTTAGCGATATTTGCGAGCACAGTGAACATACAATTCTGACAGTCGGTTGACAAAAGACGCCGTTTTTACCGTGGCTTCCGGAGTGACAGATAAGCTGTCAATGTACAGATTTTTAAAAATAATGTCGTTTGTTACGCAAAATAACTGGCTAATTAATGAGTAAAGGTGAACTAAAAAAACTCTTAGAATTTAAAGAAATCGTATACGAGACCCATAGACTAAGTTTATTCATTTAAAAGGCGATCAATTAATTGCTTTCAATTTCGAGAAACGAAATTTGTTAAAATGTCGTTTAGTCTCAAACAGTATCAACATGCGAAACGTCAATATTTATTTGAGTTCGTATTTCAATTCGAAATTGTCATTTTATTGGTATTTTTCATTTGTACGTAGGAGCACATTTCAAATTAAGAAACGAAAATTCATTCAAAAGATCCCCAGTGTTGCCATCGTATGTCGATTCCTTATTTATTTCCCTTCGACGTCGGTCTGCCTATCGATGGTGCAAGCGTGCTAGGGCAATCGGTTCGTTATCGATACGAGATTGTAAATCACTCTGTCCTTTATTTAACTGGCGATATATCTACACAACTTTATTAAAAATGACATTCTTTCTGCATAATTACTGGTTTATTAATGAACGGAGGCAGATTATCGAAGATTGCAGGATTGAATTAAATCGGAATTCAAACGTTTTCGTTTGACAGTTTCGTACAAACGAATATATCTCGTATTACGGCAAATGATCTCATTGTCCAATGAACTCCTTTTTTTACTGTCAAAAAATACATGCGGACTTCCAACGTATATTAAAGTGTGTGTATTTAATATTATTATGAAATCTCAGCAAAAATCTCGATGTAAATGGATCTTTAAATGTTCAAAAGAGAAGATTATTAGTTAGTTGTCATATTATTCCATTAATGGATTACGATATTTTTGACAGGTATTATAGACCGGGAGCCTGGCTATACAAACCCACGTCGTCGAGTACACTGGTGAAACTACTTTGTAGTGATAATGGACATTTAGTAAGCCTTAAACAAGCTAGTCTGCCGGTGCACCTCTTGGCAGGTTCCACGCAGTCATGGAAATAGTGAGCGATTTGTGAGGAAATAGGATGGGGATGGGGATGGGGATGGGGATGGGGATGGGGATGGGGATGGGGATGGGGATGGGGATGGGGATGGGGATGGGGATGGGGATGGGGATGGGGATGGGGATGGGGATGGGGATGGGGATGGGGATGGGGATGGGGATGGGGATGGGGATGGGGATGGGGATGGGGATGGGGATGGGGATGGGGATGGGGATGGGGATGGGGATGGGGATGGGGATGGGGATGGGGATGGGGATGGGGATGGGGATGGGGATGGGGATGGGGATGGGGATGGGGATGGGGATGGGGATGGGGATGGGGATGGGGATGGGGATGGGGATGGGGATGGGGATGGGGATGGGGATGGGGATGGGGATGGGGATGGGGATGGGGATGGGGATGGGGATGGGGATGGGGATGGGGATGGGGATGGGGATGGGGATGGGGATGGGGATGGGGATGGGGATGGGGATGGGGATGGGGATGGGGATGGGGATGGGGATGGGGATGGGGATGGGGATGGGGATGGGGATGGGGATGGGGATGGGGATGGGGATGGGGATGGGGATGGGGATGGGGATGGGGATGGGGATGGGGATGGGGATGGGGATGGGGATGGGGATGGGGATGGGGATGGGGATGGGGATGGGGATGGGGATGGGGATGGGGATGGGGATGGGGATGGGGATGGGGATGGGGATGGGGATGGGGATGGGGATGGGGATGGGGATGGGGATGGGGATGGGGATGGGGATGGGGATGGGGATGGGGATGGGGATGGGGATGGGGATGGGGATGGGGATGGGGATGGGGATGGGGATGGGGATGGGGATGGGGATGGGGATGGGGATGGGGATGGGGATGGGGATGGGGATGGGGATGGGGATGGGGATGGGGATGGGGATGGGGATGGGGATGGGGATGGGGATGGGGATGGGGATGGGGATGGGGATGGGGATGGGGATGGGGATGGGGATGGGGATGGGGATGGGGATGGGGATGGGGATGGGGATGGGGATGGGGATGGGGATGGGGATGGGGATGGGGATGGGGATGGGGATGGGGATGGGGATGGGGATGGGGATGGGGATGGGGATGGGGATGGGGATGGGGATGGGGATGGGGATGGGGATGGGGATGGGGATGGGGATGGGGATGGGGATGGGGATGGGGATGGGGATGGGGATGGGGATGGGGATGGGGATGGGGATGGGGATGGGGATGGGGATGGGGATGGGGATGGGGATGGGGATGGGGATGGGGATGGGGATGGGGATGGGGATGGGGATGGGGATGGGGATGGGGATGGGGATGGGGATGGGGATGGGGATGGGGATGGGGATGGGGATGGGGATGGGGATGGGGATGGGGATGGGGATGGGGATGGGGATGGGGATGGGGATGGGGATGGGGATGGGGATGGGGATGGGGATGGGGATGGGGATGGGGATGGGGATGGGGATGGGGATGGGGATGGGGATGGGGATGGGGATGGGGATGGGGATGGGGATGGGGATGGGTACCCGGCATGCGTTGCAAGGCTCCTGTAACCTCGCGGTCAACTGTAATGGTTCCATGCTATATAACATTATATATAACGGGTACCCGGCATAAGTTAGTGAAGTTTTACTTCAGTCGTGTGGTCTAAACTAAGGCACACTCATTTTTTTTTAGAAAAAATTGCGTCATCGGGTACACGAACGGGAATGGTTTCATATGATAAAGGTCCATTGGTAGATGAGAAAATTAGCAGGTCTGCCAAATTGGGATAGAAATTAGTAAATTTTACGTCATCGAGTACACGAATGAAACCAAGGAATAACTGTAGTCTAGATTCTACACCATCCCATTGAAGAATTTCACTAGTTCCATGACTGCGCGGAATCTGCCAAGAGGCGCGGCACACCAGCTTTTTTAAGGCTTACTAAATGTCCATTATCACTACAAAAGTAGTTTCATCCTTGTACTCGTAAGGTTTGTGACGTAAGATTTATGTACCGGCTCCCGGTCTATAACTGCGATACCATAGACATTGTGACAGCTACGTAGAAAGTACCTCAAGTGTTGCCAGCGTATAACAATTTCTTTTTGATTACCTTACATTGCCCATCAATATCGGTTCGGTACAAAATCGTCGATTGTTATGCCATATCGATTCGATATTGTAAAGATAACGATTTCAGTGTGCTAGGACCCCTGAAGTCTTTTTTGACACAGAGCCGAACGTAAGTACGTTTTAATTAGTTTTAATTTACTATAGCTTGGTTCTCCTTTGGCGACAGCTACAGGGATGGTCAGCAAAATCCTAAACGTTGTCCACAGATTTTGGAATATACGCTGCCAATATTTTTTTTTATAAGTTAAAGAAATTGTAGTGGCTCTGCTGAGTCAAGATTTTTTAGTAATGGGTTTAGGCTCAAAAGTTCTTCAACCAATTCGCGACTAGAGACTTCACATTTTTCCCCATCGGTTAAAATGATTTGCAAATCTGCACAGGCTTTTTCTAATGAAGACTTATCAGGAATCATTTTGATGTTATACGAAAAAGACCATGTATCATTGAGTTCAGATAATTTTCCAAACGAGTGACCAATGCATTTTCTCCAATCCCCCGTATATGCGCGCAACATAACACGCAATTTAACAATATCGATATTCTTAATAATACTCTTGTGAAATACCGAAACGAAGTCAAACGTACGACCACAAATGTTAATTAAATTAATGCACAACTATAGAAAAGGTACAGCATGAGCATCTCCTGTCACCATCCCACCTTCCTCTGCCTCTTGCCCTTTCCTATTCCTTCTTCCTTCTAATATACTTATATATATTTTTTTGTTGTTGTTATTTTCATTTTCATTTAATGGTTATTACCAATTACAATTGTATATTATATCATAATAACCAACATTAGCATTAGAAACTGTTTTGGCTTACCTCATGTTTAACCTCTTGTATAACTCATCCTGTATATAAATTGCTGTTTGTTTCTTACAATAAATAAATAAATAAATTTTCAATTGTATATATTATAGGGTAAAATAAGTTAATTTTAAACAGTTCTTCGGGATTTGTTGGTGTCTCATCTGGTTCAGCTTCATATTCAAATAGTCGCTTCTTTCTTCGGAATCGGACTGGCTTAAGCGTAGAATCTATCCCAGCATTCCCAGCCTGGGAAGCTATTTCCTTAGCTGTTATTTGAGTAGACGAATAAGTCCAGCACTGCTTCACAAATTTCGAGCAGTTTTTCAGCAATTGCGATGCGTTTGCTAAGTCCATAGTTTCAGACTGCATAGCTTTATTTACAATGCTTACTTGAAAAAGTACATCGTACCAAGCTACCATTGTAACTATGAATTCAAATTGCTCCATGTTCTGAATCAGTGACAAAGCCTCTGATGCAGCATGGGTAGTTGCATGCGATTCCTTAATTTTGTTTTGATTGTCCCCATTACGCTGAAAATTCTTTCAACGACAGCATTATTGTATTTTTTTTCTTAATTATTTGCAATTCGGCTGATTTAAATAACTTGTCTCTGAAGTAGCCTAATAGGCAACCAGTCACCTTTTAGATATTTTCGTCACCGATTCTCGTTCTGAGTAGCCTAAATGGCGAAAAATCGCCTACGTTGGCAACACTACTTGCTCCCCGCACCGACCACACGATTTAAGCGCACGATCGATAGATAGTCGTTCAGTGGTCGGGTGTTTTCGGCGCCCCCTTATGACGGCGCCCTGTGCGGTCGCACCGCTCGCACCGGCCTAGGGCCGCCCCTGGAAGTTTGTGACTAAGCTACTGTCGTGTCGCCCGCTGCCCGCAAGGCCTAGCAACAAAAACCCACGGAGCTAATTTTGAGCTATTGCGTCACAGAATTGAAATAATATAGCAGAAGTGTTGGTTATCAGAAACAACACTAATTAATCAATTAAAATTTACAACAAAAAAACAGTTATATATATTATGTTATGTATATTTATCTTTTAGTCCTATTTTAAATATTTTTCCAATAAACCGCTCTGTTTTTCCCGGGAATCCCGCAATTAGCCCCACCCTTTTGCTTACCTCCCATTCAAACACCTGAAATTTATATATCTGTCAATATTGCTAGACAAAATATAACATTCTTTTGCAACACATACACAACAAACTATCAATCACACTCACTTACCAATAGGATGCATTATTTAGGCCACAAGTTTGGTGGTATTGTAGATGTATTCGCTGATTCCCTTTACATTCTAAAATGCAATTTAAACCAACACTTTGTGGAATCCTACAAATTATTGTAACATGGGTGTAATATATTTAACGCTTTGATTTGTTATTGTAATGTTTATATTATATTTTGTTCTATGTTATTGTTAAATATTACATTGTTTAAAATATTTCACGGTTTTCCACAAGATTATACAAGTGGTTTTTTTTTCTTTAAAAACTACTTGTATATTCTTAAAAGTTTTTTCACTTTTATAACTTTTGGTATAAATTCTATGTATGTGTAATCCTCGATATCTTAAATATTATTTTCTAATCTATGTAAAAGCCCCTACGGGCGTATAACAACAATAAATAAATATTCTTTAGCATAGATTAGTTATAATATTCTCCTGACGAAGGAAGGGCATTCCGAAACCGGTAGAGTGTATAAAATAAAAGTGGTCTAAAACAAATTTAAGTGTATTTTATTGTAAATTATGGCGAGCAACAAAGTTAATGCTTTTTACAAATATGAAATAAAAATGACCTGCGCACTCCGAGAAGACCTCCAGATTGGTAGTCAGAGCCTTCATTCCTCTTGACCACCGAGTCCGCAATCCATTTATATTTTTAGGTTGCATAAATAAATACCTAACATTTTGCAAATTTTAGCTGAATTTTGTTATTTTAACAAACCACGCGTCTAATAGTGATGACGAACAACACGAGGTGGGATTAATTTAATTAAATTAACTCTTGAAACTTTGCAGTGTTATGACTGCGTCAAGAGATGAAATTCAACTACCAATTACACGTGAAAAGCAAGTTTTTAGTTATTATTTTATAAACAAACTAGCAGACTCGGCCACACGTTGCTGTGGCTAACGAAACGCAACGCCATTACCCAACCTTTATAAAATCCACACCACCAGCTGCCCGCTGCCCGCTGCCTGAATTAAATATTTGATTTTCTCGACTTTTCTCTACTATAATAAGCATGTATAAAAATATAAACCTTCCTCTTGAATCATTCTATCTATTGGTGAAAACCGCATGAAAATCCGTTGCGTACTTTAAAAGATCTATGCGCACATACATTTTGAGCGACTTCGTTTTATACTATGATTGGATACCATGGTATCCGAAAGAATTGATTTTTAACATAAATAATTAAAATTTGTACATTTGGATTCAAGGCAGTGCTAGAAAATCAAGAGTAAGGATCTAAACGTTGATTTACTTGGCTTTAGCTATGTTTAGTAACAAGATCTGATAGACGCCCTTGAAATGTGGTGCTGTAGAAAAATTCTCAGGATTCAAATCAAATTACTTGCCATAACCCTTCTTTAATAACTCTATCAGCCCTTCCTCTGAATAATCGTTAAATTTAATTTTATAGATTTTAATATTTTATATACTTAAGGAAGTACTAAACATTGAAAAATTGAAAATGATCTACTTTTCCCTGGTGCAATCATCAATCACTTATGGCATTATAGGATGGGGTGGTGCACTTGATACATTTATGAAGCCTCTACAAATAATTCAAAAACACATAATTAAAGTCATATATAACAAAAATAAAACATTCTCGACCAACTTACTAACAAAGAAACTAAAATATTTAATATACGTAAATTATTTTTGTTACAAACATTGAAATATGTATTTAAAAACAAATATAATTTCGAAATAAATTAAAACAGAACGAGCAAAAGAATAAATAATATATTTTACACCCCACAAACCAATACTAAATTGTTGCAGACACATAGCAGTTTCATTGTTCTCGTACATTTAACCTTCTACCACTACAAACTCAAATGATAAATAAAATGATAAAATATGTAAAAGAGGTAAAATTATGGTTGAATAATGTAGATATTGAAACGCTTTTTTTATAAATTTATCCATCCTTCTACAACTCACTTGCTGTAACTTTCTAAACTGTAGTACAATATGTTTTCTGTTTATTTTTTTATTATAACTAAAAAAAAAATCAGTACGTTTTTCTCCATATTTTTATAATAGCTGAAAAAAAACCTTTTTCACTTATTCTACCTATGTAATACCAACTTTTTATACTATCTTTATATTTTATATGTTTTTTTAAGTCTGTTTTATACTTTGGGTACTTGGAAATATAGTATTTTGTTTTAATATTACCCACACTCAGGCAGTGCCTTAGTGGGTTTTCATTTCTTGTTCATACTATTTGTTATTATAAAAATATTATGTTATTATAAACTATACATTTTTTGAACAAAGAAATGGGAATAAATAAAGTTAAAAAAAAATGCTAAAAAAGCATTTACAGCTATAAAAAGCAAATTTTGAAGCACAAGATATTCCAGGACAATAATAATATTATGCATTGTGATTAATAGGCCCCATTACATCTCATTTTAAACTGTTCTTTGAAACTTCAAGCTTTTAACTTTCAGAGCAGTACTACATTGGATGCAAAGAAAACCGCCAAGTACAACAGTTATATTGAAAAAGTTTCATGGTGTATTTCAACTTTTTCTTCAAGCGAGTCCAAATATTGCGGAACTAGCTGCTTCATTCATCCATAATTAAATTTTCAACGGTGGGCTTGAAAGTTTTTTGGTCAGAATCCTTCAAAAGATACGGCTTTTTGTACTGGGTAACAAAATTCTTCAATAGATTTAGTTCGTCTATAAGTTTTTGTTTGGCAATCAAATGGGAAATGATCTTATTTCCTTTGTGAAGTTAATAATAAACATTATTAGGAAAGTTACTGTAGACAACCTTTGGTCGTCAAAGAACATTTAGAACAAAGTTTATCATTTTGATTAAACTTGATTACTTACTGAAACGACTACTAAAGTAGTCATAGAGAGAAGTCAAGTCTTTCTCCCACGTCTTGTAAGAAAATGAAGAAGACGGAAGATTCTAAAACGATGGTGTCTCGTGCGACCTCTCGCTTAGACTAGTATACCGTATTTTTTGTTAAATAAATAGAAAATTCAATCACAATACACACACGTAGGGAGTTGATATTTGTTGTCTGTGTGTTATAAGGTGCTCCAATCAAATTTTTATGAATGTCATTTTCAGGATAATAACTTTCAAAGATTGAATATTTCAAAGCCCGTCAAAGCGATTGAAATGACACATGACGTCATACGTACCTCGGTTTAGTCGGTTAACAGAAAGGTCCTTCACCAATGGTTTAGAATGAGATAAAAAAATCCCAAAATAAATAATTAGCGAGAATTTAAAGAAAACGTGAAAACATTGAAAACAACATGAAAATTTGTATAAAATTGCTCACATTCTTAGCGGTCTAAGTTCTATTACTTACTGTTTCTGTTCTGTTAATCACGGAACATTTAAGGCGCTTATGGTTTTATTTTAATCGTATGTAATAAAACTTATATATTCAGAATACACATGAATACATGAATAATTTCTTTTAACTCAAAACGTTTTTCACTCATAGAGATACAATTTTCACACAAGTTCTTAAAAGTCCTTCTATAATTGCATCCAAATTCAATCCAATTTTGCGCCAACAATATTATCTTGATCAAAAAGTTAATATTAGGTAACTAACTAACTAACTAACCATCACGCCGTTTCCCCGCAGGGGTAGGCAGAGAGGACGGATCGCCAAACAACTCGATCTTGGCACACACTCCATGCCTCGTTCACATTCATACATCGTCTCATACATGCTCTTCTATTATTCCGACTCTTCACATGGCCCGACTCAAGTAACTGATTCACTTAGTCGTGCCATGTCTTCCTCGGGCGTTCCCGACTTCTTCTACCACTCACATTTGCGTCATATATTCTCCTTACACTCCTTTCTTCGTTCATTCGCTCTACATGCCCAAACCATCTGAGCGTCCCTTTCTTAATCTTACTCATTACGCTTACATCAGCCTTGCACTCTTTGCGGATCTCCACATTTATCACACGATTGTACATGGTTTTACCACACATACGCCTCAGGGATCTCATTTCTACAGCATTCAGTCTTTCATACTTCCTCTGCCAGTTCCATGCCTCACTGCCATACATCAGGGTAGGTACCAGCACTCCATTATTGTCGGCTAACTTCGCTTCTTTGGACAGTTTTTTGTTGGCGCCAACGGCGTTCAGTCCTCCATTAATAGAGTTGCCTGCATTTACCCTTCTTTCGATGTCTCTGTCAGCCCTCCCATCTCTCGTTAACATACTTCCCAAGTACACAAACTCATCCACCTGCTCTAAATACTCATCATTCACAACGTAGTTGTGAATGATGAGTATAATATTAGGTACAAATGGCATAATCTCATACTTATTTATTTATCCCTTTCACTAAAACAACTTTTGGCCAAATTAATTTGAGATACTTTGCAGCAAGGCTTAACAATGCACTTCAACAGGCATTAGACAGAACACCAATTGGGACTAAATGTAAATTGCACATCGTGATGTTCTTCAATCCCTCAGAGAGGGACTACTTGATGTAATGTTCAGGAGTCTTCAACAAAGCTCGTAGTTCGTCGGGATTACAAGCCTTGTTTATTTACGTTACAATGAATATCTACTTGTCCACAAGCGACCGCTCCTGTCAATACTAGAAATGGTTCTGAATGCTCGGCTGAGCTCGAGTGCGCTCCACTGACTTCACGGACTAGGTTTGGCTATCTTGGTAAACCTAATCGAGTGGCATCTCTTGTTATAAGTCTGCACTAGATACTTTCGTAAACGAATGACATCTCTGGTGATTAGTCAGAACTACCCTATACTACAGGCATCAAGTCTCGGATCACCAGCCAAGACAGACCAAACATCAACGATTTTTCTAAAGCTATTCATTAGTTGGTTTTACAAATGGTACATTGTTAATTGACTTAAATTTTGATCGCAATATAATGTTGTAAATGTGTAAATTTCTATCGTAATATAAAATTGTAATAATAATACACCTTTTCATGTGATAGTTGTGTTAGACCAGTGATTTTTAGACTTAGTTAGACCAGTAAGTCAAAAATAATAAAAAGATCCTTGAACCGTCCAGAAATAACCCAGTATTGGTGTTCCGAACTGACCGCTAACTCTACCATATTTACAGAAATGTTTTAAAATAAGTAAACATTTTAGGTTTATGCATTCCGGGGTTGAAAATAAAAACATTACCGCGAAAATAACAGATTTTAACCGCTGTTTAATTACGCATTTAACGTTTTTCTATGCAGATGACCAATATTAGGTAAAAGTTTAGCCAAATCTATGTTTTTTTACGTATAAATTGCCAAGAAATTGTAAGTAAAGATTCATGCTAGCCTATATTATATATGAGTATAATATGGACATTGTTCTATAGATTTAAATAATATTCTAATTTCTAATCTACAATAGCTACCTTACATATACTCGTAGCTCAACTTAAAGCTCCATACTAAGGGTTCAAAAAGAAAAGAAAAAGATGAATTGAAAAGGAGATATCATCGCTGTGAAATCAAACCGGCATATCTGCAGAATGCATATTTTTCACCAGAGCGCTTTAAAGTTTTCGCTTGTGATATTTTCCATTTAACGTCCGTTTGGTTCACCTTAAAGCCAACTTACGCGTGAATAAAATTTAGACAAATACTGCTTATTGAAGTAGTAGTTGCAAATAAATCTAAAATTGCTTAAATTAAGAGAAATATGCAGATATGCCAGTGTGACTTTAAAATCATTGTAATATTTGCTTTTGTGTCACAGTGGCTTCTTCTTTTGAAACCTGTTAGAAAAAAAAGATAATGTTGTCAATGAAAAAATAATTCATTTTTTACAATTTTTTTTAAACAGCCATCAACATAATATTGCGCTTCCTTTACTGGTAACTTCAAAGTTTCGTAATTTTTTATAGAAATCTGAATAAATTGACGGTATTATCCCGGCGGTAACTAACTTTAGGATACCATCATTTTCTTCTCATCAATGGTAAGTCTTTTGGAATAAGCTTGCCGCTCCCTTTGCCCCGTTTATTCCTTTTCTTCACCTCCTCCTAGGCATGTGATCCGTAGGATGTTTTGTAGTAAAATCTGCCGTCGTCTTTAATTTTTTCAAAAATTCGAATGTCCAACATGGGTAAAACTACTTGGGAGTCCTTCAGAGTTTTATGTCAAAAAAGTCCTCATGACTCAACTCATGAACCAGGTAAGGCTTGCCACTTTTCATTGCCGTTTTCATGGCCATGGCGTACTGGTAAGGTACGATTGCGTACGTTTTTGGTAAATGAGACAAACATCACACTGATCTTTCTTCGGCGTGAAAAAAGAAAGGTTGAATGACTTGAAAATAGCTCTGCACTGGCAGTAGCTGATTCCTGCAAGGTTTGACTCCTTTCTTTCTTTTAGATAAACTCTGTGAAGTTCGGCGATAGATTTTCCACCATCGGTATACTCCCGAGAACTTTGAGATCTGCAGTAATGACTAGGAAATCTGGGATTTTTTTCAGTGTGAACCTTTGCACTCTTCACAAGTTCTTTATCCAAGTTTCGATCTTTTTCATTTTTGCCTCTCATTTCCAAGCTTAGCACTCCTGAGCTTTCGTCTGTTTTTTCAAAGGTTGTACGTATAGCTCTGTCCGATAGTTCAAAAGTGTTTTTAAAAATATGTTTGCATACCCATATTTTTCCCCATATTTCGTTATCGGGTATGATTGATTAGAGCCCCTTTCCCTTTTATGATTCAATGTAATCCTCTGATACTTGGGAACAACTACCCGTGTGCTATCTTTTACGAATTCTCTTTGTCTTTAAAAGTCTCCCATTCCCCAAAACATTGCAAAAATCTCTTTCCCGTGCACTTGAGTTTACAGTTGTGGCGCAAGGAGGCTTCATGTTTCGTTTGTTCACTCTTCCTTGGGTTTTAGACTCGTATTCCTCACCGCAGTTTCGCATCTTCTTTGCTGAAGTTCTTCTATTAAATTTCCATCTTTTTAAGCTGTACGCTTTTTCCTTCAACAAACAACAATATTATAAGTAATCTGACGAAAAATATTGAAGCTATGTGGTAGTTAGTTTAAGTATCTACCTACAAGGGTCAATTTTGAGCCTAGTAAGCCGTAAAACATCTTGCATAACGATACGTAAGAAAAAAATAAACCGGCATATCTTCAAAAACATCACATGAAACTTTGTTTTGATACAATTCAAACTGAATTATTAAAACATATTTCTGTTTTAATTAACATTTTGCTTCATTTGCCGGGAGAAAATTTACCTGGAAACCGATATTTTGGCATATATGCCGGTTTGTTTTAGTTAAGGCTGCTATAAACGCTTACGAGTATGTAAGTGCAAACCGGATTATCTGCCAATAAGTATCTGCCAAAGATTAACTGGGTAATAATAAACATGTACTATTGTGAGATAATTCAGTTTTACTTACATGATGGACGTTTTTCCTCCTTAAAGGTTTTGAAGCGACTGGTGTATTGCGCAATAGATCTGTCTTCTAATAAACTAAATGGCTATTCCC
This sequence comes from Limnephilus rhombicus, assembly GCA_929108145.2. NCBI lineage: Eukaryota > Metazoa > Arthropoda > Insecta > Trichoptera > Limnephilidae > Limnephilus > Limnephilus rhombicus. Next base: position 35,402,810 of record OV815297.1, read on the forward strand.
GCGTAAATGCATACCGGCCCAACGTCATCTGATGGATTTTTATTCAACTATACGATATGCCGGTTCGACATAAAAATAGATCGAAAAAAAAGAAATTTTTTGACACCAACAACTCAAAACCTCAATTTTTGCACATATGCCGGTTTGATTTCACAGCGACTATATGTATGTTTGTCATTGGTCGTCATGCAATAAAATTGATTCCTGATTGATGACATTAGATTTCTTTTGGAATATATACAAAGTGTTATGACCTTTTTTTCTTGAATGTCTTCATACGGTAAATACTGGGACCTGTATTCTGCAATATTTATTATCAGTTCAGTTTTAGTACCGGCATGGGCACCCGGGCGTTTATTCATTTTTCATTTATTTACATGGTTTTATTTTACCCACCTCACTAGAAAAAGTCTGTTCCGAGGTAGGTAAATAACATTTTATATTTATTAAAAAGGATATGAATCAAAATAGATATACTATCTATAAAAAGATAAAAAAAGTAGTATAAAAAGATAAAAAATAATGTGATAGTATAAATGATAAAAAATAATAATGATAAAAAAAGAAATATAAAAAGATTAAAAAAATAATGTGAAATTATATGCCTATATGCACTTCGCCTATTCCTATGCCCTCTGTGCTTATATGATAATAAAATATATATATGAAAGATAAAAATAAAAAAATACAATGAAAATATATATCTTTTTTTTTTTTTTTACAGTGAATACCGCACAAGAATCTCAACTGCTCCCGTCTGGAGCCAGTGAGACTATGGCATCCCCAATTGGGGTATGTTGTGAGGCTGAAGGTAGTGGTGAGGGGAAGGGAGGTGGGGAAGAGGAAGGTTGAGAAGTACCTGGCTATTCTGATCTGGTCACTAAACACGGCTAAAGCCATTTTCAAGCAACGTTTCAATTCTGAATGGTGGTCTTACACCAGGGCGATACTGATAGTATCTTCCACTCTGGAACATGCCGCAAATATACTATATATTATTTTTAATGAATTAATTGTGAAATAACACAAATTACTCAAATAAAATTTATTTGCGCATGCCGGGTTCGAACCCGCGACCTCCGGATTGTGAGTCAAGAGTCTTACCCACTGGACTACGGAGGTCGTCTATATGTAAATACATGTACATTTTCTTTTCCATATATCTATACATATGTATATATATATATATATATATATACATCCCGCTATCATTTCTGCGTCCTTTCATCAGATCGACATTACTGCGTCTACCTGAAGGACTTGATTTTACATAGTTCTAACTAAAGTATATACTATCTTTTCAGTGTTTGATTGTAGTTAGGTATTTAAATTTTTGAAAAACATTAATTTAAAAATATACAAAACGATAAAAACGCCCTTTAGCGTTCCACCAATCTGAACTCCTTTCATATTCAATGCAGAGAGGCATCCTGCGTATATTTACTTTAATTTGGTCCACAATGAAGCGTCCAATTATATATTCATTTTCATGTTGACGACAAACCGACGTCTTGCGACGTTGCCGCTTATTTGTTCAAGTTTTTGGTTGAACGACTGTATAGGTATTTATAGAATATGAAGGCGACAATATGTCTGGCCCATACGTCGCGGACTCTAATCAACCCGGCGCGGCGGCAATGCCCACGTAAAATTTATTAAATTGGTATGAGATTTTTTGAGACTTATCATTCAGAATTAAAACGTTGCTTGAAGTGTGATTTGTTATTTTTAGTGACTAGATCTATATTGCTGGGATCTTCCTTTGCTTCCTCTTTTCTCCATTTTGATTTCGCATCAGACAGTGATTACCATATTTTGGCTATATCAGTGGACTCCTGTATGGTTTTCTCATCAAAAACAGTTTTTTCATGTTAATTTTAAAGAATGAACTCTAGATATAAGTGCTTAATTATTACTACAACACGATTATCAGTAGAAATATTATGTGACCTATTAATTATAAAGAAGCCGCAGACTTCGCAAAGAGTCAAATTGGGAGGCGGTATGGGTACCGCTGCCCCGGGAACCATTTATTGGATAACCAACACCTCTGCCATAGGTCACCCCAAGTGGTTCGCTACGTTTGGTGAATTAGCGAGGGTGCCCTATAATGTGTAATGCTCATGTGGTGAGGTTTGTCTGGGTCTTGGCAACGGATGCGTCTGCCCACCAGCTACATAGAAGGCCGGTTCGGGAGAGAATGGTTGAGGGAGTCCCTTTGATTTTCCAGCCGTATTCTCTCGAAACATCGCTTTGCACCGCAGTGGGAGGGATGGATTCATACCCGTCACTCCTATTATGTCCGTCACTCCTGGACATACTGATCCCCAGATTCCTACCCACCGCTAGTATCCTTTTCCTTCCCAGAACTTCCTCTCCTTCTTCACCTAAAAAGTCCCTCCCAACAGCATCCCCAAAAATGACATAGGCCCTGAGAGGAATTATGTTAATAATTAATGAAAAATTAAATTAGAATTATAATTAGTTAAATATATATAGCGTCCCACCGAAACAGACCTTTCCACCGAAACCGAATCTTCGGTGTCTGTCTCAGTTTCGGCCGAAACCGAAACTTTTTTAGAATTGTTAAAAATCGATTGAATACTGTTATTTGGCTTATTTTTTTATAAATTTGGTTTGTTTTATAGAAGTAATTCTTTTTTCACATACTTAAATTATTGTTTTTATTTATTTATTTAATTTAACACGTGTTAACTGTCGGAATAAGTGTACAAAATAAGCCAAATAACAGTAAACAACCGATTTTTAACATGTCTAAAAAAGTTTCGGTTTCTAAAACCGAAACTGATGCCAAAACTAGATTTTTTGCCAAAACTTGCCGAAACCGAAACCGAACCTTCGGTCGGTCACTAATTATTTATATTTTTTTTATTATTTTGAATAATATTATAGACCGGTCAGTGGTTGAGTGGGCATCGCGTTTGGGTCCCACCCAGGCGTTTCGTGTTTGATTCCTCGGTTGACTAAGTCCTCCGTCGTGACTCAAGCAACATTTTCGGCTTACTGTGGTGGTAGTGGGAGATTTTCAAATATTGTCGGGTTATTCGTTAACCCGGAAATGTTTATCTTTATTTACAAAAAAAATTAATGCTTATCATGATTGACGATGCATTTTCGTTCACGGGAGAAACAATTTTAGGGGTTTTAGTGGCTTAGGTTTTTAACAACTAAATTATATGATAAATCCTTTAAAGGAAAGGGGAAAATAGAAAAGCGAAAGCATAAAACTGTCTAAACAAATAATATAATATGACTTCGGATAATAAGTAAATATTATGTAATAATAAATGACACTGTCCTTTGCAGAGAGGACCGCCAAAGAACTCGATCTTGGCACACACTCCTTGCCTCAATCACGTTAATTTTTAAAGCTCTCTAAAAATATATATATTATTCTTGAATATAATATCTAGACATTCCCCGTGCTGAAAAAAAAAAAAAAAAATTCCCTCCATGGAAAAAAATCAGAAAATATGCTCCAAAAATTATTATAAACACATTGTTTTCAGTTATTTTACAAATTATATGTATGAAAAAATTCACAGTGTTTTTTTTAAATGCTGTTTAAGACAACCCCCATGACATTTTTGCTCTATTTTAAACGAGTCGTGTTTTATTAAACATTTTCACAATTTTTGCATCGACTTCATCGCTTTAAATAAAAGCGCGCTCCTCTAGCACTCGTAATTTCATATCTCTCCATTTTCTTCTTTTTGAGCCCGGTTGCGGCTCCTTACGTGCTAACTTTTGAGTGTCTGATTGTAGCCAGTCTATTTATGCCAGTTCTGAAGAATGAATTCTAAACATAAGAGGATTGAAAAAAAAATTGTCCAATGATATCAGATAATAATTAAAAGGGTTAATATTACTTCAACATTTTATCGGATGTACCATCAAGAGTTGTACGGTGTACACTTAGTGTACTGGTTCATGAACTTGACCTAATAATGAAAATTTTGTTTGTATTATATATATTATAAACAAATACATCACATCCAAACACTTGAAATGTGGTTCCTAGAACTCTATAATGGATTAGGAGGCCCGTTACGTAACAAGGGATTCATTCATTAATTTTGTCTTCTGGAATATTGCCGATTACTCTAATGAACGGTTCATGCCATTAAAAAGATAACGTTTTTAATCTACATTTTTGACAGCAGTGCAATATCTCTCAACGACAGCGGATACCTACTTATCGAGGACATCAATCGCACCTACTGTGAAATTAATCGTGTTCTACATTGCCGGTATCCGTGGTCGAGGTGTAAGGCTCTCGAATTGCAATCAGGAGGACACGGGTTCAAATCTCAAAGTCTTTCAAATCTACCTTCAATCCCGCAGCATGAACAGGTACCCCAATTGGGGATGCCATAGACTCACTGGCTCCATTGGATGAATGGTGGTCTTACACCAGAACGTACTGAAATTATCATCTTCTCTAGAAGAAGTCACAAATATAGCTACTAATACAATAACATATTTTAATTAATAATTTTTTGTAATAATATACGTATTAAATCAAATAAAATTTTATGAGCTCACGCCGGGATTTGAACCCGAAACCTCCGGATTGCTAATAGAGAGCTTTGCCCTCGACCGCGGAGGTCGTTATTTCCTGTCTTTAGGTTTTCTTGCACGTCTAAATTAAATGGAACCGGGTCTTTTCCCTATCATTACCCACTTCACGTTAAAAAAATGTACCAATATTTTTAGTTGATTAAAATCGCCAATAGCCAATTCTAGTAGTTTTTCTCGATTAGTCTCTGAAGTTCACCTGAACGTTTTCGGTTAAGTAGGAGAACTTTGAAAAAACAATTTCTATCATTAGAAATATGCCAGAATACAGCATCACGTGCCTTGATTTTTAAATGTTAATCTAGCAATGAATTTCAACACGTTTTTCGAGTAAGAAGAAAAGTAACGTGTCACATAGCACTCTCCTTAGGGTGAATTGCCATTAACAAAAAAAAAGAAAAGTAACAGTTTTCAAATTACTTGCAGCTTTGGCAGATTGGGTAATTATTACTACAACACCATTATCGGTAGAAATATTACGTCTTTTGCGAATCTTATAACAAAATTATAATTAATTCAATTTGGGAGGCGGGTGTGGGAACAGCCGCCGCAGGAACCTTTTATAGGATAACAAACACCTCTGCCACAGGTCATCCCAAGTGGTTAACTACGTTTGGTGACTTAGCAGGGGTGCCCGGGTTAATGGGGTGAGGTTTGTCGGGATCTTGTTAGCGGATGCGTCTGCCCACCAGCTGCATGGCAGGCCAAGTCGGGAGAGATCGGTTGAGAGAGCGTCTTTGACTGTCACTCCTAGACACATTGACCCCTAGATTCCTACCCAACCCCAATACCATTTTCCTTCCCAGAACTTCCTCTCCTTCTTTTTCTAAGAAGGCCTCTGTGTTTTCTCCTTCCTACAACATGGGTCTCTTCAAGACCAATGTTCATTCCTTCCTCTCCTCAAAAAGACCCTCCACACAGCATTCCAGATGACATAGACCCTGAGGGAAATTATTTTCCTCAGGGCCTCCTGTATGGAGTTAATGTAAAAAAAGACCCTCCACACAGCATCCCCAAAGATGACATAGGTCCTGAGGGGAATTATTTTCCTCCCAGGGCCTCCTGTGTTGTGCTAATGTAAAATTATATGTTAAATCTCTCAAAAGGAAAATCGAAAGCATAAAACTGTGTAAACAAATAAAATAACATGCCTTTAATAATAAATAAATATTATCTCACAAAAACTAACCAACCCGCTGTTTCCTCGCAGGGGTTCGCAGAGACGACCGCTAAACAACTCGGTCTGTGCATATGTCATAGTCAAAGGTCTGTATGCAGTCTCTTCGCGGAATGACTGGTATATCGGGCTAACCCCGAAATAAATTCCAATGTCGGCCTTTGATTAAAGTATTTTTAGCCAAACCTAGAAGTTCCTAACTTTTTCAATTTTTCGTCAAACATCGAAATTTCATTAAATTGAGTTTTGACGTTTGCCTGACCAAATTAGTTTCTCCTAGGTTTGACGAAAATTCCTTAGTCAGTGGCCGAAAAACTTCATTTGTTTGGGCTTTGACTAAGACTTCAAGTCAGACCTGAGGATTGACTAGTCAAATCTAGGAGCGCCGGAGCTTCGAGAATTGACTATATCATACACACTCCTTGCCTCATTCACATCCATACATCGCTCTTTCATTCTGTCTTTCGACATTACTCGAGAATTCGGTTTACTCAATCATGCCATGTCTTTCTCGGGCATCCCCGAATTTTTCTACCATTCAAGTTCACGTCATATGTACATATAATCTCCTTACAACCTATCTTTAGATCATTGGCTCTACATGCCCAAACCATCTAAGATTCCTATTATTATCTCATTACACTCATCAGTCTTGCATTCTCTGTGAATCTCCAAATATTTCACATATATTTTTTACTGTCAAATCAGTCATAAATTGAAGAAAAAATTGTTTTATTTATTCTAGTTATTTGTAGTAAGTTTTCAAATTACTAATATATTAAGAACATTGATTTTATCTTGTTTAATAATAATAGAGTGGCTTGGCACACGATTAAGCATTGTAGGAATTTATAATCATGGATAAGAAAATATCTAATATTTGTTTAAAAATAGTAATATAAAAAAATTAAGTTGCTGATATATTTGCCGTACAATAATAATATAATCAAAAGCTAAATTTGAATGAAATCATTTCTTTTGTTATCCTGATTGCAATGTGCGATGTTTTTACTGTGAATGATCTGTATCAGAAGAAACGCTATTAAAAAGCGATGTTGCCAAATGTAGGAGTTGCGATACGCGAGTCAATAAAAGCCAATAAAAACGTATATTATGCTAAAAATATACGCTGGTCTACTACAGCGCCACGGCTCGCCGCTCGGTGACAAAACACTGAACTAAAATAGCATATTTCAGTTGATTTAGGTACCAAAACTGCGTCTGGCTTATTTTCGTTTTTGGACTGTATGAGGGTAGAGGAGTGGGGAAAACTTGAAATTACATGTGTTCGATCCTGCGTCCGTATACCGGACGCAGAATGACGGTCGGACGCAGGATTGAATGAAAGTGGACCATTAGAAGACGCAGCAATGATAGCGGGATGTATATATATATATATATATATATATATATATATATATATATATATATATATATATATATATATATGTTATGATTAATATATATATATATACATACACATGTACATGCATACACACATGCATGCATACATACACATGTACATACATGTACATGCATACACACATGCATGCATACATACATATACACACAAACATGCATACTTACATAATGTTGTTATGTTAAATATCTACGTATAAATTTTGTTTTTGTTTTTGTTATTTGACATATTTTCGTAAAAAGATTGCATACGTAAATAAAAATTATACATTTAAATAAGAAAATATAAATACCGTGGGTAATAGTTAATATTGTATGCTGTATTACATTAATATATTACATTACAACACAGGTACAAGATGGTTAATATTATAAACACTACTCTGCATATTTTGATATTATATAATTTCGTAGGAAATTATATGAAATTATGAAGTGTAGGATGCTTGATTGAAAGGCTTGGGTTTTTAAATAACTTTTGTGTTATTATGTCACCGATAATAACTTGGCTGAGCTCATGCACAAGTCTCCATTTGAATCGGTATTAAGAACTGAGAGATTCCTAAACGAGATAATCATTGCACTGGTTCGTAACAAACTTCTATAACAGTCGATATTGAAGATCTTAGCACAGCACATAGCAGACACATTGGCACAGGATAGGTTTTGAAAGAAGGTAGGATGAAGATACGTGCATAGCTGTGTCAAAGGCTAGTGTTAATCTGAAAAGCTCTTAAAAACCTAAAGACTTTGTAAATCTACCTTTGGCACACCTTGTCAACAAGACCATTTAACGTCAATAGTTATGGTTTTTAAATGCAAAAACGAAATCATACAAACACTCTCAGTACGTACCTGGGACACATCATCACAGGCGACCTTAAGGATATCGAGGATATGGAAAGGCAGAGAAGAGCGATATCAGTTAGAACGGGTATTTTGTCAAGACGTTTTTACCTAAGCAGCCCAAAAGTAAAAAGAATACTATTCAACGCTTTCTGTACCTAGCTGTACACATCAGAACTGTGGGTTGACTACACTGCATCCCAATGGCATAAGTTAAAGGATGCTTACAATAACGCTTATCATCAACTTTCCCGCCTACCGAGATACCTACTGCAGTGCTACGGAAATTTTCCTGGAGGGACGAGGGCACACTTTCCGAGCACTTCTCCGCCACCGCATGGGAAGTTTATGGCGCAGACCACGCCAATCGAAGAATGCGATCATCACCGCCATGACTGCCTGGATGGAGTCCCGCCTGATGGCCCTCTGGAGACGGGAGACGACGATGAAATAATACCCTCCGTAAACAGTTGCATGAATTCATTTTAGTGTTTATAATTTTTTCAGTTTCATTTCTCATGTTTTTTCTTGCTTATTCGTTTTTATGTGCTGTTATTTACTTTTAACCTTAACTTATTATTTGTCTAATTTCTTTTGTTATTTCAAAATATGGAATGTATTTCATTGCACTACCCCTGCATACATTCTGGAATAAAAAATATTATTACAACCCGAAGAGCCTATAGACTACTATGGTAAATTATGATACATTACGTAAAGTAATACTTATTTTAATATACGAAGAGTTCATTCACTCGCGGTTAAAAAAAAATTCCGCTTATTAAAATATGAGTGACGAATTCATTAATTTTAGTAATTCGTTTCACTTCGTCGCGCCAGCAATTCCGGTGGTCCCAAGTCCCGAATGTGGGAAGTTTCTAAGTGGAAAAAAATGGAAAAAGTCCTAACTCCATTAATTATTTTTGGTGATTAAGCATATTACCTATATTTGTCTAAGAATGTAGATGGCACACCTCTGACGAATATTTCACCAATTAAAACTGACCAAACACTCAGTTGAACGAAAATGTTTAATAGCGGTTAATTAACAAACTTATTTTTCATGCGATTTAATAATTTAATAATTTAAAATAACATGTGGTATATTTGCGGCCCGTTCCAGAGAGGAAGATACTCTCAGTGATACCCTGGTGTAAAACCACCATTCAGAATTGAAACGTTGCTTGAAATGACTTTAGGCAATTTGGTGACCAGATGTGAATAGACCTTACTTACTCTTTTCCAATTCCTTCACTCGTCACTACCTTCAACCTCACAACCCCAATTGGCAATACCATTGTATCACTGGCTTCAGGCGGTTTGGAGCAATTGGGATTCTTGTGCATTCACATAAAAAAATCAGAATGTTTAATTCGCTGAAAGTCGCTAGATGTCGCTTTCTTTTCATTTGCCTGTTTTTTTTAAATGGTTTGAAGATTGGATATTGATTTTACAAAATAAAAATGTTTTTTTTTTTTTTGATTTCGTAGGATTCGAACCTCCGTTCGCTTGATGTCTATCTCCTGGCCGCTGATACTTGTCAGGTACCTTGCCCACTATGCTATCGAGGGCACGCGGCAAAGCGCGAATTTACCGCATTATATTAGAACTGAGTATTTGTGTAGAACTGTTGTGACGCTTTTCCGTTTCATCCGAATTTCAAATCACTAACGGCGCTAAAGAAGTTTCACTTCAAAAACTCTCATAAACCTATTGCATGAGGCTCTGTTATCTTTGGGGATGCTGTGTGGAGGTCTTTATAATTAAAGGGAAATAAGCTTGTTTTGTATAGTCATTTGTTGACTTCAGAGGCTGTATTTACGACTGTGGACCATATGACCCGTTCGGTGTGTGGGCCACCGAAGCGGCCTTCTAAGAAACGCACCAGAGAAGAGAACAAACTGATGACCTCTGCTATCTCTACATCCCTAGCTGCCCCCGCTGCCAACCGCCCGCGCCTACCCCCCGCCCCTAAGCACATGGACTAGGAAGTCATCGGACTGATCCCGCGCCCTTCGGTTTCTACCAGTGCCGTACGTATGAAGTGATAAATGACAAATTTAAATACCTAAGAGATAGTGTTTAAAACAACAATCAATAATAATAAACAGTTCACAGTGACAATTATTACAGTGTATTACGAGTATATACATTTTCGTTAGCGTTGATTACATGTTATTTTTATGGTTTCTTTGCAATTATGGACTGCAGATTTATTAAATATAGGTTTTGAGTATGTGTGAGTAAGATTAAGTTAGGTTAGGTTAGATTAAGTAGATTAAGTTAGATTAAGCTAGACTTAGGATGTTAAGTAGATTACTAAATACATAAGGTAAATGTATTATTGCGGGGCAAGAATTCCAATAATCCATGCGCTTGATAACTGCAAGACGAGTTGTTATCTAGCCTCCTACACAGTTAAGTAAATTAAAATTCGTACATATAAAAAGTAATTTTATTTGATTTATTGGGGGGCTAGAATTCCAACAACCCATGGGCTTGATAGCTGTAAGACGAGTGGTTATATAGCCCCCTACATAGTTAAGTAAATTGAAATACGTGTATAAAAAGATATTTTATTTAATTTATCGGGGGGCTAGAATTCCAATAATCCATGCGCTTGATAGCTGCAAGACGAGTTGTTATCTAGCCTCCCAAGCAGTGGCGGCTCGTGAATTTTGGGTGTGCTAGAGTGCTGATATTACAAAAATTGGCATTATTGATGTTGTAACCGAAAAAAAAAATTTTTTTTTTTTTTGAAATTTAGTTTTTTGTATGAAAATTTTCAGGAAGTTTCAGTTTGGCCGTGCGCCGCACGGATTTCCTGAAAAATCTTCATACAAAAACCGATTTTTGAAAAAAAAATAATTTTTTTTTTTGCCTACCACAACATCCGTAATGCCATTTTTTTTAGTAATAAATACCCTAGCACACCCAAAAGTCACGAGCCGCCACTGCTCCCAAGTTAAGTAAATTCTAATGTAAAATCCATGCTAATTTGTACAGCGCTCTTGAGGCGATTTTTCGCAAAAACAGCGCTATATAAGTTGTCCAAATTTATTATTATTATTATATAGGTCCGTAGGATTGTCTTCATTTTTCTATTGAAAGAAAATTAGAGTATTGTAGCCATTCCTCATAAGATTAGATCAATGACATCTTTACATAGTATAAAAATCAAAGTCGCTCCCGCTGTCTGTGCGCTTAGATCTTTTAAACTACCCAACGGATTTTAGTGCGATTATCACCAATAGATATAGTGATTCATGAGAAACCTTTTTAGGTATATAATTTATCAAGGTTTGTGTAAATTGGTTGAAATAATAATAATAATAATAATAATAATGTTGTCTTCATTTCTTAGTAACAGTAGAGATAATGATATCCTCACTGGGATCTCCCGTGCTGAGGATTTCATTTACATAAGAAATTAATATGAATTAGACATAACATATATCATGTAGTATTTTTTTTAATAATTATGAATTAAATATGATAGTGGTTTTTTTTATAATTCAGTTTACTAGATTTGGAATAAAAAACACATAAATTTGTTTAAGACCACTTTTATTTTAAAACACTCTACCGGTTTCAGAAGCACCCTTCCTTCGTCAGGAGAATATTATAACTAAACTATGATACAGAATGTTAGGTGTTTGAGTGGGAGGTGAGCAAAGGGGTGGGGGTAATTGCGGGATTTCCGGAAAGAACAGAGCGGTTAATTGGAAAAATATTTAGAATGGGACTGAAAGATAAATTAATTTGGTTATTCAAAATACTAGCATTATTATTTAGGGATTTTCTGATGTCTAGTGCTTCTAAATTATCTAATTTTTTGCTTTTATTGTTACAGTGAAGAATTTTAACCCCTGTGTCCTTATTAAAAGTGTGATCTGTAGAAATTAGGTGATTAGCAAACTCTGAAAAATTATTATTATTTAAGCATCTTAAATGTTCGGAGATTCTAATGTTTACATTTCTAGTTGTTTTACCTATGTAGAACGAAGGACAATCATTGCAACACAGTTGGTAAATGCCTGAGTGGCTTAATTTATGATCTCTATCTTTAATGTTTTTTAGTAATTTACCTAAATTGTTATCAGTATAGAACGCGGGCTTAATGTGGGCAGGTAATTTTTTTGTACTAAGTGAGGAAAAGTTAAGTGAGCCAAGTGAGCCAAGTTAAGTGAGCTAAGTGAGCCACAAAGTTAGTGCTTTTTACCAATATGTAATATCGGCGAGTACGGCCAACAAAGCAAAATTATATAAAAACTTTTCTATTAAATATAGAATGCTGAGCTACCAGCGGTGTATAAAGAGTAAAGTGTTCCCAAATTATATTACCTGTAAATTCAATAAAATGTGCGTTTCTTCGAATAGTTCTGCATACCGAGCTAAGGTTGCTTGGTTAAAAGAGGATTTAAAAAGCGCGTTTAAACAAAGAAACGAGCTTAAACTTAAAATCATGCTTCTTCACACTGAACTAGTGCACGAACTACATCCAATCGAGTGGATTTTATTCGATGATAAAATAAGAACGTATACCTCGGAAAAAGCGTTCAAAAAACAAGGGAAATTAAATAAAAAACTTCAAAATCTGTGTAAATATAACATCAAAAATCAGTGTCAAGATAAACCAGAACATATTTTCTTCGATCGTGTGCAGAATCTATCTTCTCATGTGTTCCTCGCAGAAGAGATGAATTTATTATCTAAAGGACTAAAATATAATTTAAATTATAGTAAAAATAATATCCAAAGTGCTATTGAAAATGTGGCAGTAGATATTGAAACAGCTCTATCCTACCAACCTAAAACATTCCTGTACAAAAGTGCCGAAACCATTAAAAATCAAATAGAAAAAAATAAAATTAAAAAAGTCATCCATCCAGAGATTTTATGTATTAACAACATTCGAAAAACGTTGGCTGAAGAAGATTTAGTGCTTACCAGGGCGGATAAAGGAAATACAGTGATAGTAATGAATAGAATGGACTACCAGTGTAAAATGGAAGACTTTGTAAAAGGTGACGATTTCGTTATCTTAACGAAAGACCCCACTAATAAATTTCAAACAGATGTTAAAAATTCAATTAAAGCATGTAAATCTCGAATTTTCAAAGATGATTATCCTAACCAAAATAAATTTTTACAATCTAATCCCAAAATCCCCAAATTATACGGATTTTTGAAAATACATAAAAGCCATAAACCCATCAGACCTGTTGTGTCATGTTGTGCTTCCCCGAATTTCAAAATAGCTGCTCACATTACTAATGTCTTTAATAATATTAATGTATTTTCCCCAAAGTATACAATTAAGAACTCGTTTGAACTGATCAATGCAATTAAGGACTTGGTTATTCCCGATAATGCCAAACTAATTTCCTTTGATGTAATTAACTTATTCCCAAATGTTCCAACTACTGATTGCCAAAAAATTATTGTAGATATTTTAAATTCCTCCAATTTGGATACTGATATGATTAATGACCTGTCTCGGTTATTCAACATGTGCCTTAAGCAAAATTATTTTCAATATAACAACAATGTCTACCAACAGAATCAAGGCCTTCCGATAGGGGCTCCAACGAGTCCGCTGTTAGCAGACATTTTTATGGATAACTTAGAAAATAAGATTTTTAATTGTAATTCATCACTCTTAAATAATGTTCTAATTTGGAAGAGATACGTGGACGATATCTTCTGTATTTGGACAGGAACAGAGCGGCAACTGTCTAAATTCCTTCTTCTTATCAATTCATTCCATAAAAGCATCCAATTCACTTTAGAGGTAGGCAGTAATGCATCGATTAATTTTTTAGATTTAACACTTACTTCAATAAATAATAGAATTGATTTTAACATTTTTCGTAAACCGACGTACACAGATATAACTATACATAACATGTCAAATCATCCGGCTTCTCATAAACATTCTGCTTATCATTCAATGGTGCACCGGCTAGTAAAAATCCCTCTATCGTCTGTTAATTTCGCGATTGAACTTTCAAAAATTAAACAAATTGCTCTAAATAATGGTTATTCCACAAATTTAATTGATAAAATCCTAAATAAGAAACTTAAACTCATTTCAACTAATACATTTTTATTTGGTTCACCTGAAAATAATAATAAAATAATAAATCCCGTTCAATGGCGCAGAATTTTATATATATCCAACTTTTCCTCACTTAGTACAAAAAAATTACCTGCCCACATTAAGCCCGCGTTCTATACTGATAACAATTTAGGTAAATTACTAAAAAACATTAAAGATAGAGATCATAAATTAAGCCACTCAGGCATTTACCAACTGTGTTGCAATGATTGTCCTTCGTTCTACATAGGTAAAACAACTAGAAATGTAAACATTAGAATCTCCGAACATTTAAGATGCTTAAATAATAATAATTTTTCAGAGTTTGCTAATCACCTAATTTCTACAGATCACACTTTTAATAAGGACACAGGGGTTAAAATTCTTCACTGTAACAATAAAAGCAAAAAATTAGATAATTTAGAAGCACTAGAAATCAGAAAATCCCTAAATAATAATGCTAGTATTTTGAATAACCAAATTAATTTATCTTTCAGTCCCATTCTAAATATTTTTCCAATTAACCGCTCTGTTCTTTCCGGAAATCCCGCAATTACCCCCACCCCTTTGCTCACCTCCCACTCAAACACCTAACATTCTGTATCATAGTTTAGTTATAATATTCTCCTGACGAAGGAAGGGTGCTTCTGAAACCGGTAGAGTGTTTTAAAATAAAAGTGGTCTTAAACAAATTTATGTGTTTTTTATTGTAAATTATGGCGAGCCACAAAGTTAGTGCTTTTTACCAATATGTAATATCGGCGAGTACTGCCAACAAAGCAAAATTATATTAAAACTTTTCTATTAAATATAGAATGCTGAGTTTAGATATATATTTCTACCAGCGGTGTATAAAGAGTAAAGTGTTCCCAAATTATATTACCTGTAAATTCAATAAAATGTGCGTTTCTTCGAATAGTTCTGCATACCGAGCTAAGGTTGCTTGGTTAAAAGAGGATTTAAAAAGCGCGTTTAAACAAAGAAACGAGCTTAAACTTAAAATCATGCTTCTTCACACTGAACTAGTGCACGAACTACATCCAATCGAGTGGATTTTCTTCGATGATAAAATAAGAACGTTTATCTCGGAAAAAGCGTTCAAAAAACAAGGGAAATTAAATAAAAAACTTCAAAATCTGTGTAAATATAACATCAAAAATCAGTGTCCAGATAAACCAGAACATATTTTCTTCGATCGTGTGCAGAATCTATCTTCTCATGTGTTCCTCGCAGAAGAGATGAATTTATTATCTAAAGGACTAAAATATAATTTAAATTATAGTAAAAATAATATCCAAAGTGCTATTGAAAATGTGGCAGTAGATATTGAAACAGCTCTATCCTACCAACCTAAAACATTCCTGTACAAAAGTGCCGAAACCATTAAAAATCAAATAGAAAAAAATAAAATTAAAAAAGTCATCCATCCAGAGATTTTATGTATTAACAACATTCGAAAAACGTTGGCTGAAGAAGATTTAGTGCTTACCAGGGCGGACAAAGGAAATACAGTGATAGTAATGAATAGAATGGACTACCAGTGTAAAATGGAAGACTTTGTAAAAGGTGACGATTTCGTTATCTTAACGAAAGACCCCACTAATAAATTTCAAACAGATGTTAAAAATTCAATTAAAGCATGTAAATCTCGAATTTTCAAAGATGATTATCCTAACCAAAATAAATTTTTACAATCTAATCCCAAAATCCCCAAATTATACGGATTTTTGAAAATACATAAAAGCCATAAACCCATCAGACCTGTTGTGTCATGTTGTGCTTCCCCGAATTTCAAAATAGCTGCTCACATTACTAATGTCTTTAATAATATTAATGTATTTTCCCCAAAGTATACAATTAAGAACTCGTTTGAACTGATCAATGCAATTAAGGACTTGGTTATTCCCGATAATGCCAAACTAATTTCCTTTGATGTAATTAACTTATTCCCAAATGTTCCAACTACTGATTGCCAAAAAATTATTGTAGATATTTTAAATTCCTCCAATTTGGATACTGATATGATTAATGACCTGTCTCGGTTATTCAACATGTGCCTTAAGCAAAATTATTTTCAATATAACAACAATGTCTACCAACAGAATCAGGGGCTCCAACGAGTCCGCTGTTAGCAGACATTTTTATGGATAACTTAGAAAATAAGATTTTTAATTGTAATTCATCACTCTTAAATAATGTTCTAATTTGGAAGAGATACGTGGACGATATCTTCTGTATTTGGACAGGAACAGAGCGGCAACTGTCTAAATTCCTTCTTCTTATCAATTCATTCCATAAAAGCATCCAATTCACTTTAGAGGTAGGCAGTAATGCATCGATTAATTTTTTAGATTTAACACTTACTTCAATAAATAATAGAATTGATTTTAACATTTTTCGTAAACCGACGTACACAGATATAACTATACATAACATGTCAAATCATCCGGCTTCTCATAAACATTCTGCTTATCATTCAATGGTGCACCGGCTAGTAAAAATCCCTCTATCGTCTGTTAATTTCGCGATTGAACTTTCAAAAATTAAACAAATTGCTCTAAATAATGGTTATTCCACAAATTTAATTGATAAAATCCTAAATAAGAAACTTAAACTCATTTCAACTAATACATTTTTATTTGGTTCACCTGAAAATAATAATAAAATAATAAATCCCGTTCAATGGCGCAGAATTTTATATATATATAATATGTTGATAGGTTTAATTCCTTTTTATTAATTTCTAAATAAAACACTTGTGTTGCAAAGTTTTTTTTAACTAAGAAACGACATTTATGTTTATTAATATCACTTTGAATGGTTTTTTCTAACAATCAAATAATAGAATCACAAAACAAATGACAATCGATGATTGCATTCTAATTGACATTATAGGATTCAAATTTAAAGGGAATATATTTCCTTTACATCTCCCCCCCCCCCGCGGGAAAGAAAATTATTGCAAAAATTTTCATTCATCTTCGATATCCTCTTCATGGTTCATCAATGCAGGTGCTGGAATTAATTTCGAGATGTGGAAAAAATTTGATTCTAATTTTTTTCGACCAGTATTTATCTTGTAAATTGAGTTTGATAATTTTTCTATTATTTTGTAGGGTCCGATTCTCAATTCGTCGAGCTTCTTCCTGTTAAGTTTGTTTCCATTCTCCACAAAAACAGTATCACCAACTTTGAAGTTAATATGTCTCCTGGTTTTATCGTAAATCATCTTGTTGTAATTATGTGACTTTATAGTATTTTCCAGAGCTTTTTTTCTGTCTTGAATCAAATCGATGTCAGTCTTCTTAAGTTTTAACTCATTTGGCAAAATCGTAACATCTGTGCCGTTAAGTAGGTACTGAGGCGCATAACCAGTGACAGTGTGCTCCGTTTCATTATAGTTTTTTACACAATTACGGGCTATAGTTGTCCAAGCCACTTTTAAGTCATTTTCGTTGATTTTGCATCTAATTTTATTGACTAGCGTTTGATTTAATCTTTCATTTAATCCATTTGAGAAAGGCGAGTTTACTGCAGTAAAAATGATTGGAATATTTTTTTCATCCAAAAATTTTTTGAATTCTCTAGAATTAAGACCCGGATATTGGTCTGATAGTATCATGCCAATGTCATTAGTTTCTGTGGAGTTTAAGAGTTTGATGAAATCGTTGGTATTTTGAGTTTTTGACGTCAAAATATATGCAAACCTCGTGAAATGATCTGATAGCAGGTGCAAGTATCTCTTTGTTGACCGTGAACCCCCAAAACCACCTATCGTATCAATAGAACATATTTCAAAAGGTTTTGTTGCGGGACCCAAGTAGGACATCAATCCATATTTATTTTGACCTCTTGATTTGTTCTTTAAACATACTGCACAACTTTCGCAAGTTCTCTTTATATTGTTTGTCATGTTTTCTGATGTGTACCATGAGCTTATCATTTTTTGCATTTGATTAATTCCTATGTGACCTAGGTCTGTGTGAACATTTTTGATAAAATCTATGCTGAATTTTTCTGATAGAATTATTTTTTCTTTTTTTTTTACTTTCTTGTAATAAACATTATTCTTCGATATCAATTTATCTTTTCTGCACTGTATCTTCTCATTTTTGACCTGATCTTTTAAGATATCTTCTAATTTTATTAAGTTGACAACTTTTAATTGCTCATCTTGGTTCTCATCTGGTTCTAAGACTGGGTTTCTGCTTAGACAATCAGCTTCAATATTGTACTTTCCTGGAGAATATTTAATTTGAAAATCATATTGGGATAAGTAATATGTTAAGTCACCAAGCTCTTCATCGGTTCTAGATTTGATATTCATATTTTCCAGCGGTTTGTGATCTGAATAAACTGTAAATGGTTTTCCTATCAACCAGTATTGCCAGTATCTCACTGCCTCTTTTATAGCTAAGCATTCTAAGTAAATTGCTTTTTTCTTTTTCTGTGCGCTGTTTAATTTTTTCGAAAAGTAAGCAACAGGTTTTTCTTTTCCATCAGATTGTGTCTGTTTTAAAATAGCTCCAACACCCTCTATAGAAGCATCTGTATATATATTAATTGGTTAATCTTGATCAAAAATTTCCAAGATCGGTTGTGAGCATATTAGGTTTTTCATCGTTTCAAAAGCATTTTGGCATTTATCAGTCCAAATAAACTTTTGATTTTTCCTTAATAAATTATGCAAAGGATCTAGTATTATTGCACTCTTCGGAATGTACTCATGATAAAAGTTGATTTTTCCTAGAAATTGTCGCACATTCTTTTGTGTTTTTGGAATAGGAAAATTCTTTATTGAAATCAAATTATCCTTTACTGGCTTGACTGAATTATTCTGAATTATATGACCCAGATATTTTACCATATCTGATGCAAATGTGCATTTTGTAAATTTTAATCTAAAACCTTCTGTTTTGATTGCATTCAGCAGCTTTGTCAGATGATCAATGTGTTCAGCAAAAGTTTTTGAAAAAATAAGAATGTCATCTATGTAATTGACAGCAAATTCGTTTAGTTTATATTTTCTCAATATATTGCTTAATATCCTCTGAAAAATTGCCGGAGAAGTCTTCAATCCAAAAGGCAGGCAGGTCCATTGATAATGTCCCTCCTGTGTTACAAATCCTGTTTTTTTTTGTCTTCAATCCGCAATGGAATAGACCAAAAGGCTGAGTTTATATCCAGCGTTGAAAAAAATTTGCAATTTCTGGTCTTTGTCATTAGGTCTTCAATCAATGGAAATGGTTGAGCTTGAGGTATTACTATTTTATTTAAGTCTCTGAAGTCTATGCATAATCTGGATCTTTTGTTTTCTTCTTTTTTAAATGCTAGAGTGACCGGTGCAGCAAATGGACTGTACGACTCTTCTATCAGTTTATTGTCTAATAATTTTGCTATTTGCTCTTCTATTTCCTTTTTATCTTCTACACTGCATCTGTAAGGCCTCTTACTACAATATTTATCCACTAATAAGTCTATCTTCGCTTCATATCCATTGACAGTGCCAACATCATATTTACTCTTCGCGAACACTGATGTGTATTTGTCTATTAGTTCATTTATTTCTGTTTTTTTATCATTATTTAAATGATTCATTGTTATTTTAAAATCTTC